>JAIOJX010000005.1:51497500-52097500 GCA_022376925.1 Tragulus kanchil
GGACATGGTGTCATGAGGTAGTTCTAGATCTTTCAGCTAGGAAGACTCATTTTGAAGCTAAAACATGATGATCGATGGCTGACATTTGTTGATCAAGAATATCCACACCCACATGTGCATGTTGAAGAACACCATGACCTCCAGGTTGGAAGTCCTTATACCTGGTGTGAGATGTGGTCCAGGCTCTCATTAAGAAGATGTATCCTGCAGGGCATGCCTCTGGAGTCTTACTTTCCTTGTAGACAATGTGAGGGATTTTGACTGAGTCCATACTAAATTTAGTCCTTAATGAGCCTATGAGGAAAGAAATCTGTTTCTACACAGAAAGCTCAGCCTCTGCTACATATATTTCAGAAGTCTTGAAGGATTGCGATATGTACAAGGCGGGTAAAGGGATGCGTTTTCAGGTGAGCACCATGGGCCTAGGGGTCAATGTGAACATATAATGCAGAAGAGGCTGCTGATGGAGTGGGCAGCTGAGTGTTAGAAGTCCCTAGATGTTAGAAAGCACTCTGACCTTGGCACAGTCAAGTTTGAGGATCATATTTCAGTTCAACCTCGCTTCCAGTTTACCACAAGGGTGGTCCAAACATGTACATGGCTTATCTAGTTGGTGTTCTTAGTAACTCTTGGAGACTTGGTCTTCATCTCCGTGGAATAGGAGCAAGTTGTGGTTTGTTTAGATCTCCTGGGATATTGTGATGCTGTTGTTTTGTCTCTAAGTCATTTCAAACTCTTCTGCAACCCCATGGACTATACCTACCAGGCTCCTCTGTCCATGGGATTTCTCAGGCAAAAATACTGGAGTGGGTTGCCATTTCCTTCTTCTTGATCCAAGGATCAAACCTGCATCTCCTGCTTGGCAGGCAGATGCTTTACCGCTGAGCCACCAGGGAAGTGTCGTGATGTTAAGACCATGGAATAAAAACAAGCAAATGCAAGTTTTGTCAGACATGCTGTGAGTTGTCAAATGCTTCATGATAGTAATTCTCCTTAGTGTTTGTTTGCTCTGAAGTGGAATACTACAGAAGACAAAGGGGAGCAAATACTCCTCTTTCCTCAGGCTCTTCTGCTCTTCTCAGACCTTGGACATGGTGTCATGAGGTAGTTCTAGATCTTTCAGCTAGGAAGACTCATTTTGAAGCTAAAACATGATGATCGATGGCTGACATTTGTTGATCAAGAATATCCACACCCACATGTGCATGTTGAAGAACACCATGACCTCCAGGTTGGAAGTCCTTATACCTGGTGTGAGATGTGGTCCAGGCTCTCATTAAGAAGATGTATCCTGCAGGGCATGCCTCTGGAGTCTTACTTTCCTTGTAGACAATGTGAGGGATTTTGACTGAGTCCATACTAAATTTAGTCCTTAATGAGCCTATGAGGAAAGAAATCTGTTTCTACACAGAAAGCTCAGCCTCTGCTACATATATTTCAGAAGTCTTGAAGGATTGCGATATGTACAAGACGGGTAAAAGGGATGCGTTTTCAGGTGAGCACCATGGGCCTAGGGGTCAATGTGAACATATAATGCAGAAGAGGCTGCTGATGGAGTGGGCAGCTGAGTGTTAGAAGTCCCTAGATGTTAGAAAGCACTCTGACCTTGGCACAGTCAAGTTTGAGGATCATATTTCAGTTCAACCTCTTAATATTTGGGCATATACTGGGTAAATAATAATAATAAAAGTAAGTAAACAAGTGACTAAGGGAACAGCTCCACCAGCAGAGTGGGTTGATTGCCGGGGACTCCTTGGAGGACAGAGTCTTGGAAGCTCTAGCCACCTGTCATTGTCCTCTTGCCTTCAAGCCTGCTCTGTTCAGAGTGTGGGGGACATTTTATACACAGGGGTGATAGGATGGGATTGGCAGTTTGGGGAGGTTTTCTTGTCCAACCCTATTTGTTCCAGCACCCTGCAGGTGGGACACTGGTAAGTGCATCTGCTGGGTCTTTTATGAGGTAATGCGCATAACAGAGTACATGGGGGATGGGGGGCAGGAGAGCCAGAGGGGCAGCTGTTGGGAAGGCCCCTGAGCGGGAGGCTAATTGCCATAATTGTATCAGCGTACTCTGACGTTGGTTTTTTTTTTTTTTTGAACATCTGAATCCGGCCAATTTCAGTCCAATTTCCATTGTGCTGGGATTAGTCTCCATCATGCTAAGTGTACCAGGAAAGGGGAGCTGTTGGCAGAGTCCCTGAAGCCCCCCAGAACTGACTGCCTTGATCACGGAAACAGCCACGAATGGGCCCTCTCGTGTGTGGAGCGTGCGTTTCAAGTTGCGGAAGCAATCATCGGATCAATGACGCAGGGTTGTGAGCAGCTGGCTGGTTTCCGTTGGCCACATTGTTCCTGTTTCATTTCATTTCCAGGTGTCCTACATAGGCCAGGACTGCAGAGAGATTCCAGAGCACCTTGGCAGGGACTGTGGACACTTTGCAAAGAGACTTGATCTGAGCTTTAACCTTCTGAGGTATGTAGCCTTCAAGAGACACAGACCAGGCCTGGGAGGCCCAGTTCCCGTGGTGAGGGCCTCAGATGAAAGCCAAACAGCCCAGGTCTGCGCAGGGTGCAGGGCTTGAGAGCTAAGGAATGGCACCCCAAAGGTATGACTCTGCTTCACGTGGTCCTCCAGCTCCCCTCTTTGCGCTCATGAAAAAGCGGTGAGTGTGAGCACTCTTGGGCTGTATGTGTCCCTACAGGAGGGCTCTCAGTGTCACTCTGTTCTTTTCTTTTCTCACGCGTGCCCAGGCAGCGTCCTGGGGAGGAAGGGAGATGGGGCCAGCAAGAATTTGGGGAGCGTTTAGGACTTTTTCTGGATAACCCCATTGCCCAAAGATTTGTTGAATCCCAGGTAGAGTGTGTGCGTGTTCTTTTTGTTTTTTTTTCTTTGCCTTTTTATGAATTGAAGCTTTAAATATTTGTGATGATGATTTCTCCCAGATGGTATTTCAAAGTAATTCCAATGCTGTTGGCATGGGGTAAGTGGGAGGGAAATTCGAACAACTGTTGCAGACTTGGCAGAGAAGGTAAGTGTGATTGTCTATATTATTTCATTGGAGAAGATAGTTATTTCATTTCTTTGTAAAAGGTTCTGAATTGTGACTGGTTTAGGGGAGCAGGAAGTTGGGAGGTTCTTGGAAAGCAGGTATCCATGGGATAAATGGACAGGGGTCTGGCTGGGGCCTTTTCCTGAGGAGGTGGTTCCATGCAGAGGTGTTTCCTAAGTGTCCTCTTGAGAGTTGTGTTGTCCTCTGATGGAACAGACTGTCTGCAGGCGGAAGGAGAAATGAGCTGGAATCACACCCCAGGGCTCCGGTACTTGCCTTCCTCCACACTGTGGAATCTCTTCTCTCCAGGTCAGGACACTTGGAAATTACAGAGAAGATGGACAAAACTTGAGGCTTTAAGGCACCAGAGGGTGGAGGGGACTTTAAGCAGAGCCAGCTGAGCTTCGTGGGCAGGTGCTCAGGAGCTCGTGGCTGCCCTGAGACGCATCATCTCCAGGGAAGGGGCATCCAGGGAGTTGTGTCAGAAGAGAGGGTGCCTGTGCTCCCTGACTCCCAAGGGGTTTGTGTGCTTCTGAGCAGATGAAGAAACTGAAAAGTTTCTAAAGACACAGACCAGGCCTGGGAGGCCCAGTTCCCGTGGTGAGGGCCTCAGATGAAAGCCAAACAGCCCAGGTCTGCAGGGTGCAGGGCTTGAGAGCTAAGGAATGGCACCCCAAAGGTATGACTCTGCTTCACGTGGTCCTCCAGCTCCCCTCTTTGCGCTCATGAAAAAGCGGTGAGTGTGAGCACTCTTGGGCTGTATGTGTCCCTACAGGAGGGCTCTCAGTGTCACTCTGTTCTTTTCTTTTCTCACGCGTGCCCAGGCAGCGTCCTGGGGAGGAAGGGAGATGGGGCCAGCAAGAATTTGGGGAGCGTTTAGGACTTTTTCTGGATAACCCCATTGCCCAAAGATTTGTTGAATCCCAGGTAGAGTGTGTGCGTGTTCTTTTTGTTTTTTTTTCTTTGCCTTTTTATGAATTGAAGCTTTAAATATTTGTGATGATGATTTCTCCCAGATGGTATTTCAAAGTAATTCCAATGCTGTTGGCATGGGGTAAGTGGGAGGGAAATTCGAACAACTGTTGCAGACTTGGCAGAGAAGGTAAGTGTGATTGTCTATATTATTTCATTGGAGAAGATAGTTATTTCATTTCTTTGTAAAAGGTTCTGAATTGTGACTGGTTTAGGGGAGCAGGAAGTTGGGAGGTTCTTGGAAAGCAGGTATCCATGGGATAAATGGACAGGGGTCTGGCTGGGGCCTTTTCCTGAGGAGGTGGTTCCATGCAGAGGTGTTTCCTAAGTGTCCTCTTGAGAGTTGTGTTGTCCTCTGATGGAACAGACTGTCTGCAGGCGGAAGGAGAAATGAGCTGGAATCACACCCCAGGGCTCCGGTACTTGCCTTCCTCCACACTGTGGAATCTCTTCTCTCCAGGTCAGGACACTTGGAAATTACAGAGAAGATGGACAAAACTTGAGGCTTTAAGGCACCAGAGGGTGGAGGGGACTTTAAGCAGAGCCAGCTGAGCTTCGTGGGCAGGTGCTCAGGAGCTCGTGGCTGCCCTGAGACGCATCATCTCCAGGGAAGGGGCATCCAGGGAGTTGTGTCAGAAGAGAGGGTGCCTGTGCTCCCTGACTCCCAAGGGGTTTGTGTGCTTCTGAGGAGATGAAGAAACTGAAAAGTCACAGAGTGGTACAGAATACACAGCCTGGGCTGGATGGTGCCCCTTCAATAGCTCCCCACACAGGCTCGGACAGAGGGTTCTTCCCATGTGACCAGCCTCTGGGGGCTTGGGGCTGTTGGCTCAGGCAGTGACTGCCTTGCTGCTGGGAGCCCGGATGTGGGTTTGAGAAGGTTGGGCCCTGGGCCCTGGGAGGGAGTGTGAGCAGTCACAGGTCATGGGACTGGGCTGTCAGGTCTGAGGAAACAGAGCCGTCTTTGTCACACTCTGGGGCCCTGCTTCCCTTTGGCAAAGAAGGGGTTGGAGTCCTGGGAGAGAGGTGTGTGTGTGTGTGTGTGTGAGATGAACGAGATCAGTGATAAGAAGGAGCTCTTGGCTTTGAGAGGCTGCATCTTTTAAGGATTTATCAAAGGAAATGATGGGTCCTGGAGGCAGGGCAATTTTATGAAAAGGAGGTTGGTTAAAAATAAAATTGAGAGGGAGAGGAGTTAAGATTTTTACTAAGTTCTTTATTGAGAGGAGAGTTATTTTTGTAAGTGTTGAATTTAAGGCGTGATGCCTCAAATGATCTGGTCGGGAACCTGTTCTTACTTGTGCTGTGGTCAGGTGGGGGTGAGCCTTGGCAAGGTGAGGTCTCGTGAAAGGGTTTATATTAGGATTTGGTAAGCCAGGAGGAATTACAGACCAGAATGCAGAAGATTAACCCTGACTTGATGTGGTTATGGTGAGACTGGCTCATCTTTGATGGTCTTATTTACCTAACTTGGGGGCAAGGGGAGGTGGCACTGTTTCTCTTGGGTGTCAGAGAAAGATGTATGTTTATTCAGTCTCTTTGCCTTCGGTTGTATAAAAGTTCACAGATGGTTTAGATGCATAACTAATTCCTCTTTGGTGAGAGAAAGGGAGAGAAGAGAAAGATCATTAACTTACCTTCCAAACAAGTGGGAATGTGATTCTTACTCAGCTGTAGAGATCATCATAACAAAAGGAAATGATGTGAATCCCCATCCCACCATCTTTTTGTAGGTTTCTCCTTATAGGTTTCTTCTGCAGGATTCAGCCCTGTCTTATTATTTCCACGGAGTTTGGGGGAGCACATCGCCCTGCATTTGCCCTGCACCTGGATTCACCATAGCTCACGGTTCTAACTCTTTCTCTGCGCTATCTGCTGTTCTCCCTCTTGGTAGCCTGTCTGACCCGACTCATGACAACCCTCTTCATCTCCCTGGAGCCCAGCACATTACTGTGTATTGTGCCAGTTCAGAGTGTGCTGGGGGAGGCAGGGTGGTAATCTTTGCACACAGCAGGAGATGCTGGGATAGCATTGTTCCTAGAAGTCTCCTGGGTTCTCTCTTGCCCTGGAGGGTTTCTCCCTGGCTGTGCCTCTCATCAGGATCAGGTCTCCTGCATGGGACCAGGTGCCCCTCTTTCCCAGCTACCTTTTCTGCTTTCCATGGCTCTTATCGTCTTTCCAGGGCTACCCGCAGAAACATAAAATTCTTCTCACTTTGTTCTGTTTGGAAAAAGCACCCCCCTCCTCCTTATAGGACATCTCTGCAGGCTTCCTTTTCTCATCCAGAGTCACGTTAGGATGTTGTCTTAAATCCTACGGAGAGGAGAGTTATTTTGTAAGTGTTGAATTTAAGGCGTGATGCCTCAAATGATCTGGTCGGGAACCTGTTCTTACTTGTGCTGTGGTCAGGTGGGGGTGAGCCTTGGCAAGGTGAGGTCTCGTGAAAGGGTTTATATTAGGATTTGGTAAGCCAGGAGGAATTACAGACCAGAATGCAGAAGATTAACCCTGACTTGATGTGGTTATGGTGAGACTGGCTCATCTTTGATGGTCTTATTTACCTAACTTGGGGGCAAGGGGAGGTGGCACTGTTTCTCTTGGGTGTCAGAGAAAGATGTATGTTTATTCAGTCTCTTTGCCTTCGGTTGTATAAAAGTTCACAGATGGTTTAGATGCATAACTAATTCCTCTTTGGTGAGAGAAAGGGAGAGAGAAGAGAAAGATCATTAACTTACCTTCCAAACAAGTGGGAATGTGATTCTTACTCAGCTGTAGAGATCATCATAACAAAAGGAAATGATGTGAATCCCCATCCCACCATCTTTTTGTAGGTTTCTCCTTATAGGTTTCTTCTGCAGGATTCAGCCCTGTCTTATTATTTCCACGGAGTTTGGGGGAGCACATCGCCCTGCATTTGCCCTGCACCTGGATTCACCATAGCTCACGGTTCTAACTCTTTCTCTGCGCTATCTGCTGTTCTCCCTCTTGGTAGCCTGTCTGACCCGACTCATGACAACCCTCTTCATCTCCCTGGAGCCCAGCACATTACTGTGTATTGTGCCAGTTCAGAGTGTGCTGGGGGAGGCAGGGTGGTAATCTTTGCACACAGCAGGAGATGCTGGGATAGCATTGTTCCTAGAAGTCTCCTGGGTTCTCTCTTGCCCTGGAGGGTTTCTCCCTGGCTGTGCCTCTCATCAGGATCAGGTCTCCTGCATGGGACCAGGTGCCCCTCTTTCCCAGCTACCTTTTCTGCTTTCCATGGCTCTTATCGTCTTTCCAGGGCTACCCATGAAACATAAAATTCTTCTCACTTTGTTCTGTTTGGAAAAGCACCCCCTCCTCCTTATAGGACATCTCTGCAGGCTTCCTTTTCTCATCCAGAGTCACGTTAGGATGTTGTCTTAAATGGAGCCATAGATGCTAATACAAATTTTGCTACTCTCATAAATCACAGATTCAGCTCCAGTCTGTGCTTTAGACTGGAACTTGTTTTTAGGCAAGCAGTACTGTTTTTTCATTTTAAAATACTTAATAGTGCACATGGCAGAATCTCTAGAAGGAGCAAACATGTAGCCAATGAAAAGAAACTCTACAGGTATGTCCTTTTGCCTCTTGGTTCCCACTTGCACTGGTAACCACTGGTAGTTGATTTTTGTCATCCTTCCAGGATAGTCCATGTGTATACTAACATGAGAATTTCTCATGTGACCAGATTTGTATCACTTCTTGCCAAGACGTTAGTTAAAAGAGAGGTACCAGAGTTGAGTTACCCACTTATGATTGGCTCATCCTTCTCTGTTGTCTTGCTATTAATTCAAAGCCATTCACCATCATCATTGTTAATTTCATTCACAAAAGTGACGTTTCTGTTGGTTCTCTCTATGGCCACCTGTTCATGCTGGAGGTTATGGATTTATAAATTATGAACTTGTTTTTTCTTCCCATCACACCTCAGGATCTCCTCTCCTGCGTTAGCTATGGATCCATCTATCTTTCGATTAGGTTCTCCTAATCAAAAACTGGTTACTTCTCTATGCAAAAAGTTATGGAAATTGAGCCTGTCTTGCTTCTGTGACTCTGTCCAGGGGAGAAGTGAAAGTCCCTGAACCCAGTATGTTCTCTGTCAGGTTGCAAAGAGAAGCAAGATGAAAGGCCCAAATAAAATTTCTGGCTCCTTAAGAGACTTCTCCTTACCTGCTCTCTCAGCCCAGATCCCATTCTTCCTGTTCTGGCGGAATGAGAACCAGGTGACCCACAAAGACTCGAACTGGGACCAGCTCTTTTCTGCTTGTCCATTTGGCTGTGCCTCTCATCAGGATCAGGTCTCCTGCATGGGACCAGGTGCCCCTCTTTCCCAGCTACCTTTTCTGCTTTCCATGGCTCTTATCGTCTTTCCAGGGCTACCCGCAGAAACATAAAATTCTTCTCACTTTGTTCTGTTTGGAAAAAGCACCCCCCTCCTCCTTATAGGACATCTCTGCAGGCTTCCTTTTCTCATCCAGAGTCACGTTAGGATGTTGTCTTAAATGGAGCCATAGATGCTAATACAAATTTTGCTACTCTCATAAATCACAGATTCAGCTCCAGTCTGTGCTTTAGACTGGAACTTGTTTTTAGGCAAGCAGTACTGTTTTTTCATTTTAAAATACTTAATAGTGCACATGGCAGAATCTCTAGAAGGAGCAAACATGTAGCCAATGAAAAGAAACTCTACAGGTATGTCCTTTTGCCTCTTGGTTCCCACTTGCACTGGTAACCACTGGTAGTTGATTTTTGTCATCCTTCCAGGATAGTCCATGTGTATACTAACATGAGAATTTCTCATGTGACCAGCTTTGTATCCCTTCTTGCCAAGGCGTTAGTTAAAGAGAGGTACCAGAGTTGAGTTACCCACTTATGATTGGCTCATCCTTCTCTGTTGTCTTGCTATTAATTCAAAGCCATTCACCATCATCATTGTTAATTTCATTCACAAAAGTGACGTTTCTGTTGGTTCTCTCTATGGCCACCTGTTCATGCTGGAGGTTATGGATTTATAAATTATGAACTTGTTTTTTCTTCCCATCACACCTCAGGATCTCCTCTCCTGCGTTAGCTATGGATCCATCTATCTTTCGATTAGGTTCTCCTAATCAAAAACTGGTTACTTCTCTATGCAAAAAGTTATGGAAATTGAGCCTGTCTTGCTTCTGTGACTCTGTCCAGGGGAGAAGTGAAAGTCCCTGAACCCAGTATGTTCTCTGTCAGGTTGCAAAGAGAAGCAAGATGAAAGGCCCAAATAAAATTTCTGGCTCCTTAAGAGACTTCTCCTTACCTGCTCTCTCAGCCCAGATCCCATTCTTCCTGTTATGGCGGAATGAGAACCAGGTGACCCACAAAGACTCCGAACTGGGACCAGCTCTCTGGACATGATTCCCAGGGATGGGGGCCTGCCGTCTCCCTGTAATGGGCATAAAGGACTTAGGAAGCTGATTAGGTAACAGCCAAGAGGGGTGAAGGTTTGTCCCTTGCCCTTGGATACATTAATGATCGTGAGTCCAGTGTCTGCATCTGCATGAAATTGTACTTTAGATTTTGTTTTTTTGGAAGAGAATCTGCTGAATAATAAAACCCGTGATCAATGTACAAATCTTGGAAAACCCTGACAGGTATGACAGAAACCCTCTTTCTCTCAAATTTTCACTGATAACCTTACCACCCAGGAATTGTCATTGTTAGCATTTTATTGTCTTGAAGTCTTTCATGATGCCAAATATCTTTTAAATGATTCTGTTGCTTACATTGTGTTGGAAGCATATCCCCATCTCAATAAATATTGCATTACCGTTTTTAATGGTTTCATATTTCTTAGTGTTGGATGTTTAGATTGTTTCCAGATTTTTACTGTTATAAATACCTCTATTATAAACTGCCTGTAATACTCACTGATGAATGTCTCTGATTAGTTGTTTGGGGCAAATTCTTGGAGACAGAATAGTCAGAGGGCTTTGATACAGATGGCAGATTGCCCTCGAGAGGTTATACCAATTTCTGTTACGAGGAGTATTTGATTATCCATTATCCCAAACTCTTCCTTGAACTCTTTTTCCCTTGTGAGGTTTTCATCTTTTGCTTCTCTGATCAAGACGAAGAATCCTCTGCCTTCACCAGTGCTGTTCCCTTGATCGGGTTACTTTTTTTTCCCAAAGGATCTCCTCTCCTCGTTAGCTATGGATCCATCTATCTTTCGATTAGGTTCTCCTAATCAAAACGGGTTACTTCTCTATGCAAAAGTTATGGAAATTGAGCCTGTCTTGCTTCTGTGACTCTGTCCAGGGGAGAAGTGAAAGTCCCTGAACCCAGTATGTTCTCTGTCAGGTTGCAAAGAGAAGCAAGATGAAAGGCCCAAATAAAATTTCTGGCTCCTTAAGAGACTTCTCCTTACCTGCTCTCTCAGCCCAGATCCCATTCTTCCTGTTATGGCGGAATGAGAACCAGGTGACCCACAAAGACTCGAACTGGGACCAGCTCTCTGGACATGATTCCCAGGGGTGGGGGCCTGCCGTCTCCCTGTAATGGGCATAAAGGACTTAGGAAGCTGATTAGGTAACAGCCAAGAGGGGTGAAGGTTTGTCCCTTGCCCTTGGATACATTAATGATCGTGAGTCCAGTGTCTGCATCTGCATGAAATTGTACTTTAGATTTTGTTTTTTTGGAAGAGAATCTGCTGAATAATAAAACCCGTGATCAATGTACAAATCTTGGAAAACCCTGACAGGTATGACAGAAACCCTCTTTCTCTCAAATTTTCACTGATAACCTTACCACCCAGGAATTGTCATTGTTAGCATTTTATTGTCTTGAAGTCTTTCATGATGCCAAATATCTTTTAAATGATTCTGTTGCTTACATTGTGTTGGAAGCATATCCCCATCTCAATAAATATTGCATTACCGTTTTTAATGGTTTCATATTTCTTAGTGTTGGATGTTTAGATTGTTTCCAGATTTTTACTGTTATAAATACCTCTATTATAAACTGCCTGTAATACTCACTGATGAATGTCTCTGATTAGTTGTTTGGGGCAAATTCTTGGAGACAGAATAGTCAGAGGGCTTTGATACAGATGGCAGATTGCCCTCGAGAGGTTATACCAATTTCTGTTACGAGGAGTATTTGATTATCCATTATCCCAAACTCTTCCTTGAACTCTTTTTTCCCCTTGTGAGGTTTTCATCTTTTGCTTCTCTGATCAAGACGAAGAATCCTCTGCCTTCACCAGTGCTGTTCCCTTGATCAAGGACAAGAGAATTTGGTCATGGGTTGTTGGAGCTTTCATTTTCCTTCTCTCTGGACTGGGAAAGGGCCGTGCTCTCTGTATAGCCCATTCCTCTCCCCCATGGGCCCTGAGTGAGTTGCCCACTGAGCTTATGAACACAGTGCCCAGAGCAGAGTTCCCACATCACTCTGTGATAAACACACCTGCGTCAGTCTGATAATAAAATGGAGAGGGCTTCATTGATCCATGGCAACAGGAAGCTTACATTTTAAAAATTATTGACAGTTGTATCTTACTTAACATCACTCTGATAAATGTACTGGATGGGAGAATCGCTTAGGAGAAAATTTCTTAGGTGAGATCCTGGTGCTCCTCTGACTTTGTCCAGGCCGACAGTGATGATGACTGGCGAGTTGGGCGGCTCCATTGAAAGGGTGAGGCAGTGAGGTGGATTCTGGTACATTGTCAGACCTTTGAGGATGGACACACTACCACATATATGACTGTTTACTAACTTCTGGGCAAAACTGGGCCTGTGAGCTTGCTGCCTATTGGGAAAATGGGCAGTGTGATGAGAAGACCCAGGGCTTTGGGGTCAGACCACACTGGCTTGAAATCTTACGACTGTCACTCAGCACTTGTTCAACTGGCTTTGGGCTCATTACAAAAATGGTGAGTGTGTGACTGTGTGTAAAGGGCCTAGCAAAATACCTGGGGTCAGTACACAAACACTGGGCCCCTTGAAGCTGACTGTCATACTTTTTGGATGTTTAGATTGTTTCATATTTCTTAGTGTTGGATGTTTAGATTGTTTCCAGATTTTACTGTTATAAATACCTCTATTATAAACTGCCTGTAATACTCACTGATGAATGTCTCTGATTAGTTGTTTGGGGCAAATTCTTGGAGACAGAATAGTCAGAGGGCTTTGATACAGATGGCAGATTGCCCTCGAGAGGTTATACCAATTTCTGTTACGAGGAGTATTTGATTATCCATTATCCCAAACTCTTCCTTGAACTCTTTTTTCCCCTTGTGAGGTTTTCATCTTTTGCTTCTCTGATCAAGACGAAGAATCCTCTGCCTTCACCAGTGCTGTTCCCTTGATCAAGGACAAGAGAATTTGGTCATGGGTTGTTGGAGCTTTCATTTTCCTTCTCTCTGGACTGGGAAAGGGCCGTGCTCTCTGTATAGCCCATTCCTCTCCCCCATGGGCCCTGAGTGAGTTGCCCACTGAGCTTATGAACACAGTGCCCAGAGCAGAGTTCCCACATCACTCTGTGATAAACACACCTGCGTCAGTCTGATAATAAAATGGAGGGGGCTTCATTGATCCATGGCAACAGGAAGCTTACATTTTAAAAATTATTGACAGTTGTATCTTACTTAACATCACTCTGATAAATGTACTGGATGGGAGAATCGCTTAGGAGAAAATTTCTTAGGTGAGATCCTGGTGCTCCTCTGACTTTGTCCAGGCCGACAGTGATGATGACTGGCGAGTTGGGCGGCTCCATTGAAAGGGTGAGGCAGTGAGGTGGATTCTGGTACATTGTCAGACCTTTGAGGATGGACACACTACCACATATATGACTGTTTACTAACTTCTGGGCAAAACTGGGCCTGTGAGCTTGCTGCCTATTGGGAAAATGGGCAGTGTGATGAGAAGACCCAGGGCTTTGGGGTCAGACCACACTGGCTTGAAATCTTACGACTGTCACTCAGCACTTGTTCAACTGGCTTTGGGCTCATTACAAAAATGGTGAGTGTGTGACTGTGTGTAAAGGGCCTAGCAAAATACCTGGCACGTGATAGGTCTTGAGTGAGCATAGTCGGGGTTAGTGCTTAAACATGGCTCTAGTGAGGCTCAAAGCCCACCCTTGACCCTCGACAGGGACCATTTCAATCTCTTGTAGTCATTGCGGTTCCTCACAAACATTCAGGATTTCCTCTTTCAGCATGCAGTGTGTTTGCACACCTTTGCACCCTTTGGTATGACTAGTGGGCAGAAACTTTTAAGAACCAGCACATAATTTGCAACTTTCTCTTCTCTTCACTAGGATCATCAGTCTCAGATTCTGACCATAAATGGCCAGAACCCCTTGCTGATCTGTGTTGGCCATAGATGGTAAATGAGAAATTTGTGTCATAAGATATGAGGGTATTTAATGCAGCATAACTGAGCGTATTCTAACTGGTACAAATATCTTAGGTCTCCAACTGTCTGGTACTACATAGGTTAATCCCACTTCATCTTGCACATGTTTTTCATCCCTCCCAGCTAGGAGCACGCCTGTGTTCATATTACAGTAATGAGTAAGAGAGAATGCTCCAGCTAGAGTCTTAGAACAGCTAGAAGGGCATGTCCTTTGTAGTGGGTCTTCATCAAATCACTTCTGTGCAGTAAGGCCCCTTGTTCATGCTTGTTTTCAGAATCCAAATGTAATGGCCTTACTTGGGGAGCTCACTGATGTTGGGTTGGGTGTGGCAATAGAGCTCTTGTTGGTGAGACTTGAGAGAAAGAGATGAAGACATGGGAAAGACAGGCTTTAGAAAGAGAAAGTGCTCGTGAATTCTCACAAGAGATTTAGGGCCCTGATAAGTCCTGAGTGACGGAGGGAGGCAAGGATCTACGTATTTTAGAAGCAGTGTTCTCTGTGAACTGGACTGTGCTATGAAAAACACCTTTTTCTTTTTTGTTCCAAGAATATCATTGGCTGTTGTGTCTCTAGCTACTAGCTGAACATACAGTCAAAGGTGAAGTGGAAAATGAGTTGACAGGTAATACTTAATGTCTCAATAGCAAGACATATTTCCTTGACTTAGAGTTTCTGAAGTGCCCTTTGTGACTGTAGAACCGCCAAAATAGTTTAAAGGAAAACAGGGGAAGAGGGAAGATGGAGAAAGAAGTTAGGAGCAGGCCACTGCAAGTGAGATTTATATGGATCTTTCCTCTTTTCTGCTTTCCTCCCCCAAGAATGTTCTGACTTCTCAGGTTTCCACCCTTGGCCAGAAAATGGGGATATTGAGCTACAGAGTGTTAAGAGCAAGCTGGGGAAGTGGTGGGAAATCAGTGAGAGTTGTCTGAGAGGCTGTGGGGCTTCCCAGAGGTTCACCTTTCTTGGAGATGCTGATGCTCCGTGTGACTTGCAGTGTGGTTTCGAAAGGGCTTTCATAAACCTTGTTTCCATGTTGCCTACAGTGTTGCCCACAGGAGGAGAAATTCCTATTCTTTTTTAGTAAAACCATTTGTTTCTCATCTCCCCCATTTAACTCCTTCAGAATCTCAGACTTACTTTTCCTTTTTTTGTAGTTTCCCTCCCTGAGCTGTTTGGAACGTGGGCCCTGTTGTTTTACCCTCTCCCTGAGGTCAGCACTGTGCACATGGTGATGATGCTGTGTGTTGTCAGGGTGATTGTCGGAGGTAGTGCAATTTGGAGGGAGAGACAGGTGAGCGTAACCCTTTCAGACGCTCTGCTCACTGGCCTTGCATCTTCTAAACCATGAAGCTCTGTCACATGGATGGGGGTGAGGACTCAACTAGCATTTAGTAGGTGAGGCCTGAGATGCTCAGTGTCCTGCAGGGTGTAAGACAGCTTTGGACAAAATAAACTTTCCTTCCCCATGCCAGCTGCACAATGTTGAGGAGAACCTCTGAGTCCTGTTGGAGAAAGCTTGGGAAGTGCTTGCTTCATGAGAGAAAGCGAAAGCAGCCTTGCAGATAAGTACCCAGAGGTGACTTGCTCAGTTCTGCGAAGGAGTCCAGGGAGAAGGGATCAAATAAGTGACATCAGTTATCATGTTTGTTTTCTTATTAACACATAACCGATGACATGGAACACTTGCTACATCCCAAGCCTGAGCAGAACACCTACAGGTGTCAGTTTATTCAGTCTTCCCAACAGCATTTTACATACGGAGCCGCTGAGGCCCAGATAAAGGAAGAAATCCCTCCCCCAGACCAGACAGATGGTTAAATGGGAGAGCTGGGATTAAATGGCTCCTGTGGTTTGACTTCAGCTTTACAGTTACTTTAGAATGCCTCTCATGATATGAATCAGTGTTTTCTTTGTGGGAGAAGATGGACAGTCATTTCCCAGCCTATATTTTGCTGGAGAGGGGATTGTTTTTTAAAACCGCACATGGCCTGTGGAATTCACAGTAGCAGGATCGGAGTGGTCCTGCAGCTCTAGGTTGAAGACGATAGAAGCCTTAGAGCCCTGTCTGCTGCATTTCCTTCTCTGTCCAGTTTCCTCCAAGCCTTCCTGACCTACAAAGTTGGTGACGTGAGACCTTGTGAGGCCTGGGCCATCTGAGAGTTGGGGCGTCCAGAGACCTCGTCCTCTTTTATCACCCTCTGGGCGTGGCTCATATGGCCACTGCCCGGGGAAGGAATGACTTAGGATTTGTTGTGGCTCTGCTCTTGCATTCTTGGGATGGCAAACCTTGAGAGGGATGAGTAAATGCGTGACTTTTGGTTCTGGAAGGAAAAGAAGAGGGTGTGTGTGTGTGTGTGTACATACTTGGATGTGCACTCATTTGCATGAGTGAGTGAGTACTTGGATATGCACTAACATGTGTGTGTGTGAGTACTTAGATACGGATTCACTTGTGTGTGTGTGTACTTGGACTTGCACTCACTTGTGTGTGTGTGTGACTACTTGGATATGGACTTGTGTGTGTGTGTGTGTATTTGGACATGCACTCACTTGTGTGTGTGTACTTGGGCATGCACTTACTTGCGTGTGTGTGTACTTGGACATGCGCTCCCGTGTGTGTGTGTGTGTGTACTTGGACATGTGCTCACTTGCATGCACATACTCATCTTGTGAAAAGCCTCTCTTCCTCTTGTCTCCTCTGGGACCGCTGTGTTGGTGCTTTCAGTTGTTCCTGCCTCCTTATGATGAAAGTGGGGTGATGGGCTTTTCACTGGGTGTCTGTGTTTAGTCGTAGGGACGTGGCGACTATGAACCGTCCCTGACTGAGTCTTTCCCCATAAAAGCTGTCTGCTGTCCCAGCTGCTTTCTCTTCACCTTTCCACTCCCTCCCTCATCCCTGCTGCAGCACAGGGTCACTCAGGATCTTAAACGAGGGAGAGACATACACACACATGCTCAGGTTTCCTCCTAGAGTTTAGAGAAAAAGACACCTCCCTCTCCAGACCCATCTTTATGGGGATCAGCTTCGTGCCCCCCACCTTTGCACCACCTCCCTGAAGCTTCTCTCTGAGTTTATACAGGACCCAATTTTTCAGTCTCTTGGGTGTCTGCTTTTTCTCTGGTTTTGAAGAAATAAGAGACGAGTAGAGCAGGGAAGACCGACAAAAGAGCTTTTTTTTAAAAAAAATTTTCCCTAACCATTTTTGAGGTAAAGCAAGACTTACTAAAACCAATTGGAGAGGAGGGTGGGAGGGGTGTTCACCCACGCAGGGCCCTGGAGAAGTGTTTTAAGAAAATTCTCTGTCCAGTTTCCTCCAAGCCTTCCTGTGGAGACCTTGTGAGGCCTGGGCCATCTGAGAGTTGGGGCGTCCAGAGACCTCGTCCTCTTTTATCACCCTCTGGGCGTGGCTCATATGGCCACTGCCCGGGGAAGGAATGACTTAGGATTTGTTGTGGCTCTGCTCTTGCATTCTTGGGATGGCAAACCTTGAGAGGGATGAGTAAATGCGTGACTTTTGGTTCTGGAAGGAAAAGAAGAGGGTGTGTGTGTGTGTGTGTACATACTTGGATGTGCACTCATTTGCATGAGTGAGTGAGTACTTGGATATGCACTAACATGTGTGTGTGTGAGTACTTAGATACGGATTCACTTGTGTGTGTGTGTACTTGGACTTGCACTCACTTGTGTGTGTGTGTGACTACTTGGATATGGACTTGTGTGTGTGTGTGTGTATTTGGACATGCACTCACTTGTGTGTGTGTACTTGGGCATGCACTTACTTGCGTGTGTGTGTACTTGGACATGCGCTCCCGTGTGTGTGTGTGTGTACTTGGACATGTGCTCACTTGCATGCACATACTCATCTTGTGAAAAGCCTCTCTTCCTCTTGTCTCCTCTGGGACCGCTGTGTTGGTGCTTTCAGTTGTTCCTGCCTCCTTATGATGAAAGTGGGGTGATGGGCTTTTCACTGGGTGTCTGTGTTTAGTCGTAGGGACGTGGCGACTATGAACCGTCCCTGACTGAGTCTTTCCCCATAAAAGCTGTCTGCTGTCCCAGCTGCTTTCTCTTCACCTTTCCACTCCCTCCCTCATCCCTGCTGCAGCACAGGGTCACTCAGGATCTTAAACGAGGGAGAGACATACACACACATGCTCAGGTTTCCTCCTAGAGTTTAGAGAAAAAGACACCTCCCTCTCCAGACCCATCTTTATGGGGATCAGCTTCGTGCCCCCCACCTTTGCACCACCTCCCTGAAGCTTCTCTCTGAGTTTATACAGGACCCAATTTTTCAGTCTCTTGGGTGTCTGCTTTTTCTCTGGTTTTGAAGAAATAAGAGACGAGTAGAGCAGGGAAGACCGACAAAAGAGCTTTTTTTTAAAAAAAATTTTCCCTAACCATTTTTGAGGTAAAGCAAGACTTACTAAAACCAATTGGAGAGGAGGGTGGGAGAGGGGGTGTTCACCCCCACACGCAGCCTGGGTTCTGCAGCTGGAGAAGTGTTTTAAGAAAATGCACCATTGTTAAAACTTTTTTTTTCCCCTGATGGATTTATTTATAAGGTAGAGAAATATTTTCCCCATAATTGGGTAACTCTTAATAGTAGCAATTGCATATTTATCAGTGTGAGGGGCTGTTATTAATGTAACTGTCAGGCCCAAACACATTTCTGCATTAAATCCATTTAGTATGTGCATTATTCGGGCTCGAATGTCACCGGGACATCAAAGCCCCGTAGGCATGGAGAGCTCAGTGCCCTGCTGTGGCTGTGGAACAGGCCCTTGATCAATAAATGTAACATGTTAATGCAGAGCAAATAGAATAAAAGATTTCTTTGACAAGACATGAAAAATCACCTTGTGGCAGCTGGCATGTGATGCCGTTTCTGGGGAGACACTAGCAAAGTTGATCTGACAAGTAAAGAGGAGAGATGATGGTTGTAAGGTGCTTTTGTTTCAAACTTCTTTCTTGACCTGTCAGGTTTTGAAGGCGCCTCAATGGCTCTTTTTTGTCATGTGAAAATTGTAGTCTTAGGTAGTTATGAAGCAGTTATCTCTTCTCAAATTGTGAATGCTGCTGTTTAATTGATTCACTTAGCATTTGAAACTGTCACGCATTAATAATTGCGAAATCCTGCAGATACCGTGCAAGTGTGTCACGCTTAAATGTGTAGTTATCAGAAAATTAATATCCTTAATGAACCGGTGCTTTCAAACTAACATTGCATGAAATCTCTTTTGCCCTTTCATTTGCCGAAGCCACATCCGCCAGTTTGCCGAGAATCACCTCTCGACAGTTTGGTTTCTTGCTGCCCGACAAATGCCAGCTTTGCTGTGGGTACATCGCGTGCTCAATGACAATAAATATAGTAATTATACTGGAGTTAGTAATTAACATAATTGTAGTCAATTACAACAAATACAGTGCAGAGCTAAATAAATGAGAGGGGAGAAATTAGCTAGCTAATTGATTTATCTGTACTTGGCTTTCTATTACAACTGGCAGGGCTGTTTTTCTTGGGGTGGGGGAGAGGAGGGGCAAAAGTCCCCACAAGGATTGTTTACAAATAACTGATTTTGTTTTGAATTTGCTTTGTCTTTTGACGTATTACCCACCCCATGGGTTCTGCAGCTGGAGAAGTGTTTTAAGAAAATGCACCATTGTTAAAACTTTTTTTTTCCCCTGATGGATTTATTTATAAGGTAGAGAAATATTTTCCCCATAATTGGGTAACTCTTAATAGTAGCAATTGCATATTTATCAGTGTGAGGGGCTGTTATTAATGTAACTGTCAGGCCCAAACACATTTCTGCATTAAATCCATTTAGTATGTGCATTATTCGGGCTCGAATGTCACCGGGACATCAAAGCCCCGTAGGCATGGAGAGCTCAGTGCCCTGCTGTGGCTGTGGAACAGGCCCTTGATCAATAAATGTAACATGTTAATGCAGAGCAAATAGAATAAAAGATTTCTTTGACAAGACATGAAAAATCACCTTGTGGCAGCTGGCATGTGATGCCGTTTCTGGGGAGACACTAGCAAAGTTGATCTGACAAGTAAAGAGGAGAGATGATGGTTGTAAGGTGCTTTTGTTTCAAACTTCTTTCTTGACCTGTCAGGTTTTGAAGGCGCCTCAATGGCTCTTTTTTGTCATGTGAAAATTGTAGTCTTAGGTAGTTATGAAGCAGTTATCTCTTCTCAAATTGTGAATGCTGCTGTTTAATTGATTCACTTAGCATTTGAAACTGTCACGCATTAATAATTGCGAAATCCTGCAGATACCGTGCAAGTGTGTCACGCTTAAATGTGTAGTTATCAGAAAATTAATATCCTTAATGAACCGGTGCTTTCAAACTAACATTGCATGAAATCTCTTTTGCCCTTTCATTTGCCGAAGCCACATCCGCCAGTTTGCCGAGAATCACCTCTCGACAGTTTGGTTTCTTGCTGCCCGACAAATGCCAGCTTTGCTGTGGGTACATCGCGTGCTCAATGACAATAAATATAGTAATTATACTGGAGTTAGTAATTAACATAATTGTAGTCAATTACAACAAATACAGTGCAGAGCTAAATAAATGAGAGGGGAGAAATTAGCTAGCTAATTGATTTATCTGTACTTGGCTTTCTATTACAACTGGCAGGGCTGTTTTTCTTGGGGTGGGGGGGAGAGGAGGGGCAAAAAGTCCCCACAAGGATTGTTTACAAATAACTGATTTTGTTTTGAATTTGCTTTGTCTTTTGACGTATTACCCACCATCCCCCTCCTCCTCTACTTACAAGGAGAAAAAATAAAAGGAAAGAAAAAGAGAATTTAAATGCCATGGGAACATTTTGTGAATTTAGCTACATCAAGCCGAATGCTACAGCTAAAGGGAGATAGGATTTAGTTTTTGCTAAGGCTCGAGGAGTTATGTTTCTTCTCAGCTATTGTCCTGGTAAAAGAAAGTTTGAATGTGTGTGTGTGTGTGTGTGTGTGTGTGAAATCTCGTGTCTGTCAGTGAGGTGGTTCTTTCTTGGATGGTACATTTGGGGGTTGCTTGTGTGTGCTGATTTGCTATGTTTTGTGTTGCTGGCTTGGGGTAGGAGGTGGACCTATTTTACTCGGTTCAGACCCACTTGCTTTTGTTGTGACTTCTTCTCTGGGTACTGAGGAAAGGGACAGGAAAGGAGCAGCCAGTGTTTCTGGAGAGGGCAGGGGAGGGACTCCTGCAAAGACCCACTGTCTCCTTGCCACACTTCCAGGTTGCCCAGGCTCCTGGGCTGTGGTGCTCCTGAGGTTGCCTGGAAAGTTGTTGTGGGTCTCAGTGCTGGTGTGTTGTGTTTGAGCTGGTTTATTTTGTGCTGTCCGGAGCCCTGGTTAATGGTGTTAATCCTGCATCTCTCTTTGTTCACCTCTTTTAGCATGACTGTTGTTTGTGCCTCTCGGAAAACCTGTGTGTGTTTTAAGGCTTGGAGTCGCATCTTAGCCCTGTTTTTTTTCCTCACAATTTTTAGAAGCAGGATTCTTACCCCCTACCTCTTGACACAAGATGGGGGCTAGTGGCCAGAGCTTTTCAAAGGTTGGTAGTGCTTAAAATCTCACCTTTGTCTTACCCAAAGTTAGAATTGAGTGCTTTCAGGACATGGCAGTTAAGGTATTCAGCATCAGTCATAGCCTTATCAAAGCCCTGGTTAATCCCCTGAAAACAAAGCAGCTTAACAAATTAAAAGTATGTTTCAAAGCCTTTTACTTGGCTCTCCTCATAGATTCCACTGGGTACGTTCTGAGTCTGGTAGGAACGGGAGGCAGCAGCAGCAATTTTATTTGTATGTTGATGGTACACGTAATCACATGCGTGTGGAAGTCAGTCTTTCTGTTGCAGTAAGATGCTGCCTGTATTTTGGAACACCAGGATGTACTCGAACACTGCTTAGTGTGGTCATTCTTCATGTGCACTTCATTCAGAAATCAATGTGAAATGTTTGTATGCAAGGAATCATTTGAATTATTTAAAGTTTTTTGGCGTAATGACCTTCCTGATGAAATCTCAAATTATTTCAGTAAATGCATGGACCTTTGGAGCAGAAAAGATTTTTGTAGTTGGAGAGGGGAGGATGATACTTGGAATTTGAGCATGATTTAGTTTGATATGAGTTCAAGAGAAATGGATGATTTCTATGTGTAGCTTTGTTTACCAAAAATAGATAATCTCCAGATACTGTACACCTCCAGAGAGAGCTGTGAGCACCTGTGAGAAGCAGTGAGGCGAGAGAAAATGGGTGAAGAAAAGCCCTTTTTCTGTTGACCACTGTCAAAATGTGGCATTCGTAGTGTTGTTGCTGTCTGTAGTCTCTACTCAGCTGCTGGCTTTTATGCTCTGTGTTTTCTCCTTTTCAGCGTTCAGATGTAGAGCAGATGTGAATGAGGGGAGAACAGAGAATGATGGCAAAGGAAGCCTGTCTTTTGTTTTATTATTTTACAATTAGGGTTGTCCTAATTAAAGTTAGCTTTATTTTGCCTTCGTACTGCTAAAGAAATAACTGCACAGGGCATAATTTAGACAAATTCTTTTCAGACAGAATACTGTTTGCAAAAGCTCCATTTTTTCTAAGACACTCTTCTGTTTCACAGAGGCAAACTCCCATCTAGATGTTTAAATATGTGAGTTTTGAGGTGCTTTGTTCCTCAAAAATCCTAATTACTTTTTCCTTTTATATTTGTTCTGCAGCAGCTCTGATGATTGAATTTACCAAAGTGCATTTTTGTGGGGTTAATGGAGCAGGAAGTGAGAGGAGATGGTCAGGAGCCTTTCCTGTCTGACTCTGCACCTGAGTGAAGTTTAGGACGGAGGCAGCAGCAGCAATTTTATTTGTATGTTGATGGTACACGTAATCACATGCGTGTGGAAGTCAGTCTTTCTGTTGCAGTAAGATGCTGCCTGTATTTTGGAACACCAGGATGTACTCGAACACTGCTTAGTGTGGTCATTCTTCATGTGCACTTCATTCAGAAATCAATGTGAAATGTTTGTATGCAAGGAATCATTTGAATTATTTAAAGTTTTTTGGCGTAATGACCTTCCTGATGAAATCTCAAATTATTTCAGTAAATGCATGGACCTTTGGAGCAGAAAAGATTTTTGTAGTTGGAGAGGGGAGGATGATACTTGGAATTTGAGCATGATTTAGTTTGATATGAGTTCAAGAGAAATGGATGATTTCTATGTGTAGCTTTGTTTACCAAAAATAGATAATCTCCAGATACTGTACACCTCCAGAGAGAGCTGTGAGCACCTGTGAGAAGCAGTGAGGCGAGAGAAAATGGGTGAAGAAAAGCCCTTTTGCTGTTGACCACTGTCAAAATGTGGCATTCGTAGTGTTGTTGCTGTCTGTAGTCTCTACTCAGCTGCTGGCTTTTATGCTCTGTGTTTTCTCCTTTTCAGCGTTCAGATGTAGAGCAGATGTGAATGAGGGGAGAACAGAGAATGATGGCAAAGGAAGCCTGTCTTTTGTTTTATTATTTTACAATTAGGGTTGTCCTAATTAAAGTTAGCTTTATTTTGCCTTCGTACTGCTAAAGAAATAACTGCACAGGGCATAATTTAGACAAATTCTTTTCAGACAGAATACTGTTTGCAAAAGCTCCATTTTTTCTAAGACACTCTTCTGTTTCACAGAGGCAAACTCCCATCTAGATGTTTAAATATGTGAGTTTTGAGGTGCTTTGTTCCTCAAAAATCCTAATTACTTTTTCCTTTTATATTTGTTCTGCAGCAGCTCTGATGATTGAATTTACCAAAGTGCATTTTTGTGGGGTTAATGGAGCAGGAAGTGAGAGGAGATGGTCAGGAGCCTTTCCTGTCTGTCCACCTTCTGCACTGGAGTTGCCTGTGGAGGTGAATGTTACTTCAGGGACTTATTTTTCAGGATGAGTTTCTTGTCCTTTCTAGTTGCATCACCATGGTAACTCACCTCCTCTGGATTCAAAACCTCCCAAGAGCAGGGAGTAGTGAAGACCCGGAGGGTGGCCCGGAGGGTGGGAATGCATCTTCATCTATGCAGATGGCCCAGTCTGTTCTGGTGGCTCTTGTGAATTCTTCTCAGATGGCTGAGCTGAAATAATAACTCACAGAAAGATAACCTTCCTTCCAGTTGTAATTGGCTGTAGCGGACTAGTACCCTGATTTCTGTTCTTGGAGGCTGGACTAGGCTCTGGTAAGGAAAATCAGCCTGACCTGGGATATAGAACAATGGAGGCTACCAGTGACCCCTAAAGGTAATTGTGTCCAGCGTCCTGCCTCTGAAGAGCACTGCATTTGTTCCAGTCCATGATGTGACACCCTGAAAGAATGACCATAGGGGTAAATTTAACGGTATAGTTGAAGCTTTTTCTTAGCTTCTTCCTCTTTAGCTGGTGGGTGGAAGTCAGGCCTGGGGTGACTGTTCTGGAGAATGCCAGCAGGGTTTGCGATGGCCTTTCTAGCTGCTGTGTTCAACTGAATCCTTCCATGGATGTGCTTAAGGGCCAGGTGGTTTGTAAGGTCTTTGAAAGGCTCATATGGCCGTGACCTTGATGATCGTGTAGCTGAGTGGAGGTGAGGACTGCTCAGAATAGCAGGGCTCCCCGAAACTGTCTGGAGATGTCCACAAGGGTCTTGTTCATAGGAACTCTCTTGGGTTCCTAATTTTTTTGTTTCAAAAACAGGGCATAATTTAGACAAATTCTTTTCAGACAGAATACTGCTTGCAAAAGCTCCATTTTTTCTAAGACACTCTTCTGTTTCACAGAGGCAAACTCCCATCTAGATGTTTAAATATGTGAGTTTTGAGGTGCTTTGTTCCTCAAAAATCCTAATTACTTTTTCCTTTTATATTTGTTCTGCAGCAGCTCTGATGATTGAATTTACCAAAGTGCATTTTTGTGGGGTTAATGGAGCAGGAAGTGAGAGGAGATGGTCAGGAGCCTTTCCTGTCTGTCCACCTTCTGCACTGGAGTTGCCTGTGGAGGTGAATGTTACTTCAGGGACTTATTTTTCAGGATGAGTTTCTTGTCCTTTCTAGTTGCATCACCATGGTAACTCACCTCCTCTGGATTCAAAACCTCCCAAGAGCAGGGAGTAGTGAAGACCCGGAGGGTGGCCCGGAGGGTGGGAATGCATCTTCATCTATGCAGATGGCCCAGTCTGTTCTGGTGGCTCTTGTGAATTCTTCTCAGATGGCTGAGCTGAAATAATAACTCACAGAAAGATAACCTTCCTTCCAGTTGTAATTGGCTGTAGCGGACTAGTACCCTGATTTCTGTTCTTGGAGGCTGGACTAGGCTCTGGTAAGGAAAATCAGCCTGACCTGGGATATAGAACAATGGAGGCTACCAGTGACCCCTAAAGGTAATTGTGTCCAGCGTCCTGCCTCTGAAGAGCACTGCATTTGTTCCAGTCCATGATGTGACACCCTGAAAGAATGACCATAGGGGTAAATTTAACGGTATAGTTGAAGCTTTTTCTTAGCTTCTTCCTCTTTAGCTGGTGGGTGGAAGTCAGGCCTGGGGTGACTGTTCTGGAGAATGCCAGCAGGGTTTGCGATGGCCTTTCTAGCTGCTGTGTTCAACTGAATCCTTCCATGGATGTGCTTAAGGGCCAGGTGGTTTGTAAGGTCTTTGAAAGGCTCATATGGCCGTGACCTTGATGATCGTGTAGCTGAGTGGAGGTGAGGACTGCTCAGAATAGCAGGGCTCCCCGAAACTGTCTGGAGATGTCCACAAGGGCTGAGAACTTGGGTCATTGTTCATAGGAACTCTCTTCATGTTCATTATAGATCCATAAACATTCAGTGCCTACCAGGTTCCCTGGCACCTGGAACATAGAGACCTGATGCCTCCTTTGGCAAATGCTCTCTAGTTCTGTGTGGAGAGGAGGCTCAGTCAGGTGAACTTATTAGAACAATGCAGGGCCATAGGCAAACCTACCAGCAGCTTGAGAACTTCGTGGTTCTTTTCTATTGGGAAGCATAGTGACTGCATCCACTGTCTGGAAGCTTGTTGAACTCTGAGTTAGAGTTAGAGACAACTTTGGGGAGGCACTCTCGGAGAGGGAGGGTCCCAGCCTGACTGAGGGGTTAACTTGGCCCAGCTGAGCCCTGGAGTTGGTCCTAGGCAGGTCTCTCAGGATATCCACAGAACAGAACAGTACAGTTCAGTTAAATGCCAGGGTTATACTCTCTGTTCTTATGCCTAAGAAGGTCTCAGGAGGGAGGACTTCTTCAGAGGAAACTTCATGAGAAGATGGGCTTGGGCCACATCCTGAAAAGAGAGCAGAGTTTGCCAGTTCATGCTAGTTCAAGACTTCTGGGCTGAGTAAAAAGCGTGCGCACTGTTGGGGCTTTGGGACCAGGCTTGTCCCAAGTAGAGATGGGGAGACCCTGATATGTGCTCTCAGAACTCTGTGGGAGTCCAGGAGGAGAGAAACGGGAGAGCAGGGCAAGCTTCCTCTTGCACACGCAGACATGACGCCTGTGCTGTGCAGAGTGGAGATGGTTCTGGTGGAGGAGCTGGGTAGGGAGCGAGGCTGGCGGCGCCAGAGTCTTGGGGGAAGGCCAGTCCAGCAACGAGCTACAGCTTCTCCTGTCAAACCTTCACCCTGCAGTGATGTGCATGTGAGGGGACAGGCCACATCTGGCTGGTGGAGGGCAGCCCATTCTTTGGCTCTGTGGGGCCTGAGTGTCGGCCCTGACACACATACGTTATAATTACCCTGTTAGGAGGGTCATGGTTAATGCAATTCTTCTAGACGATGATCGTGTAGCTGAGTGGAGGTGAGGACTGCTCAGAATAGCAGGGCTCCGAAACTGTCTGGAGATGTCCACAAGGGCTGAGAACTTGGGTCATTGTTCATAGGAACTCTCTTCATGTTCATTATAGATCCATAAACATTCAGTGCCTACCAGGTTCCCTGGCACCTGGAACATAGAGACCTGATGCCTCCTTTGGCAAATGCTCTCTAGTTCTGTGTGGAGAGGAGGCTCAGTCAGGTGAACTTATTAGAACAATGCAGGGCCATAGGCAAACCTACCAGCAGCTTGAGAACTTCGTGGTTCTTTTCTATTGGGAAGCATAGTGACTGCATCCACTGTCTGGAAGCTTGTTGAACTCTGAGTTAGAGTTAGAGACAACTTTGGGGAGGCACTCTCGGAGAGGGAGGGTCCCAGCCTGACTGAGGGGTTAACTTGGCCCAGCTGAGCCCTGGAGTTGGTCCTAGGCAGGTCTCTCAGGATATCCACAGAACAGAACAGTACAGTTCAGTTAAATGCCAGGGTTATACTCTCTGTTCTTATGCCTAAGAAGGTCTCAGGAGGGAGGAGTTCTTCAGAGGAAACTTCATGAGAAGATGGGCTTGGGCCACATTCTGAAAAGAGAGCAGAGTTTGCCAGTTCATGCTAGTTCAAGACTTCTGGGCTGAGTAAAAAGCGTGCGCACTGTTGGGGCTTTGGGACCAGGCTTGTCCCAAGTAGAGATGGGGAGACCCTGATATGTGCTCTCAGAACTCTGTGGGAGTCCAGGAGGAGAGAAACGGGAGAGCAGGGCAAGCTTCCTCTTGCACACGCAGACATGACGCCTGTGCTGTGCAGAGTGGAGATGGTTCTGGTGGAGGAGCTGGGTAGGGAGCGAGGCTGGCGGCGCCAGAGTCTTGGGGGAAGGCCAGTCCAGCAACGAGCTACAGCTTCTCCTGTCAAACCTTCACCCTGCAGTGATGTGCATGTGAGGGGACAGGCCACATCTGGCTGGTGGAGGGCAGCCCATTCTTTGGCTCTGTGGGGCCTGAGTGTCGGCCCTGACACACATACGTTATAATTACCCTGTTAGGAGGGTCATGGTTAATGCAATTCTTCTAGACGATGACTAAGGCTTTGCACTCGGTGAGGCCCTGCAGCTCATTAAAAGGGTTGCAACCAAAGCTTGAAATCTCATCTTTTTTGAAATGATTATATCTATTATTGTGTTTGTGCATGGCTGGCACTTGGGGTGCATTCTGCCCTGGGAGAACTTGCACGGTATAGTTTCTGTGAATGTCTTGGGACCTTTACGGTCCCTTTGCCTCCTCTCCATGGAGAGTAAGCTTTTCCCGAATGAGTTAACAGCTTCTTGTTCAAGGGTGCCCAGGGCAGAGTTACGCACATGGTAGGTTCCCCTCTACTGGAAGATACTGTCTAAATCTGGGAATTCCTCACTTGTTACAGTGGATGTTTAAAAACATGATAGTAGTCTAAAAAGGTAGCAGTAACTACCATTCATCCATAGCTTATGATTACCTTCTTCTTTTTAAAAATCTTATTGGGGTATAGTTGCTTTACAGTGCTGTGTTGGTTTCTGTTGTACAGCAGAGTGAGTCAGTTATATGTGTGTATATATATATCCCCTCATTTTTGGATTTCCTTCCCATTTAGGTCACCCCAGAGCACTGAGTAGAGTTCTCTGTGCTGTATAAAAGGTTCTGATGAGTTACCTGTTTTATATACAGGAGTGTATACATGTCAGTCCCAATCTCCAGGTTCATCCCACACCCCTTCCCCCTCCCCAACCCCTTGGCGTCCATATGTTTGTTCTCTCCATCTGTGTCTCTATCTCTTCTTTGCAGATAGGTTCTTCTGATTGTGGGCAGGAGGAGCGGGAGAGCAGGGCAAGCTTCCTCTTGCACACGCAGACATGACGCCTGTGCTGTGCAGAGTGGAGATGGTTCTGGTGGAGGAGCTGGGTAGGGAGCGAGGCTGGCGGCGCCAGAGTCTTGGGGGAAGGCCAGTCCAGCAACGAGCTACAGCTTCTCCTGTCAAACCTTCACCCTGCAGTGATGTGCATGTGAGGGGACAGGCCACATCTGGCTGGTGGAGGGCAGCCCATTCTTTGGCTCTGTGGGGCCTGAGTGTCGGCCCTGACACACATACGTTATAATTACCCTGTTAGGAGGGTCATGGTTAATGCAATTCTTCTAGACGATGACTAAGGCTTTGCACTCGGTGAGGCCCTGCAGCTCATTAAAAGGGTTGCAACCAAAGCTTGAAATCTCATCTTTTTTGAAATGATTATATCTATTATTGTGTTTGTGCATGGCTGGCACTTGGGGTGCATTCTGCCCTGGGAGAACTTGCACGGTATAGTTTCTGTGAATGTCTTGGGACCTTTACGGTCCCTTTGCCTCCTCTCCATGGAGAGTAAGCTTTTCCAGAATGAGTTAACAGCTTCTTGTTCAAGGGTGCCCAGGGCAGAGTTACGCACATGGTAGGTTCCCCTCTACTGGAAGATACTGTCTAAATCTGGGAATTCCTCACTTGTTACAGTGGATGTTTAAAAACATGATAGTAGTCTAAAAAGGTAGCAGTAACTACCATTCATCCATAGCTTATGATTACCTTCTTCTTTTTAAAAATCTTATTGGGGTATAGTTGCTTTACAGTGCTGTGTTGGTTTCTGTTGTACAGCAGAGTGAGTCAGTTATATGTGTGTATATATATATCCCCTCATTTTTGGATTTCCTTCCCATTTAGGTCACCCCAGAGCACTGAGTAGAGTTCTCTGTGCTGTATAAAAGGTTCTGATGAGTTACCTGTTTTATATACAGGAGTGTATACATGTCAGTCCCAATCTCCAGGTTCATCCCACACCCCTTCCCCCTCCCCAACCCCTTGGCGTCCATATGTTTGTTCTCTCCATCTGTGTCTCTATCTCTTCTTTGCAGATAGGTTCTTCTGATTACCTTCTTAAGTCCTCATGGCACACTAGGTGTTCTTCATAGTTTAAAGTCAGAAAATGCAAGTGTGCTGAGTTTAAGAGACTTTCCCCACAGTATACAGCTGGTCAGGGAGAAGGCAAGGTCTAAATGCATTTTTGCACAACCATGAAGCCTACCTGCTTGGCTTTCACATCATATTGGATTCCATTGTGTTTCCCAGAATTCCAATCAGTTGTTGTCCTTGAGATCTTTGCCTGGTGAGCTGGTGTAGGTTGGTAACTAAATGGCAGAGAGGTGGAAATTCATCTTCCAGGCCCGTGAACAGGGGACAGCTCTCCCTGTGCCCCTGCTTCAAAATCGTTGCTGATTTTTCTTCTCAAACGTGTGTTTGACCTTATCTTGTTTCAGAGGAGATAAAAACTTTAGGCAGTGAATGTTATACATCAAATGCCAGTGTTTTAGAAATCTGTAGAAAATTAAGTTGGGTTAACTTGTCCTGTTCCTTCAGGTAGGTAAACAACAAAAGTAGAAGAAACTTCACTCTGCTGTAATAAGAGGTCTCTAAGGGGTTGAGCCTCACTCCAGTTTTTGTATCTATCTCAGGAACGAGTCCTATTGCTGCTGCTGTTCATCTAGATGACCTTTCAGGAAGCATGAGTCTCTATTTTCTTCTCAGTTATAGACAAAGCATACTGTCCACTTTTCTCCTCAGTAAATATCTGAGAAGAACAGGAGATAGGTTATTTGGATGTAAATATTTTGTAAATTGCTAAATACTACCCAACTATGATGTATATTTTTATTGGCATGTAATTGCTATATAACCACTGATTCTTATTGGGGTATAGTTGCTTTACAGTGCTGTGTTGGTTTCTGTTGTACAGCAGAGTGAGTCAGTTATATGTGTGTATATATATATCCCCTCATTTTTGGATTTCCTTCCCATTTAGGTCACCCCAGAGCACTGAGTAGAGTTCTCTGTGCTGTATAAAAGGTTCTGATGAGTTACCTGTTTTATATACAGGAGTGTATACATGTCAGTCCCAATCTCCAGGTTCATCCCACACCCCTTCCCCCTCCCCAACCCCTTGGCGTCCATATGTTTGTTCTCTCCATCTGTGTCTCTATCTCTTCTTTGCAGATAGGTTCTTCTGATTACCTTCTTAAGTCCTCATGGCACACTAGGTGTTCTTCATAGTTTAAAGTCAGAAAATGCAAGTGTGCTGAGTTTAAGAGACTTTCCCCACAGTATACAGCTGGTCAGGGAGAAGGCAAGGTCTAAATGCATTTTTGCACAACCATGAAGCCTACCTGCTTGGCTTTCACATCATATTGGATTCCATTGTGTTTCCCAGAATTCCAATCAGTTGTTGTCCTTGAGATCTTTGCCTGGTGAGCTGGTGTAGGTTGGTAACTAAATGGCAGAGAGGTGGAAATTCATCTTCCAGGCCCGTGAACAGGGGACAGCTCTCCCTGTGCCCCTGCTTCAAAATCGTTGCTGATTTTTCTTCTCAAACGTGTGTTTGACCTTATCTTGTTTCAGAGGAGATAAAAACTTTAGGCAGTGAATGTTATACATCAAATGCCAGTGTTTTAGAAATCTGTAGAAAATTAAGTTGGGTTAACTTGTCCTGTTCCTTCAGGTAGGTAAACAACAAAAGTAGAAGAAACTTCACTCTGCTGTAATAAGAGGTCTCTAAGGGGTTGAGCCTCACTCCAGTTTTTGTATCTATCTCAGGAACGAGTCCTATTGCTGCTGCTGTTCATCTAGATGACCTTTCAGGAAGCATGAGTCTCTATTTTCTTCTCAGTTATAGACAAAGCATACTGTCCACTTTTCTCCTCAGTAAATATCTGAGAAGAACAGGAGATAGGTTATTTGGATGTAAATATTTTGTAAATTGCTAAATACTACCCAACTATGATGTATATTTTTATTGGCATGTAATTGATATATAACATTGCATTAGGTGATGATGTACAGTATAATGACTTGATACATATGCATACTGTAAAATGATTACCACAATAAGTTAACATCATACAATGCATTGCACGATGCATTCTTGTCATCATAATTTAAAAATTTTGAATCAGAAACTGAAATTTTTGTTCATTTGAAGCTCAGAGTCTTTGTTGGAGATCATGACGCCAGGGGACTTCTGGCTGGAACTGAAACAGTGAGATCATGAGACAGGACACTTAGTAATCTTCACTCCATCACAGATGATCTGTGAGCTACTGAGCAAGTCATTTAGCCTGTGTTGTGATTTTCCAGACAAGGGGATGATGATACTCAGCTGTCAGAGCTGTGAAGATCAAATGAAATACTAAATATGAGTTTTATTCCTGTAGGGGGTGGGCTAAGAGAGCAGTTATCCCCCAAATCACTAATTTCATTTTAAATTCTTCTGTTTTTTTGAGCAGAGTCATCTTTGAGAGTATTTTTCTTGGGCTTATGTGGCATTTGTTGTTTGTGACTCATGTACAAATCAAAAGGCAGACCTTAGTCCTGTGGTGTGTTTCCTTGTCAGGAACATGTGACTATTTTTCATATCCTTAAGTTTTCTCCTATCTAATTTTCTTTCCTTTACTAAAAGTTTGCCTTTTCTGTAATTTCTGATCTGCATTGATCAGTTTTATTGTAACAGGTTCTGTTTTAGTTTTTTCTTTCTTTTTTTTTTTTTTTTTTTACAAAAAGGGCTTAGGTGCCCCTTCCCAGAAGGTCATTGTAAAAATCATGTTTAGATAGTGCTCAGGGAGATAGAAAGTGAAGATCTGAGACTCCTCTACTGTGAAAAGAAGATTATGCTTCCAAAGTATAAGCTAGTCAAATGACAGAGAAGGTGAGGAACTGAGGAAAGGAGCATCGGTCAGGCAATCTAGAGCATGACTGCTCTAGATTTCTTAGCAAAGAAATTTCTATTGGCTGTACAAAAGCATTTTTGTTGGTTGGGTCTGCAAACTGCCATGTTGAGCTGTCCACTGTCCAACCATTCTTTCCTCCCACATACACAGGCACTAATAATGATGTAACATAAAAAAGTAAAATAAAAATAATTATTAAAAAAATAATGATGTAATATCAACTAAGTCTCATTTTGTCCTTATGATGCTCTCTTGTTGAACCCTCTCAGCTTTCTTTTTAAAAAAGAAAAACTGTCTCCAGGTAAACCAAGGTTTAGCTTGATTGAGTTCCTCCCCCAGTGTCACGTGGTAAAAGTGGAAGCAGGACTGACCTGGACTCCCTTTATCACAGCCCTGCACTCGTCCGGTGATACCCTGGGCCCTGCGTGCTTCATAGACCACACACCATGAGAGGGATAGAGGTAGATTAGTTTAATCCAGTGGTTTTCAAAATTATTTTTCTAGTTGCTGGGTCCTTGTCCAACAAAGCTTTACATAAACTGTTATGAAATAAAAAAGGTCTTAGTATTTTTTAAAGTGAGTCAGCAAAGAGCAGTGAAGCTGTTCAGATGAACCCTGGGTTTGATATCGAGAGACAAAAATGCAGTCTTATACTTGCTGCAGATTATTCCTGCATTTGGTTTTGAGTGTGCAGGATTGAAATACTAATTCACTCAGTAAGTACTTGCAAATGGTAACAATTTTCTTTCCCCCTTGAATTTCACCTTGTAAATGCCAGGAAATTTTTTAACTAGACAATTGTCGGAAGAAACTTAGAGATTTGCACAAAATGAGTTAATCTGGCAGCACGAGATAATATTCTGTTCTACATTGTGTTGAAATCTGGTATCAAATTTACTCAAGAGAACGTACTGCTTTTAAGTTAGTTTGTAAAAATTGTTGAAGTAATCTAACAGTTGAATTCAAATTACTCATTGGAAGAAACTCAGAGGTCCCTTGTGGTATCCTAGGGTTCTGTGGAAGACAATTTGAGAATCACTGGTCTAACACTTTCTTTTGACATAGAAAATTGAGGCCCAGAAAGTGTAAATGGTGGGTTGGTACTAGGGAATAGCAAATTGTGCCAAAAAAATGCTTACTTTCTAAAAGTAGCTTTTCAAGTATTATTTCTGGTTATGAAGTAATCATTTTATAAAAAAATATGGAATATATATGGAAGGGAATTTAAAATGCCATGAGCTTACAGCTTGAACAGTAAACTAGTATTCTACTGTTACCATTTGAATATGTTATGTTTTTACAAAATTGGGTTCAGGCTATATACAAGTGACATTTGACCAATGTGAGGGTTTTTGTCGTTCAGTTGTTCAGTCGTGTCTGACTCTTTGGACCCCATGAACTATAGCATGCTAGGCTTCCCTGTCCTTCACTGTCTCCTGGAGTTTGCTCAAACCCATGTCCGTTGAGTCAATGATGCCATCTGCCCATCTCATCCTCTGTCACCCCCTTCTCCTCCTGCCCTCTGTCTTTCTTAGCATCAGGGTTTTTTCCAGTGACTCAGCTCTTCACATCAAGTAACCAAAGCATTAGAGGTTCAGCTTCAGCATCAGTCCTTCCAGTGAACATTCAGGGTTGATTTCCTTTAGGATTGACTGGTTTGATCTCCTTGCAGTCCAAGGGACTCTCAAGAGTCAATCTGTGTGTAACTTGTAGTTGATGTATCCAGAGTTCCTCTTCATCCTGGGATACAACCAGTTGGATATTGTGTAGTACTGTCATGCTTACTATTAAAAAATACCCAAGTATAGGTGAACTCTGTGCAGTTCAAAGCTGTGTTGTTCAAGGGTCAACGGTACAGACTTTTTTTGGATATCCAGTGATTCAGTTTTCTTGGATAATTTCACCTTGTAAATGCCAGGAAATTTTTAACTAGACAATTGTCGGAAGAAACTTAGAGATTTGCACAAAATGAGTTAATCTGGCAGCACGAGATAATATTCTGTTCTACATTGTGTTGAAATCTGGTATCAAATTTACTCAAGAGAACGTACTGCTTTTAAGTTAGTTTGTAAAAATTGTTGAAGTAATCTAACAGTTGAATTCAAATTACTCATTGGAAGAAACTCAGAGGTCCCTTGTGGTATCCTAGGGTTCTGTGGAAGACAATTTGAGAATCACTGGTCTAACACTTTCTTTTGACATAGAAAATTGAGGCCCAGAAAGTGTAAATGGTGGGTTGGTACTAGGGAATAGCAAATTGTGCCAAAAAAATGCTTACTTTCTAAAAGTAGCTTTTCAAGTATTATTTCTGGTTATGAAGTAATCATTTTATAAAAATATATGGAATATATATGGAAGGGAATTTAAAATGCCATGAGCTTACAGCTTGAACAGTAAACTAGTATTCTACTGTTACCATTTGAATATGTTATGTTTTTACAAAATTGGGTTCAGGCTATATACAAGTGACATTTGACCAATGTGAGGGTTTTTGTCGTTCAGTTGTTCAGTCGTGTCTGACTCTTTGGACCCCATGAACTATAGCATGCTAGGCTTCCCTGTCCTTCACTGTCTCCTGGAGTTTGCTCAAACCCATGTCCGTTGAGTCAATGATGCCATCTGCCCATCTCATCCTCTGTCACCCCCTTCTCCTCCTGCCCTCTGTCTTTCTTAGCATCAGGGTTTTTTCCAGTGACTCAGCTCTTCACATCAAGTAACCAAAGCATTAGAGGTTCAGCTTCAGCATCAGTCCTTCCAGTGAACATTCAGGGTTGATTTCCTTTAGGATTGACTGGTTTGATCTCCTTGCAGTCCAAGGGACTCTCAAGAGTCAATCTGTGTGTAACTTGTAGTTGATGTATCCAGAGTTCCTCTTCATCCTGGGATACAACCAGTTGGATATTGTGTAGTACTGTCATGCTTACTATTAAAAAATACCCAAGTATAGGTGAACTCTGTGCAGTTCAAAGCTGTGTTGTTCAAGGGTCAACGGTACAGACTTGTATTTTTTGTCCATTAGTGTTATATCCAGTGATTCAGTTTTCTTGGATAATTTGGTTTTTCAGTGATACATAATAGTTTTTGACAGATGCCCTGTGATCGAGCCATTCTCTTATTGGTTAACATATATTTATGTATTGTTTTTCACTGTTTACTGTTAATAAGAAATGCTATGATGAACATTTTTGCCTGTAAATCATCTGTTTCATTGTTTTCACTGTTTCCTAAAGAGTGAAATCACTGAACTAAATGTTATTAAAAATAAGTCTTCCCCAGAAGCTCCTATAGGACCCTTCATCCATCTCTCACAGTTGAGTCTGGGGTGCGGCGTTTCTTCCCTCCACGTAGGAGGTGGAGGAGGCATCATGCTGGGAGGGGAGCTCAGTGGGAAAGATTGGAGCATCTTGACCTAAGCCTGTCCATGCTTTGTCTTCACAGACTGAATGCTTTGTGTGTGCTTAGGCTGCCCTCTGTCAAATGTGAGTCAATCTGAGGTCTGTCTAGTGTCTCAGAGGTCCAGCTTACCTCAGTGTCCACATGTCCCTGCCCACTGCGGGGACCCTGGAGCTTCCGAGGCCTCCTGGGGCAGGTCTTTGCCAACGGGGGGTCAGGTGGACCCCCACCCCAGAGGTGACCAGGCTTGTGAAGGAGGCAGAGAGGAGAACCCAAACCATTTTCAGTTTTTCCTTTGCAGATCCAACCTTTTAAGCATACCTACATTTACCTGCAACAGCAATCGTTTTGCATTTTAATGACAAATCAAGTACGCTAACTTGCATTTGAAACGAAAGTGCCTTAAATGTCTCTGGCTGTCAGAATGAGATGTTAGGAGCTTGATGAAAGCGAACAAAGACAAAAAATGAAGAAAAGTTTAGCTTCAGCATCAGTCCTTCCAGTGAACATTCAGGGTTGATTTCCTTTAGGATTGACTGGTTTGATCTCCTTGCAGTCCAAGGGACTCTCAAGAGTCAATCTGTGTGTAACTTGTAGTTGATGTATCCAGAGTTCCTCTTCATCCTGGGATACAACCAGTTGGATATTGTGTAGTACTGTCATGCTTACTATTAAAAAATACCCAAGTATAGGTGAACTCTGTGCAGTTCAAAGCTGTGTTGTTCAAGGGTCAACGGTACAGACTTGTATTTTTTGTCCATTAGTGTTATATCCAGTGATTCAGTTTTCTTGGATAATTTGGTTTTTCAGTGATACATAATAGTTTTTGACAGATGCCCTGTGATCGAGCCATTCTCTTATTGGTTAACATATATTTATGTATTGTTTTTCACTGTTTACTGTTAATAAGAAATGCTATGATGAACATTTTTGCCTGTAAATCATCTGTTTCATTGTTTTCACTGTTTCCTAAAGAGTGAAATCACTGAACTAAATGTTATTAAAAATAAGTCTTCCCCAGAAGCTCCTATAGGACCCTTCATCCATCTCTCACAGTTGAGTCTGGGGTGCGGCGTTTCTTCCCTCCACGTAGGAGGTGGAGGAGGCATCATGCTGGGAGGGGAGCTCAGTGGGAAAGATTGGAGCATCTTGACCTAAGCCTGTCCATGCTTTGTCTTCACAGACTGAATGCTTTGTGTGTGCTTAGGCTGCCCTCTGTCAAATGTGAGTCAATCTGAGGTCTGTCTAGTGTCTCAGAGGTCCAGCTTACCTCAGTGTCCACATGTCCCTGCCCACTGCGGGGACCCTGGAGCTTCCGAGGCCTCCTGGGGCAGGTCTTTGCCAACGGGGTGTCAGGTGGACCCCCCACCCCCAGAGGTGACCAGGCTTGTGAAGGAGGCAGAGAGGAGAACCCAAACCATTTTCAGTTTTTCCTTTGCAGATCCAACCTTTTAAGCATACCTACATTTACCTGCAACAGCAATCGTTTTGCATTTTAATGACAAATCAAGTACGCTAACTTGCATTTGAAACGAAAGTGCCTTAAATGTCTCTGGCTGTCAGAATGAGATGTTAGGAGCTTGATGAAAAGCGAACAAAGAAGACAAAGTATGAAGCCTGGATACAGTGCAAAATGAAATAAAACCTTGTATGGCCTGTCAGGGGTGTCAGTTGATATTCATATCTAAAGCACATTATAGCATTACTTTGCAGCTCATAGCTTACTCATCTGTCTTTTTTAATTCATCACATTCGAGCCCACATCTTTTAAGTCTCGAGTGTCAACAATGGGAGAAATCTGTTAATTGACAAATGAGTGTCACAAATGTGAATTGGTGCCTTTACATCAGCGGCAGGTGTAGTCTCTTTTGTTTTTTGTTGGATCTATTATTGGCATAAGCCAGTATAAGACATCTGTCTTTGTCGGAATGAGAAATGACAGGCCTTCTTGGCTGTCATTGTCTTAGTGTGTGCTCATTCCGTGAGATACTGTATAAAGATAAAATGTCAGTTAAAAGAATATGAAAAACTATCTGGAGGAAGTCCTTAAATTACTCAGAGAGGGGATCCGGGAATTGGGACTGGAATTGAAATCTGAGTGTTTCAGTTTGTATCTATCATGCCTATTTAAAAATAATATTTCCTGAGTAACAGGATGAGGTTATCTGGCATTTAGGAAGATGTTATGTTGAGCTGGTCTAATTAGCTTTATAAGGTGGGGAGAAAATCTACCTTTGCAAGATATGAATTTATTTATTATCAGGTCATCTCTCAGACAAGCACAGAATTGTCTCAATAAAAACACTCCAGGTAGGATTCTGGGCGTTGAGATTGCATGTGTTTGGTCTGTCAGGTCTTCGTTGTCCACATGTCCCTGCCCACTGGGGACCCTGAGCTCGAGGCCTCCTGGGGCAGGTCTTTGCCAACGGGTGTCAGGTGGACCCCCACCCCAGAGGTGACCAGGTTTGTGAAGGAGGTAGAGACAGGAACCCAAACCATTTTCAGTTTTTCCTTTGCAGATCCAACCTTTTAAGCATACCTACATTTACCTGCAACAGCAATCGTTTTGCATTTTAATGACAAATCAAGTACGCTAACTTGCATTTGAAACGAAAGTGCCTTAAATGTCTCTGGCTGTCAGAATGAGATGTTAGGAGCTTGATGAAAAGCGAACAAAGAAGACAAAGTATGAAGCCTGGATACAGTGCAAAATGAAATAAAACCTTGTATGGCCTGTCAGGGGTGTCAGTTGATATTCATATCTAAAGCACATTATAGCATTACTTTGCAGCTCATAGCTTACTCATCTGTCTTTTTTAATTCATCACATTCGAGCCCACATCTTTTAAGTCTCGAGTGTCAACAATGGGAGAAATCTGTTAATTGACAAATGAGTGTCACAAATGTGAATTGGTGCCTTTACATCAGCGGCAGGTGTAGTCTCTTTTGTTTTTTGTTGGATCTATTATTGGCATAAGCCAGTATAAGACATCTGTCTTTGTCGGAATGAGAAATGACAGGCCTTCTTGGCTGTCATTGTCTTAGTGTGTGCTCATTCCGTGAGATACTGTATAAAGATAAAATGTCAGTTAAAAGAATATGAAAAACTATCTGGAGGAAGTCCTTAAATTACTCAGAGAGGGGATCCGGGAATTGGGACTGGAATTGAAATCTGAGTGTTTCAGTTTGTATCTATCATGCCTATTTAAAAATAATATTTCCTGAGTAACAGGATGAGGTTATCTGGCATTTAGGAAGATGTTATGTTGAGCTGGTCTAATTAGCTTTATAAGGTGGGGAGAAAATCTACCTTTGCAAGATATGAATTTATTTATTATCAGGTCATCTCTCAGACAAGCACAGAATTGTCTCAATAAAAACACTCCAGGTAGGATTCTGGGCGTTGATTTTGCATGTGTTTGGAAATATTGAAATTGTTCCCCTCCAATTTCTTTTCCGGTTATATTCCTATCTGAGACTGATGAGAAGCATAATGAAATAAAAAGCAGCAGTTGTGGAGTGATGAGACAATTAGTGGGGAGAAAACTGTTAGTTTCCCAGAGCTCCCGGTGGGTTTAGAGATAGATGCAGGCGAGTCTGGACCCCTGAGGCTGTGTTGTTAGCTCGAGTGATTGCTGGCATGAAAGGGTGAGAGAGGTGGTGCAAGGTCTGACTGTGGAGGAATGCTCCTGCTCACTCTTCTTCTTCAGGGGCTAGGGAACCCCTGGACTTTTAGGACTGGTAAGGACAGGGTGATTTCACCTGTCCTGGTTGTAGAAAGGCTGGACTCTTCACGCATGCTTCCAAAGTTGAGTGAGCACACAAATCCCTGAGGGTTTTGCTACAACACAGTGTCTGATTCAGTAGGTCTGGCCTTGGATCTGAGCTTCTGCATTTCTAACCCAGCCAGGTGACGTTGACCTGCTGTTGTATAGATCCAGACTGAATGTTGAAGAGTTGAATTCATCTTCTCACATATCATCTGATGGGCTCCTGGAGACAGCATGCATTTCAGAGGAGAGGCAAGACTTTGGTACTGAAGTGGACTAGACTGGTCTGGATGATTTTTACATTTTTTTTTTAAAAGATTTATTTATTTATTTATTTTGGGGTGGGTGGGGTGGAGAGGGAGGGGAGCAGGCGGGCTACTTCTATTGGTCTTTCATTTGTCTATTTTCATCCATCTTTGTTCTTTGGCTCCTGTGGGCCTCCCATCGCGGTGGCGTCTGTCGTTGCTGAGCACCGGCTCTGGGCGCATGCGCTCCGGAGCTCCAGCTGGGTAACTGGACACATCAGTCCAGTCGCTCCGCGGCACGTGGGATCTTCCCAGGCCAGGGATCGAACTGGCGCCCCTTGCACTGCAAGGCAGTGTCCTTACCCACTGAACCACCAGGGAAGCCCCCCCCCCTTTTTTTTTTTACGTAGAAATGTTTCTAGCTCCTTCAGAGGAGACCCAGACTCATTGAGTTTTCTCCAGCTCTGTGTGGCTGAGGGACAAGACTCCGAGTCCAAGGTACCTTACCTTTTCTGCAGGGATCAGCACTGTTTGTGTGTGTGTGAGGGCCCAGGAACACGTGTGTGCATGCACTGTGCACATAGGCCGGCTGTTGTGTGGTTGAGGAAGGGCATGGACTGAAGCTTCTGTGTGTGTTGGCAGGACTTGTGTGTTTTCGTGTGCACCTTGTGGTTGGTGTTTTGGGGACCGGCATGAAGCAGGCCTGAGTGCATACTATATGTGCGTGCTGTATAAACACGTAAGTGAGTTTTGTGTTTACACATTGGGCACATACCGAGCTATGGGAAGGGTGTGTGCATGAGAGTGTGTTTGCTCTGGTGAGCAGGCCCGTGCGTGCTAGGTGTGCAGGAAAGAACGGGCTGACTGTGGAGGAATGCTCCTGCTCACTCTTCTTCTTCAGGGGCTAGGGAACCCTGGACTTTTAGGACTGGTAAGGACAGGGTGATTTCACCTGTCCTGGTTGTAGAAAGGCTGGACTCTTCACGCATGCTTCCAAAGTTGAGTGAGCACACAAATCCCTGAGGGTTTTGCTACAACACAGTGTCTGATTCAGTAGGTCTGGCCTTGGATCTGAGCTTCTGCATTTCTAACCCAGCCAGGTGACGTTGACCTGCTGTTGTATAGATCCAGACTGAATGTTGAAGAGTTGAATTCATCTTCTCACATATCATCTGATGGGCTCCTGGAGACAGCATGCATTTCAGAGGAGAGGCAAGACTTTGGTACTGAAGTGGACTAGACTGGTCTGGATGATTTTTACATTTTTTTTTTAAAAGATTTATTTATTTATTTATTTTGGGGTGGGTGGGGTGGAGAGGGAGGGGAGCAGGCGGGCTACTTCTATTGGTCTTTCATTTGTCTATTTTCATCCATCTTTGTTCTTTGGCTCCTGTGGGCCTCCCATCGCGGTGGCGTCTGTCGTTGCTGAGCACCGGCTCTGGGCGCATGCGCTCCGGAGCTCCAGCTGGGTAACTGGACACATCAGTCCAGTCGCTCCGCGGCACGTGGGATCTTCCCAGGCCAGGGATCGAACCGGCGCCCCTTGCACTGCAAGGCAGTGTCCTTACCCACTGAACCACCAGGGAAGCCCCCCCCCCCTTTTTTTTTTACGTAGAAATGTTTCTAGCTCCTTCAGAGGAGACCCAGACTCATTGAGTTTTCTCCAGCTCTGTGTGGCTGAGGGACAAGACTCCGAGTCCAAGGTACCTTACCTTTTCTGCAGGGATCAGCACTGTTTGTGTGTGTGTGAGGGCCCAGGAACACGTGTGTGCATGCACTGTGCACATAGGCCGGCTGTTGTGTGGTTGAGGAAGGGCATGGACTGAAGCTTCTGTGTGTGTTGGCAGGACTTGTGTGTTTTCGTGTGCACCTTGTGGTTGGTGTTTTGGGGACTGGCATGAAGCAGGCCTGAGTGCATACTATATGTGCGTGCTGTATAAACACGTAAGTGAGTTTTGTGTTTACACATTGGGCACATACCGAGCTATGGGAAGGGTGTGTGCATGAGAGTGTGTTTGCTCTGGTGGAGCACCGGGGCTCCTTGGTGGATCACTTGTGTGAATAATCAGATGGCTGGGAGGTGTGCAGGGAAAGAACGGGCAGGAGGACCCGCTGCTAGGGCTGTAGCCTGGCCCTTTGGTGGTGGTCCTCTCTGGTAGACGTATTTGCCTCCCAGGTTCCTCCTAGCCTGCTGCCATGGACGCTGACTGCATTGTTTGTTTTCAGATGGAATAGATCCCTGGCAGAATCAGCCAGTCATATTGGGATCTGGGGATGCCCTCGAATTATCATCAGAGGATCAAGAAAGTGCAAGTTACATGGAGCTGGAGGGCCAGACACCTGCTTCCCTTTTCTTTTCATTTGAGCTACAGTCAGGACTCAGAGCACAAAGCCACCTCTTTTCTCTGCACGTAAACTAATAACCAACTAATGAGTAACTGGGAGGATGAAACAGCTGTTTTCCTGAGGAACCTCAGAAAAACCGATGGTTCTTTTTCCAGTCTCTTCTCTCCTTCCCCCTAGGCCCCTACCTTCTTCCTTTCAAATTTCTATGTATTGCAGACCTTTTCCTGGCTGACCCTTAAATGCTCTTATTCTGGAGGAAACTTTAATTTTTTTTTTTTTTTTTTTTTAATTGCAACAAGGCTTACCTGATGAGAGTGAGACAAGCCAGAGAGAAAGGAAAGGAAATGACCCATTGGAACAAAAGAGAAGGCCCATAAGTTGCATCCTAAACCCTGTTTTTGTCACACGTAGAGAGGCCTGTTGCTTTCTGTGGAGGTGCATTCATGAAAAAGAAATCTCCTGAGCACAGAGAATATACATGTGTCCTTGCATATGTCTGCGTGTTTGCCTTCTAAAAATGGGTAAGGCATGCACATCGATCTTGTGTTTATCCACATACAACGTCTATGTGTGCAGACACAGGCCAGATCCATGCAGACATCCCTTTGTCCGCATGCCGGGGAACTAGGTACCTGAGAAGACCGTTTTACGTGCCTGCGCTTGGTTTTTCATGGCTGCTTGTCACAGAGAATCTGAAACAGACAGAAATTTATTGGGTAGTATTTAGAAACATGTCGGTGGTAACGACTGCAGCTCTGATTTCAATTAACACCCACTAAATTTAGGCTAATGCAGTGCATTTGTAGACCTGTTGAATGTGCTTGGCATCACGTTGCAAAACTCTAAAGTGGCTACGCTTGAAAAAAGCATTCCATGCTGACCCCCACTTTTGAATCTGCTCCCCTTCCCCCACCACTCAGTGGGGAGCTCTTAGGGAGCTCTTCACGGGTGGTGAACTCCTCTGTGAACCAGAGAGCCTTTGAAAATCTCTTACTTTTAGATTTTTATAAAATGACCTTTCAATAGCAGAGAGTACAGTTGAAGTTTTAGCGTCCGATCTTGCTTAATGAAATACTACTTTGGAGTTCATAATTCATCATTTTTCACACCCTGGTCACCTCCTTTTCTGGCCGTTTGGGTGAAAACAGCTGGAGAAGTGCTGCATTTTATGATTAAGGCACTAAAAGATTAGCCGTAGGCACTGCCCATCTACGAGGCTATGGAGTTCATGCTGCTGACAGCAGATCTGTTTTGAATCGGAGTCAGATTAAAGTGAGTGAAAATCATTTGGGGGCTGAGGGCACGGAAGGTCACACGTGTAATGAATTGTGGGTGCTTGCCTGGCTTCCCAGGCGAGAACCGTGAGCAATTATTAAATGCCATTGTGCATTGCGAAGTTTTGGTTTGGTGGTGACTTTGAAACTTTCCAGAAGCAAGATTGCAAAAGGTGTAGTAATAAGGCATTCGACGGGAGAGGATTTGGAGGGTGGTTGCCTTGTGTATTGGGCTTTATTTGGGCTTTGTTCCCCTTCCCACTTGCTCTGAGTCTGTAGTGATGCTACTAGCAGTTTCCGGAGGTGGGGGTCCTGCTTGGGAACCTTTTTTCTCTGACTAGTTAAGTTCCTTCATCAGCTTCCTAACCTTTTCTACGGTGATCTAGCTTTAAGGATGTGCAGACACAGGCCAGATCCATGCAGACATCCCTTTGTCCGCATGCCGGGGAACTAGGTACCTGAGAAGACCGTTTTACGTGCCTGCGCTTGGTTTTTCATGGCTGCTTGTCACAGAGAATCTGAAACAGACAGAAATTTATTGGGTAGTATTTAGAAACATGTCGGTGGTAACGACTGCAGCTCTGATTTCAATTAACACCCACTAAATTTAGGCTAATGCAGTGCATTTGTAGACCTGTTGAATGTGATTGGCATCACGTTGCAAAACTCTAACGTGGCTACGCTTGAAAAAAGCATTCCATGCTGACCCCCACTTTTGAATCTGCTCCCCTTCCCCCACCACTCAGTGGGGAGCTCTTAGGGAGCTCTTCACGGGTGGTGAACTCCTCTGTGAACCAGAGAGCCTTTGAAAATCTCTTACTTTTAGATTTTTATAAAATGACCTTTCAATAGCAGAGAGTACAGTTGAAGTTTTAGCGTCCGATCTTGCTTAATGAAATACTACTTTGGAGTTCATAATTCATCATTTTTCACACCCTGGTCACCTCCTTTTCTGGCCGTTTGGGTGAAAACAGCTGGAGAAGTGCTGCATTTTATGATTAAGGCACTAAAAGATTAGCCGTAGGCACTGCCCATCTACGAGGCTATGGAGTTCATGCTGCTGACAGCAGATCTGTTTTGAATCGGAGTCAGATTAAAGTGAGTGAAAATCATTTGGGGGCTGAGGGCACGGAAGGTCACACGTGTAATGAATTGTGGGTGCTTGCCTGGCTTCCCAGGCGAGAACCGTGAGCAATTATTAAATGCCATTGTGCATTGCGAAGTTTTGGTTTGGTGGTGACTTTGAAACTTTCCAGAAGCAAGATTGCAAAAGGTGTAGTAATAAGGCATTCGACGGGAGAGGATTTGGAGGGTGGTTGCCTTGTGTATTGGGCTTTATTTGGGCTTTGTTCCCCTTCCCACTTGCTCTGAGTCTGTAGTGATGCTACTAGCAGTTTCCGGAGGTGGGGGTCCTGCTTGGGAACCTTTTTTCTCTGACTAGTTAAGTTCCTTCATCAGCTTCCTACTTTTTCTAGGTGTCGTGGGAGCTGGTGGTTTTGCCTTGGCCCTCAACTGTTGTGCAGTCTTTAACATGTCTTTATGGACAGTGTCCTTTCCATCCCTTGAAGCTGCCCCAGACTACCTTGGTCAGCTGTGTGGGCACCAGGGACTGATAAAAAGTCTGAGGCTCTTTCCTCCTGAAGGTGAGGGCAATTGCAGTGCTATGGTGAGGTGAAGCTGGGCCCTATCCCCTTCCCTTTTTTTTTTTTTTTTTTTCTGTCTCAGGTGGTGTGGCTGAGCCCTGTGGACAGATTCCATAATGATCCTTTATCAGAGACAGGGAATGCCCTCTGCCTCCTGTGTAATGAACCCTTCTCATATTGGGCATGAGTCTCTTCCACTTCTAAACCATCCTGCCCTTCCTGGTTTCTCCCGTTTTAGCATTTTGGACACCCATATCTCTCTGAAAACACCTGCTCTAAAATGAAAAGCAAGGATAACAACCAAACAAGAAACAAAACTTCAGTGATTAGGTTTAATGGGTGACTAGTTTTTCTTTCAATGGCTCAAGTTACTCAGTTACTGAATGCTTGCTCTGTGCTGGCTAGAAGGCTAGGCATTAAAGATACCAAGAAGACTAACATCCCTGTAGAGGAACAGATGTGGAAGTTGGTGATTACAACCCACCAAAGTGATGAGATATTGAAGGATGTGCAGGGCACTGACCACAGGGAGGAGAGGCAGTTGACCCATCTTGGGAGAGTTTGGAGGAAGTAGTCCTGGAGCGCTAGCATGTCTGAGCTGCATCTGGAGAGATGAGCAGGATGAACCATTTGGGAGGGCAAGGAAGGATGGTCTTGGCAGAAGGGACAGTGTGAGCAACAGCAGGGATGGGTGGAACTGCTGGAGCTAAGGCTTGGCTTGACAAGGTGGGTGACTTCCCCACTTGCCATTTCTTGGGTGTATGCTTGATTCCATGAACGTGTACTGAGTGTTTATGTTATATCAGGTACTGTCCTAGCTGCTTAAGTTACACTGGAGAATGAAGCAAAGGTCTTTTGTTTTCCCTTCTTTGGTTTCCCGCTGAGAGGTCCACTACCTTTTGCCTTCTTTCTTTGTGATAGAGAAATGTGACTAGTCAGGGTAATAAGCAAGAGGAGGAGAAGACAGAATGCGGGTGCATCATCAAGTGGATAATGTGATGCATTCCTGGAGGACGTCACACCTGTTTTAGGGTAAATTGCAGGGACCAGAGGTGACCCTATACCACACATCAAGGCTGCAGGTTCTTTACACCTTTAGATTTGGTATGGCTGTCTGGTGCCTCTGTTGTCTGCTGTCTTTGCTAAGTCACCCACCACTTACTCAGGTACAAAGAGCTGATAGTTATATAAATACCGCCAGAGAATATTACGTGTTCCCTGTAATGAATCCTAATGAATCAAGCAGTAATTTTAGAGTGTCAGGCATGTTGGGCCAAGATGAGGGTTGTTTTTAGGAAGGATTGAGAAGGTACTTAGGGGTATTCGTAATCCCCAGAGAACTCAACAGAGATGGTTGTCACCATCACACACAAATTCCTTTTTTCCTAGTTGTCTTTAGGTAATTAGTTTTAGGGCAGAGATGGAGAGTTTATTGGTTTATTAGTTGTGGCTCAAAATGAATCCAGCACTGCCTTCATCACTGTGTGATCATTGCACGTAGGTGATAAGGCAGCTGTAGTCTCTGTTCACAGAGGTCTTTCTGGAAGATCTTCCAGTAGGCAGATGAGTTTCAGAAGACACCCAGTATGACCCAGCACACACCTGAGCCAGCAGGAGACTCTCCTCTGCCATAGTCCTGCAAGTTCTGTGGCTTTGAGTTGGGTTGGATGTTCCTTTTGCTTTGGAGGTTCTGCAGTTGAAGTGACAATGATTTTGTGTTGCTCCAGTGAACTTGGAAAGAAAGGAAAATGTCTCCTCCTGTGGTCGAAGGCTTTCACAGAAGGTCTTTGAGGGGGATATTGGGCCTACGGTTTGGGAGGGGGTAGGGTAGGAAGGATGAATGCCAAGTCCCAACAGGGGGGGGGGGTGGGGTAGGTAGGTAGGGGCCTGCCTACATTATTGGTCCGTGGCGCCCATCCAGCCTGTGGCCTCTCTCACACAAAGCCTTGGTTCTGATTAATGGCATCCGTGTCTGGGAGGCATGGATTGTATTAGACCTTGTTTAAAAGTGCTTGCTATACATTCATTTCCCCTGGAAGTGCACCAAAATAGGACGAGAGGAAAAAAGGGAGTGAGAGAAAGAGCCCACGTTTGGAAAGGCTAGAAAGGAAAGCTTTTTTCATAAATGCTTTCTATGACTTTTTGTACTCTTCAAGGCTTTATCTCTGCAGGGCTCCTACGGGAGAGCAAGAGGAAAAAGTGAAGACAGACGTCTTGGGAAGGAAAACAGGTTTTCCTGCCAAAACTGGGAGATGGTGCTGGCTCTCTGGGCTTTTTAGAGACTCCAAGAAATCTGCTGACATTTTAAAGGCGGGGGGCAAGGGGGAAAAGAGAGATGATTTATGATGACATCACATGTTGCCCAAGCAAATCCTGCAAGAGGAAAATGGCTTTTATAGGGAGCCTGTTGCAATAAAGAACCAGTGAGTCACTGGGGGAGCTTCGTCAACTGAGATGCCTTCAGTTATTTGCCTTAACTCTCCCCTAACCCCATCCCCACTCCAACTCTTAGGGCCTTGCTGGAAATGGGTTTGAGAGAGCCTGAACTCAGAGTACCTGCTGCCTTCTGTCTCCCCAGCTTCCCTTTGTGATGACCCTGATTGCATCTGGCCTTGTTCTTAGCTCCCTGTAGAAAAAGCGGGGTGTGCAGGTATTGAACTGATTACCCGTGTGTGTGTTGGTGGTGTGCCGACCCTGTGTGTTCAAGTGGAGTGGTGGGCGATGCAGGAGGATGGTGGGCTGAGATGAGCCGGTGACTGTCTCCTCTTCTAGGATTAACAGAGTGATGCTTGACTTCCGTGAGGTGCTGGAGGAGCATGAGTTGTCTCCATGCTTGTTCAAGGGAAGAACCTGGGCACAGGCCCTGGGGTGAGGGAATCCAGCCTTTTGAGCCTGGAAATCATGGCAACTGTGCTTTCTCCCTCAGAGAAGGTTTGCAGCTTGGTGTGGGTCTCCTGAGAGCTATATGCTGTGGCTCATCACGTGTAGGGTACCAATCCTGGATTTCAGCAACATGTGAGTCCAGATGGCTTGTCATCACTTCTTCCCACTCCTGGTTTTTCAGTACATGTTTCTCCTCGATGGACACTCTCTGGTTTCTTCAAGGTGCCAGTATTGTCCTGCTTTTCTTTTTTTCAATGTATTTTAATTAATTTTTTTTTGACTGCACTGGGTCTTAGTGGAGGCATGCAGGATCGTTTGTTGCAGTGTTTGGGATTTTTCATAAATGCTTTCTATGACTTTTTGTACTCTTCAAGGCTTTATCTCTGCAGGGCTCCTACGGGAGAGCAAGAGGAAAAAGTGAAGACAGACGTCTTGGGAAGGAAAACAGGTTTTCCTGCCAAAACTGGGAGATGGTGCTGGCTCTCTGGGCTTTTTAGAGACTCCAAGAAATCTGCTGACATTTTAAAGGCGGGGGGCAAGGGGGAAAAGAGAGATGATTTATGATGACATCACATGTTGCCCAAGCAAATCCTGCAAGAGGAAAATGGCTTTTATAGGGAGCCTGTTGCAATAAAGAACCAGTGAGTCACTGGGGGAGCTTCGTCAACTGAGATGCCTTCAGTTATTTGCCTTAACTCTCCCCTAACCCCATCCCCACTCCAACTCTTAGGGCCTTGCTGGAAATGGGTTTGAGAGAGCCTGAACTCAGAGTACCTGCTGCCTTCTGTCTCCCCAGCTTCCCTTTGTGATGACCCTGATTGCATCTGGCCTTGTTCTTAGCTCCCTGTAGAAAAAGCGGGGTGTGCAGGTATTGAACTGATTACCCGTGTGTGTGTTGGTGGTGTGCCGACCCTGTGTGTTCAAGTGGAGTGGTGGGCGATGCAGGAGGATGGTGGGCTGAGATGAGCCGGTGACTGTCTCCTCTTCTAGGATTAACAGAGTGATGCTTGACTTCCGTGAGGTGCTGGAGGAGCATGAGTTGTCTCCATGCTTGTTCAAGGGAAGAACCTGGGCACAGGCCCTGGGGTGAGGGAATCCAGCCTTTTGAGCCTGGAAATCATGGCAACTGTGCTTTCTCCCTCAGAGAAGGTTTGCAGCTTGGTGTGGGTCTCCTGAGAGCTATATGCTGTGGCTCATCACGTGTAGGGTACCAATCCTGGATTTCAGCAACATGTGAGTCCAGATGGCTTGTCATCACTTCTTCCCACTCCTGGTTTTTCAGTACATGTTTCTCCTCGATGGACACTCTCTGGTTTCTTCAAGGTGCCAGTATTGTCCTGCTTTTCTTTTTTTCAATGTATTTTAATTAATTTTTTTTTGACTGCACTGGGTCTTAGTGGAGGCATGCAGGATCGTTTGTTGCAGTGTTTGGGATTTTTTAGTTCCAGCATGTTGAGCTCTTAGTTGTGGCATGTGGGATCAGGTGGGATTGAAACTGTGCCCCCTGCATTGGAAGCATGGAGCGTTAGCCATTAGACACCAGGGAAGTCCTTTCTGCTTCCCCTTTGCCACTATCAAAACATGCTGAGGATCAGGTTGGGAGTCCTTTCGTATTAAGGTTTGGTTGCCAGAATGAGTTCTACTGCTGTGCATGTATTTGTATTTCAGTGGAGATCAAAACCTGATGGACAAAAATGATCTTGAAGGCATTCCAGCCACCATGGAGAGGGATTTGGGGGGAGTCCATTTCAAAAGCCTGCTTCCAGAGTACAGGAAGTTGGGGAATCCCCCCCAGGAGAAGGGGCTGTCACTGCCTGGTGATGGGGGCTGACAGGGGTGATTAGGAGGCTGACGGGCCCAGGCCAGGCTCTGTCCTGCTTTTCCACACCTGGAGAGGATTCGGTCCAGTCCTGGCAGGTCTCTGAAGCGTGGGGTCTTCCCTGCTGAATCACCAGCTCTGGCCCTGTGCACATCAGTGGTACAAAGATGCTGCTTTTGTCCCGTGTAGGCTGGTTGGTTGGGCAGGTAAGTTGGCCCCATCGAGGAGAAGCGTCCTGATCATGATCTCGTTCATAGGAGATAGGCATTCTGCCAACTACAGAGAGTAGTGGTAACAAACGATCCGTCATCCCATCCCCTTCATCTTGCTTTTATTTTTTTAAAGATTTATTTATTTATTTATTTATTTTGGGTGGGGGTCGGGTTGAGGAGGGAGGGGAGTGGGCGGGCCATTTCTATTGGTCTTTCATTTCTGTTTTCATCCGTCTTTGTTCTTTGGCTCCTGCGGGCCTCCCATCACGGTGGCGTCTGTTGTTGCAGAGCGACAGCTCTGGGCGCATGCGCTCCAGAGCTCCGGCTCGGTGATTGGACACATCGGCCCAGCCGCTCCGCGGGCACGTGGGATCTTCCCAGGCCAGGGATCGAACCGACGCCCCTTGCACTGCAAGGCGGTGTCCTTATCCACTGGACCACCAGGGGAAGCCCCATCTTGCCTTTATTGAGGTCTGGGGACACAACAGTAAGCAAGACATAGTCTCCATCTTCAAGAGGCCCATCTGAAGTCTTGAGGGTACTTTTTCCCTTCTATTAAAGAAACCCAGTTTCATCCAGACACTTATGGTTCTCCCTGCATACATGGTGGGAGTTGGCGGGGATTTGAACTTCAGTTCTGTGCCAGGCATTTGAAGACTTTTAGCCACTCTGTGAAGTCATTTTTATTATCTCCCTTTTATTTAAAAAAAAAACAAAACAAAGGTGGAAGCTGCCTATGGTCTCATAGCTTCTAAGTTGCAGTCAGCATAGAGCTGGGTGGTGTGTGCTCTGAATCTCTGGACCCTCTCACAGCCAGCTCTAGACAACAGCACACATGTTGCTTTGGGCTCTGCTGTTTTTCACTCAACATGTCAAAAGCCTTTTTTTCTGTGTTTCTGTGGTATTCATTGATAATCTTTTAAAATGACTACATGGTTTTGCTTCCCATGTTGATATATTCTAATGTAAAGCAGTTCCTGGAATATTGAATATTTAGTTCTAATTTCTTTGATGTTGAAAATTGAGTGGGGTGTCCGGAGATTGCCCCCTTTCTCCGTTAACTTCTGCTAAAGGAACAATAGGCTTGGCACAGATGGAACCCAGGGCGAGGTCTCCCCACAGGTGTGTTTGGGGAGCATGCTGCCCTCCCGCCAGCAAAGTTGCAAGAAAGTTTGAGAACTTAGCTTCTTGTCCTGGGTGCTCTGACTTCCGGTTCAAGCCAGGCTTCCTTGCTGGCCCTTTCAGAGATCCCAGACTTCACCCTTTTCCCCTGGGAGATTTAAGACCATCCTGCCAGACCCACCCCCACTCTCCCACAAACCGGCCAGCCTTATTCCCTAGGCTCAGATCCATTCTCTTTATCCAGAATGCTCCTGCCTTCTCCTCCACTCTGTCTTTATGCAGCTTGATCCAGCCTCTCAGCTCAGCCTCTCCAGCCCCCTGTTTCTTCCTGAAACCCTCACTTGCCTTTATTGAGGGTCTTGGGGACGCCCCTTGCACTGCAAGGCGGTGTCCTTATCCACTGGACCACCAGGGGAAGCCCCATCTTGCCTTTATTGAGGTCTGGGGACACAACAGTAAGCAAGACATAGTCTCCATCTTCAAGAGGCCCATCTGAAGTCTTGAGGGTACTTTTTCCCTTCTATTAAAGAAACCCAGTTTCATCCAGACACTTATGGTTCTCCCTGCATACATGGTGGGAGTTGGCGGGGATTTGAACTTCAGTTCTGTGCCAGGCATTTGAAGACTTTTAGCCACTCTGTGAAGTCATTTTTATTATCTCCCTTTTATTTAAAAAAAAAACAAAACAAAGGTGGAAGCTGCCTATGGTCTCATAGCTTCTAAGTTGCAGTCAGCATAGAGCTGGGTGGTGTGTGCTCTGAATCTCTGGACCCTCTCACAGCCAGCTCTAGACAACAGCACACATGTTGCTTTGGGCTCTGCTGTTTTTCACTCAACATGTCAAAAGCCTTTTTTTCTGTGTTTCTGTGGTATTCATTGATAATCTTTTAAAATGACTACATGGTTTTGCTTCCCATGTTGATATATTCTAATGTAAAGCAGTTCCTGGAATATTGAATATTTAGTTCTAATTTCTTTGATGTTGAAAATTGAGTGGGGTGTCCGGAGATTGCCCCCTTTCTCCGTTAACTTCTGCTAAAGGAACAATAGGCTTGGCACAGATGGAACCCAGGGCGAGGTCTCCCCACAGGTGTGTTTGGGGAGCATGCTGCCCTCCCGCCAGCAAAGTTGCAAGAAAGTTTGAGAACTTAGCTTCTTGTCCTGGGTGCTCTGACTTCCGGTTCAAGCCAGGCTTCCTTGCTGGCCCTTTCAGAGATCCCAGACTTCACCCTTTTCCCCTGGGAGATTTAAGACCATCCTGCCAGACCCACCCCCACTCTCCCACAAACCGGCCAGCCTTATTCCCTAGGCTCAGATCCATTCTCTTTATCCAGAATGCTCCCTGCCTTCTCCTCCACTCTGTCTTTATGCAGCTTGATCCAGCCTTTAGCTCTCAGCTCAGCCTCTAGAACCTCTAGGCGGCCCCTCTGACAAAGTTGATTTTACCCCCAATCAGACTTCCTGAAACCCCACTTTTTCCAACTTGACACCAGGTGATATGCTGTCACATAAATTCCTATTTCCTCAGAACTGGGCGAAGAAAGAGGCAAGCAGGTCTCCTTTTCATGCTCCTGAATTCCTTCTCCTCTTGTCTCACTTAATCCTCCTAAGAGCACTGTGAGGTGGGATTTGCTATTCCCACTTCACAGTGAGGAGAGGGTAACACTGTCCAAGGTAAGGCAAGAGAAAATCAGTGTGCCCCACAAGTGACAGAGTTCCCAGATGGCAAGAGACCATTTCTTTAACTTCACCTCCCTCCCCCTTGGTGTTCGGCATGCAGAGCTAGACACGTAGTTGGTGCTCATTAAATCCCTGGTGAGTTGAATTGTTGGACAGTTTCCTTTGTGGGAATGAAAATTCCTCCCATGCACTGCTGAATCAGGAGGGAAAAATTGAGTCAGCTGTGCATGTGGTGTACGCTTTTAATTTCAAACAGGGATCCCTGCACTTTGGCAAGGGTCAGGCATTGACAAGAGGCACAGACGAGGGAAAAACATCTTGAAGCTGCCTTCTTCCCTGAGTGAGAGCAAACCTCCACATCTGTTCCTTGTCTGGGCTCCAGTTCCCCTCTATTGCTGAGATCCTATCGGTAGGCAGGGGGAGAGGGTGTGGGCAGACCTGAGAGTTGAGTGATCTGATCTAGGGCACTCAGGGCTCGGGGCACATGATCTGCCATGTTGGTTGGGTGTACCCAGCATGGAGTTTGATCTGTGTGATATTCCTAGGGTTTGCACCTTCTGTTCCCCACGGTGGACCAAAGCGGGGCTGTTTGACCACTTTTTGGGAAGCTTTGGAATCTGTACTGGTCTTTCTTCTTGCTGCAACTTTGTTCTCAGATGTAAACCACATGAGAGGGTCCAATGAAGGCTGTGTACCAGGTGACAGTCTTACAAATGGTGCACACCAAGATGGAGGTGAACCAGGGCTGGATATCAAGGTGGGGGAAACCAGGAATGTGCATCAAAGTGGGGCCACCATAAGCCTTTTTTGCTGGGACCAGCATAATGTGCTGTGGTAGGATTATGGAGGAGGGCTGCAGAGCCTGTCAGTGCTGTGCCATGGGAGAAGGCAGTGCTGGAGAGCTGAAGGAGACATAGTGAGGGACATTCTACAGAGATGATAGTGTTTGTTTGGGAGTGCCGGGTGTAGGAAGTTAAATGCCTTCTTGGCATCAGTGTTTCACAGAACTTTCCATGACAGTCTTGCTTTGGAATCTCTAGGCTGTGGGTGAGCATGCTACCCTCGAAGGTAGAGTTGTTAAGATGCTTGCAGAGATGTTGGGTTCAAGTCTCAGCCCTGCTTTGGTTTCTGTGACATTGGCAAGCTCTTCGTTACTCTGTGGCTCAGATTCCTCATCTCTGGAAGGCTGGTCATGAGATTAAGTGAGATGATGCTTGTAAATTGTTTAGCATAGAATCCGGTTTATGGTTAATTGCTCAGTAACCTTTAGCAACTGGTGTTGTAATTGTGTCATCATGATCATCATTCCACCAGTGACCAAGTAGTCTTCCCCCTAGAGCAGTACTTCTCAGCCTACATTCCTAGACCATCAGCCTCACCTGGGAGTTCATTAGAAGTGCAGATTCTTGGGCTGTACTCTATTGAGTTTCAGATTCAGTAGGTCTGGGCAATACTGATACTCCTGGTCTGGGGTCCTCATTGGAGAACGTCCCCTACTGCTTGCATGCCATGTGATAGACTTAAGAGTGTGCAGTTACTTGGCCTGCTGCTTCAACTGCTCTGTCATCTCTCTGAGATGGTTAGATGATGAATTCTTTTTAAATTAAGGGAAAGTAGGAAAACCTGTTGGCAGGATGGCACCTCATTTAGAGGGAGCAGGCCAGTGACTGGTTTTGCTCTTAAAGACTGTCTTGCTCGGCTGTGTGGAACAGACTTGCCACTATGCAGAGACCTTCTGTTAGGTGAGCATGGCACAAGGGCAGTTTGCCTTAGACCATTTTGGAGGATATGCTGAGTGGGACATATCCCAGGACCCTCAGTGTGTTACCACTTCACTTTGCATGGCTTCTTACTTTCTGGGGGGCTGCTTCCTTCAGTTAGATTGTGAGACTCCTCTGTGTGTGTGAGTATGTGTGGCACAGTACTCAATTCATTTGATAAACATGGTTTTAAGAAATGACCCTGATGTGTGGCAGTAAACAACAAATCTCTGTAAAAAAATAAAATAAAAACAAAGAAATGACTCTGAGTATAGGTACCAATGTCATTTCCTATAAGAAACTGTTCCCAATTGTCTGTCCTTGACTATGTGTGTCTCACTGCATTTTAGGTGTTACTTCATGGTGCTGTCTGCCAACCAGACTTGTGGTCATTGAGTGTGGACAGTCATTCTTTTATCTTTAGCATAGCACCTGGCATGCAGTTGTATTAAAAAAAAAATCTCTCTTAAGGGGCCATAAAAGTCCTTTGGGAATATAGAGTAAGATTCCCATGTGTTTGATGGAGTTCTTGATGCTGAAAGAGCTTCTGTGTACACTGAAGCCAAATCAAATCTTGGAGACAGGATTTTGGATGAAGTAAAAAAAAAAAGGATAGCTTTATTGTGACTATGTTAGGCAAAGGGGAACATGGTGGGCTCTTACCTCAAAACTGTGTGTCCCTGCTTAGAGAGGATAGTGACAGATTTTATAGTAATGGTTCAAAGAGGGGGTGGTCAACTCATGGGCATTCTTCTGATGGGCTGGTGGTCAGGTAAGTAGGAATCAGCATCATTAACCTTCAGGTTCCAACTGATCTGGGCTCTACATGCTTGTGGGCAGCATACCATAGTTGTTCATAGTTAACTTCTTGCATATAGAAGGGGTTTTAGTATCTGCAAAACAGCTCAAAGATATTGTGTGTAGCCCTCGATGGGAAGCTAGGATTTTGCCCCAAGGCTGCACTGTTGTTTCTCTTGACTGTTTCTCCCTGGTCTTGTATCCACTCTTTTCTCTAATTGATGACTGCTTAATTCTGCCCACTGAAACTCAGGGAAGGTTATGGAGTTTGAACGAAGGGTATTTCCTATAATCAAAGAAATGGAAGGCACAGAAGGGCCTTCTGCCCAGGAGCCCCAAAGGGCCCTGCCCCATATCATCCTTAAACAGAAGGGGACCTCATGGGAGGGTGAAGTGGGCAGTTCTGGTTGGGTGTCTTGGGGGATGGGGGTGGCCCTGGAGATCCAGGAGGCTGTGCCTCTAAGATTTTAAAATTTTGATCCTAAATGCTATTTTTGTGTGTGTGTATGTGTGTTTCTTGGGGAGACGATCCTCCTGCTAGCTTCAAGTGTACTTGAGAAGCTCTCCCTGGAGATTATCATGGGCATTGAGTAGTCTGACCCACGTCTATGGGAGCCAAGGCCTGGGGGGGACAGGAGAATCCTGGCGCCTTGGTGAAATGACTTAATGAAAGAATAGGGGCCATTATGGGGTGAGCCAGGTCTTGTCTGTCTTCCAGTTTCCCTTAAATAGTATAAATTTTGAGAACTTGGGACTGCTTCTGAGAGATAATTGGATCACCAAGTCCTGGTCATTAGGCAAGTAAGGTAGTCTTTTTCCTGAAGAAACAGGCCTTGAAGAGCTGATCATTGAAGCCCATTGTTTCAGGTAATTCATGGTTTGGTATCCAGGCTGCTTTGAAGCAAAAGGACTCCAAAATATAAACCTTTCTTCTCATAATAGAATTCGCTTGTGTTATTTAAATCCCAGAGTTTTACATTACAATAGTCGCCCATCCAGGCTTGGAGAGAAATGGAACTTCCTCTGACAATTTGGTGTGTGGGGTTCTTGCTGGTTTAAAATTAAACCTAGTCGGGAGGTGTCACTGAAGCCAATGCTGAGTAAATGATGGAGCATGGAATAAAATGATTTATATGACTTTTCTTTTCCAATAGGCAGTGCTTTTTAATGTTTTTTCTCCCCCTTCTGGAGGAAGGCGTGGGTGTTGAAAGTGATTTTTGATGTTTTTCTTAAGTGATCCAAGACCACAGCTTTCTGAGGACCGCCCTCCCCTACCCTGCTTCTTTCCTGTATGTTTGGCTCTTGCTTGAATCTTCTCAATTTGCAAACATTAAAATGTTCTGGCAACCTTAGAATTCTCCAGTCTGGCCCATCACAATGAAAATGGGAGGCCAGCCTTTGGGAGTTCTGGCAACCTTGAGTCTGAAGGCACAGAAGGGCCTTCTGCCCAGGACCCCAAAGGGCCCTCTCTTAAGAAGGGACCTCATGGGAGGGTGAAGTGGGCAGTTCTGGTTGGGTGTCTTGGGGGATGGGGTGGCCCTGAGATCCAGGAGGCTGTGCCTCTAAGATTTTAAAATTTTGATCCTAAATGCTATTTTTGTGTGTGTGTATGTGTGTTTCTTGGGGAGACGATCCTCCTGCTAGCTTCAAGTGTACTTGAGAAGCTCTCCCTGGAGATTATCATGGGCATTGAGTAGTCTGACCCACGTCTATGGGAGCCAAGGCCTGGGGGGGACAGGAGAATCCTGGTGCCTTGGTGAAATGACTTAATGAAAGAATAGGGGCCATTATGGGGTGAGCCAGGTCTTGTCTGTCTTCCAGTTTCCCTTAAATAGTATAAATTTTGAGAACTTGGGACTGCTTCTGAGAGATAATTGGATCACCAAGTCCTGGTCATTAGGCAAGTAAGGTAGTCTTTTTCCTGAAGAAACAGGCCTTGAAGAGCTGATCATTGAAGCCCATTGTTTCAGGTAATTCATGGTTTGGTATCCAGGCTGCTTTGAAGCAAAAGGACTCCAAAATATAAACCTTTCTTCTCATAATAGAATTCGCTTGTGTTATTTAAATCCCAGAGTTTTACATTACAATAGTCGCCCACCCAGGCTTGGAGAAATGGAACTTCCTCTGACAATTTGGTGTGTGGGGTTCTTGCTGGTTTAAAATTAAACCTAGTCGGGAGGTGTCACTGAAGCCAATGCTGAGTAAATGATGGAGCATGGAATAAAATGATTTATATGACTTTTCTTTTCCAATAGGCAGTGCTTTTTAATGTTTTTTCTCCCCCTTCTGGAGGAAGGCGTGGGTGTTGAAAGTGATTTTTGATGTTTTTCTTAAGTGATCCAAGACCACAGCTTTCTGAGGACCGCCCTCCCCTACCCTGCTTCTTTCCTGTATGTTTGGCTCTTGCTTGAATCTTCTCAATTTGCAAACATTAAAATGTTCTGGCAACCTTAGAATTCTCCAGTCTGGCCCATCACAATGAAAATGGGAGGCCAGCCTTTTGGGAGTTACTGGGATCTGAACTTAACGTGGTGTGAGTCAAGGCTTGTTCCTTGGTATTGGGTTTATGTTTCACGACCATTGTGTTAGGGTGAAGTTGGCCGACTGTCATGTTCTCATGATAGGTTAGTCAAAAAAAAAAAAAAAAGCCCAAACAAAAACATCACAGCTTGTGAATGTGGGTCTTCAGACAGGAATAGATGTGTGGGAGGAAACGTGGGTTGTCAGTGAAGGGTCTGGGTGGAGTGTGGAATGTGCCGTGCCCTCCTACCCTAAATATGTGCTAATTTGATCCATCCAAAAGGATGGCATCTGCCTCCTCCCCACATTTGTTCTTGTCTCCTTTGTGTCAGTTAATCATGTGTCACGCTCCTCCCAGTGTCCCAGGTTCAGCTCTAAGTTCATGTTCCCACACCTTTAAGAATTGCTGAAGCATCCTAGTTGTTCTGCCTGCTCACATCGCTTCTCCCCTCCAGCCTTTGCCGACAGAGCAGGAATGGCCTGCAGACATCATCTGATTCAAGTCCTCCACCGCTCGAAACCCAGGCCAGCTTTCCAGTCTACAAGGGACTTTTCTAGCTTAGTTGCTCGTTCCCTTGCTCTGGCCAGTGACCTGACTCCGTGAGTCCTGTGTCGTCCTCTTGTATTAGTCTGCTATGGCTGCTATAACAAAACACCACTGACTGAGTGGCTTATACCACAGTTTTCTCACAGTTCTGAAGGCTAGAAGTCCAGAGTCAAGGCGTTGTCAGGGTTGGTTTCTCCTGAGGCTCCTTGACTGCCTTCTCTTTGTGTTTTCACGTGGTCAAATTAAACCTAGTCGGGAGGTGGAAGCCAATGCTGAGTAAATGATGGAGCATGGAATAAAATGATTTATATGACTTTTCTTTTCCAATAGGCAGTGCTTTTTAATGTTTTTTCTCCCCCTTCTGGAGGAAGGCGTGGGTGTTGAAAGTGATTTTTGATGTTTTTCTTAAGTGATCCAAGACCACAGCTTTCTGAGGACCGCCCTCCCCTACCCTGCTTCTTTCCTGTATGTTTGGCTCTTGCTTGAATCTTCTCAATTTGCAAACATTAAAATGTTCTGGCAACCTTAGAATTCTCCAGTCTGGCCCATCACAATGAAAATGGGAGGCCAGCCTTTTGGGAGTTACTGGGATCTGAACTTAACGTGGTGTGAGTCAAGGCTTGTTCCTTGGTATTGGGTTTATGTTTCACGACCATTGTGTTAGGGTGAAGTTGGCCGACTGTCATGTTCTCATGATAGGTTAGTCAAAAAAAAAAAAAAAAGCCCAAACAAAAACATCACAGCTTGTGAATGTGGGTCTTCAGACAGGAATAGATGTGTGGGAGGAAACGTGGGTTGTCAGTGAAGGGTCTGGGTGGAGTGTGGAATGTGCCGTGCCCTCCTACCCTAAATATGTGCTAATTTGATCCATCCAAAAGGATGGCATCTGCCTCCTCCCCACATTTGTTCTTGTCTCCTTTGTGTCAGTTAATCATGTGTCACGCTCCTCCCAGTGTCCCAGGTTCAGCTCTAAGTTCATGTTCCCACACCTTTAAGAATTGCTGAAGCATCCTAGTTGTTCTGCCTGCTCACATCGCTTCTCCCCTCCAGCCTTTGCCGACAGAGCAGGAATGGCCTGCAGACATCATCTGATTCAAGTCCTCCACCGCTCGAAACCCAGGCCACCTTTCCAGTCTACAAGGGACTTTTCTAGCTTAGTTGCTCGTTCCCTTGCTCTGGCCAGTGACCTGACTCCGTGAGTCCTGTGTCGTCCTCTTGTATTAGTCTGCTATGGCTGCTATAACAAAACACCACTGACTGAGTGGCTTATACCACAGTTTTCTCACAGTTCTGAAGGCTAGAAGTCCAGAGTCAAGGCGTTGTCAGGGTTGGTTTCTCCTGAGGCTCCTTGACTGCCTTCTCTTTGTGTTTTCACGTGGTCTTCCATCTGCATGTGTCTGTGACCTGTTCGTCTGAGGACACAAATCATATGGGATTCTAAATCATAGGGTCCATTCTTAAGACCTCATTTTAACTTCATTACCTCTTAAAGACCCTATTTCCAAATACAGTTCCATTCTGAAGTATCATACCAGGGAGTGGGTAGGATCTCAACATAGGGATTTGAGGGAGCACAATTCAGCCCATAGTACCACCATCCCAGGAAAGTGCTTTCCTCCACCTGTCAGACATCTACATGTTCAACTTATAACCTGAGTGTGTCATTTCCGCAACATTCTCAGCTGCCTTGGGTGTCCCCAGGAGCCTCCCACTTTGGCCAGGTCCCCGCATGAGGTGGCTGGCATGTAGTCTGGATGTCTGCATCTGCCTCTTGGGGACATGAGGCTTGTGTAACTCCTGGGGTCTTGCTGTCCCCACTGAGAGCAGTCCCTTTGGATGAAGCAGTGCCTGGCGTGGACTATGTGGAGCCATGTGTATAATTCGTGAGAGAGGACTTGGGTCACCAGGGCCTGCTGCTCATTTGCAAGAATTAGGGGCTCTGACAAGAGCTCCCTGTCATGCAGACCTCCCTGTCACCTCGGTGGTAATTACTATTCCTTTTCTAATTACTTATCTTATCCAGGGTGTTCCCTTTCAGCTGCTGCAGATGAGACACCCCATCCTCTCACTCAGAGGGAAGCTGGGTCATTGCCGCCACTACCCTGAGGCGTTCTTTTCCTGTCCTCTGGTTTGACTCTTTTTCCTCTTTTTCTGGTTACTGGGCCATGATTCCTTTAAGAAACCAGTTATCACTCCTTTGATTTCTTTTTTAAAACACCTCAAGTAAATTATTTCTTTGACTGCACCAGGTGTTAGTTGTGGCACGTGGGATCTTTGATCATCTTTGTTGAGGCGTGTGGGATCTTGTTCCCCAACCAGGGTTTGAACCTTGGTCCCCTGCATTGGGAACGCAGAGTTGCAGCGTACTGGACCACCAGGGAGGTCCCACCCCTTTAATATTTAGAGCAATGTTCTTTTTTTTTTTTTTTTCACCAAAAGCATTTTTTTTTTGAGGTTCAAGTGACCAAAAACATTTTTCTTGGGGTATGGCCAATTAACAGTTTTGTGATAGTTTCAGGTGAACAGTGAAGGGGCTCAGCCATACATATACATGCATCCACCCTCCCCCAAAGCCCCCTCCCATCCAGGCTAGCACATAATATTAAGCTGAGTTCTATGTGTAGAGCAGTGTTCTGAAGGGCTAGAGGACAGCAGAGCTGGTCCTTCAGTCTCAGCAAGCTGTGCCTCACTCAGACCTGCCTGCCCCACCTAGGGACGCTCCCAGACAGGTGGAGAAAAATAGCAAAGGGAGCATCATATTTAAAGAGTGTGAATGTGCTGAGTGGATGCTTTAGAAACCTAACCTCAGGCAAAAGGTCCTTGGTTGAGACTTGATGACTGATGTGACATCGCATGCTGTTAATAACCAGGAGATTGAAGACCCAACCAGGCTGGGTTTTTGCCTGTCACCAGAGGATCTCCAACCCTGTAACTGTTTTAGTCTTCGTATCTGATTTTTCTTGAGTCCTCCTCTAGAGTTGCTTTTCTTTGTCCCTTATCAAGTTGTTGTTTAGTCGCTAAGTTGTGTCCAACTCTCTTGTGATCCCATGGACTGTAGCCAGGCTAGGCTCCTCTTTCCATGGGGTTTCTCAGGCAAGCATACTGGCGTGGGCTGCCCTTTCCTCCTCCAGGGAAGCTTTCTGACCCAGAGTTCTAATGTATGTCTCTTGAATCAGGCAGATTCTTTACCCTTCTCACATTACTATATTTAATTGACTGAATTAAAGAAGATTTCTGTTTCAACTGCAATACTTAGCATTTTACATTCAAATGGCTGTAATAATGTTGGAGGGACCTGACTGGATTTGATGAAATCCTATCCATTATGAAAGACGTTAACGTCATGTCAGGCTTTATTTAAATGTAGTCCTCACCCTTGAAACAAAGTGACAGAAGTGTCCAAAAGACCATTTTGCCCCCCCCCTCCCCAGTAGTCTGTAATGGATTTCTGTGGAAATTGGTGCATTTTTATAAGGTATGGTGATACTGTCCCATCAGCACAAATTTCTGTGTAAAAGGAAGCTTTTGCTGTCTAACAAGTGATGGGTGAAGTAGATATGGGACTGTCTGGCTTCAGTGACTGACTTCCTTCTGATCATTGCAGTCCTCCACTGTTGACCTCACTACCCTCACCTCCCTGTGCATGTCTCCTGTGTCCCTCTGAAGCTTGCCCATGTGGCTTCATATCTGGGCTTAAGGCTAGACAAATATTAAGCTGAGTTCTATTGTAAGAGTGTTCTGAAGGGCTAGAGGACAGCAGAGCTGGTCCTTCAGTCTCAGCAAGCTGTGCCTCACTCAGACCTGCCTGCCCCACCTAGGGACGCTCCCAGACAGGTGGAGAAAAATAGCAAAGGGAGCATCATATTTAAAGAGTGTGAATGTGCTGAGTGGATGCTTTAGAAACCTAACCTCAGGCAAAAGGTCCTTGGTTGAGACTTGATGACTGATGTGACATCGCATGCTGTTAATAACCAGGAGATTGAAGACCCAACCAGGCTGGGTTTTTGCCTGTCACCAGAGGATCTCCAACCCTGTAACTGTTTTAGTCTTCGTATCTGATTTTTCTTGAGTCCTCCTCTAGAGTTGCTTTTCTTTGTCCCTTATCAAGTTGTTGTTTAGTCGCTAAGTTGTGTCCAACTCTCTTGTGATCCCATGGACTGTAGCCAGGCTAGGCTCCTCTTTCCATGGGGTTTCTCAGGCAAGCATACTGGCGTGGGCTGCCCTTTCCTCCTCCAGGGAAGCTTTCTGACCCAGAGTTCTAATGTATGTCTCTTGAATCAGGCAGATTCTTTACCCTTCTCACATTACTATATTTAATTGACTGAATTAAAGAAGATTTCTGTTTCAACTGCAATACTTAGCATTTTACATTCAAATGGCTGTAATAATGTTGGAGGGACCTGACTGGATTTGATGAAATCCTATCCATTATGAAAGACGTTAACGTACATGTCAGGCTTTATTTAAATGTAGTCCTCACCCTTGAAACAAAGTGACAGAAGTGTCCAAAAGACCATTTTGCCCCCCCCCTCCCCAGTAGTCTGTAATGGATTTCTGTGGAAATTGGTGCATTTTTATAAGGTATGGTGATACTGTCCCATCAGCACAAATTTCTGTGTAAAAGGAAGCTTTTGCTGTCTAACAAGTGATGGGTGAAGTAGATATGGGACTGTCTGGCTTCAGTGACTGACTTCCTTCTGATCATTGCAGTCCTCCACTGTTGACCTCACTACCCTCACCTCCCCTGTGCATGTCTCCTGTGTCCCTCTGAAGCTTGCCCATGTGGCTTCATATCTGGGCTTTCACCTTCAGCTTCTTTTATGGGTTCATTTGCATCTCTCTTTGGTTCCATGCTTTTAGGGACCTCCTTCCAGGCATTTCTGGTTTACTCGAACTTTGAGGCCTGCTTCCTATAACGGATGGAGTTCATACCTTCAAGGGCAGGGGATGGAGGGTGTGGCTGAGTGAGTAGTTAAGTGAATGCTTTAGGTTCCACCTAAAAACACCCAAACTTGAAGGAGGGCAGGGGATCAGGAAAGGTACCCTGGAGGAGGTGTTATCTAGCTGAACTCGAAAGATCCACTCATTCATTCATTGGCTTTATGGAACCCTTGGGGAAGTAGGCACTGTGCTGATGCATGCTGGCAAATGGCAGTGAACAAAGCAGGCGGGAGATCGTGCCCTCATGAAGCTGATGTTTTAGTGAGTAGAGATAGTTAAGTAAGATGCTATTAGGAGGCAAAGGGTATTTTAAGCAGAGGGAACAGCATGATCATGTCCAGATCCAGGATAAATGAGTGTATACAAGGTACACAAAGAAGGAAGGAGGGGCCAGATCACAAAGGGGCCTGTAAACTCTGGAGTTTGAACTTTATTCTGAGGATGAGGGATTGCCACTGAGTGGTTTTAGGTAGGAGAGTTGCAAGGGTATGTTTGTATTTTTTTTTTTTTTTAATTTGCCTTTCTAATTTTTAAAAATTTGTGTATTTATTGGCTATCTTGGGTCTTCATTGCTGTGCATAGGCTTTGTCTAGTTGCAGCAAGCAGGGGCTACTCTTTGTTGCAGTGTGTGGGCTTCTCTTGTTGCAGAGCTTGGGCTACAGGGCCTACAGGCTTGGTAGCTGTGACTACCAGATTCTCAAGCATGGGCTCAGCAGTTGTGGCATGTGAGCTTAGTTGCTCTGCAGTATGTGGGATCTTCCTGGCCCAGGGATCATACCGGTATCCCCTGCATTGGCAGGTGGACTCGTAACCACTGGAGCACTAGGAAAGTCCCCTGTTTGTATTTTAGAAAGATCACGATCATTATCCTAGAAAGAGTAGGCTGGAGGTGCAGTTTAGGAGATGAGTTAGGATTCTGTAAGACTTGTCTTGGGGTGCAGGGATAGTGTGCAAGACAAATAGATGCATCTGAGAGAGATTTTGGGAGGTAGTTTTGACAGTTTTGGAGTGGATGTGGTGAGGTGAAGCATGGGGTTTATTGATGGGGTAATTGGGTGGATGGTGGCGGCAGTCTTGGAGATGGGCAGGTTGGAGCATAATGAGATTTGCAGGGTGGAGAAGATGACATGGGGACCCACTGAGCCTGAGGTGCCTATGGAGACATCCAGGTGCAAATATTCCAGGAGGCAACTGAACACACACACCTGGGGTTGAGAGCATAGTCTGAGTTGGAGGCCCATCATGGGAAACATCCTCATAGCGAGCTCTTATTGGGATGGATGAATTCACCTAGGACTGTGGGAAGAAGTTAAGGGTAATAAGAAATTATAGGACAGGTTTGAGAATTAAGGGATGAGCTGAGGATGAGCAGCTAAAGTTGGTAGAGGAAAGTCACATGCTGGCAACATAGGACAGAACAATTGAAATAGGTGGGAGTGGTCAGCAGAGTCAAATGCTAAACAGCAACAGTTGAATGAGGCTTTGAACTAGCCATTGGATTTAGCCATAGAGAGGTAGTTAGTGATGTTGGCAGGGATGACTTGAGAGAATGGTGGGCTTTTCTGTCTACATGATGTCATTTGAACACTTTCCATTGTCTTCATCAGCACCATTCTAGTTCCAGGCATGGGTGTATCTCGCCTGGACTTTTGCTGTAGCCTCCTGATCGTTCCACCAACATAGTCTCTCTGCTGCAGAGAGTGATCTTGTGAAGAGGCAAATCTGATTATGGCACTTCCTTGCTTGGCATCTTTTAATGGTTTTATGCTGTAAGGATAAAGACAAATCCTTTGACAAACAGCACAGGCCTCCTGCCTTCCCAGTACATCTCATGTCCCTCCCTCTCTGCCCAGCAGGCTTCCCTAAGTACCTTGAGCTGGTCATGTCTGCTTTGGCCATCAGGACTCTGCACATGCTCCTTCTCTTGACTTGGAAGTCTTACTCCCCACTTTTCCTGCTTCATTTCTACTACTAGATTTGGCTGCCATCTTCACTGTCTTAGGGAAGTCTCCCATGACCTCCCTCACAGGGTCAAATCTCTCTGTTGGGTGTTGCCATAGCACCTGTCTTTCTTGGAATATAGTGACAAATTGCTTTATGTTCCCGCTTCTTCCCTTCCCTATCTCCATGCCCTTTGGCAGGTGGCTTGGCAATTTTTCGGCTGAATATGTTCCCTTGACTCAATAAACTTGGATGCGGCCATGTGTTACCTAGGTAGAGTGAGAGAGTGCCAAGTCTGAGGGTGGACCTTAGGCGGTATCATACATTCTTTCTGTATCTTTTGAGCTTTCCCCATTGCCCATTGACTCGAGACTCAACTTCACAATGTGCAGTGGACCTGAGCCTATTCTGTACTCTTCAATCTGGAGTCCAGCCTAGCCTAGCTAGTACATTAGATTTGCAGTCAGGTGAGAATAAATGAGTTTTCGTGTAGTTTGTTAGGTAGACTTGGTGATAGATGACTGATAAAATAGCAACCACATTTGCAATTATGTATCTGTGTTGCATACACATTGGTTATATCTGTCTTCCCAACTAAACATTAGGTTTCATAAGAAAGCAAATATTGAGTCTGTTACTGTGTACTGTATTTCCCAGCAATCCTGCATGATGCCTGACTCTTGGTATATATAGAACACATATTTGTAAGTGATTAAAGTCTGTTCAACTCAAATACATGGTGCTAATAGAATAGGGATTTCCATGGTTCCCTATTTCCATGATGATCTTAAAGAGTTTGTTGGTTCTGCCAAAGGTATCAACATACATTTTTACATTCAGCATGCATTCTTGCATTTTGTTTCAAGTTAGCAAAGTGACAGCCTTTAGAATTATGTGTTCCCTGTAGTTAAAAAAAAATTGGTGTAATATTGGTTTAAGAGGTTATAATGTGGGTCTTTCCTGGTGACTCAGTGGTAAAGAATATGCCCGCTAATGAAGGACACATAGGTTTGATTCCTGATCCAGGAAGATCCCATGTGCCTTGGAGGAACTTCTGTGCACCACGACTACTGAGCCAGTACTTTTCAGCCCGGGAGCTACAACTTCTGAGCCCTCATTCTTTTTTTTTTTATGTTTTACTTTTTACTTTCACAGAGCTTTATAGTTTACAGATATGTATAATCCCAGATTAGTCATATGTATATATTCCTGGCCCCCATTCCTCCTCCACCCCATCTCCCCCCAGTCACATCCCTCCAGGCCATCTCACAGTGCCCCCGCAGGATCCCCTATTCCCGCAGTGCAATGACAATAGCTGTCTTTTTTACATATGATAATATGGGTTTCCATGTTACTCCCTCTGTGCCTCCCGGCTGTTCATTCTCCACAGTGTCCATACGTCAGTTCTCTATGTCTGTTTTTCCATCACTGAGCCCATGTTCTGCAACTACTGAAGTCTGCACACCCTAGAGCCCATGCTCTGGAACAAGAGAAGCCACTACAATGAGAAGCCCATGCACTGCAAGTAGAAAGTAGCATCCATTTGCTGCAACTAGAGAAAGCCCATGTAGCAGTGAAGACCCAGCACAGCCAAAAGTAAATGAATAAAATGAAGAAAGGTTATGGTGTGAATTGTGGGGGAAAATAGTTCCTCTGCAATCCCGAGGCAAAAATGAGTACGTTAATCACGTATTAAGGTTTACTCCTTATCTAGGTTGCTGTGTATAACCATTATTCTAACCCATTAACAAATAGGTCATTTTCATAGGTAATTTCTACATTAGAAACAGATTAAGTCTTTAAGATCTGTTGCTGATTTAAGAGCTCACTTTGGCTGAGATGAGGTGAAAAAAAAAACTATGGAGTTTAAGGGGAAAAGGCATCCTGGTAATAGGGAATGAATGTAGGGCTTGGATTCAGAGAGCTGCTTCTTTCTAGTAGTGATCATGAAAAATGATTTAATGTTCCTGAACTTTTTTCTCTGTAATTTTATTTAAGTATAGATGATTTATCAATATGATGTAGTGTAAGTTCCAAATGTATAGCAAAGTGATTTAGTTATGCATAGGTTCATTCTTTTTAAGATTGTTTTCTCATAGGTTATCACAGAATACTGAGTAGAGCTCCCCCTGCTTTTCAGTAGGTCCTTGTTGGCTATCTGTCTTGTATAAAGTAAAAGAAAGTGTTAGTCAATAGTGTCCAATTCTTTGTGGTCCCTTGCACTGTAGTCTGCCAGGTTCATCCATCCATGGGATTCTCCAAGCAAGAATACTGGAGTAGGTTGCTATTTATTTCTCCTTTTATACTTCAGTATAATAAAGACCAAATCTAATAGGCCCATAGCTATCACCATACTCAATGGTGAGAGGTTGAGGTATTTCCTTCTAAGATCAGGAACAAGACAAGGATGCTCACTTTTTTTTTTTGGCCACTTCTATTGGTCTTTATTTATTTTCATCCATCTTTGTTCTTTAGCCTGTGTGGGCCTCCCATTGCAGCAGCCTTTCTTGCTGCACAGCACCAGCTCTGGGCTCACACGCTCCAGAGCTCTGGCTCAGTAGTTGGACACATTGGTCCACAGCACCAGCTTTGGGCTCATGTGCTCCAGAGCTGTGGCTCAGTAGTTGGACACACTGATCCATCCGCACATGGGATCTTCCCAGGCCAGGGATTGAACTGGCGCCCCTTGCACTGCAAAGAGGTGTCCTTACCCACTGGACCACCAGGGAAACCCTTTGCTTTTTAATAGACTGTCTAGGTTTGTCATAGCTTTCTGTCCAAAGAGCAAGGATCTTTTAATTTTGTGACTACAGTCATCTTCTGCAGTGATTTGCCATAAATATATCTACTACTAAAAGTGATCCATCATATCCAAAAGTTTCCTCTCCCAATTTTTGTGTGTTTGTGTGTGTGATAAGATCTAAAGATTTACCCTCTTGATTTGCTGATTTAAGAGCTCACTTTGGCTGAGATGAGGTGAAAAAAAACTATGGAGTTTAAGGGGAAAAGGCATCCTGGTAATAGGGAATGAATGTAGGGCTTGGATTCAGAGAGCTGCTTCTTTCTAGTAGTGATCATGAAAAATGATTTAATGTTCCTGAACTTTTTTCTCTGTAATTTTATTTAAGTATAGATGATTTATCAATATGATGTAGTGTAAGTTCCAAATGTATAGCAAAGTGATTTAGTTATGCATAGGTTCATTCTTTTTAAGATTGTTTTCTCATAGGTTATCACAGAATACTGAGTAGAGCTCCCCCTGCTTTTCAGTAGGTCCTTGTTGGCTATCTGTCTTGTATAAAGTAAAAGAAAGTGTTAGTCAATAGTGTCCAATTCTTTGTGGTCCCTTGCACTGTAGTCTGCCAGGTTCATCCATCCATGGGATTCTCCAAGCAAGAATACTGGAGTAGGTTGCTATTTATTTCTCCTTTTATACTTCAGTATAATAAAGACCAAATCTAATAGGCCCATAGCTATCACCATACTCAATGGTGAGAGGTTGAGGTATTTCCTTCTAAGATCAGGAACAAGACAAGGATGCTCACTTTTTTTTTTTGGCCACTTCTATTGGTCTTTATTTATTTTCATCCATCTTTGTTCTTTAGCCTGTGTGGGCCTCCCATTGCAGCAGCCTTTCTTGCTGCACAGCACCAGCTCTGGGCTCACACGCTCCAGAGCTCTGGCTCAGTAGTTGGACACATTGGTCCACAGCACCAGCTTTGGGCTCATGTGCTCCAGAGCTGTGGCTCAGTAGTTGGACACACTGATCCATCCGCACATGGGATCTTCCCAGGCCAGGGATTGAACTGGCGCCCCTTGCACTGCAAAGAGGTGTCCTTACCCACTGGACCACCAGGGAAACCCTTTGCTTTTTAATAGACTGTCTAGGTTTGTCATAGCTTTCTGTCCAAAGAGCAAGGATCTTTTAATTTCATGACTACAGTCATCTTCTGCAGTGATTTGCCATAAATATATCTACTACTAAAAGTGATCCATCATATCCAAAAGTTTCCTCTCCCAATTTTTGTGTGTTTGTGTGTATGATAAGATATAAAGATTTACCCTCTTGACAAAATTTTAAGTACACAGTACAGCATTGTTAACTTGAGGTACTCTGCTCTGTCTCGTGTCTGTTAAGAGGGCTATTCCCAAAAAAAAAAAAAAAAAAGGTGTTGGTGAGGATGTGGAGAAATGAGGACCTGTGTACCCTGTTGGTAGAAATGTAAATTGGTGCAACTACTATGGAAAATGCCATAGAGGTTTCTCAGGAAACTAAAAATAGAAGTATCATAAGATCCAGCAATTTTAATTATGGCTGTATAGCCCAAAGGGCTTGAAATCAGTATCTTGAAGTATCTGAACTTTACTGCTTGTTTTAAAATCAGGAACTGATGTTGGGCTTTCATATAGAGGTTTCTCAGCACCTGTGGAAATGAGCATGTGGTTTCCTCTCTTTTTACTCACTAATATAATAAGTTAGATTTCTTAATGTCGAGGTGCTTATTAATCCTGATAAAAACTCCCTTTGTAATAGTACCAGTACTTAATTGTGAAGAGAGGGTTTTAATATTTCTGTAAAATGTGATATAATACTCAATGTTTATAGTCTGTTTGCTAATATTTTGTTTAGAATTTTTGCAATGATTATCTTGAGAAGAATTGGTTGGAGTTTTATTGTGCTGTGTTTGTCAGGATTGTTTTCAGTGTTATTAGAGACTGAATTGTGTCTCCCTAAAATTTATATATTGAGCCGTAGGTGCCAATGTGACTCTTTCGCATGAGGCCTTTAGGGAGACCATGCGGCAGGACCTTAATCCATTAAGACTTGTCTCCTTAAGAGGAAGAGATATTAGGAGAGGTAGGTATAGAGAAAAAGCCACTTGCGGACCCAAGGAGAAGACAGCTGTCTACAAGCTAGAAAGAGAACTCTTAGCAGCGTCCAGCCCCCATTGCACTTTGATCATGGACTTCCCGGCTCCAGAGCAGTGAGAAAATACATTTGCTTTCTGTCCAAAGAGCAAGGATCTTTTAATTTTGTGACTACAGTCATCTTCTGCAGTGATTTGCCATAAATATATCTACTACTAAAAGTGATCCATCATATCCAAAAGTTTCCTCTCCCAATTTTTGTGTGTTTGTGTGTATGATAAGATATAAAGATTTACCCTCTTGACAAAATTTTAAGTACACAGTACAGCATTGTTAACTTGAGGTACTCTGCTCTGTCTCGTGTCTGTTAAGAGGGCTATTCCCAAAAAAAAAAAAAAAAAAAAAAGGTGTTGGTGAGGATGTGGAGAAATGAGGACCTGTGTACCCTGTTGGTAGAAATGTAAATTGGTGCAACTACTATGGAAAATGCCATAGAGGTTTCTCAGGAAACTAAAAATAGAAGTATCATAAGATCCAGCAATTTTAATTATGGCTGTATAGCCCAAAGGGCTTGAAATCAGTATCTTGAAGTATCTGAACTTTACTGCTTGTTTTAAAATCAGGAACTGATGTTGGGCTTTCATATAGAGGTTTCTCAGCACCTGTGGAAATGAGCATGTGGTTTCCTCTCTTTTTACTCACTAATATAATAAGTTAGATTTCTTAATGTCGAGGTGCTTATTAATCCTGATAAAAACTCCCTTTGTAATAGTACCAGTACTTAATTGTGAAGAGAGGGTTTTAATATTTCTGTAAAATGTGATATAATACTCAATGTTTATAGTCTGTTTGCTAATATTTTGTTTAGAATTTTTGCAATGATTATCTTGAGAAGAATTGGTTGGAGTTTTATTGTGCTGTGTTTGTCAGGATTGTTTTCAGTGTTATTAGAGACTGAATTGTGTCTCCCTAAAATTTATATATTGAGCCGTAGGTGCCAATGTGACTCTTTCGCATGAGGCCTTTAGGGAGACCATGCGGCAGGACCTTAATCCATTAAGACTTGTCTCCTTAAGAGGAAGAGATATTAGGAGAGGTAGGTATAGAGAAAAAGCCACTTGCGGACCCAAGGAGAAGACAGCTGTCTACAAGCTAGAAAGAGAACTCTTAGCAGCGTCCAGCCCCCATTGCACTTTGATCATGGACTTCCCGGCTCCAGAGCAGTGAGAAAATACATTTGCTTCATTAGATTCCCATCTGTGGTATTTTTTGTTATGGCAGGCAAATACAGTGTACACTTACTGTAAAAATTGTTCAGTGTCTCTCTCTGCTCTGGAAGAAACCATTGGAATGGCATTGTAGTTACCTTTTCCTTGAAGGGATTGGTAACGCATATCTATGAAACATTTGGGGCCTGATATTTGTTAGTTATATCTCTGAATATATTTCATTGTATCTGGTCTATTTAGGTTTTATTTTCTGCACTTACTTTCTGGTGATTTATATTCCTAGATAATATCCAGTTTATCCAGGATGTCAAATGTATTAGAGTAAAGCTGAACAAAGTTTTCACTATGTCTTTCAATTTATTTTGTTTCTGTAGTTATATATACATTCACATTCTTATTTAACTAAATGTATTTTTTCTTCCAGTTGATTATTGGTTTGGTAGTTTTTTACTTAATAAGTTGGATTTATTAGTGCTACCATTTTTTATTATTACTGTTTTTATATATACCGATTCTTTTGCTTTCCTTGAGTTATTCTTTTGTTTTTGAGCTGCACATTTAAGTATTTGAGCTTCTTTAGAACTGTGTATATTTAAAGCTAGAAATCTTTCTCTGAGCACTGCTTTAATTGTCTCATAGATTGAAATATATACGATTTTACACTTTTGGTTTCTAGATATTTGTGAATTTTAATCTTTTTCTTATTATAAAAGTTGATGGAGAAGGTTTTAAAAATTTCTGTTTTAATTGGAGGAAAATTGCTTTACAATGTTGTGTTGGTTTCTGCCATCCAGAGGTTTTAAAAATTAAAATTTCTGGAGTGTGGTCAGAGAATGTAGTTGGTCTTCTTGAAGATCTAGAATATGGTCAAATTTTGTAAGGAGGCACTTCAAAAAGTTGTAGTTTGATTTTCAAGCTGTAGAATTAAGAATGTGTGAATTTGATTTTCTTATGATTGATAATAGATTACTTGTATTCCTCATTTTTGACTCACTTGACTTACGGCCTGAAACTTAATCAGTCTTATTCATTATTATACTATGAATTTCAAGAGAATATATAGAAGGTGTAGATTTTACCTTAGACAGAATTTACTCTGTAGAAGTAATTTACCATAGTAGAATTTACTCAGACAATTTGATTGCACTCTAAAAATACTGGTTGCAGTAGGAATTGAAAGACTGGAAAGAGCTAGGACAGTGCAGGAGAGCTTTATGCAGGAGGTGAATCTTAAAGGGGACGTAGAAGTGAAGAGGTAAGGAGTCTGTTTTGGGACCTTCTGGTGTGGGGGAAGCATCAGACCTGGGCTTAGGATGAGCCTGGCATCTGGGGGAGAAGGACCATACCCTCCTGCTAAGGTTTTCCTCCCTGTGACTTGCCCTAGCCGTTGAGTCAGGAGTGAGAGTCCCATGGGACCAGCCATCTCTGTTCAGCTGACATGCAAAAGCATCTTTGTTCAGGCCATCCTGGCCATGTGATAAGTGTACCTTGGAACAACAGAGGACATCCCATGATAATTTGCTTTACAGGCTGCCCTGCTGGTGTGCTGTCAGGTTTTCAACTTCACCAGAGAGCTGATATTGGTGCACACTTCCATTGGATAGCATTAGCTCATATTGGAATATTAATCGGGGAGAGGTGGATGTTTCAACCGAAGAATTACAGTGTCTGATGTGTATTTGCTCTGTGGAGTTGTTTTGTCAGATGACCCCAGTAAATTACCTACTATTTAACAGTGAGAATAAATCAAGTGATGTGTGGTCTGTAGGAAGTGAAGGTATTTAAATAATTAAGCAGTTCTTTCTAGAGCTTCTTTCTGTGATGATTTTCTAGACTCCAAATCAGTTTTCCTCATCCAGCCTCTGTATAATATATAGTTATTTCAAATCAGCTTTACTTACTGAGCTTTTTCTAGTAATGGAGCTTTGTCAGCAAAAACTGTGCATACCAGCAAATGGTGAATGATGGGCTCGTGTCAGAAAGGAGCTTGAGAGGTGCTTTCTATTGTTAGATGGATGGGTCTGGAGCAGAAGCTCGAAGCTCTCCGAGTGTAATAGTTTCAGAGAAAAGGTATGTCTGAAGTAGGGGTGAGGACTCCATCATTCAGAAGCTGGAATTTCACACACCCAAGTCAAATACCACATGTGCTGTTGAAACCATGGTTTCATCTTGGCTTGTGTGAAGTTTTTTGTGGTTCCTTTAAAAAAAATTCTATTATTTATTTTTGGCTGTATGGGTCTTTGTTGCTGTGCAGGCTTTTCTCTAGTTGCAGAGGATGGGGGCTACTCTTCATTGTGGCGTGAGGACTTCTTATTGCAGTGGCTTTTCACTGTGGAACACAGGCTCTAGGGTGAGTGGGCTTTAGTAGTTGCGGCACATGGACTCAGTAGTTGTGGTGCACGGGCTTAGTTGCTCTGTCTTCCCAGACCAGGGATCAAACCCATGTTTCCTGCATTGGCAGGCAGATTCTTTACCACTGAGCCACCAGGGAAGGCCTTGATTGTGGCTTCTTCTCCCCACCCCTCTCTCTCATTCTCTTACAGCTGGTCAGGGCAAAATGGCAAGAAGTACAGTAGCTCTTGAAATGATAACAGGTAGATTTATGCAGTTCTGACCACAGGTCTCCATAAGCCAGTGCTTTCCCATGTGAGCGCTCTGCTGGCAGCACATAACGATCAGCATCAGGGCTGCCAGGTTTTCAACTTCACCAGAGAGCTGATATTGGTGCACACTTCCATTGGATAGCATTAGCTCATATTGGAATATTAATCGGGGAGAGGTGGATGTTTCAACCGAAGAATTACAGTGTCTGATGTGTATTTGCTCTGTGGAGTTGTTTTGTCAGATGACCCCAGTAAATTACCTACTATTTAACAGTGAGAATAAATCAAGTGATGTGTGGTCTGTAGGAAGTGAAGGTATTTAAATAATTAAGCAGTTCTTTCTAGAGCTTCTTTCTGTGATGATTTTCTAGACTCCAAATCAGTTTTCCTCATCCAGCCTCTGTATAATATATAGTTATTTCAAATCAGCTTTACTTACTGAGCTTTTTCTAGTAATGGAGCTTTGTCAGCAAAAACTGTGCATACCAGCAAATGGTGAATGATGGGCTCGTGTCAGAAAGGAGCTTGAGAGGTGCTTTCTATTGTTAGATGGATGGGTCTGGAGCAGAAGCTCGAAGCTCTCCGAGTGTAATAGTTTCAGAGAAAAGGTATGTCTGAAGTAGGGGTGAGGACTCCATCATTCAGAAGCTGGAATTTCACACACCCAAGTCAAATACCACATGTGCTGTTGAAACCATGGTTTCATCTTGGCTTGTGGGAAGTCTTTTGTGGCTCCTTTAAAAAAAATTCTATTATTTATTTTTGGCTGTATGGGTCTTTGTTGCTGTGCAGGCTTTTCTCTAGTTGCAGAGGATGGGGGCTACTCTTCATTGTGGCGTGAGGACTTCTTATTGCAGTGGCTTTTCACTGTGGAACACAGGCTCTAGGGTGAGTGGGCTTTAGTAGTTGCGGCACATGGACTCAGTAGTTGTGGTGCACGGGCTTAGTTGCTCTGTCTTCCCAGACCAGGGATCAAACCCATGTTTCCTGCATTGGCAGGCAGATTCTTTACCACTGAGCCACCAGGGAAGGCCTTGATTGTGGCTTCTTCTCCCCACCCCTCTCTCTCATTCTCTTACAGCTGGTCAGGGCAAAATGGCAAGAAGTACAGTAGCTCTTGAAATGATAACAGGTAGATTTATGCAGTTCTGACCACAGGTCTCCATAAGCCAGTGCTTTCCCGTGTGAGGGCTCTGCTGGCAGCACATAACGTATCAGCTGGGTGTACTCAGGGGTCTGTCGATCTGAGGCCACCTTGGACCTTGTGGACCTTGAGCCTTCCAAAGAGCTGTTTGGAGAAACCTGTTTTGTGGCATTAAATAGGCTACCTGAATTTGTGAGTCTGGGGATGCTGAACTGTGTATGCTGTTGACTCTATTTTATTGCTGAATTGTGTCTCTCAGTGGAGGTTCTTAGAGGCTATTCAACAAAGCCGGTGCTGTCAGCTAAAAGGCTTTTAGTACTTGTAATCATGGCTTAGTATCTTTTCCTTTTCTAAAAAAAAAAAAAAAAACTTTCGCTTCCCCACCTTTTTGAAATCGTTAGCCTTCATGTGAACTGAAAGGAACTTCAAAACATTGGAAGAAAATAGTCTGAAAGCTCAGAGTGAGCTTGGCTCCTGGTAGGTCTGAAGACTTGATAAAGAGGCATCTTTTGCACTGACAGGTGTTTGTGTGCCAGTGTGGAGGAAGCTTTTGATGACAAAGCCGCTTAGTTTTCTTTACCTTGCTCTTCCCTTTGTGCAGCGGAGTTAGGGAAACTCTAATAAAGTAACTACAGAGTAGGGATAAGAAGTTAGCACTGGAGTTGTCTTCTTCGTTTATCTTCTCCTGCCCATTGGTTTCTGGGACTCACTTGCCAGGCATTAAGTAAGAAAGTGGCAGGGATGGGGCTACTCTTCATTGTGGCGTGAGGACTTCTTATTGCAGTGGCTTTTCACTGTGGAACACAGGCTCTAGGGTGAGTGGGCTTTAGTAGTTGCGGCACATGGACTCAGTAGTTGTGGTGCACGGGCTTAGTTGCTCTGTCTTCCCAGACCAGGGATCAAACCCATGTTTCCTGCATTGGCAGGCAGATTCTTTACCACTGAGCCACCAGGGAAGGCCTTGATTGTGGCTTCTTCTCCCCACCCCTCTCTCTCATTCTCTTACAGCTGGTCAGGGCAAAATGGCAAGAAGTACAGTAGCTCTTGAAATGATAACAGGTAGATTTATGCAGTTCTGACCACAGGTCTCCATAAGCCAGTGCTTTCCCATGTGAGGGCTCTGCTGGCAGCACATAACGTATCAGCTGGGTGTACTCAGGGGTCTGTCGATCTGAGGCCACCTTGGACCTTGTGGACCTTGAGCCTTCCAAAGAGCTGTTTGGAGAAACCTGTTTTGTGGCATTAAATAGGCTACCTGAATTTGTGAGTCTGGGGATGCTGAACTGTGTATGCTGTTGACTCTATTTTATTGCTGAATTGTGTCTCTCAGTGGAGGTTCTTAGAGGCTATTCAACAAAGCCGGTGCTGTCAGCTAAAAGGCTTTTAGTACTTCGTAATCATGGCTTAGTATCTTTTCCTTTTTCTAAAAAAAAAAAAAAAAGAACTTTCGCTTCCCCACCTTTTTGAAATCGTTAGCCTTCATGTGAACTGAAAGGAACTTCAAAACATTGGAAGAAAATAGTCTGAAAGCTCAGAGTGAGCTTGGCTCCTGGTAGGTCTGAAGACTTGATAAAGAGGCATCTTTTGCACTGACAGGTGTTTGTGTGCCAGTGTGGAGGAAGCTTTTTGATGACAAAGCCGCTTAGTTTTCTTTACCTTGCTCTTCCCTTTGTGCAGCGGAGTTAGGGAAACTCTAATAAAGTAACTACAGAGTAGGGATAAGAAGTTAGCACTGGAGTTGTCTTCTTCGTTTATCTTCTCCTGCCCATTGGTTTCTGGGACTCACTTGCCAGGCGTTAAGTAAGAAAGTGGCAGGGATGAGGCGCCACTGTCCCCATGGTTCTCTCATATGCTGCTTTTTAAAGGTCCAGGGTCAGCAGCAGCGCCCTTCTGGAAGCCAAGGGGAAATTTAGGTGGGAGTCAGAACTATGGACTAGGGAGTCTGTGGAAAGAAAGGACCCAAGGACATGCTGAACTGCCATCTGCCTTGTCTCTTGGAAGTGTAATGCTTGAGTCATTCTGGTTTATAGCCTGGAGCCTGCTCAGCATACAATTTACTTTCCTCTCATAGGAACCAACTGAAATTGGCAAACCATGACCACGGTCACATATTCTCTCAGTTCTGACATGTGTCCTTCCATGAAGCCCTCTAAGACCTCATGTACCTCTCCCAGGAAGATGAGTTACATGAGTTACAGCCAAAGGAATGTGCAGTGCTTGTGACAGAATGTGGCTCCTAGAGATCAGAGCAGAACCTGCATCTTGAAAGGCCCCAGCCATGGGGAAGGGGATTGGGACATCTTGGTTTGCAAATGCCATCCCATTGTGGGCACAACTCACTATGCTAATCCCTTTGAACTCTTAAGAAAAAAAAAGGAGTTTTGTTGGTGAAAGACTGGAATGAAATCTCAGTGGGATAGTACTGATGATGTAATAATACTGTATAGATGAGTATAACGGTAAGAATAACATGTGTTAGCTTTTGCTGTGTGTGTGGTACTGGTGCTAAGTACTTACTGTATGTTCTTATTTAACTCTTAGAACAACTCAGTGGGATGTAGAGGTAACAGTGGTAATAATTATAACAATTATTATGTCTGCTTTCTGTAAATTATCTTGAGTCTCATAATAATTCTATGAGCAAGATACTAGAGGGTTTATATCAATTTGTCCAAGGAGGTGGAATATGAATTGGTCATCTGATTCAAACAATTGTGCATGTATTAACTGTGCTCTTTTTAAAAATGTATTTAGCTACTTATTTATTTTGTCTTCCCTTTGTGCAGCGGAGTTAGGGAAACTCTAATAAAGTAACTACAGAGTAGGGATAAGAAGTTAGCACTGGAGTTGTCTTCTGTTATCTTCTCCTGCCCATTGGTTTCTGGGACTCACTTGCCAGGCATTAAGTAAGAAAGTGGCAGGGATGAGGCGCCACTGTCCCCATGGTTCTCTCATGCTTCTTTTTAAAGGTCCAGGGTCAGCAGCAGCGCCCTTCTGGAAGCCAAGGGGAAATTTAGGTGGGAGTCAGAACTATGGACTAGGGAGTCTGTGGAAAGAAAGGACCCAAGGACATGCTGAACTGCCATCTGCCTTGTCTCTTGGAAGTGTAATGCTTGAGTCATTCTGGTTTATAGCCTGGAGCCTGCTCAGCATACAATTTACTTTCCTCTCATAGGAACCAACTGAAATTGGCAAACCATGACCACGGTCACATATTCTCTCAGTTCTGACATGTGTCCTTCCATGAAGCCCTCTAAGACCTCATGTACCTCTCCCAGGAAGATGAGTTACATGAGTTACAGCCAAAGGAATCTGCAGTGCTTGTGACAGAATGTGGCTCCTAGAGATCAGAGCAGAACCTGCATCTTGAAAGGCCCCATCCATGGGGAAGGGGATTGGGACATCTTGGTTTGCAAATGCCATCCCATTGTGGGCACAACTCACTATGCTAATCCCTTTGAACTCTTAAGAAAAAAAAAGGAGTTTTGTTGGTGAAAGACTGGAATGAAATCTCAGTGGGATAGTACTGATGATGTAATAATACTGTATAGATGAGTGTAACGGTAAGAATAACATGTGTTAGCTTTTGCTGTGTGTGTGGTACTGGTGCTAAGTACTTACTGTATGTTCTTATTTAACTCTTAGAACAACTCAGTGGGATGTAGAGGTAACAGTGGTAATAATTATAACAATTATTATGTCTGCTTTCTGTAAATTATCTTGAGTCTCATAATAATTCTATGAGCAAGATACTAGAGGGTTTGTATCAATTTGTCCAAGGAGGTGGAATATGAATTGGTCATCTGATTCAAACAATTGTGCATGTATTGACTGTGCTCTTTTTAAAAATGTATTTAGCTACTTATTTATTTTTGGCTATGCTGAGTCTTTGTTTCTGTACGCTGACTTTCTCTAGTTGTAGAGTGAGGGCTACTCTCCAGTTGTGGTCTGTGGGCTTCTCATTGCTTGGTGGCTTCCTTTGTTGCAGCGCGAGGGCTCAGTCCTTGTAGCAGAGTGGGCTCAGTAGTTGCAGCTCTTTGGCTCTAGAGTTTAGGCTCTGTAGTTGTGGCACACAGGCTCATATGCCCCTAGGCATGTGGGATCTTCCTGGACCAGAGATCCAACCAGTGTCCACTGTGTTGCAAAGCAGATTTTTTTCTTTTTCTTTAAGCTTTTTATTTTGTGTGTGAAAGTGTTAGCTGCTCAGTTGTGTCCATTCTTGGTGACCCCATGGACTGTATCCCACCAAGCTCCTCTGTCCATGGGATTTTCCAGGCAAGAATACTGGAGTGGGTTACCATTTCCTTCTCCTGGGAATGATTCTGACCTAGGGACTGAACCTGGGTCTCCTGCATTGCAGGCAGATTCTTTACTGTCTGAGACACTGGGAAAACCCCGTTTTGTATTGGGGTGTAGCCAATTAACAATGTTGTGGTAGTTTCAGGTGAACAGTGAAGGGACTCAGCCATGCATATATATGTATCCATTCTCCCCCAGACCCCTCTCCCACAGAGGCTGGCATGTGAGGTTGAGTCAAGGTCTATGTGCTATACAGTACGTCCTCACTGTTTATCCATTTTGCACATTAACAGTGTATGCATGACCTTCCCAAATCCCTAATTATCCCTCTCCTCGACAACCATAAATGTTGTTTTGTCTGTGAATCTCCTTCTAAAGTAAGTTCATTTGTATCGAACAATATTTCTCCTTCCTGTTTTTGACTTTTTCGTCAAGCAGTAGGCTCAGTGGGATGAAAGGTAACAGTGGTAATAATTATAACAATTATTATGTCTGCTTTCTGTAAATTATCTTGAGTCTCATAATAATTCTATGAGCAAGATACTAGAGGGTTTGTATCAATTTGTCCAAGGAGGTGGAATATGAATTGGTCATCTGATTCAAACAATTGTGCATGTATTGACTGTGCTCTTTTTAAAAATGTATTTAGCTACTTATTTATTTTTGGCTATGCTGAGTCTTTCTTTCTGACGCTGACTTTCTCTAGTTGTAGAGTGAGGGCTACTCCCCAGTTGTGGTCTGTGGGCTTCTCATTGCTTGGTGGCTTCCTTTGTTGCAGCGCGAGGGCTCAGTCCTTGTAGCAGAGTGGGCTCAGTAGTTGCAGCTCTTTGGCTCTAGAGTTTAGGCTCTGTAGTTGTGGCACACAGGCTCATATGCCCCTAGGCATGTGGGATCTTCCTGGACCAGAGATCCAACCAGTGTCCACTGTGTTGCAAAGCAGATTTTTTTCTTTTTCTTTAAGCTTTTTATTTTGTGTGTGAAAGTGTTAGCTGCTCAGTTGTGTCCATTCTTGGTGACCCCATGGACTGTATCCCACCAAGCTCCTCTGTCCATGGGATTTTCCAGGCAAGAATACTGGAGTGGGTTACCATTTCCTTCTCCTGGGGATGATTCTGACCTAGGGATTGAACCTGGGTCTCCTGCATTGCAGGCAGATTCTTTACTGTCTGAGACACTGGGAAAACCCCGTTTTGTATTGGGGTGTAGCCAATTAACAATGTTGTGGTAGTTTCAGGTGAACAGTGAAGGGACTCAGCCATGCATATATATGTATCCATTCTCCCCCAGACCCCTCTCCCGCAGAGGCTGGCACGTGAGGTTGAGTCAAGGTCTATGTGCTATACAGTACGTCCTCACTGTTTATCCATTTTGCACATTAACAGTGTGTGCATGACCTTCCCAAATCCCTAATTATCCCTCTCCTCGACAACCATAAATGTTTTGTCTGTGAATCTCCTTCTAAAGTAAGTTCATTTGTATCATTTATTTTTAGATTTCACATGTCATATGATATTTCTCCCTTCCTGTCTGACTTCCTTTTCTGAGTATGACAATCTTTAGTTCCATCCATGTTACCACAAATGACATTGTTTCATTCTTTTATTTTTTTTTTTAATTCATTTATTTATTTATTTTTGGGGTGGGGTGAGGCAGAGGAGGGGAGGGAGGGGGCGGGTGGGCCACTTCTATTGGTCTTTTTATTTATCTAGTTTCATCCATCTTTGTTCTTTGGCCCGTGTGGGCCTCCCATCGCGGTGGCCTCTGTTGTCACAGAGCACTGGCTCCGGGCACATGCGCTCCAGAGCTCCAGCTCGGTAATTGGATACATCGGTCCAGCCGCTCCGCGGCACACGGGATCTTCCCAGGCCAGGGATCGAACCGGCGCCCCTTGCACTGCAAGGCGGTGTCCTTACCCACTGGACCACCAGGGAAGCTCTGTTTCATTCTTTTTAATGGCCGTGTAGTATTCCGTTGTATATATGTACCATATCTTCTTCGTCCATTCCTCAGTGAATGGACATTTAGATAACTTGCATGCCTGGCTATTGTAAACAGTGCTGCAATGAACATTGGGGTGCATGTATCCTTTTGTATCATTTTTTCTCTGAATATATGACCAAGAGTAGCATTTCAGGGTCATACGGTAGTTCTGTTTCAAATTTTTTAAGGAGCCTCCCATTCTGTTCTCCACAGTGGCTGAAACAGTTTGCGTTCCCACCAACAGTGCGGAAGGGTCCCCCTGTCCCCACTCCCTCTCCTGTATTTGTTGTTTGTGGATTGTTTGATGATAGTTATTCTGACAGTGTGAGTTGATATCTTATTGTAGTTTTGATTTGCATTTCTCTAATAACTAGTGACATTGACTATCTTATCATGTGCCTTTTGGCCATCTATGTGTCCTCTTTGGGGAAATGTCTATTCAGGTCTTCTGCCCATTTTTCGAGTGTATTATTTTGATGCTGTAAAGTGTCCTAAACTGTTTCTAAATTTTGGAGACTAATTCTTTATCAGTCATATCATTTACAAATATTTTCTCCCAGTCTGTGGGTTGTCTTTTTAATTTGTTTATTGTTTCCTTTGCTGTGCAAAAGCTTTTGACTTTAAGTGGATTGCCTTTATTTATTTTTGTTTTTATTTTCATTATTCTGGGAGATGGATTAAAAAGATGTTGCTGAGACTTATGTCAGAGAGTGTTCTGCCTATGCTTTCCTCTAGGAGTTTATTGTATCTGGTCTCACATTTAGGTCTTTAATCCATCTTGAGCTTATTTTTGTGTACAGAGTTAAAGAACGATCTAACTTCCTTTTTTTTTTTTTCTTCATGTGGCTGTGGTTTTCCCAGCACCGTTTGTTGAACAGACTGTCTTTCCAACATTAGTCTTGTGTAGTCTTGCCTCCTTTGTTATTTGGCTTATTTGGGGGTTTTCTATCCTATTCCATTGATCTATATTTTCTGTTTTTGTGTTGGTACCACACTGTTTTGATGACTGTGGCTTTGTTATATAGTCTGAAGCTAAGGAGCCTGATTCCTCCAGCTCTGTTTTTCTTTTTCAAGATTGCTTTGACTATTTGAGGTCTTCTGTGTCTCCATACAAATTTCAAGAGTTTTTGTTCTAGTTCTGTGAAAAATGCCATTGGTAATTTGATAGGGATTTCTTTGAATCTGTAGATTGCCTTGGGTAGTATAGTTATCTTGACAATATTGATTCTTCTGATCCATGAACATGGTATCGCTTTCCATCTCTTTATGTCTTATTTGATTTCTTTCATCAGCATCTGCAAGGCAGATTCTTAACCACGGGACCATCAGGGATGCCCTTAACCATGCTCTTACTACTGTTTCTCATCCTATATAATTAGCTGAACAGAAGCATTCTCTAAAGGGCTCTTAATAAATACTGGATTGTGATGATGAAGTGAAATGTTCTGACCAAGAACATGCATGCTTGTATATGTGCATGTAGAACACAAATACACATGCACGCACAGAACCGACTTCTGATTTTTCACTTTGGGGATAATCCTCTGTCAATTCCAGAATGACATCTTCTTTGTTACCCAGAACATTCTCACCTTTGCCCAGTTGTTGGGGTCAAGGAATAGAAACTGATTTAAGTGTAATTCTAAGCAGAATCTCTCTTGGAAGATTATAATGGTGACAGTTATGGAATATTGAAACTGAAACAGCATATGGAAACATGTAATAAGTCAGCTCTTCTGTTTCAGAAAGAAGGAAGTTCAGGCCCTCCCTCCACAGAGGTGTTAATTGGTGCAGGGCCCCTGATGGGTAAGTGCTAGACTTGGTACTAGATTCAGAATGTCTGGGCTTCCCTGGTGACTTGGTAAAGAATCTGCCTGCAGTGTAGGAGACCCAGGTTCGATCCCTGGGTCAGGAAGATCCCCTGGAGAAGGAAATGGTAACCCACTCCAGTATTCTTGACCAGAGAATTTCATGGACAGAGGAGCCTGGCAGACTACAGTCCATAGTGTCACAAAGACTCAAACATGACTAAGTGACTATCACTTCTTCTTGGGATGTCTGCCTCTTCACCCACCCAGCACTCCCCTCTCCATCCCCCCACCACTCAATGGAATAGACTCTGAAGCCAAAAAGAAACTGTGTTTTGATGATCTGTTGTGAAATGTGGGTGTTGCTAAATCTCTGCTAGTGTGACTAATTTGTAGTGGACTGTCATGGTATTTTTAGATTCTTGTGAGTTAGGTCATATTGGCTGTGTGAGCAACTCTCTGCATCAGAAGCACAATAACACACTCCCCCCGACACAGGATATTTTTGTTGGCTGAATGGACCAAGATAGTTAAGGAATTAAATTGATCTCCTTTTTGACTTACTGGCTCCCCCCACCATCACCAGGAGGAAAGGAGAGCTAGCATTATTAATAAAAATGCATTTTGGGGGAGTTTGAATTTATTTTTTTAGAAGAATGTTCTTTCCTGATCTGGAAGAGTTGTCTGTGTCCCAGGCATTTTATTGTGCAGCTTTGCATCATCATTGCATTGACTGTGTTGGTATAGCTCCCACCGACTGTTTTGAGACTGTACTTCATATTATAAGGAAAGTATTTGTCACTTGGACTCTCAGAATTGAATTTGCCTGAATTTATTATGATTTCTACTCTATCCCCCTGAGCAGTATTGTAGGGAAGAGGTAATCCTTTCTGATGTCGTATAGAAAATCAATTCTGGCCCATGGCACTGGCTACTTGCTTGAATGGGGGAACTTGTCACCCACTGTATGGTTTTTATTTCCAATTTTTTCTTGGCCCTTTGTTACGTATTCCTTTCTCTAGGCTGGTTTAAGAAAACTCTTGGGCCAGGGAGCAGTGCTTAAAGTGATGGACAAGGATACTCGCCCCATAAAGAAAATCACAAGGACCCTCAAGTTGGGTGAAAAAAGGCCTTGACAGTGACTTTTCTTATATAGCCTGCTGTGTTTATAGAGGATTTTCCACTGAGAAACACAGCTACTCTTCTTTGGCCTGGAGGGTAAGACAGTTTGAATGGTTCTGGGCCACACAAAGGGATTTGGTCTTGACTGGTTTGGAAGTTGGCTGTCTTCTCCTCAGTTGTTTCCCTCTCTGTTCATTAGAATTCTTTCCGCCTTAATCTTAAGATGTAGAAATCCATCCTATAAAATCCCATAAACAAACCTAAGAGGCAGAAACAGTAGATGATAAATACTTGAACCATATATGACCAGCATAGTGATAGTTTTACTATATAAACAGTTACTACAAAAAATAACCATGAACACCCTACTGTGCATCCACTAAAATGGGGACTGTACAGCTTTTTCAATGCCTTGGGAACATGCTCTCAAGACACAACTGAGCCAAATAGCAGTACACAAAATGGAGTGCACAGATGTAAGTGTTAATCTGTATGCACTCAAAGAAAGGGCTGAAATGGCCCCCTTTCTCTTACTTTCATCTGTCAGGAGAACCTCCAAGTCGTTTCTCCCTTGACATGTGACCATGGTGCCTTGGCTTTGCTATTCCAGCCAACTGACCCTTCTGCTGAAAGTTTAATAGGGGATAAATTCACATGTGAATTCATAATCCCCTTATCTGTGCTAAGCGCGTTCGGTAATGAGCCTGCAACAAAGAGAGCCTCACATCTTGCGGTTTTGCTCTGACCCCACCTCTTGGCCTCCTTCCTAACCCCTCCACACCTCCTGGTTGGACGCTTCAGGCATCTTCTCCTTGCAGAGTCACTGCTTGCTTGCAGTTATGTTCGATGACATCTTAAATAAATAGATGCACGTTTCCTGCCAGTCGTCACGTTGAGGCCATTTAAGGAAGTATGGCCCATATGAGTAGGGAATATCTTTGGGCTTATGAGAAGAGCAGAAAAGAACTTGGGCTCCTCTAGCGTTTATTAATTTTGAACCTTACTCTCTTTTATGTAGTATGACTTTGACCGTAAATCCACAAGCGAAGTCAGAGTCAAGCCATAGTTTGTTTTGAAGATTTATTGTTAAAATTTGCTCTCCCCCTGCTAATGCTTTTATTGCTTTCTCTTCTGTTCCCTGCCCATGGTGTGGGTTACAGCTAATGTTATTTACATATGTCTATAAATACTGAAAATATTTTTGATACAATGTGCATTTGATCAACTTTTTGTTACTGTTATGCCCGTTTGTATGGAGGAAAATTGTTTCTGTCTTAATGTTCTATTGAAGTGCCTTTGGAGTGATGATATCATAATCACTTTAATACATTTAAAAGCTTCAAGGCTTAGCATTTATTGAACAAAGCTCATTGAAGGAATATAACGGATGTCTTGAGGCTTTCCGCTGCTGTAAAAAGGACAGTATTGTTCGTGGCCTCGGTAAAAGAAAATCTGAATTTTTATTTTACTTTGCATTGCGTTGCAATTATGTTTCAAAAGCTCTTCAAGCGTGACTAACAAAGGGACTGTTTTTATGAATTGTTATAATTGCAGATCTCTGGGCCGACTGCTGTGAGTTTAATGTTAGTAATGGACAGCAATTTAAAACTTTATCGCCAACAGCCAACCTCTGAGATCCTAAAAGGTGCCTTTCCCTTCCCACTTGGGATGTCCTTGCAGAATGAGTCCTCCAGGGTGGGAAGTGAGTGGAAAACTTGATTATTCTTGAGAATCTCAGAAGTCCTGGCCCTTGAGGAGCTCTCTGAAGAGGCCTGGGGCGTGACATGAGGACTATGGGGTCCCAAGATTGGGGAGTGTGTGTGTTGAGCCTGTGAGGTCAGAAAGGGTAGAAGGCAAGTGGTGAGCCAAAGGAGCCCCTGGGAATCCTCCTGGCCTGAAAGGGTATCCTCTCAGAGTCCCTGGACTGATGTGGCAGGCAGGGCTGGCAGACTCTGAAGCATTCAGTAAGAAAGCTGAGACTGTTGGAGATGCAATGCAGGATATTCCGCCATTCTCCTGGTTGAGATGTTATGTCCTTGTTCCCTGACCCCTGCTGGAACCTTAGCCTCATCTATTCTCCTGTTGGGTGACATCTTACCACTAGCCTTGAAATCAAGTGTTGCACAAACATCCCCATGGTTGCAGGCTGGCATTTGAAATTATTTCAAGAAATCTTCATCCCACCTAGTTATAACTGAGGAAGAATAGCGTCTAGAAAGACCAACCACCATTGCCTGTTTCTCATGCCCCATCATCTCATTTGGTAGCTTCTAGCCTTGAGACTCTCTGGCTGACTTGTTTGAAATTTACTTGTTTAAAGGATGCATCTTTCACTGTAAGTTTTTCTTTAGGGATTGTGTGAATTGCAGAGCTCACTATGAGCTGGGCCTTCTGAGGCCAAATTGCTCATGAATTCACATTTCTCTCCACCTTATCATAGAAGGTACAATGCCCTGAACAGGTGAATTTGTTTAAAAGGATGGATTTGATATAGTAGCACAAAAATGGCAGTCTTTTGTACTGTTGGAGAGGTATGGGGGCTACTTCTTCTGGTAATCAGCCTTTCCTAATTTGGGTGATAGGGGCTACTTAGAGAGCAGAACCATGGCTAAGGTGTGATTCTTTTGCTAGTAGTTATTATAATCTTCGTAAAGAGATTATCCATCCATCTACTCTCTCCATTGAGATTAGATTCAGTTGCATAGGGTAAATTATCCCAGTCACCGGAAGCGTCAACGAGCTTCATGTTTACTTCTCTCAAGTTGATGAAGTCTAGAGGCTGATTACCTAGGGCAGATGTGACTTTCATGGTATCATCAGGGACCCAGGCTCCTTCCATCTTGCTATTCTGCTTTCTCTAGGGAATAGCATCCTGCACTAAACCTCATGGTCTAAGGTGGACATGGCCCAGCCTTCATATCTACATGTGATGCTGATGGCAGGAGGACAAGCAAAGGAGCATATTCCTTTCTCCTTAAAAAACCTTTTAAGAAGATGCATTCAGCAATGTGAATGTAAGCTTACACCTAGCTGCAAGGGAGGCAGAGAATTAGAGACTTGGCTTGGGTGGCAGTGTCCCCTGCTGAAGTTGGAGGTTCTGTCCCTGAGGAAGAAGGAGAGAGTGGGTGTTGGGACAGGCCATCTACAAACTGCCGTACAGTGCGTCAGTTCACTCATCGGTCATGCCCTTCCTCTCACACACGTGCGAACGCTTTACTATCTTCTAAGCTATAGTTAAAATGCCTCTCCCCTGTTTCATACATTCCCCAGACTGGCCTTTTATGACTTCTTTTCCCTTTCAAGGGTTCCCTTGATGTTTGTTTTAACCTGCTTTTATCGATATTAGGATGTTGGGGCTGGAGGAAGTCTTTTCTTGAGTGCCAAGTCTTTATTTCACCTCCTCATAACATTTTTATGCAGCTAAAACATCAAGGCATGCCTTACAGAGGAAGGGATGACCAAAGAGCTGCCAGAGTGGCTCCTGGAAGCCCCTGAGCTGTCTGTTTGCCCTTCACGGGATCATGATTGTCACTCTTGCCTAGACCCTGCAGGCATCTGGGCCAAAGGGCAGCCCCCTCGCGGTCCAGAGCCCTGAGGCATGTGGGATGAAGTGCTCTCTACCCCATAGAAATTCCTGGAATCTGGAAGTCAAGGCCAGTGTCATACATTCACCTTCCCATGAACAGACGACTTTAAAGACTTCTCATGGCTAAGGTGTGATTCTTTTGCTAGTAGTTATTATAATCTTCGTAAAGAGATTATCCATCCATCTACTCTCTCCATTGAGATTAGATTCAGTTGCATAGGGTAAATTATCCCAGTCACCGGAAGCGTCAACGAGCTTCATGTTTACTTCTCTCAAGTTGATGAAGTCTAGAGGCTGATTACCTAGGGCAGATGTGACTTTCATGGTATCATCAGGGACCCAGGCTCCTTCCATCTTGCTATTCTGCTTTCTCTAGGGAATAGCATCCTGCACTAAACCTCATGGTCTAAGGTGGACATGGCCCAGCCTTCATATCTACATGTGATGCTGATGGCAGGAGGACAAGCAAAGGAGCATATTCCTTTCTCCTTAAAAAACCTTTTAAGAAGATGCATTCAGCAATGTGAATGTAAGCTTACACCTAGCTGCAAGGGAGGCAGAGAATTAGAGACTTGGCTTGGGTGGCAGTGCCCCCTGCTGAAGTTGGAGGTTCTGTCCCTGAGGAAGAAGGAGAGAGTGGGTGTTGGGACAGGCCATCTACAAACTGCCGTACAGTGCGTCAGTTCACTCATCGGTCATGCCCTTCCTCTCACACACGTGCGAACGCTTTACTATCTTCTAAGCTATAGTTAAAATGCCTCTCCCCTGTTTCATACATTCCCCAGACTGGCCTTTTATGACTTCTTTTCCCTTTCAAGGGTTCCCTTGATGTTTGTTTTAACCTGCTTTTATCGATATTAGGATGTTGGGGCTGGAGGAAGTCTTTTCTTGAGTGCCAAGTCTTTATTTCACCTCCTCATAACATTTTTATGCAGCTAAAACATCAAGGCATGCCTTACAGAGGAAGGGATGACCAAAGAGCTGCCAGAGTGGCTCCTGGAAGCCCCTGAGCTGTCTGTTTGCCCTTCACGGGATCATGATTGTCACTCTTGCCTAGACCCTGCAGGCATCTGGGCCAAAGGGCAGCCCCCTCGCGGTCCAGAGCCCTGAGGCATGTGGGATGAAGTGCTCTCTACCCCATAGAAATTCCTGGAATCTGGAAGTCAAGGCCAGTGTCATACATTCACCTTCCCATGAACAGACGACTTTAAAGACTTCTCAGAAGATGAAGGCAGTGCCTCGGGGTAAGCCGGCTCTGCATAGCCTCAGCTGTTGCAAACCCAGGTCATGATGCTTATGGTGGTCCCCAAGCTCCAGGGAAGATGGCCTCCTTCCACTGAGCACAAAGGTGACACAGATGACATTGCTGTGTCCTTTCTAACACCCCAGCTCCATTCACTCTCTGCTTTGGCAGCAGTGGAGTTTTTCAAACTAAATCTTGGATAATTCCATGTAGTCTGATGAAAGAGAGATGCTACCTCTGAAGACAAAGAGTATTTAGGCAGTAAGTTTTGCATTCTGAAGTGCTTGCATTTCTGGGTCATTTTAGGACCTTTTAAAATCAGAATATTTGAAGTGAAAGAGATTTCACCAAACCCTGAAACTGTAATTGTGGAACCCCGGAGTCCTTTCTTATAGAGATTTCGAAGAGACTAGACTTGGGGACCTTGGAACCCTTGGTTCAAATCCTCTTGCTGGGTAGCTTTAGGGGATAATTTACTTGACGTTCAGTTTATATGAAAATGGTAATACAAGGTTAGTGAGGTATAACTCGATGGAGAATGCGATTAAATGAAAGCATATAGAAAGTGCCTAATATGCAGTAGGTCCTAGAAAAATTTTTTTCTGTTTTGTGCATTTCACCATGTTGTGTTCAGTAAACATTTAATTTATTTTGTGATCAAAATAATAGAAACAAATTTTGATCAGTAGTATATGCCCTGATTTAAGTTGAATTTTCCATTTACTAACCATGATCTTACTGTCCATGGCTGGAGATACTGCTCAGGGGCACAAGCTCTCCAATGACTGACTCTCAAGTAGCCTCCTTTTCTCTCTACATGAGTATTCCTTGAAAAGGCACTTTCGTAACTGAAAACACAGGTGTTCCAAAATGCTAGTGGTTTCTAAATTGGAAGCGTTACCTATCCTGGCATATGTTTGGAAGTGCAGTTGAAAGAAGGCTTTCAAGTGGGCCACAGCGTCCATGAGAATCTGATGGATTCTCTGGAATCTGGAAGTCAAGGCCAGTGTCATACATTCACCTTCCCATGAACAGACGACTTTAAAGACTTCTCAGAAGATGAAGGCAGTGCCTCGGGGTAAGCCGGCTCTGCATAGCCTCAGCTGTTGCAAACCCAGGTCATGATGCTTATGGTGGTCCCCAAGCTCCAGGGAAGATGGCCTCCTTCCACTGAGCACAAAGGTGACACAGATGACATTGCTGTGTCCTTTCTAACACCCCAGCTCCATTCACTCTCTGCTTTGGCAGCAGTGGAGTTTTTCAAACTAAATCTTGGATAATTCCATGTAGTCTGATGAAAGAGAGATGCTACCTCTGAAGACAAAGAGTATTTAGGCAGTAAGTTTTGCATTCTGAAGTGCTTGCATTTCTGGGTCATTTTAGGACCTTTTAAAATCAGAATATTTGAAGTGAAAGAGATTTCACCAAACCCTGAAACTGTAATTGTGGAACCCCGGAGTCCTTTCTTATAGAGATTTCGAAGAGACTAGACTTGGGGACCTTGGAACCCTTGGTTCAAATCCTCTTGCTGGGTAGCTTTAGGGGATAATTTACTTGACGTTCAGTTTATATGAAAATGGTAATACAAGATTAGTGAGGTATAACTCGATGGAGAATGCGATTAAATGAAAGCATATAGAAAGTGCCTAATATGCAGTAGGTCCTAGAAAAATTTTTTTCTGTTTTGTGCATTTCACCATGTTGTGTTCAGTAAACATTTAATTTATTTTGTGATCAAAATAATAGAAACAAATTTTGATCAGTAGTATATGCCCTGATTTAAGTTGAATTTTCCATTTACTAACCATGATCTTACTGTCCATGGCTGGAGATACTGCTCAGGGGCACAAGCTCTCCAATGACTGACTCTCAAGTAGCCTCCTTTTCTCTCTACATGAGTATTCCTTGAAAAGGCACTTTCGTAACTGAAAACACAGGTGTTCCAAAATGCTAGTGGTTTCTAAATTGGAAGCGTTACCTATCCTGGCATATGTTTGGAAGTGCAGTTGAAAGAAGGCTTTCAGGCTGTGCTTTGAGCCTCCCTGGGCCACAGACGTCCATGAGAATCTGATGGATTCTCTGGAGCATCTTAGCAGAAAGATGCACATCCATGTGTACATAGAATCTTTCATACAATTTCAGGTGATGTATGGACCTCATTCTTCCCCCCACTTTGATGACTAGAAATATTAGATTCAGAAGCGTTGGATGGACTTTTTTTTTTACTTCTTTAAGCATGTAGATAATTGACACTTAAGAAAATGGGGATAGGGGAAGGAAGGACATAGGCCTGGGTGGGGGAGTGGTGAGGGGCCCACATCTAGAATGAGAAGCACGTGGTTGAGACAGTGACCAAATAATAAAAAACACATTGCATGTCAGTGTGGCATTCATGGCTCCAGTGTCTACAAGGAGTCATGAATGGAAAGGGTCAAGGCTTTTCTTTTTTTTTGACATTTCATTATGAAAAATTTCAGTCATATAGGAAAGTGGAAAGAATCATACAGTGCATATCCCCACCACTGGGGAGGTATCCAGGTTCTTCTTATATTACTGTGATACTGTGGACGCTTCATCCTCCCTCTGTCTGTCCCTTGACCCATCTTAGTTTTGATGCATTTCAATGTAAGTTTCAGACATCAGTACCCTTTACCTCAAACATTTAGCACTGAATCACTTACTTGAGTTCAACATTGCTTTATTTTTTCTTTTTTATTAACCTTTTTATGTATTGTTTTATTGGCAGCACTGCCCGACTCATGGGATCTTTAGTTCCCTGACCAGGTATCAAGCCCAGACTTTTGTCAATGAAAGCACAGAGTCCTAACCACTGGACTACCAGAGAAGTCCCTGTTTTTTCTTTTCTTCTGCAAAACGTAGACTTTAATTTCCATTCTATGAATTTTGACCCATGTGTACATCTGTGTAATCCTGACTCTTATCAAACTGTAAAACCTGACTCCAACCCAGAAAGTTTCCTCCTCCCGCTTCCCTGTCACTCCCTCCCTGGTTTCTGTTTCAGAGGCAGTAGCTCTTCTGATTTTTTTCAGCCATGGGTTGATTTGGACTGTTCTAGGACTTCTTGCAATTTCCGATTATTTTTTTTTCCAAATCTATGAAAAAAGTGGCATATGTTTGGAAGTGCAGTTGAAAGAAGGCTTTCAGGCTGTGCTTTGAGCCTCCCTGGGCCACAGACGTCCATGAGAATCTGATGGATTCTCTGGAGCATCTTAGCAGAAAGATGCACATCCATGTGTACATAGAATCTTTCATACAATTTCAGGTGATGTATGGACCTCATTCTTCCCCCCACTTTGATGACTAGAAATATTAGATTCAGAAGCGTTGGATGGACTTTTTTTTTTACTTCTTTAAGCATGTAGATAATTGACACTTAAGAAAATGGGGATAGGGGAAGGAAGGACATAGGCCTGGGTGGGGGAGTGGTGAGGGGCCCACATCTAGAATGAGAAGCACGTGGTTGAGACAGTGACCAAATAATAAAAAACACATTGCATGTCAGTGTGGCATTCATGGCTCCAGTGTCTACAAGGAGTCATGAATGGAAAGGGTCAAGGCTTTTCTTTTTTTTTGACATTTCATTATGAAAAATTTCAGTCATATAGGAAAGTGGAAAGAATCTTACAGTGCATATCCCCACCACTGGGGAGGTATCCAGGTTCTTCTTATATTACTGTGATACTGTGGACGCTTCATCCTCCCTCTGTCTGTCCCTTGACCCATCTTAGTTTCGATGCATTTCAATGTAAGTTTCAGACATCAGTACCCTTTACCTCAAACATTTAGCACTGAATCACTTACTTGAGTTCAACATTGCTTTATTTTTTCTTTTTTATTAACCTTTTTATGTATTGTTTTATTGGCAGCACTGCCCGACTCATGGGATCTTTAGTTCCCTGACCAGGTATCAAGCCCAGACTTTTGTCAATGAAAGCACAGAGTCCTAACCACTGGACTACCAGAGAAGTCCCTGTTTTTTCTTTTCTTCTGCAAAACGTAGACTTTAATTTCCATTCTATGAATTTTGACCCATGTGTACATCTGTGTAATCCTGACTCTTATCAAACTGTAAAACCTGACTCCAACCCAGAAAGTTTCCTCCTCCCGCTTCCCTGTCACTCCCTCCCTGGTTTCTGTTTCAGAGGCAGTAGCTCTTCTGATTTTTTTCAGCCATGGGTTGATTTGGACTGTTCTAGGACTTCTTGCAATTGAAATCAGACAGTATTACTGTGTTTTCTGTGTGCTTTGTTCACCAGTATGTTATGTTTGAGATTTGTCTATGTTGTGTATATTAGGTGTTTGTTTCTTTTTTACTACTGAATAGTCTTCTATTGTCTGCATTCTGTAGCAGTCCATTCTTCTGTTGAATGTCCATTTGAGCTATTTTCAGGTTCAACTACAAAGCTGCTTTAAATATTTGTGTACAGACTTTGTGTGTACATATGTTCTCGTTTTTTCTTAAGTAAATACCTGGAAGTAGAATTCCTGGGTCCTTGGGTAGGTGTGTGTTTGGTTTTATAAGAAGATGCCTGACCTTTCCTGCAAGTTGTGGTTCCATTTTCAGTTCTGCCAACAGTGTAGCAGAGTTCTGGTCATTGGATATCTTTGGCAACATTTGATGTTGTCAGTCTTCTGAATTGTGGGGACAGGTAGTGGTGCCTCATTTGGGTTTTAATATGCTTATGGCCTGGAGCTCCAAAATGGCCTTCTCCTGGATTCTTAAATTCCCCTGGATTTCAGAGGCATTATTTCTATTCTTAGGGAGTGTGTGGGAATAGCTAGTGAAAATCTTATGGGGCCGTAAAACTTCCTGCAGGGTTGTTTCCCCCTTTATATATTCTACATGGAACCAAAACGCTTGAGAGCTCTGCATCTCTATAGATATCTGGAGTCACTTCATGACGATGTGGCTGCAGAAGGGTGCTGGGAGCTGGTAAGGCAAGGAGTCCATCTTCCCCGATGGGACACACACACACACACACACACACACACACACACACACGACTCCTTGACACTCGGGCGGCTTGGAGAATCAGCAGCTGGAGCCTTGCATTCAGGCTTGTGTCACAACATTATCAGAGACTTGGGGAAACTGGACGGAGTTCAGAGAGGAGCAGCTAGTACGATTAAAGGGCTTGGAGGGATTAAGGGATTGATTTATGAGGAAAGATGAAAAGAACTTAATGTGTGCTGCTTGACTAAGTGGGTACATGATAATAGCCTGCAAACATCTGAAGGGTATAAACACCGGAGAGGGAGAGGAATTAGCACAGGGTGAGGAAACTGATCCAGGCGTAATGGGGGAAATTAAAAGAGCGAGAGGATGGGTGAGTTGGCAGAGTGTGAGCAGGGGTGTGAGTTGTGAATTCTCTCTCAGGAGCCTAATTGGAGGATAGTGAGTTGGTTTGGGGAAGATGGACCCTGAGAGGCACTCTGAGTTCTCCTGCTTCTGTAGAGATAGTTGAGTGTCTGCTGTGTGCCGCGGGAAGCCAGATCATGTGGACATGTGCTGATCCGGACACCCAGGATGGGGTTTGGGGGGCAAGAAGGGAGGATGGCGATGGGAATGACGGGGACGGTGAGAGCCAGCATTTCCTTAAGTGTCTTCTTCTGGTGGTTTTTCTGCTCTGTGTGGAGCAGTGCTGACAGTTTGGTCACACACCCAGTTTGCTTGAGATGTGAAGGTTTTGGCAACATTTGATGTTGTCAGTCTTCTGAATTGTGGGACAGGTAGTGGTGCCTCATTTGGGTTTTAATATGCTTATGGCCTGGAGCTCCAAAATGGCCTTCTCCTGGATTCTTAAATTCCCCTGGATTTCAGAGGCATTATTTCTATTCTTAGGGAGTGTGTGGGAATAGCTAGTGAAAATCTTATGGGGCCGTAAAACTTCCTGCAGGGTTGTTTCCCCCTTTATATATTCTACATGGAACCAAAACGCTTGAGAGCTCTGCATCTCTATAGATATCTGGAGTCACTTCATGACGATGTGGCTGCAGAAGGGTGCTGGGAGCTGGTAAGGCAAGGAGTCCATCTTCCCCGATGGGACACACACACACACACACACACACACACACACACACACACGGCTCCTTGACACTCGGGCGGCTTGGAGAATCAGCAGCTGGAGCCTTGCATTCAGGCTTGTGTCACAACATTATCAGAGACTTGGGGAAACTGGACGGAGTTCAGAGAGGAGCAGCTAGTACGATTAAAGGGCTTGGAGGGATTAAGGGATTGATTTATGAGGAAAGATGAAAAGAACTTAATGTGTGCTGCTTGACTAAGTGGGTACATGATAATAGCCTGCAAACATCTGAAGGGTATAAACACCGGAGAGGGAGAGGAATTAGCACAGGGTGAGGAAACTGATCCAGGCGTAATGGGGGAAATTAAAAGAACGAGAGGATGGGTGAGTTGGCAGAGTGTGAGCAGGGGTGTGAGTTGTGAATTCTCTCTCAGGAGCCTAATTGGAGGATAGTGAGTTGGTTTGGGGAAGATGGACCCTGAGAGGCACTCTGAGTTCTCCTGCTTCTGTAGAGATAGTTGAGTGTCTGCTGTGTGCCGCGGGAAGCCAGATCATGTGGACATGTGCTGATCCGGACACCCAGGATGGGGTTTGGGGGGCAAGAAGGGAGGATGGCGATGGGAATGACGGGGATGGTGAGAGCCAGCATTTCCTTAAGTGTCTTCTCCTTCTGGTGGTTTTTCTGCCCTGTGTGGAGCAGTGCTGGCAGTTTGGTCACACACCCAGTTTGCTTGAGATGTGAAGTTCCTGGCCCACACATCTCCTACCTTCCCAGGTGTTTGCCCTGCCCTTCTCCACCCATTCTTAAAATGCAGCTGCCTTTGACTGGCCCATGATGTTGATTTCTCACACATAGTGTGTCTTGTCCAGGCCTGGGTGTGAGATTGGGAGCCAGCATGTGGGCTGGTGAAGAAAATGGGAAATGAACCCAACTGCCTGGGTTAACCACTAGCTCCATCCTTTCCAGCTGCGTGGGCAGACCCACTTACTCTGTGGACCTTGATTTTCTTCTCTCAAGATGGAGATGATCATAGCCTCTTGCTTCACAGGATTGTCTTGAAGTTCACTGGGAGTAAGGTGTGTGGGATGTCTGGCGAGAAGTAAATGGCCAGTGACTTCTGGCTGCTGTTTTTACAGGGAGGCAACGGTGGTGACTCTGGTTGTCTTGGTACACGGCTCAGGTCTGGAGCTGACCTGAGGGCGCCTCGTCTAACATAGCAAGTAGGACATTGCTCCTAAAAATTTAGGATACAAAGGAATGTGCACACCCCAGGAGAAGGAGGTGATGGAAGCAGTGCTTTCTTCCCTGCGGTACCAGGGTTTCCAGAGGTGACCTTGGGACAGAGACAAGGTCTGGACACTAGAACCCAAGCTCTTCTCCCTTGACAGGGAGGAGGAACCTGGTTCCTCTTCATCCTCAGCCTCCAGCCTGGTTCAGTGAAAAGATAATTGAACTGAGAAGGAGAGGACTTGGATTAACTTCTTTTTTGTTGTTTTTTAACATTTATTTTATTTTTAAATTTTCATCCATTTTTATTCTTTGGCCTGTGTGGGCTTCCCCTTGCAGTGGCCTCCTCATTGCAGAGCACTGGCTCTGGGAGCATTGGCACCCAGGATGGAGGTTGAGTTGGTTTGGGAAGATGGACCCTGAGAGGCACTCTGAGTTCTCCTGCTTCTGTAGAGATAGTTGAGTGTCTGCTGTGTGCGGAAGCCAGATCATGTGGACATGTGCTGATCCGGACACCCAGGATGGGGTTTGGGGGGCAAGAAGGGAGGATGGCGATGGGAATGACGGGGACGGTGAGAGCCAGCATTTCCTTAAGTGTCTTCTTCTGGTGGTTTTTCTGCTCTGTGTGGAGCAGTGCTGACAGTTTGGTCACACACCCAGTTTGCTTGAGATGTGAAGTTCCTGGCCCACACATCTCCTACCTTCCCAGGTGTTTGCCCTGCCCTTCTCCACCCATTCTTAAAATGCAGCTGCCTTTGACTGGCCCATGATGTTGATTTCTCACACATAGTGTGTCTTGTCCAGGCCTGGGTGTGAGATTGGGAGCCAGCATGTGGGCTGGTGAAGAAAATGGGAAATGAACCCAACTGCCTGGGTTAACCACTAGCTCCATCCTTTCCAGCTGCGTGGGCAGACCCACTTACTCTGTGGACCTTGATTTTCTTCTCTCAAGATGGAGATGATCATAGCCTCTTGCTTCACAGGATTGTCTTGAAGTTCACTGGGAGTAAGGTGTGTGGGATGTCTGGCGAGAAGTAAATGGCCAGTGACTTCTGGCTGCTGTTTTTACAGGGAGGCAACGGTGGTGACTCTGGTTGTCTTGGTACACGGCTCAGGTCTGGAGCTGACCTGAGGGCGCCTCGTCTAACATAGCAAGTAGGACATTGCTCCTAAAAATTTAGGATACAAAGGAATGTGCACACCCCAGGAGAAGGAGGTGATGGAAGCAGTGCTTTCTTCCCTGCGGTACCAGGGTTTCCAGAGGTGACCTTGGGACAGAGACAAGGTCTGGACACTAGAACCCAAGCTCTTCTCCCTTGACAGGGAGGAGGAACCTGGTTCCTCTTCATCCTCAGCCTCCAGCCTGGTTCAGTGAAAAGATAATTGAACTGAGAAGGAGAGGACTTGGATTAACTTCTTTTTTGTTGTTTTTTAACATTTATTTTATTTTTAAATTTTCATCCATTTTTATTCCTTGGCCTGTGTGGGCTTCCCATTGCAGTGGCCTCCCTCATTGCAGAGCACTGGCTCTGGGAGCATGTGCTCCAGAGCGCTGGCTGTAATTGGACACACCAACCCAGCTGCTCCCCAGCATGTGGAATCTTCCTGGGCCAGGGATCAAACTGGTGCCCCTTGCATGCAAGGTGGACTCTTTACCCACAGGACTACCAGGGAAGCCCTTGGATTGACTTCTGTTTTCAAACCTCTGGTGTCCTTGGTGTGTATGGGTGCTCAGTTCTGTCTGACTGTTTGAGACCCCATGGACTGTAGCCTGCCGGGATCCTCTGTCCATGGGATTTTCTAGGTAGGAATACTGGAAGATCCTCCAAGGGATGTTCCTGACCCAGGGATTGAACCTGCATCTCCTATGTCTCCTGCATTTCAAGAAGACTCTTTACCACTTGAGCCATCAGGGAAGACCACAAAAATGTTAGTTGCTCAGTCGTGTCTGACTCTGAGACTCCGTGGACTATAGCTCACAAGGCTCCTCTGTCCATGAAATTCTCCATACTGGATTAGGTAGCCATTCCCTTCTCGGGGATCTTCTTGACCCAGGGAGTGAACCTAGATCCTCCTGCATTGAAGGCAGATTCTTTACTGTCTAAGCTACCAGGGAAGCCCAGTGTCTTTAGTAGTTTAGAATATGAGCTGAAAGGGAAACTTTTCTGCCAAGAAGAACCCATCAGTTAAGTGTTACGTGGAACCTCAAAATATAGAAGAGCCTCAAACTGAGCTGGTACTGAATGGGCTGGGGACTGGAGACTGGCCTGACTGCTCCCTCTTGAGTCCTGAAGTCACCCCCAGTGGCTCTCAGTGCTTTCTTCCCTGCGGTACCAGGGTTTCCAGAGGTGACCTTGGGACAGAGACAAGGTCTGGACACTAGAACCCAAGCTCTTCTCCCTTGACAGGGAGGAGGAACCTGGTTCCTCTTCATCCTCAGCCTCCAGCCTGGTTCAGTGAAAAGATAATTGAACTGAGAAGGAGAGGACTTGGATTAACTTCTTTTTTGTTGTTTTTTAACATTTATTTTATTTTTAAATTTTCATCCATTTTTATTCCTTGGCCTGTGTGGGCTTCCCATTGCAGTGGCCTCCCTCATTGCAGAGCACTGGCTCTGGGAGCATGTGCTCCAGAGCGCTGGCTGTAATTGGACACACCAACCCAGCTGCTCCCCAGCATGTGGAATCTTCCTGGGCCAGGGATCAAACTGGTGCCCCTTGCATGCAAGGTGGACTCTTTACCCACAGGACTACCAGGGAAGCCCTTGGATTGACTTCTGTTTTCAAACCTCCGGTGTCCTTGGTGTGTATGGGTGCTCAGTTCTGTCTGACTGTTTGAGACCCCATGGACTGTAGCCTGCCGGGATCCTCTGTCCATGGGATTTTCTAGGTAGGAATACTGGAAGATCCTCCAAGGGATGTTCCTGACCCAGGGATTGAACCTGCATCTCCTATGTCTCCTGCATTTCAAGAAGACTCTTTACCACTTGAGCCATCAGGGAAGACCACAAAAATGTTAGTTGCTCAGTCGTGTCTGACTCTGAGACTCCGTGGACTATAGCTCACAAGGCTCCTCTGTCCATGAAATTCTCCATACTGGATTAGGTAGCCATTCCCTTCTCGGGGATCTTCTTGACCCAGGGAGTGAACCTAGATCCTCCTGCATTGAAGGCAGATTCTTTACTGTCTAAGCTACCAGGGAAGCCCAGTGTCTTTAGTAGTTTAGAATATGAGCTGAAAGGGAAACTTTTCTGCCAAGAAGAACCCATCAGTTAAGTGTTACGTGGAACCTCAAAATATAGAAGAGCCTCAAACTGAGCTGGTACTGAATGGGCTGGGGGACTGGAGACTGGCCTGACTGCTCCCTCTTGAGTCCTGAAGTCACCCCCCAGTGGCTCTCATGCTGCCTTGGAACACTGTTTGCACACGCAGACTTGCTCCCAGGGCTTCCCACTCACACAGAAGTCCATCCACTCACACAGAGGCAGACACACCCTGTCGAGCCCTTCAAGATGGTTACTGTTAGAGTTCTAGTGACAGCTGAAATAAACTGTGAGCTCCCCTTTGCTAAATGCTTTGCATCTATTAGCTATTATATCCTCAGAATATTACCACTAGGTGCAGGGTATTGCTATCCCTGTCCTGTTGATGGACAGGCCAAGGTTGGGAGGTCAAGTAAGGATCTCATAGCTGAGAGGTGACACATGATCTCTGAGATTTCGTTCAGCTATGAAGTAGTCAGGTTCAATGTCTCCCACAGATTTTCAAGTGATGAAGTAGATACTCAATACTTACCCATGTGATTTGACCCCTGCGTTTGCATTGGATTCCCCAATTCCAGAATGAGACCATGATACCTGCTACCAGCCCACTGGACAGATTACTCTTTGTGTTTTATCTCTGCTCCAAGACACAGACTTTCCCATTGCTGGTGCCATCCTTTCATGACATCTTTCTGGAAATGCAAATTAGGCCTTTTGAAGTATTCTGGAGATCCAGGGTGGAGGGATGATTCTCCATTTTAAAGATCTTTTTCTTCTCTGTCACTCTAGCAGGAGTCAGTGTGTAGTTTACTCCTTTCTAAACATAGATAGGGCTTCCCAGGTGGCCCCAGTGTTAAAGAATGTGCTTGTGAAGGCAGGAGATGCAGGAGACTTGAGTTCAGTCCCTGGGTTGGGAAGATCCCCTGGAGAAGGAAATGGCAACCCACTCTAGTATTCTTGCTTGGAGAATTCCATGGATAGAGGAACCTGGCAGGTGATAGTCCATATAGTTGTAAAGAGTTGGACTTGACTGAGCATATGATTATGCAAGCATTCATATATATGATAAACATCCTGAATTAACTGTATATAAACTTTCTTTTGAAACAAGCATTTCTAATTGGTAGTTCCAGATATGGGAGTGTCTGATTGGAATTCGTGTTTATACCCTTGTAGAATGTAATCTCATTTGCTCCCATATTTGCCTGGTGTGTGTGTGTGTGTGTGTGTGTGTGTGTGTGTGTGTGTATGTATGTGTGTCTTACTAGTAAAGCTCTAATGGACCTAAAAAAAGGTACTACCTGTAAAATTAGGGAGCTCCATGTATGTGTCCTGTCCATTGCAAGAGTGGCCAGAAAGAAGGAGAAATTGAGAGAGGCTGAGTCTATTTCTAGATATGGAAGTGTGGTCAGCTTCTGAATATTTGCTGATGGCTTTTCCATATGAGGATTTTCCACAGTGACAATTTAATCCTTGACTCAGTGATTCAACTGAGAATACAAACCAAATATTAACCTTCACTAGAGCATAATCAAGAGGGTGAATCTTCTATACAAACAAACACAGCCACCAGTATAGGTCTCAACTAGTTGCTCAAACGTTTGAGTTACTGTCAGAGAAGAGTATTTGCTCTTAAAGTCTTAGTGGTTTGATGTGATACAAGTCTGTCTGTTTCAGCTCTGGAGCAGTGTGTGTGTGAGTGAGGCAGAAGAGGAGAGCAGTGCTTCATGCCATCACATCACTCAGGAGCTCAGGCTCCTTTCCTCTTGTGGCTCCCAGCTCTATTTTTGGAGCCGTCTCTGTTGTTCCAATGGATGGGGCAGGAGAATCTAGAGAAGGCACACCAGCCCTTAACCACTTCTGTCCCAGAGCTGCACACCTCACTCCCTTTGGTGTCTCACTGGTGAGAATCTAAAGCATGAGATAAAGGGCTTCCCAGGTGGCCCCAGTGTTAAAGAATGTGCTTGTGAAGGCAGGAGATGCAGGAGACTTGAGTTCAGTCTCTGGGTTGGGAAGATCCCCTGGAGAAGGAAATGGCAACCCACTCTAGTATTCTTGCTTGGAGAATTCCATGGATAGAGGAACCTGGCAGGTGATAGTCCATATAGTTGTAAAGAGTTGGACTTGACTGAGCATATGATTATGCAAGCATTCATATATATGATAAACATCCTGAATTAACTGTATATAAACTTTCTTTTGAAACAAGCATTTCTAATTGGTAGTTCCAGATATGGGAGTGTCTGATTGGAATTCGTGTTTATACCCTTGTAGAATGTAATCTCATTTGCTCCCATATTTGCCTGGTGTGTGTGTGTGTGTGTGTGTGTGTGTGTGTGTGTGTGTATGTATGTGTGTCTTACTAGTAAAGCTCTAATGGACCTAAAAAAAGGTACTACCTGTAAAATTAGAGAGCTCCATGTATGTGTCCTGTCCATTGCAAGAGTGGCCAGAAAGAAGGAGAAATTGAGAGAGGCTGAGTCTATTTCTAGATATGGAAGTGTGGTCAGCTTCTGAATATTTGCTGATGGCTTTTCCATATGAGGATTTTCCACAGTGACAATTTAATCCTTGACTCAGTGATCCAACTGAGAATACAAACCAAATATTAACCTTCACTAGAGCATAATCAAGAGGGTGAATCTTCTATACAAACAAACACAGCCACCAGTATAGGTCTCAACTAGATGCTCAAACGTTTGAGTTACTGTCAGAGAAGAGTATTTGCTCTTAAAGTCTTAGTTGCTTGATGTGATACAAGTCTGTCTGTTTCAGCTCTGGAGCAGTGTGTGTGTGAGTGAGGCAGAAGAGGAGAGCAGTGCTTCATGCCATCACATCACTCAGGAGCTCAGGCTCCTTTCCTCTTGTGGCTCCCAGCTCTATTTTTGGAGCCGTCTCTGTTGTTCCAATGGATGGGGCAGGAGAATCTAGAGAAGGCACACCAGCCCTTAACCACTTCTGTCCCAGAGCTGCACACCTCACTCCCTTTGGTGTCTCACTGGTGAGAACCAGTTACATGAGCCCACCTTTCTGCAAGGAGACTGGGAAGTGAAGTTCAGTGTGTGCCCAGGAAGAAGAGAGCAGGGCAGGGGTGTACCCTCATGGCCTCTGCAACACTGACTGATCCAAGTCACCATCCCCCTGATGGTGGGCATGGCTAGGTAGAGGATTGTCACAGAGCTATCCAGTCCAGAAGACAAAGTACACATCTTCCTTTATTTTTTACTGAAGTACAGTTGATTTAGAATGCTCTAATTTCTGCTCTATAGCCAAGTGACTCAGTTACATACATATATATTTTTAGATTAAAGAAATTAACCACTGACTTGAATTATTGGCATAATTGCTGGGTGCCTCAACTGACTCCTCTGCAGAATGGGGATTAGAGCCATTGCTAAGCCAGTGTTTCTTGGGGCGGCATTGAGTATAATAAACTTACTCTTGGCACCTGTGACCTTAGGGCCTTCTTGGCCCTTTAAACTCAGGCAGGTTGCAAGCATGGGCCTAAATTACTTTTACTGTTTCTTCCAGTGCATTCAGAGGCCACAAAGTGCCCTTCCCCTTCTTCTCCTCCTGGCTGGTGCTTGTCCTTCCCTCCCCAGCCCTTCAGTCCCCAGGCAGAGGCAACAGACCCACCTCATCACCCATTGGCACCATTTGCTGCCTTTCTTGAGTTTAACCTGAGAGGCCTAAATACAGAGCAAGACAGCACATAAGCACATAAAGGCTTTTTTATGGTCACTGGGTTAAGGTGCAAAAGCCAGGGAGGAACCCCATTCTGTAGGTAATGTGCATTTGTTTTGGAGGTGCGGCTACCTTCTGGAGTTTAATAGCCTGTTTTATTTATTATTGGTACCACCATTGTGTGCGTCTTCTTTAAAAACAATTTTGCATTTGAATGTGCAATTGACTGGGTTGTCTAGCGGTTTTGTTGGCTGCTTCTGGAACACTTCATGGTGCAGTTTGGAGGTTGCACCTTCTGGTACCGGGGATGGCTGGTGCTGTATGTGGGCTGTGCGTGTGTGAAGGGAAGAAGTGACGGGGGTGGGTTTATAAAAGACAGTTCTTTCATTTTGGGGATGCAGAGGACTTTAGGCCTGTGCACTTAGACATTAGGGGAACCTGGCCGCAGCCCCTGTGATCCAGTTGTGTCGCTTTCTAGTTGGTCAGGAATCCAAGCTGCCCAATTTCTCATTCAGTTAATGACATATTTTTTATAGAAGCCATAATCCCTTTGACACCGTCTGTTACCTTGGTTTAGAATCAGTTTGTTAGAGCATTAACTACCTTCTGGTTTGCGTCAAGGTGGCAGTCTAATGGATCATTAAGTACTAGTGATGCTCAGTCTCTTTGGGACGTACGCTGATATCACAGTTGTTGCCCTGGCAGTAAGAAATCATACTCGCACAGGAGGTTGTCTTAGCAGGGGAAGCAGCTGAGGGAGGAAGAGCAGGCAGGATATTTCCTCAAAATTTAATTAAGAGAACCTTCACTTTGTCTGGTGAGATCAACAACTTGGAAGCTTAGGAGTATCTGATGAGTCAGATAGCAGACAGATAAGGGATATTAATGAAGTAAGAAGCATAGAAGATACCAGAGCCATCTGTTAATTCATTTTTGTGTTAGTTTATTGATTTAGTAAATATTTCTTGAGTGTGTCTGTGCCAAGCATCGTGTCAGATACTAGAGATCCATAAATGAACAAGAGTGTTCCTTCAGTCCCCAGGCAGAGGCAACAGACCCACTTTCCCCTGCCTTGAGTTTAACCTGAGAGGCCTAAATACAGAGCAAGACAGCACATAAGCACATAAAGGCTTTTTTATGGTCACTGGGTTAAGGTGCAAAAGCCAGGGAGGAACCCCATTCTGTAGGTAATGTGCATTTGTTTTGGAGGTGCGGCTACCTTCTGGAGTTTAATAGCCTGTTTTATTTATTATTGGTACCACCATTGTGTGCGTCTTCTTTAAAAACAATTTTGCATTTGAATGTGCAATTGGCTGGGTTGTCTAGTGGTTTTGTTGGCTGCTTCTGGAACACTTCATGGTGCAGTTTGGAGGTTGCACCTTCTGGTACCGGGGATGGCTGGTGCTGTATGTGGGCTGTGCGTGTGTGAAGGGAAGAAGTGACGGGGGTGGGTTTATAAAAGACAGTTCTTTCATTTTGGGGATGCAGAGGACTTTAGGCCTGTGCACTTAGACATTAGGGGAACCTGGCCGCAGCCCCTGTGATCCAGTTGTGTCGCTTTCTAGTTGGTCAGGAATCCAAGCTGCCCAATTTCTCATTCAGTTAATGACATATTTTTTATAGAAGCCATAATCCCTTTGACACCGTCTGTTACCTTGGTTTAGAATCAGTTTGTTAGAGCATTAACTACCTTCTGGTTTGCGTCAAGGTGGCAGTCTAATGGATCATTAAGTACTAGTGATGCTCAGTCTCTTTGGGACGTACGCTGATATCACAGTTGTTGCCCTGGCAGTAAGAAATCATACTCGCACAGGAGGTTGTCTTAGCAGGGGAAGCAGCTGAGGGAGGAAGAGCAGGCAGGATATTTCCTCAAAATTTAATTAAGAGAACCTTCACTTTGTCTGGTGAGATCAACAACTTGGAAGCTTAGGAGTATCTGATGAGTCAGATAGCAGACAGATAAGGGATATTAATGAAGTAAGAAGCATAGAAGATACCAGAGCCATCTGTTAATTCATTTTTGTGTTAGTTTATTGATTTAGTAAATATTTCTTGAGTGTGTCTGTGCCAAGCATCGTGTCAGATACTAGAGATCCATAAATGAACAAGAGTGTCCCTGTCCTCACTGAGCTCCCAGTCTTAGGGGGAGGAGGAAGTGGTAGACAAATGTAGTATTCACTTCATATTTTACTAGATGACTAGAGAATGGGATGCCCTAGTAGCTCAGCTGGTAAAGCATCTGCCTCCAATGCAAGAGACCTGGCTTCGATCCCTGGATTGGGATGATCCCTTGGTAAAGGGAAAGGCTATGCACTCCAGTATTCTTGCCTGGAGCATTCATGGATCTCAAAGAGTTGGGCACGACTGACTGACTTCACTTTTACTTTTCACTAGAGAATGAGGCATACTAGACAGCCAACTAATTATAAATAGAAATATTGTAAGACAGTCTCATGTGTAAAAACGAAGATATTAGTGCATAAGTGTATGTGTTGGTGCATGTAATAATAGGGGGGCTGCCCTGATGTGGTAGGTCAGGAAAGACTTCACTAGCCAAGTGATGCTTGGGTTAAGGTCTGTGGGATGAGTGGGATTTAACTAAATAAGGAGGGGGAAGAAGCCTTCTTGGCAGTGGAAACAGCATGTGTAAAGGCCCGGTGGTGGGAGAAAGAAGCACTGTAGGTATTAAGGATCAATAGAAAGTTGGTGTGGAGTATGATATAAGAGACACAGTTGGCTCTCAGATTGTGCCAAGCCCTGTAGTATGTATTAAAGATGTTTGTTGTGTCATAGCAGCAGTGGGAAACCACTGAATGTCTGCATCAGGGGAAATCATCAGACTTGTCTGGAAAATGAATCACTTTGGCCACAGTGTGATCATGAGTAGGAGGAGGTCAGAGTAAATGTGGGTAGACCGTGTACTTGACTATCACAGTGAGATGAAGAGGGCAGACCAGAGTGATAGACACTAATGACCATGGGAAGAACTTGGTGAGCGCGGTTATGGGTGTGAGGGGCAGGAAGGCATCCAGACTGACACTTGAGAGCCTCTCTTGGGAACTGGATGTAAGGGTTGTTTTAGTTATGATGTGAGGATGGCTGTTCTAATAGGACTCCAGAGTGGGTCACCAGGTTGGGAATGGATTGCTCTCATCCCAGCCCACGTGTCAGCATCCCAGCGCTGGGACAGTGGCTCCAAGCTGTTGTGGTCCTGGAATCCTTCAGTTGTACTACTGCCACTCTAGACTGTTGTCCTCATCAGCATGGTTCTAGCCAGTTGACTCCTACAGCCACATTCTAGATGTGTCTCTTCCCCTCACAGTCACCACCCAGAAGTTGCTCACATCCCATGGGCTGCACCTCAGTGCATGGACACATGTTGTAGATAATCAGGGGACAACCAGCCACCTCTACCTTAGTGCCACACTAATATGAAGCACTGATAGAGGAGCAGTAATTGGTAGGACACCAAGAGCAAGTGTGAGCAAGTTAGTCTCTCCCGTCTCCCTTGGCTCCCTCGACTCCCCTCCACGACACCGTAATGGATCACTGCAGTACACTTGCTGCATCCTCCTCAGCACCCACTCCGCTGTTCTTCCTACCTAGATTGCCCTTCTCTGTCTGCCCGTACTTCAAGGACTGGATGATCCCTACCCTCTCCATAAAGCTGTCCTGGATCCACCCCACCCCAACGAGCTGCCCATTGGGGTGAACTCACTCATTGTTCCCATCCCCGTATCGTGTAACAAAGACAGTTCTCACGCTGATGGCGTCTTTCTTCTGTTGAACTCTCACGCTACCTTATTTAACTTTTCAAATCACTGTTGCATATGTCAGTTGAGTTCAGCATGTGTTTACTAAGAGTCCATTCTAGGCATACTGACTTTGGCTCTCACCCTACCACTCCTGTGAAGTGCCTCATACACAAACACAGAGCATTCAAGGCTTATTAGTTTTCATAATAAAAAAACCCAGTGAACTTAGTGTTAGGGTGACTCTTGGGAAGCTTTTAGAGCCATTTCTAGGATAGGAGGCAATGAAACAGAAGTGGACTAGGCTAAAAGAGACCTCAGTTATCTCATTTCTTTGTGTTTCCTCTGCCCATTAATCCTGACCTGCCATGCTGTTCTGGTTAAGCCTTGTGGGGTGACCTGAATCGTGAACACTCACTGCAACATGGCCATTGGTGTTTCGAAGGAGCATGGGGAGGTGAAGAGGGTTTTAGGAGGACTTAGAGAAGAGACAGTGAGTTTCTTCAGCTTCCTGCTGCTCCTCTGGCTGACTTCTTTCAGTCACTAGGTGAAAGAAGGTCCTGACTTGGCAGCCACCCTGGGATTTCCAGACTAATTGACAGTTCTACCTTTTCTCGCTTTGGTTGTGTCATTGCTTGATTAAAAAATAATGATTCTTTTTTTTTTTTTTTCATTCATACCTGGTGTCTGCTCCTTGGCTTTGCTTTTGCAGCAGGCATGGGGCCCTCGGGGCTAGTGGAAAGAGTGGAAACTCTTCTTCTTCTTGGTGATGAGCCAGTTTTGTCGCTTGGCTGGGGTGGCTGTAGGCTATGTGGGGACATAGGCTATGCTCCTCAGAGTCCTGTGACCCCACAGAAGCACCATCTTGGTGCCTTGGCTGGTGCCCAGGGGCCTGGATGATTGATGCCACAGGCGGGTTGCTACTTACCTCCCCATGGAACTCTTGGTGCCTTGATGTCTTCGAGTGTGAGACTGTCTGTTTCCTGTTTGGGGGGTGGGTGGAGGGAGGGAGGGTTATGGGAGGTTTCCTACTTACTGATAGTGAACGTGCTTTGGAAATCAGAGCCAGTGATGGCAGAGGAAGTCTGGTGTAAGGAGCTTATATGCTGGCTGTTCTTGCCCTCCTTGTTTCTCTCCTGGCTCTTGTACAAAAGAGTTCTGATGCTCTTGAGTGTGCCCATGCTCGGAAATGTGGGTGGGTCCCGTTTGGGTTCCCCAGCCCAGGTGCTCATTCAGATGTAAAGTTCAGTGTCAGCTCGGTTGCATGCAACCTTTATGTTTGGGCATGACATTCCCCCCTCCCCCACTGCTGACATATGACATATGAGGAATGACTTCTTGAGCAAATGATACACTGTCACCCTTCTTCCTTACATGTGACAAACAAAACATACAGCACTGCTTGGAGACATACGGCTGATTGGAAGCATCACAAAATGGCAGCAATGTCCATTAGGGGAGACCTTGGTCATCAGGGGTACCCAGTAAGAGCAGGGCTGCTGCTGCAACGGCTCCTTCATGCCTTGTGGCTGCTATTGTCTTATCATTTAGGAGGACTTAGAGAAGAGACAGTGAGTTTCTTCAGCTTCCTGCTGCTCCTCTGGCTGACTTCTTTCAGTCACTAGGTGAAGAAGGTCCTGACTTGGCAGCCCCCCTGGGTTTTCCAGACTAATTGACAGTTCTACCTTTTCTCGCTTTGGTTGTGTCATTGCTTGATTAAAAAATAATGATTCTTTTTTTTTTTTTTTCATTCATACCTGGTGTCTGCTCCTTGGCTTTGCTTTTGCAGCAGGCATGGGGCCCTCGGGGCTAGTGGAAAGAGTGGAAACTCTTCTTCTTCTTGGTGATGAGCCAGTTTTGTCGCTTGGCTGGGGTGGCTGTAGGCTATGTGGGGACATAGGCTATGCTCCTCAGAGTCCTGTGACCCCACAGAAGCACCATCTTGGTGCCTTGGCTGGTGCCCATGGGCCTGGATGATTGATGCCACAGGCGGGTTGCTACTTACCTCCCTATGGAACTCTTGGTGCCTTGATGTCTTCGAGTGTGAAAGCAGAGACTATCTGTTTCCTGTTTGGGGGGTGGGTGGAGGGAGGGAGGGTTATGGGAGGTTTCCTACTTACTGATAGTGAACGTGCTTTGGAAATCAGAGCCAGTGATGGCAGAGGAAGTCTGGTGTAAGGAGCTTATATGCTGGCTGTTCTTGCCCTCCTTGTTTCTCTCCTGGCTCTTGTACAAAAGAGTTCTGATGCTCTTGAGTGTGCCCATGCTCGGAAATGTGGGTGGGTCCCGTTTGGGTTCCCCAGCCCAGGTGCTCATTCAGATGTAAAGTTCAGTGTCAGCTCGGTTGCATGCAACCTTTATGTTTGGGCATGACATTCCCCCCTCCCCCACTGCTGACATATGACATATGAGGAATGACTTCTTGAGCAAATGATACACTGTCACCCTTCTTCCTTACATGTGACAAACAAAACATACAGCACTGCTTGGAGACATACGGCTGATTGGAAGCATCACAAAATGGCAGCAATGTCCATTAGGGGAGACCTTGGTCATCAGGGGTACCCAGTAAGAGCAGGGCTGCTGCTGCAACGGCTCCTTCATGCCTTGTGGCTGCTATTGTCTTATCATTTTCCAGAGCCTTCTGGGAACAATGAGTTAACCTAATTCCCAAAGTTCTGACAAGCCAGCTTAAGGGGAAGGAACACGAAAGAGGGGGAGTCTAAAGTGCTGTCCTCATGAGTCTTGTCACCTTAGAGGTCATGTTGGAGTCACTTGCTGGGGAGGTCATGGGACACCCCTTAAGTAAATAAGCAGAGAAGTGAAAAAGTTCAAAAACTGTGGCCTGATTTTCTTACTTGCATTGTTTCCGGACCAGTTCTTCCCCTGTCAGTTTTCTCTGCACCCCACCCTACCCTTCTCTTAATGACTTACTTGTAGAGGAAAGCAAACTATTAATCACAACCAGAATGGCTCTGTAACTTCCAAACAAACAGAGAGCAGTTCTAGGGACGGTGAAGCAGGCCAAGCCCTTGGCAGAGATTCGAAAACGTGCTCCTTTTATATGTATTTCAGAAATGCCCCATTTTTCCTTCAGCACAGACGGTTCCCTTTAATTAGTGCTGAATTTCCCATTTCCCCTTTCTTCCTGAGGCATCTATAAAGCCCTGGCCTAGTAAAAGGCAGGTACACAGCTCTCAATTGAGCCCTATTGATGTGCTAGTATAGTTTTAATTGTGTTGAGATTTCCCTGCCAAAGTGACACATGCAGAAGCACTTTAAAAACGTATAGTGTTCGTAACTCTTGCGCTGTCTCGAGCTCTTGAATTATGAATGTCTCTTCCGCTGCCTACTCAGTTCTTCTGAATCTGTAAAATTACTTTAATAACTGGTGTGGGGGTAACGTTAATATGTTTGTTCAGTCGTGTGAATTTATTAGCATGCCCAGCCCACTTCAGGGAGCTGGTCTGGCCCTTTGGATGCAAGCCCTTAGTTGTGGGAAGAGGCCAGTGGTGCTGGTGTTTCTTGTACCCCTCCTTTTCCCTCCCACCATCAGCAATCATTCTGTTGCACAGAGGGACGTGATAAATCAACCTCAGGAGAGTCAGATTTGCCATAACATGACATTACCTATCAGCTCGCATCACAAAATGGCAGCAATGTCCATTAGGGGAGACCTTGGTCATCAGGGGTACCCAGTAAGAGCAGGGCTGCTGCTGCAACGGCTCCTTCATGCCTTGTGGCTGCTATTGTCTTATCATTTTCCAGAGCCTTCTGGGAACAATGAGTTAACCTAATTCCCAAAGTTCTGACAAGCCAGCTTAAGGGGAAGGAACACGAAAGAGGGGGAGTCTAAAGTGCTGTCCTCATGAGTCTTGTCACCTTAGAGGTCATGTTGGAGTCACTTGCTGGGGAGGTCATGGGACACCCCTTAAGTAAATAAGCAGAGAAGTGAAAAAGTTCAAAAACTGTGGCCTGATTTTCTTACTTGCATTGTTTCCGGACCAGTTCTTCCCCTGTCAGTTTTCTCTGCACCCCACCCTACCCTTCTCTTAATGACTTACTTGTAGAGGAAAGCAAACTATTAATCACAACCAGAATGGCTCTGTAACTTCCAAACAAACAGAGAGCAGTTCTAGGGACGGTGAAGCAGGCCAAGCCCTTGGCAGAGATTCGAAAACGTGCTCCTTTTATATGTATTTCAGAAATGCCCCATTTTTCCTTCAGCACAGACGGTTCCCTTTAATTAGTGCTGAATTTCCCATTTCCCCTTTCTTCCTGAGGCATCTATAAAGCCCTGGCCTAGTAAAAGGCAGGTACACAGCTCTCAATTGAGCCCTATTGATGTGCTAGTATAGTTTTAATTGTGTTGAGATTTCCCTGCCAAAGTGACACATGCAGAAGCACTTTAAAAACGTATAGTGTTCGTAACTCTTGCGCTGTCTCGAGCTCTTGAATTATGAATGTCTCTTCCGCTGCCTACTCAGTTCTTCTGAATCTGTAAAATTACTTTAATAACTGGTGTGGGGGTAACGTTAATATGTTTGTTCAGTCGTGTGAATTTATTAGCATGCCCAGCCCACTTCAGGGAGCTGGTCTGGCCCTTTGGATGCAAGCCCTTAGTTGTGGGAAGAGGCCAGTGGTGCTGGTGTTTCTTGTACCCCTCCTTTTCCCTCCCACCATCAGCAATCATTCTGTTGCACAGAGGGACGTGATAAATCAACCTCAGGAGAGTCAGATTTGCCATAACATGACATTACCTATCAGCTCGTCGGGTCTGAGTTGACTCGCAGCCTTTTGGGCTGTATATTTCTTCAAAGTCGAGCGCCAGTTTCTTAGTCAGCTCGAACTAATTTCAGAGTGGAAGGGAAACTTGACTGGAGTGCTGTTTGGGATCTGCTTTTTAATCCTGGTCTGTTTAATGTTTGCTCCTGACAGTCTAGGCCAGACATCATTTTAATGGTATGTGTGGTGATAAAGCCAATAAACTGTCAAGATGATTGATAATCTAAGCATTATAGCAATATGACTTTCCTGTTCTCCTCTGTGCTTCAGATGATGGTTTCCAAATTGAATTCCTACAGTGTGTGCTGTATGTGCGTGCCTGTTGGAGGCTCCCCTAACAGCGTTTGAAGGAGGGAGCTGTGTTTAATGTAAGATTTTTAGCCCTCAATTACCCACACAAATATATCTGCATATGTATTGGTACCCTCTAATTTGAGAAACATCAAGAATTTATGACTCTGCCCTTGTAACAGTCCCCCAGCAATTTATGGGCACCGGTGGAACTTTTTATTATGTCTTTATGGTGTTTTTTCACCTGGCATGCATCTTAGATTCCATGTGGTTGATTCTGTTATCTGTGGTTGAAAGACATTACAGATAACAAAGTGCACTGTATTAAAGGCAGGCTTCTGGTTTCCTTTCCTTTTCTCTTTGTTTCTCTTTTCTTTTAATTTAGCAGACGTTTTTTAGCATCTGGTCCTCATCTCATTAATCAGACTGGACCAGGTGTTTCAGGGTGGTGACAGTGGGAATGCTTGGCCCCTCTTTGTTGGCCCTCGTGGGCCACCGTCACTGGCTCCCACCCTCTGCTTGGTGCAGTGTTGCCTGGGAACAGAAACCCAAATGGCCAGAGACGGTGGACCTTTCTCTCGTGTGTGTGTATGTGTGTGTGTGTGTGAGAGAGAGAGAGAGAGAGAGAAAGAGAGAAAGAGAAAGAGAGAGAAAAAGAGAAAGAAAGGGAATCTTTGTATTTTACAAGGAGAAAAAAAAACACAAAGTAAATATTTAACTAAAAACTCAAGTGAATTAAAATTCTGTTCTGCATTCTGTGGACACACATATATATATATCTGTCTAGTTGTGCAGCGTGAACACATTATTTAGAGTACTGCCTGCAGAGTTGTGTCGAGAAACAGCACTAGGCTGTAAGAGGGACCTGGGAGGCTCCCAGGATGTAGCTGTTGGCAGGATGTGTCTGATACCTGTTGACTGCGTTACTGTGTGCATCTTCCACAGCTGGGCCCCAGGGAGGCAGTGTGTCTGGATGGGTGGCAGAACTGAGACTGGTGTCTGTGTGTCCTTATTTGAGATCAACCATCTTTTTCAATTCATTATTTTCCTTCTTTTCATTTACCTCTTCTTTTGCTCAGGAAACACTGGGCAAGTCCCTTCATGTTTCTGGCCTTTATTTCTCTATCTGTATAACAGGAGGGTGGAATTGGCTATTCTCTTTTCCTTGGTCCCTTACACTGGAGAAGCCTATGAGTTTGTATGTCCAGTGGGTAGAGAGTCCACCTTGCAATGCAGCAGGCACCAGTTCAATCCCTGGCCCAAGAAGATCCCACATGCCTTGCAGCAGCTGGACCAGTGGGTCCAATTATGAGCCAGTGCTCTGGAGTGCGTGTGCTCAGAGCCGGTGCTCTGTAATGAGAGAGGCCACTGCAGTGGGAGGCCCACACAGGCCAAAGAATAAAAGATGGATGAAAATAAATATAAAAGTAAAAGAGGCATGATGTGGAAAAATTAAAAATAAAAGAACTGAGGAGGGATTGGACTTTATACTGGGAACAGTTTCCTAAAACCATTTGGAGCCTTATTTACTTTGTCTTATTTCTGGACATGTGAGTCTTGTCCTTCCTTTCTCTGTTGTCCAGAACCTTAACTTTGGTTCATGTCTCCTCAGGCGCTGTAGGTTGAAAAGAAGGCCTGGCTTTCCCGTAGACCCCGGTGAAGTGCTAAGAAGAGTTAGGCATGTCAGGCTTGTGCTACCTGCCAGTGAATATTTGTGTCCTAGGCTTCCTTAATATAAAATAATTCCAAATTTTGTGGCACAGTTAGATGTGTGTACTGTGAGGCAGAAACAGGTATCTGAATTGGTAAGAAGTTAGGACCAGAAACAAGTAGTGAGAAATTAGCCAAAATGGTAAACACCTAGCGTGGCTCTCACCTGTGTGCTGGCTCAGAACACTGGTGAGCTGGGACGCATGTCCGCAAGGCAGGCCTCCAGTTTTGAGGATGCAGAATTGTATCCATGGACTCAATTCTGTGTTTTCAAGGGGCTTGAGGTCTCACTGGGGATGCATTGCAGGCCTGAGGTGGCTAAGAAGTGAGTCACTGCAGTTCTAAAAGCACACACAGGTGCAGGGGAGGGAGAGGGTTGGCATGTGTGAGCTAGAACTGGGTGGGGATAATTTGGAGTTCCAGAGAAAGGCTGGCTTGTCAGAGCTGAGCCCCTCTGAAATGCAGGGATGAAATGCATCCCTTTTAGATGTGCATGTTACTACCTGAGAGGAACCTGTTCCCCCATAGTTAAACCAGTAGTGTTTGCAGTGTTGGCTGCAGTGGGCCGTGTGCTCTCCCCTGTGGCTGGGGAGATGGTGATGAGGATGACAGTGGCTCATGTTAAGGATGCAGGGTGAGCCTGTCACGATTCTAAGAACTTGTACAGGTATTAACTAGCTTCATCCTTTAACAATCATTGGGTCCAATTATGAGCCAGTGCTCTGGAGTGCGTGTGCTCAGAGCCGGTGCTCTGTAATGAGAGAGGCCACTGCAGTGGGAGGCCCACACAGGCCAAAGAATAAAAGATGGGTGAAAATAAATATAAAAGTAAAAGAGGCATGATGTGGAAAAATTAAAAATAAAAGAACTGAGGAGGGATCGGACTTTATACTGGGAACAGTTTCCTAAAACCATTTGGAGCCTTATTTACTTTGTCTTATTTCTGGACATGTGAGTCTTGTCCTTCCTTTCTCTGTTGTCCAGAACCTTAACTTTGGTTCATGTCTCCTCAGGCGCTGTAGGTTGAAAAGAAGGCCTGGCTTTCCCGTAGACCCCGGTGAAGTGCTAAGAAGAGTTAGGCATGTCAGGCTTGTGCTACCTGCCAGTGAATATTTGTGTCTTAGGCTTCCGTAATATAAAATAATTCCAAATTTTGTGGCACAGTTAGATGTGTGTACTGTGAGGCAGAAACAGGTATCTGAATTGGTAAGAAGTTAGGACCAGAAACAAGTAGTGAGAAATTAGCCAAAATGGTAAACACCTAGCGTGGCTCTCACCTGTGTGCTGGCTCAGAACACTGGTGAGCTGGGACGCATGTCCGCAAGGCAGGCCTCCAGTTTTGAGGATGCAGAATTGTATCCATGGACTCAATTCTGTGTTTTCAAGGGGCTTGAGGTCTCACTGGGGATGCATTGCAGGCCTGAGGTGGCTAAGAAGTGAGTCACTGCAGTTCTAAAAGCACACACAGGTGCAGGGGAGGGAGAGGGTTGGCATGTGTGAGCTAGAACTGGGTGGGGATAATTTGGAGTTCCAGAGAAAGGCTGGCTTGTCAGAGCTGAGCCCCTCTGAAATGCAGGGATGAAATGCATCCCTTTTAGATGTGCATGTTACTACCTGAGAGGAACCTGTTCCCCCATAGTTAAACCAGTAGTGTTTGCAGTGTTGGCTGCAGTGGGCCGTGTGCTCTCCCCTGTGGCTGGGGAGATGGTGATGAGGATGACAGTGGCTCATGTTAAGGATGCAGGGTGAGCCTGTCACGATTCTAAGAACTTGTACAGGTATTAACTAGCTTCATCCTTTAACAATCCATTGAGAGAGGAAGGGAAGTAGGAAGATAGGTGTGTGTGGTCGTTACTGCTGTTCTGCAGGTGAGGAAATGGGCTTAGGGAGGTCATTTGGGAAGTCCTCGGTGAGTAGGTGGTGGGACTCAAACCTGGCCTAGTCTTAGCCACTCTGCTTTGTTGTTCAGTCTCTCAGTTGTGTCTGACTCTGTAGCCCCATGGAATGCAGCACTCTAGGCTTCCCTATCCTTCACTATCTCCCTGAATTTGTTCAAACTCATGTGCATTGAGTTGATGATGCCATTCAGCCATTTCATCCTCTGTCGCCCCCTTCTCCTCTTGCCCTCAATCTTGCCCAGCATGAGGGTCTTTACCAATGAGTTTTGGCCAATGTATTGGAGCTTCAGCTTCAGCTTCAGTTCTTTCAATGATTATTCAGGGTTGATTTCCTTTAGGACTGACTGGTCTGATTTCCTTGCTGTCCAAGGGACTCTCATGAATCTTCTCCAGCACCAGTTTGAAAGCATCAGTTCTTCAGCACTCAGCCTTCTTTATGGTCCAACCCTCACATCCATACATGACTACTGGAAAGACTATAGCTTGGGCTATATGGACCTTTGTCAGCAAAGTGGTGTCCCTGCTTTTTAATACAATGTCTAGGTTTGTCATAGGACAAACAAGGAGATAGGTTTCTTTTAATTTCATGGGTATAATCACTGTCCACATTGATTTTGGAGCCCAATAAAATGAAGCCTGACACTGTTTTCACTTTTTTCCCATCTATTTGCCATGAAGTGATAGGACTGGATGCCATGATCTTAGTTTTTTGAATGTTGAGTTTTAAGTTAGCTTTTTCACTCTCATCTTTCTGCCATGGTGCAAAGAACAAAGCTCACTGTTCCACTCTTGAGGCTGTACACTTGTCTGAGGAGTGGGCAGGTGGACTGTGCAGCTTTGAGGCAGTCCTCAGCCATCTGAGTCTGTTTACTCCTCTGTGACATGAGTTCCCCATAGTTAAACCAGTAGTGTTTGCAGTGTTGGCTGCAGGGGGTGGTTTGGGGAGATGGTGATGAGGATGACAGTGGCTCATGTTAAGGATGCAGGGTGAGCCTGTCACGATTCTAAGAACTTGTACAGGTATTAACTAGCTTCATCCTTTAACAATACATTGAGAGAGGAAGGGAAGTAGGAAGATAGGTGTGTGTGGTCGTTACTGCTGTTCTGCAGGTGAGGAAATGGGCTTAGGGAGGTCATTTGGGAAGTCCTCGGTGAGTAGGTGGTGGGACTCAAACCTGGCCTAGTCTTAGCCACTCTGCTTTGTTGTTCAGTCTCTCAGTTGTGTCTGACTCTGTAGCCCCATGGAATGCAGCACTCTAGGCTTCCCTATCCTTCACTATCTCCCTGAATTTGTTCAAACTCATGTGCATTGAGTTGATGATGCCGTTCAGCCATTTCATCCTCTGTCGCCCCCTTATCCTCTTGCCCTCAATCTTGCCCAGCATGAGGGTCTTTACCAATGAGTTTTGGCCAATGTATTGGAGCTTCAGCTTCAGCTTCAGTTCTTTCAATGATTATTCAGGGTTGATTTCCTTTAGGACTGACTGGTCTGATTTCCTTGCTGTCCAAGGGACTCTCATGAATCTTCTCCAGCACCAGTTTGAAAGCATCAGTTCTTCAGCACTCAGCCTTCTTTATGGTCCAACCCTCACATCCATACATGACTACTGGAAAGACTATAGCTTGGGCTATATGGACCTTTGTCAGCAAAGTGGTGTCCCTGCTTTTTAATACAATGTCTAGGTTTGTCATAGGACAAACAAGGAGATAGGTTTCTTTTAATTTCATGGGTATAATCACTGTCCACATTGATTTTGGAGCCCAATAAAATGAAGCCTGACACTGTTTTCACTTTTTTCCCATCTATTTGCCATGAAGTGATAGGACTGGATGCCATGATCTTAGTTTTTTGAATGTTGAGTTTTAAGTTAGCTTTTTCACTCTCATCTTTCTGCCATGGTGCAAAAGAACAAAGCTCACTGTTCCACTCTTGAGGCTGTACACCTGTCTGAGGAGTGGGCAGGTGGACTGTGCAGCTTTGAGGCAGTCCTCAGCCATCTGAGTCTGTTTACTCCTCTGTGACATGAGTTCAGATGAGAGAGAAGAAATGAAAATGTCCAACTGAGAAGAGGCACTCAGTAAATGTTTGTGTTGACAGCATATTGAATTAGATCATCATTGACTTTTTTTTCTTGTTCAGTCTGTGTTTCTCCGTACCCCTTTCTGTAAGCTGGGGGATTTTATTCTTCCTTTCTTCAGTAAGGGATGACATATCAGAAAACAAAGTCTGATCCTGCCTTTTGCATCTTAGAAGTTTGGGCTGCAGGTTGAGAGAAAAGATTTGCAGGAAGGCTTGATGATAGAAGAGGTGGCTGACTGCATACTGGATAGACTTCCTGGGTGCGGGGTGAGAGAGTCATAGGTGGAGAAAAGCACAGATGCTAGCGGGTCCCTGAATCTTACATAGATTTGGAAACAAACTTCTCCCTGACATATAGGCTGTCAAGAGTACTTCAGAGCACTGGGAGAGGGTGGAGTGATCCAAGATGTCTGAGCACATGAGGATATGAGAAAGGCTTGTTTAAGGAAGGAGAGGGATTTGGGCAGAATTGAAAAGGCTGATGGAGATTTAGACAGGTGAAACCTACCTTCTAGCTTCTTACTGAAAGCCTTTGTGCCCATAGATGGGCCTCCCCCAAGTTGGAAGCCTGTGTTTGCTCTCTTGGCCAACTGAATGGGCAGTGACGTGTGACAGTACCTCTGGGGAAAAAGGAGGCTGGTCTGATGGCAAAGCTGGAAGAGTTGAGGACCTTGGCCAGAGAGGCAGAGGGAGGGCAGGGAAAGGATGGCGGAAAAGTTTTGGCCTATGTCTAGGTTTGTCATAGGACAAACAAGGAGATAGGTTTCTTTTAATTTCATGGGTATAATCACTGTCCACATTGATTTTGGAGCCCAATAAAATGAAGCCTGACACTGTTTTCACTTTTTTCCCATCTATTTGCCATGAAGTGATAGGACTGGATGCCATGATCTTAGTTTTTTGAATGTTGAGTTTTAAGTTAGCTTTTTCACTCTCATCTTTCTGCCATGGTGCAAAAGAACAAAGCTCACTGTTCCACTCTTGAGGCTGTACACTTGTCTGAGGAGTGGGCAGGTGGACTGTGCAGCTTTGAGGCAGTCCTCAGCCATCTGAGTCTGTTTACTCCTCTGTGACATGAGTTCAGATGAGAGAGAAGAAATGAAAATGTCCAACTGAGAAGAGGCACTCAGTAAATGTTTGTGTTGACAGCATATTGAATTAGATCATCATTGACTTTTTTCTTGTTCAGTCTGTGTTTCTCCGTACCCCTTTCTGTAAGCTGGGGGATTTTATTCTTCCTTTCTTCAGTAAGGGATGACATATCAGAAAACAAAGTCTGATCCTGCCTTTTGCATCTTAGAAGTTTGGGCTGCAGGTTGAGAGAAAAGATTTGCAGGAAGGCTTGATGATAGAAGAGGTGGCTGACTGCATACTGGATAGACTTCCTGGGTGCGGGGTGAGAGAGTCATAGGTGGAGAAAAGCACAGATGCTAGCGGGTCCCTGAATCTTACATAGATTTGGAAACAAACTTCTCCCTGACATATAGGCTGTCAAGAGTACTTCAGAGCACTGGGAGAGGGTGGAGTGATCCAAGATGTCTGAGCACATGAGGATATGAGAAAGGCTTGTTTAAGGAAGGAGAGGGATTTGGGCAGAATTGAAAAGGCTGATGGAGATTTAGACAGGTGAAACCTACCTTCTAGCTTCTTACTGAAAGCCTTTGTGCCCATAGATGGGCCTCCCCCAAGTTGGAAGCCTGTGTTTGCTCTCTTGGCCAACTGAATGGGCAGTGACGTGTGACAGTACCTCTGGGGAAAAAGGAGGCTGGTCTGATGGCAAAGCTGGAAGAGTTGAGGACCTTGGCCAGAGAGGCAGAGGGAGGGCAGGGAAAGGAGCTGAGTAAGCTCAGGAAGGATGGGATGGCTTCGTCCCTGAGGCAGGAGGGCCAGTCATCCTCTTCCACAACTGTTCCATGCATCCCTAAAAGACCAGGCCACTTGCCCAAGTTTGTACCTGCCTACTCCCTAGCTGGGTCTCCCAGGGAAAGCTCATGGCCCTGCAGCAGACCCTCTCCTTTCCCACTCCTACTGCATCTACACCCACACCTATTCTGTTGGTTTCTAGAGGAGCCTCACCTTTTGTGGATTGAAAATAAAATAGAGTGAGAAAACCAAAATTGTGGCTGCACCTTCCCTTCTCTCCATTATTGTGGGACTATGAGCTACCTCAGCGACTGGGGGTTTGGGCAAGACAGTCTCTCAGGTGCCTTGTGGCTCTTCCTTGCTCTGAACCTGTGCTGTTTGGAAGGTGGGGCCTCCCACGTGTCTGTTGGCACCTTGGGCCACCTTGGGGAAGACCTTGGCCTGAGAGAAGCTATTCTCCTCCTCCCAAGGTGACAGACATTACCCATCCATGTAATGGTTCTACCTCCCAAGTTGTGTAAAAGCAGCACATGTTTCAAACCACTAGAACCAGGAATCAGAGGAGAAAGTTGCCTTTAAGATGAATGGCTCAAGACAATTGGACTGTTACTGTTTTGTTATGATCCCTTTATAATAGGCACTTCATCTTTCAAACCCATCATGTGGCGACCTTCCTGTGGGAGAGAATTGGGTCTGGTGGTGTCTGGGCCAAGAAATAACTGGAACTTCATGTTAAATCTTGACTACTACTTCTGCCAGCACCTCCCTTTTTCATTCAATAGGCAAGCAGCACATTCTAGCTTGCTCTAAAGGCTGGGAGAGAGATCTGTTGGTTTTGCAGGTTCTTTACATTCCCAAGGAACTAGAACAGTTCTGCCGTGCACCTAGTTTATAGTTAGTTCTCAGCATTAAAACCACCACCTTGGCACTTCCTCTAGCTTGGACAAATATTTCATTACTCTTGTCTGAAAAATATGCACAGCCAGGCAGAAGGGCTCCTCAGCGCTGTGTGTGCCACTCTCCACCTGTCTGCATAGTCCTGCCTCCCTCCTGATAGGGGATGGGAATGGCAGGTCCTGGAGACCAGGCAGAGTTAGGACTTGCCGGTCTAGCCACAGCTAATCGTTCCTCTCCTTGACTCAATTTGAATTGCATTATTTTTCCTTTTTTAGTTGTTGGAATATGGCTCAGTACAGACTATTTCTTTGACCATTTTGCTCCAGGAAAAGCATTAGTAATTTATAAAGAAAGCACACATAAAAATAGGAGAAGTCAAATATAGGTTTATTGACAACAAAGGCACTATTAATGCTGGAACAGGCTGGTTTGAAGTTGAGTTAGTTTCTGTGGCTGATTTATGTGCTGTTTGTTTTAAGAGGACTACAGTTGTGAGGGTGAGTTGTGAGGGTTTTTGGGAACTGGCAGCTGGGGAGGAGCAGAGCTGGTTTGGGTCTGAGTTCCCAGAGGAGCGAGATGAGAGGGAGGGGGAAAGTAGGGTGAGGAGTGGGAGGGAGGAGGAAGAATGATGTGCATCTCTCTCTCTGTGCTCCGTGGTTGTGTGTTTAACCAGGAGTACGTTGCCAGGAAATAGAGAAAGTGAGTGAGTGAGTGTGTGTGTGTGTGCTTTATGTCAAGCGTAGCTCATTTAAAGTATACCTGTGTGGACATGAGGGTTTGCAGAAAACTGTTATTTATTTCTCTTGAATTTGCCCTGCTTGTTAAACAAAATTTGACAGATGGTTTGCACCAGGAGTAACGAATTGGGTCTGGTGGTGTCTGGGCCAAGAAATAACTGGAACTTCATGTTAAATCTTGACTACTACTTCTGCCAGCACCTCCCTTTTTCATTCAATAGGCAAGCAGCACATTCTAGCTTGCTCTAAAGGCTGGGAGAGAGATCTGTTGGTTTTGCAGGTTCTTTACATTCCCAAGGAACTGGAACAGTTCTGCCGTGCACCTAGTTTATAGTTAGTTCTCAGCATTAAAACCACCACCTTGGCACTTCCTCTAGCTTGGACAAATATTTCATTACTCTTGTCTGAAAAATATGCACAGCCAGGCAGAAGGGCTCTTCAGCGCTGTGTGTGCCACTCTCCACCTGTCTGCATAGTCCTGCCTCCCTCCTGATAGGGGATGGGAATGGCAGGTCCTGGAGACCAGGCAGAGTTAGGACTTGCCGGTCTAGCCACAGCTAATCGTTCCTCTCCTTGACTCAATTTGAATTGCATTATTTTTCCTTTTTTAGTTGTTGGAATATGGCTCAGTACAGACTATTTCTTTGACCATTTTGCTCCAGGAAAAGCATTAGTAATTTATAAAGAAAGCACACATAAAAATAGGAGAAGTCAAATATAGGTTTATTGACAACAAAGGCACTATTAATGCTGGAACAGGCTGGTTTGAAGTTGAGTTAGTTTCTGTGGCTGATTTATGTGCTGTTTGTTTTAAGAGGACTACAGTTGTGAGGGTGAGTTGTGAGGGTTTTTGGGAACTGGCAGCTGGGGAGGAGCAGAGCTGGTTTGGGTCTGAGTTCCCAGAGGAGCGAGATGAGAGGGAGGGGGAAAGTAGGGTGAGGAGTGGGAGGGAGGAGGAAGAATGATGTGCATCTCTCTCTCTGTGCTCCGTGGTTGTGTGTTTAACCAGGAGTACGTTGCCAGGAAATAGAGAAAGTGAGTGAGTGAGTGTGTGTGTGTGTGCTTTATGTCAAGCGTAGCTCATTTAAAGTATACCTGTGTGGACATGAGGGTTTGCAGAAAACTGTTATTTATTTCTCTTGAATTTGCCCTGCTTGTTAAACAAAATTTGACAGATGGTTTGCACCAGGAGTAACGAAGTCATTACATAGCCAAGTTTTATCTTTACCATGTCACTTGTTATGTGGAAATGGTGTTTTTCTTGGTTTGGGGGAGTTGAATTCTCCCTCTGTGGAGAGAATCAGGTTCATTTAACTGGAAAATTAGGAGAATTACAAGTTCATTTTCTGAGCTTTACCACATGGGATAGTTGCCTGCTAAAACGTTTCACCAGGGTCCATCTGATTTGGTGGTGCCATGAAATGTTTTATGGCAGATGTGAAAAATTTGTGATCTTTAAGATTTTTTTTCTTCCCGTTCCATTTGTAACAAACTTCAGGGCCAGATTTTGTTTCTGACTCCAAGTTTACATGTATGCATGCATATGTGTGTTCTCTCTCTCCCCTCAGTTCTTTCGTTTGCATGTGTGTTGGCTTGCTCTTTTACACGTGGACAGCACACTCATGAAGGCACAGGTATCATTGCCATGGAGAATGATCATCTTCATAAAGTACTTTAACACATGTTGGTGACAGGTTGGTAAACTCTAGGAATTCTGGGTGTTTTTGTTGGGTTTGCTGGTTTTCTATTGTTCCTATAACAAATTAGCACATGCTAAGTGGCTTAAAATGACACAAACCTATTATTTTATAATTTGGAGATCAGAAATCCAAAACAGATCTCACTGAGCTGCAGTCACATGTGGGCTGTGTTCCTGCTAGAGGCTCTAGGGGAAATCTATTTATTTTCCTTTTCGGCTTCTATGGATTGTGACCCTGCATCCTTGGCTTGTGACCCTGCATCACACTGACCTCTGCCTCTGTTTTTGCATCTCCTTCTCGGACTCTGAGAAGTGCACGCTTATAAAGGATCCTTGTATTTATGTTGGGCCTATCTGGATAATCGAGAACAGTCTTGCCTCGGCTAGATTCCTAACTGAATCATACAAGTAGAGTCCCTTTTGCTAAGTAAGGTGATAGTCACAGGTCCTAAGGATTAGGACGTGGACATTGTGCAGGGTGGGAGGGCATGATCTGTCCATGAGAGTGGACAGGAAAACTTGAAATGGTAGAAGTGGACCTGTTTCTTTTGGTAGTTCTCTCAGGAGCCTTCCTGAACTTTTGAAATCACTCCCCTGTTAGAATGAATGATTGTTTCTTTGTTCTTCAAAACATAAACTATACAGATAAGCTTTGCTCCTGCTCAAGGTGCGATTGATTCAAAGGCAGTACCCTTTTTACCTGTTTTTTTTTTTTTTTTTCCCTTTTCTCCTCCTTGATTCCCAAGACAAGATTCTAACACTTTTCTGAATATATTCAAACATGTCTTTCAAACCTAACAACCAAGTGCCAAAATGTCAGTCTCCAAATGTTGTTAGTTACTCTGTCTCTGGTATGAGGAAGATCACTGTCCTCATCTGGAGGGGCTGGAACAGGTGCTCTGTCCTGTGTGTGTGCTGTATGAGTTTGAGTCAGTGGACATGAGTTTGAGCAGACGCTCCAGGAGATGGTGAAGGACAGGGAGGCTTGGCATGCTGCAGTCCATGGGGTTGCAAAGAGTCAGACAAGACTGAGTGACTGAGCTGAATGAGGTCAGAGTGGCTGGGTCCGAGAGGTTCTGGTGAAGCTGGCTAGGCCCTGAGGACACTTCAGCTTTTGTTCTAGATAGCAGGAAAAGCAAAAGCAGTGTATCAACTGATAAATGAATAAACCAAATGTGGTATATCCATATAAAGTAAAATTCTTCAACCCTGGAAAGGAATGAAGTACTGATACATGCTACAATATAGGTAAATTTTAAAAACATTATGCTAAAGTTAAAGTAGCTAGATCGAAAAGTTGACATACTTTATTATTCCATTTGTATGAACTATTGAGCATAGGTAAATCCATAGAGATAGAAAGTAGATTAGTGGTGAACTTTATAAAGCTACTCTATTTCAACAAGATAAAACGTAGATAGTGGTTGCTAGGGGTTGGGGAGGGAGGGACTTCTTAATAGATCTTTGGAGCTAGACAGTGGTGGTAGTTGTGCAACATTGTGAAAAGCTATGTGTTAAAAGAGTTAATTTTTTTTTTAGTTTAAAATAGACTTATTTATTGTGAGAAAGATTAAATAGCTTTCCATTATACCACCATTTACAACTAAAAAAATACTGTTGTATTTATTTTATCTATGGAGTTAATGACTATGTCATTATTTGATTAAACATGGTCTAATACTACAAAATTCTAACTTGAGATAGCGCACGCTTTTTTTGATTTTGTTTTTAAATTCTTGTTAATTGACTTGATAATAAAAGAATTAATTTTATGTGATGTGAATTTTATCTCAATTAAGAAAAAAGAACCCAGGTTTCTGGTCCAACAGGTAACAAGTTTGGAAGTTGACCATATCCTAACTGCATCTAAAAAGCTGAACAAATTGAATAATCCCTAACTCAGATCCATAAGACAAGTGAGATCATAGGGCAAAATATTGCCCTCAAAATTGATGAGACAGGTGAGTACATAGAGTCTCAGTTTACCAGAGCAGCAGACTCCTGGGGCACCAGTGCCTGGGTGAGAAACTTCTAACATAATGAACAGGTTGCTGGAGGTCCAGTGTAGACAACTCATGAGAGTTAATAGCTCACTACAAGGGACCCAGTCACTGAGTGGCCCTCCACACTTTCCTTTCACAATGTTTCCTGAAGCTAACAATAGAATACTTCCCCTCCTGCCACATATTACTAAGGGACTGTTTACAGCAGTTACTTTTCCCTAGTGCCTTATGTCTAGTTATTAAGAAAAAGTTGTAGGACATACTAAAAGACAGAAAACATAGTTGAAATAGAAAGAGCAAGCCTCAGAACCAGACTGAGCTGTGCGATGGCCTGGAGGGGTGGGATGGGGGGGATATACATATGACTAATCTGGGATCATACATAACTGTAAACAATAAAACTCTGTAAAAGTACAAAGTAAAATAAAAATTAAAAAAAAAAAAAAACAAAACACCAGACTGATAGGGCAGGGATGTTGACGTTATCAAATCAAGAATTTAAAAACAATGATGATTCACGTGCTAAGGTCTCTAGTGGATAAGGCAAACTAAATGCTAGAACAGATGAGTGATATAAGCAAAGGAGTGGACATTCTATGAGCCAAAAGGAATGCCAGAGATCAAAAACACTAATAGAATTGAAGAACGCCTTTGATGGGCTTATTAATAGATGGGACCCTGCTGAGGGAAGAATCTCTGAGCTTGGGGATATCTCGGTAGAAATTTCTCACACTGAAAAGCAAATAGGAAAAAGACTGGAAAACTGAACTGTAGGGCAACTACAAAAAGTGTAAACCATTGTGGGACTACCAGAAAAAGAAGAGAGAAAGAAACAAAAATATTTGAAACAATAATTGTTTCTTCTAATTTCAGAATCAAACCACAGATCCAAGAAAGTCTGATAACACCAAGCCCGATAAATGCCAAAAAGTATATCTAGTTACATCAATCTCAAACTACAGAAAAGGGACGTTAAAGAAAAACATTGTGAGAGAAGCCAAAGGAAAGAACCTTAACCTATAGAAGAGCAAAGAGAAGAATTACATTTAACTTCTTAGAAGCTGCAAGAAAAGAGTGGAATGAAATATTTGAAGTGTTCAGAGGGAGAAAAAAAAAAAACACTTAGAATTCTGTACCCCATGAAATTATCCTTTAGAAGTGAAGGAGTAATACTTTCTCAGACAAACAAAAACTTGTTGAGGAAATCTGTTATCAGTAGACCTGCCTTGCAAGAAATCTTGTTTACAGAAGAGAACGATGTAGGTCAGAAACCTGGATCTACATTTCAAAAGATGGAGAAAATGCATTTGACCAAATTTAACATGCTTTCATGATAAAACTCTCAAACTGGGTATAGAAGGATTACACTTGAGCATGTGTGTGTTAGCTGCTCAGTTGTGTCCAACTCTTTGCAACCCCTTGGACTGTAGCCTGCCAGGATCCTATGTCCATGGGATTTTCCATGCAAGAATACTGGAGTGGATAGCTATTTATTTCTCCCTCTATGCTTCAACATAATAAAGACCAAATCTATCAGGCCCGTAGCCATCACCATACTCAATGGTGAGAGGTTGAAGTAGTTCCTTCTAAGATCAGAAATAAGACAAGGGTGCCCAGTTTTTTTGTTTTTTGTGTTTTTTTTTTTTTTTAAATTTTGGCCATTTTATTGGTCTTTCATTTATTTATTTTCATCCTTCTTTGTTCTTTGGCCTGTGTGGGCCTCCCATCGCGGTGGCCTCTCTCACTGTAGAGCACTGTCACTGGGCACATGCGCTCCAGAGCACTGGCTCATAATTAGACACACCAGTCTAGCCCTCTGTGGCATGTGAAATCCTCCCAGGCCAGGGATCGAACCTGTGCCCCTTGCACTGCAAGGCGGACTCTTTACCCACTGGACCATGAGGGAAGCCCAAGGGTGCCCACTTTTAACAGTGTTTTTCAACATAGTTCTGGAAGCCCTTCCTAAAACCATCAGGTAGGAAAAAGAAGTAAAGGAAAGGAAGAAAATTGGAAAGGGAGGAGTAAAATAGTTTAGTAATGACATGGTCTTGTATACAGAAAATCCTGAAGACTTCACCAAAACCCATTATCACTAATGAATAAATTCTGTAAAGCTTCAAGATACTAAACAAACCCTCAAAACCTTGTTGCTTTTATTTACAATGGTGATGATCTATTTGCAAAAAAATTCTTATTTACTATGTATTCAAAAAAAAAGAAAAGAGTGGAATAAAATATTTGAAGTGTTCAGAGGGAGAAAAAAAAAAAACACTTAGAATTCTGTACCCCATGAAATTATCCTTTAGAAGTGAAGGAGTAATACTTTCTCAGACAAACAAAAACTTGTTGAGGAAATCTGTTATCAGTAGACCTGCCTTGCAAGAAATCTTGTTTACAGAAGAGAACGATGTAGGTCAGAAACCTGGATCTACATTTCAAAAGATGGAGAAAATGCATTTGACCAAATTTAACATGCTTTCATGATAAAACTCTCAAACTGGGTATAGAAGGATTACACTTGAGCATGTGTGTGTTAGCTGCTCAGTTGTGTCCAACTCTTTGCAACCCCTTGGACTGTAGCCTGCCAGGATCCTATGTCCATGGGATTTTCCATGCAAGAATACTGGAGTGGATAGCTATTTATTTCTCCCTCTATGCTTCAACATAATAAAGACCAAATCTATCAGGCCCGTAGCCATCACCATACTCAATGGTGAGAGGTTGAAGTAGTTCCTTCTAAGATCAGAAATAAGACAAGGGTGCCCAGTTTTTTTGTTTTTTGTGTTTTTTTTTTTTTTTAAATTTTGGCCATTTTATTGGTCTTTCATTTATTTATTTTCATCCTTCTTTGTTCTTTGGCCTGTGTGGGCCTCCCATCGCGGTGGCCTCTCTCACTGTAGAGCACTGTCACTGGGCACATGCGCTCCAGAGCACTGGCTCATAATTAGACACACCAGTCTAGCCCTCTGTGGCATGTGAAATCCTCCCAGGCCAGGGATCGAACCTGTGCCCCTTGCACTGCAAGGCGGACTCTTTACCCACTGGACCATGAGGGAAGCCCAAGGGTGCCCACTTTTAACAGTGTTTTTCAACATAGTTCTGGAAGCCCTTCCTAAAACCATCAGGTAGGAAAAAGAAGTAAAGGAAAGGAAGAAAATTGGAAAGGGAGGAGTAAAATAGTTTAGTAATGACATGGTCTTGTATACAGAAAATCCTGAAGACTTCACCAAAAAACCCATTATCACTAATGAATAAATTCTGTAAAGCTTCAAGATACTAAACAAACCCTCAAAACCTTGTTGCTTTTATTTACAATGGTGATGATCTATTTGCAAAAAAAAATTCTTATTTACTATGTATCAAACATAATAAAATACTTAAGGATAAATTTAAACAAGAAAATGAAAAATCTAGGCATCAAAAACTATATGACATTGATGAAAAAAAATGAGGATACAAATAAATGAAAGGATATCGTGTGTTCATGGATGGAAAGAGTATTGTCAAAATGTAAATACTACCCAATTCTATCTGTAGCTTCAGTGCAATTCCTATCAAAATTCCAATGCTTTTCACAGAAATAGAATAATCAATTCTAAAATTCATATGGACCACAAAAGATGCTGAATAGCCAAAGCATTCTTGAAAGGATAAAGCTGGAGGCATCATACTTTCTGATTTCAAAACTATATTATAAAGCTGTAGTAATCAAGCAGCATAGTAGTAGTATAAACATGGACACATAGGCTCATGAAACAGACTGCAAAGCCAGGAACCCACACACATGATTAATATTTGACAAGGAACCAAGACTACTCTTAGGTAAAGGATTGTCTCTTCAGTAAACAGTGTTGAGAAAACAGGTGTGCAGAAAATTAGGAGGGACATAGTTGAACCCAATAACACCAACAATCAATTGGCTATAATAGGATAAAAACCTGTAGATGACTTCATCCAACATCAGCAGAATACACATTCCTAAATTCACATGGAACATTCACCAAGGCAGATGACATATTGGGCCATAAAACGCACCTTAACAAGTTTAAAAGAATAGTAGTTATGTAATGTCTGCTCTTAGACCATTGAGAATTAAACTAGAAATCAGTAACAAAGATAGCTAAAGATTTCACACCTTGGGAAATGAACAAGTTTCTAAAGAGGAAAAGAAATTTTAAGGGAAGTTTTTAAATGTTTTGGATAAATATAGCTTATTGGAATTTGTGGGATGCAACAAAATCAGTGATTAGAGAGAAATTTATAGCAGTGAATATATTTATTAGAAAGATATCAAATCAATTAATCTAAGTTTTACCTTAGGATACTTGAAAAGGAAGAGCAAATTAAATCTAAAATAGAAGAAAAGCATAAAAACTAGAAATAAATGAAATTGAAAACAGGAAATAGAGAAAATCAGTAAAGCTAAAAGTTTGTTCTTTGGAAATATCAATAAAATCTATATACCTCTAGTCAGGATAAGAAAAAGAGAGAACACAGACTGTTACCAGAAATGAAAAAGGTGACATCTGTGCAGATCTCGTGGCCTTTAAAAAGATAATTTAAAAATACTATGAATAGAGCTTCCCTGGTGGTCCAGTGGGTAGAGTCCGCCTTGCAGTGCAAAGGACACGGGTTCCATCCCTGGCCTGGGAGGATCCTGCATGTTGCGGAGCAGCTGGACTGGTGTATCCAATTATGAGTCAGGACTCTGTAGCACATGTGCCCAGAGCCGGTGTTCTGCCACAAGAGAGGCCACTGCAATTGGAGGCCCACACAGGCCAAAGAATAAAGATGGATGAAGACTAAAAATACAAAACAAAACAATAAAAGAAGTCCCCCCCCGCCCCCACAAAAAAACCCCCAATGAGCAAATCTGTGCCTACAAAGCCAGGAACCCACACACATGATTAATATTTGACAAGGAACCAAGACTACTCTTAGGTAAAGGATTGTCTCTTCAGTAAACAGTGTTGAGAAAACAGGTGTGCAGAAAATTAGGAGGGACATAGTTGAACCCAATAACACCAACAATCAATTGGCTATAATAGGATAAAAACCTGTAGATGACTTCATCCAACATCAGCAGAATACACATTCCTAAATTCACATGGAACATTCACCAAGGCAGATGACATATTGGGCCATAAAACGCACCTTAACAAGTTTAAAAGAATAGTAGTTATGTAATGTCTGCTCTTAGACCATTGAGAATTAAACTAGAAATCAGTAACAAAGATAGCTAAAGATTTCACACCTTGGAAGTGAACAAGTTTCTAAAGAGGAAAAGAAATTTTAAGGGAAGTTTTTAAATGTTTTGGATAAATATAGCTTATTGGAATTTGTGGGATGCAACAAAATCAGTGCTTAGAGGGAAATTTATAGCAGTGAATATATTTATTAGAAAGATATCAAATCAATTAATCTAAGTTTTACCTTAGGATACTTGAAAAGGAAGAGCAAATTAAATCTAAAATAGAAGAAAAGCATAAAAACTAGAAATAAATGAAATTGAAAACAGGAAATAGAGAAAATCAGTAAAGCTAAAAGTTTGTTCTTTGGAAATATCAATAAAATCTATATACCTCTAGTCAGGATAAGAAAAAGAGAGAACACAGACTGTTACCAGAAATGAAAAAGGTGACATCTGTGCAGATCTCGTGGCCTTTAAAAAGATAATTTAAAAATACTATGAATAGAGCTTCCCTGGTGGTCCAGTGGGTAGAGTCCGCCTTGCAGTGCAAAGGACACGGGTTCCATCCCTGGCCTGGGAGGATCCTGCATGTTGCGGAGCAGCTGGACTGGTGTATCCAATTATGAGTCAGGACTCTGTAGCACATGTGCCCAGAGCCGGTGTTCTGCCACAAGAGAGGCCACTGCAATTGGAGGCCCACACAGGCCAAAGAATAAAGATGGATGAAGACTAAAAATACAAAACAAAACAATAAAAGAAGTCCCCCCCCGCCCCCACAAAAAAACCCCCAATGAGCAAATCTGTGCCTATAAGCCTATGTGAAATGGACCAATTTTTTTTTAATTTTTATTTTTATTGGGGTGCATTTGTTTCACAATGTTGCATTAGCTTCAGGTGTACAGCAAAGTTGTTATACATTTTTACAGAGTTTTCTTGTTTTCAGGTATACATAATCCCCAAATAGTCATAGATATAACCCTGACCCCTCTCCCCGGAGCCCTCCCTTCCTTCCCCCCTTATCCCCCCGCCCAGGTTGATGATTAGTCCCCATGTAGGTTCCCTTAGTCTTACAGCTTAATCACACTGGTAATCTCTATTATGTATGATAGTGTAGGTTTTCTTGTTGCTCTTTCCATACCTCTCATCCGATCTTCCCTCCCCCCATTGACCATGGGTCTGTTCTCTAAGTCTGTTTCTCCATTGCCATTCTGCATGTGCATTTATCGGTACCATCTTGCTAGATTTCATATATATGCGTTAGTATGCTGTATTTGTCCTAGAAATGGACCAATTTTTTTATTAATTATTTTTTTGCTTTTACATATTTTGTTGTTTACAACTATACATAAGCCTAAATCAGTCATAGGTGTATCTTTGATCCCTCCCACCTGAACCCCCCTTTCCACTCCTTCCCCATCCATTCCTCCAAGTCATTGTATAGCACCCATGTAAGTTACTTTAGTCATATAACATATTCATAATGGTTATCTCTTTTACAGATGATAATGTATGTTTCCATGTTACTCTTTTCAAACTTCTCACCCACTCCTACCTCCCCACAATGTCCATAGGTCTGTTCTCTATGTCTGTTTCTCCATTCCTGCTCTGCATATGCATTTATCAGTACCATCTTTTTAGATCCCATATATATGTGTCAGTATACTATTTGTCCTCTTTTTGACTTATTTCACTTTGTATAATAGGTTCTAGATTCATCCACCTCATTAGGACTGATTCAAATGCATTTCTTTTTACAGCTGAGAAATACTCCATTGTATATATGTACCATAGCTTCTTTATCCATTCATTTTTTTTTAAACCTTTATTTTGCTTTTAACTTTTACAGAGTTTTGTTGTTTACAGTTATGCATGTTCCCAGATTAGTCATATGTATATCCCCCACTTCCTACTCCTCCCGACCATCACGCAGCACCCCGGAAGAGTCCCCTTTTCTCACAGAGCAATGACTATAGCTGTTTTCTTCACTTATGATAGTACAGGCCTTCATGCTACTTCCTTTATGCCTCTCACCCTCTCCATTCATTTGTTGATGAACATCCAGGTTGTTTCCATGTTCTAGCTATTGTAAAAAGTGCTGCAGTGAGCATTGGGGTACATGTGTCTCTTTCAATTTTGATTTCCTCAGGGTATATTCTTAATAGTGAGATTCCTGGGTTATATGGTGGCTCTGTTTCTAGGTTTTTATTTTTATTCTGGCCTCTTTTATTGATTTTTATTTATTTTCATTTATCTTTATTCTTTGACCTGTGTGGACCTCCCATTGCAGTGGCCTCTCTTGTTGCAGAGCACTGGTTCTGGGCACATGCATTCCAGAGTGCTGGTTCATAATTGGATACACCAGTCCAGCTTCTCCATGGCACGTGGGATCCTCCTGGGCCAGAGATCAAACCACTGCCCCTTGCACTGCAAGGCAGACTCTTTACCCACTGGACCACCAAGGAAGCCCCTATTCCTAGCTTTTTAAGGCATCTTCATGAAGTGGATCAATGTTTAGAGCAACAATCTGCCAGAAGTTACACAAGAGGAAATAGATACTCTGAAGAGGTCTACAGATATTAAAAATCAACAATTAATTACCTTCACAAAGAGAAAGCACTGGGCCCAGATGGGTCACTGGTGAATTCTACCAAGCATTTAAAGGAGAAACATTGAATACTAACTCTTTACAGTCACTTTCAGAAGGTATAAGCAGAGGGAATACTGAACTATGCTATGAGGTCAGAATTACTGTGGTACCAGAGTATTTGTTGCACTGTTAACTCTTACTTGATGGCAGTCATGGCAGTAATAGGAGACAATTGCTAATGAGTATATTACACTTACTCTAAGACAGACATTAGTTCATACACTCTACATGGAGTAACTTGCTGAGTCCTCGAACATCCCTCTGAAGTAGGTACTCTGATTATCCTCAGTTGGCAGAGGGGGACACTGTTGTTTACAGTTATGCATGTTCCCAGATTAGTCATATGTATATCCCCCACTTCCTACTCCTCCCGACCATCACGCAGCACCCCGGAAGAGTCCCCTTTTCTCACAGAGCAATGACTATAGCTGTTTTCTTCACTTATGATAGTACAGGCCTTCATGCTACTTCCTTTATGCCTCTCACCCTCTCCATTCATTTGTTGATGAACATCCAGGTTGTTTCCATGTTCTAGCTATTGTAAAAAGTGCTGCAGTGAGCATTGGGGTACATGTGTCTCTTTCAATTTTGATTTCCTCAGGGTATATTCTTAATAGTGAGATTCCTGGGTTATATGGTGGCTCTGTTTCTAGGTTTTTATTTTTATTCTGGCCTCTTTTATTGATTTTTATTTATTTTCATTTATCTTTATTCTTTGACCTGTGTGGACCTCCCATTGCAGTGGCCTCTCTTGTTGCAGAGCACTGGTTCTGGGCACATGCATTCCAGAGTGCTGGTTCATAATTGGATACACCAGTCCAGCTTCTCCATGGCACGTGGGATCCTCCTGGGCCAGAGATCAAACCACTGCCCCTTGCACTGCAAGGCAGACTCTTTACCCACTGGACCACCAAGGAAGCCCCTATTCCTAGCTTTTTAAGGCATCTTCATGAAGTGGATCAATGTTTAGAGCAACAATCTGCCAGAAGTTACACAAGAGGAAATAGATACTCTGAAGAGGTCTACAGATATTAAAAATCAACAATTAATTACCTTCACAAAGAGAAAGCACTGGGCCCAGATGGGTCACTGGTGAATTCTACCAAGCATTTAAAGGAGAAACATTGAATACTAACTCTTTACAGTCACTTTCAGAAGGTATAAGCAGAGGGAATACTGAACTATGCTATGAGGTCAGAATTACTGTGGTACCAGAGTATTTGTTGCACTGTTAACTCTTACTTGATGGCAGTCATGGCAGTAATAGGAGACAATTGCTAATGAGTATATTACACTTACTCTAAGACAGACATTAGTTCATACACTCTACATGGAGTAACTTGCTGAGTCCTCCGAACATCCCTCTGAAGTAGGTACTCTGATTATCCTCAGTTGGCAGAGGGGGGACACTGGGGCAGAAGCCATTAATAACTCAGTTGAAGTCACACAGCGAGTAAGTTGAAGTCTGGCTTCAGAGTCTGCTGTCTCTCAAACACAGGATGCAGGCTGGGGAGGCCCTTGGAGGTCATATGGTTTAGGGGTTACAAATTGAAAAGCTCCATGCTGAGAACATGAAAGAGCAAAGCAGCTTCATGTAAGGGAATTAGGAATGGTGGGGGTAATATACAGGGATTTTATAGAATGACATAAAAATGCTTTGTTGGCCAATTCTAGACATCTGGGGACGTGGATGCAGTCACCAGATCGCAACTCTAATTTAGTTCATCCTCCTTCGTTTAGAGAGAAGGAAACTGAAACACCAAGAGGGTGAGGCAAATTGTCCGTGCGTGGCAGAGCAGACTTGGGTGCTGGCACTCCAAGGTGCCAGACCCTCTTCCATCTCCTGCAGGGAATTGTTTAGCACTGGGGGCTTGAGGCCAGGGTTTAATTACCATGGGGCTGAACAAAGGCATTTGCTGAACTTGAACTGAATTGAAATGATGCTAAAATTTAAAAAGGGGCACGTGGAAGGGTGAAGAGAAGGCTGAAGCTTTGGGGCAAGGAGGGCACAAAGGCAGCTGACCTCAGCCTCTGTAAGTGTCATTCAGAGTGAAGGCTCGAGGGTGGTGCCTGGGGGCCCAGCACTGGTGCTTGGATGCATGTGACTGGTGGAGGGGCATTTGAACTTTGTCAGAAGACATGCATTCTTGTCACAGTAGTGTGACCTTGGGCAACTACTTCTTCTTGAACCTTAGTTTTATCGCTTGTAAACTGGAACTTAGACCACTTGCCCTCCCTCATCATGAGGATGTTGGAAAGCAAATGGGGTGACTTGGGTAAAAGAGCCTCATAAACTGTAAGATGTTGTCCACATATAAAGCTGTTACTGTTATTACCGACCCTCCCTGGGCAGAGAGCTTGTGGGGAAAAAATTAGTGCCTCGAAACAGTTACTGTGGTACAAAACTGTTAACTCTTACTTGATGGCAGTCATGGCAGTAATAGGAGACAATTGCTAATGAGTATATTACACTTACTCTAAGACAGACATTAGTTCATACACTCTACATGGAGTAACTTGCTGAGTCCTCCGAACATCCCTCTGAAGTAGGTACTCTGATTATCCTCAGTTGGCAGAGGGGGGACACTGGGGCAGAAGCCATTAATAACTCAGTTGAAGTCACACAGCGAGTAAGTTGAAGTCTGGCTTCAGAGTCTGCTGTCTCTCAAACACAGGATGCAGGCTGGGAGGCCCTTGGAGGTCATATGGTTTAGGGGTTACAAATTGAAAAGCTCCATGCTGAGAACATGAAAGAGCAAAGCAGCTTCATGTAAGGGAATTAGGAATGGTGGGGGTAATATACAGGGATTTTATAGAATGACATAAAAATGCTTTGTTGGCCAATTCTAGACATCTGGGGACGTGGATGCAGTCACCAGATCGCAACTCTAATTTAGTTCATCCTCCTTCGTTTAGAGAGAAGGAAACTGAAACACCAAGAGGGTGAGGCAAATTGTCCGTGCGTGGCAGAGCAGACTTGGGTGCTGGCACTCCAAGGTGCCAGACCCTCTTCCATCTCCTGCAGGGAATTGTTTAGCACTGGGGGCTTGAGGCCAGGGTTTAATTACCGTGGGGCTGAACAAAGGCATTTGCTGAACTTGAACTGAATTGAAATGATGCTAAAATTTAAAAAGGGGCACGTGGAAGGGTGAAGAGAAGGCTGAAGCTTTGGGGCAAGGAGGGCACAAAGGCAGCTGACCTCAGCCTCTGTAAGTGTCATTCAGAGTGAAGGCTCGAGGGTGGTGCCTGGGGGCCCAGCACTGGTGCTTGGATGCATGTGACTGGTGGAGGGGCATTTGAACTTTGTCAGAAGACATGCATTCTTGTCACAGTAGTGTGACCTTGGGCAACTACTTCTTCTTGAACCTTAGTTTTATCGCTTGTAAACTGGAACTTAGACCACTTGCCCTCCCTCATCATGAGGATGTTGGAAAGCAAATGGGGTGACTTGGGTAAAAGAGCCTCATAAACTGTAAGATGTTGTCCACATATAAAGCTGTTACTGTTATTACCGACCCTCCCTGGGCAGAGAGCTTGTGAGAACAGGCAGATGAGACTGTGTGTGCATGTGCCCTCCTGGAAAAGGCTGTGTCACACAGAGGCTGTCCTTCTTTCCGGTCTTCCCATAATTACATGGTGGTTAACGTGAGTGTCGGCACTAAGCTGGCTGAGAAACCAGTAATTACTGAAGGAGAGAAAGCACTTGAACAACAGATGGGTGACCAGTTCCGCTGTCCAGGGGCCTCTGCGTGAGCTGTTGCAAGCCAGTCATTTAATTTAATCTGAAATGGGATGCAAGAGGATGAAGTTGCATTCTGTTGAAACACACATAGCTGGGGAACTGTGCAGGGACTGTGTGATATGGGGACCTCTCCCCACCTCTGAGTGTGGTGGGTAGTAACCAAAGTGACCATCAGAAAGTATCATCCAAACTGGGACATTTACGAAAATGAAAGAAGGTGCTCTCAGTAATTATACTGGGAAAACTGACATACACACAGACCTCCCCAGGCTGGGATGTGCTGTCTCTGTAGGAATAATACCTGGGCATCTCAGTCCAGTTTCTGTGATGTGTGAGCAATGGAGAGTTTATGCAAATGTCAGTTATGAATAACATTATCAACGAGCCTGGGATATAGCAGCCTAAAGGATGAATCTGTAACAGGAGAATTTCTAAACTCAGGGGAAGAGATATTGTTGTAGAAATTGGTGTTCTGGGGAGGCCCTCAACTTGTGTGTGGGTGTGTGTGTGTGTGCGTGGGTGTGTGTGCTCAGTTGTGTCCTGATGTTTGCGGCCCCATGGACTATAGCCCTCCAGACTCCTTGGCCCATGGAATTTTCCAGGCAGGAATACTGGAGTGGGCTACCATTTCCTACTCCAGAGGCGATCTTCTTGACCCATGGATTGAATCCACTTCTTGGCATTGGCAGACAGGTTCTTTACAACTAACACCACCTGGGAAGCCAACTTGTTTCACAAGGCATTTATCCATACCTTGAGTTGCAGTGGATTGAGGAGGCAGAACTAACAAGGTTTGAATCTGTCTAATTGTGTAATCTTGGGTGAGATTTTCATCTTCTATTTGGATCCCTCATCTGTATCATGGCGATCAGATATCTATGAGTGAAAACTCTTGTGATGATTATACAAGAGAATGTTTATAAAACACTTAGTATGATGCCTTGTACACTCTCAGAATATTAGTTGCTGGTTTTTTCATTTGTTTCTCTCCCAAGATATTAGAAACTGGGTAGTTGATGTAGATAATCTTTATGAAATTCTCTGTGTAGATGACTTTTCCTTTATAACTGTGCCCTCTGTAGTCATCAGATGAAGACCTATTGGAAATCTTACCCCAAGATATCCAGAACTTGAAGTTAAAAGAAAAAAGGTGAAGAGATAAGAAATGAAGCAGAGATTTTCATACTTTTTATTTTTCCTGTCCATCCATCCATTCATCCAGCATTTGTTGAATACTTGAGATGTACAAGCTAATGTGAAGAAGACACAAAGGCATCCTAGGAACTTACTCACTAATTGGTGCAATGGGAATTAGACTCTGAAGGAGCTATTCAGCTAACTGAAGCCAGTGGTGTTGGAGCTGTGTGGGGATATGTATCAATCAGGATCTTTTAGGTGTGACAAAAATTCAACATAAATTTACGAAAGTCGTGAATGTGTGTTCAGTTGCAACTAACTCTTTGTGACCCCATGGACTGTAGCCTGCCAGGCTCCTCTGTCCATGGGATTTCCCAGGCAGGAATACTGGAGTGGGTTGCCATTTCCTCCTCCAGGGGATCTTTCTGACACAGTGTCTTGCATCTCTTGTGTTGGCAGGTAGATTCTTTACCATTAGTACCACCTGGGAAGCCCATGAAAGACATAGTGAGAGGCATTAGCTCATGTAGGTGAAAAGCACAGCATTGGATAGAGAGGTTTAGATGATAATTTTACCCTCCCTCCCAGCCCATTGACAAATCTTGGACAGACCCCCCCCCCCATGCCTTTGCAGTAGTCTACTCTGATTCTCTGGTATCCTTTCTAATTAGGAAGGGGAGAGCATTTTCAGCCTTGAGAGGTCATTTGAGTACCTGTGAGCAGTTATTTGCTTGTGCTTCCAAGGATGGGTTAGAATGTTTAATGAGAGATAAGTATAGTTTGCATTTGCTTTTTGTCTGAAAGTTCGGACAGGTCCGTGAGCCCAGGCCTCTCATGCCAGTGGTACACAATTCTCCAGCACATTGGACTATGTGTTTCATGATGGCACTTTATCATCTGGAACTAAAAATGGAACTGGCTAGGATTAAGTCCAGTATGGAAGGTTTTGAATGGTTTTGCCAATGCGAGCAGTTTACCCTGATGTTGAATTGGAAATGGAAACCTTTTGTTTTTCTCCCAAGATATTAGAAACTGGGTAGTTGATGTAGATAATCTTTATGAAATTCTCTGTGTAGATGACTTTTCCTTTATAACTGTGCCCTCTGTAGTCATCAGATGAAGACCTATTGGAAATCTTACCCCAAGATATCCAGAACTTGAAGTTAAAAGAAAAAAGGTGAAGAGATAAGAAATGAAGCAGAGATTTTCATACTTTTTATTTTTCCTGTCCATCCATCCATTCATCCAGCATTTGTTGAATACTTGAGATGTACAAGCTAATGTGAAGAAGACACAAAGGCATCCTAGGAACTTACTCACTAATTGGTGCAATGGGAATTAGACTCTGAAGGAGCTATTCAGCTAACTGAAGCCAGTGGTGTTGGAGCTGTGTGGGGATATGTATCAATCAGGATCTTTTAGGTGTGACAAAAATTCAACATAAATTTACGAAAGTCGTGAATGTGTGTTCAGTTGCAACTAACTCTTTGTGACCCCATGGACTGTAGCCTGCCAGGCTCCTCTGTCCATGGGATTTCCCAGGCAGGAATACTGGAGTGGGTTGCCATTTCCTCCTCCAGGGGATCTTTCTGACACAGTGTCTTGCATCTCTTGTGTTGGCAGGTAGATTCTTTACCATTAGTACCACCTGGGAAGCCCATGAAAGACATAGTGAGAGGCATTAGCTCATGTAGGTGAAAAGCACAGCATTGGATAGAGAGGTTTAGATGATAATTTTACCCTCCCTCCCAGCCCATTGACAAATCTTGGACAGACCCCCCCCCCCATGCCTTTGCAGTAGTCTACTCTGATTCTCTGGTATCCTTTCTAATTAGGAAGGGGAGAGCATTTTCAGCCTTGAGAGGTCATTTGAGTACCTGTGAGCAGTTACTTGCTTGTGCTTCCAAGGATGGGTTAGAATGTTTAATGAGAGATAAGTATAGTTTGCATTTGCTTTTTGTCTGAAAGTTCGGACAGGTCCGTGAGCCCAGGCCTCTCATGCCAGTGGTACACAATTCTCCAGCACATTGGACTATGTGTTTCATGATGGCACTTTATCATCTGGAACTAAAAATGGAACTGGCTAGGATTAAGTCCAGTATGGAAGGTTTTGAATGGTTTTGCCAATGCGAGCAGTTTACCCTGATGTGATGAGACCAGGATTGAGATAATTATATGTGGAAACCTTTTGTTTTTTCTTTCAAAGGAATGGTCAGATAAGTGAATAAGGTCATCTTGATCTAACCCCGGGGCTGCTTTTTGTTCCCTCTATAAAAATTTCATTACAGACTAGCCCAGCTAGTCCCTTGACTATATCCTAAATATATTTGTGTTTTTCTGTGCTTATCTCATTTCTGAGCTAACTTACTAGAACAAATCTCTTTTAGGTTGTTTCTTACCTGGTTCCAGCTCAGTGATTATTGCAAACCCTTTCAGAATATGCATTGATACAACTCTTTGCTTTGATCTTTATGGCATACTGTTTAAACTGTTTAGCCACAATAATTTATTGCTTAGTGTGGTTTTCTTTCATTATTATTGCTATTTAAAAAAAAAAAAATCCCAAGTTGACTGTGAACTCCTTGATGGTAGGATACAGCTGATAATGCTTTGTATTTACCAAGTATTGTCTTGGTAAATACTTGATTTCGTATTTTAAATAGTGTGTGTGTAAACTTTTGGGCAAGACTGGCAGATGGAACCCATGAATCTTGTGTTTCCACCTGAAGCCCCATAAAAAAGAGCAAACATTTTTTTAAAAAGCATTAACTCATAGGTGTGGAGATTATAAGAGTGGAGGCACCAGGAAAAGATTTTTAAAATTCGTGGTTAAAATGTATACCCAGTAAAAAAGATTAAACATTTTTAAAAAGTTACAGTGGAAATTTGCAGTAGTCTACTCTGATTCTCTGGTATCCTTTCTAATTAGGAGGAGAGCATTTTCAGCCTTGAGAGGTCATTTGAGTACCTGTGAGCAGTTATTTGCTTGTGCTTCCAAGGATGGGTTAGAATGTTTAATGAGAGATAAGTATAGTTTGCATTTGCTTTTTGTCTGAAAGTTCGGACAGGTCCGTGAGCCCAGGCCTCTCATGCCAGTGGTACACAATTCTCCAGCACATTGGACTATGTGTTTCATGATGGCACTTTATCATCTGGAACTAAAAATGGAACTGGCTAGGATTAAGTCCAGTATGGAAGGTTTTGAATGGTTTTGCCAATGCGAGCAGTTTACCCTGATGTGATGAGACCAGGATTGAGATAATTATATGTGGAAACCTTTTGTTTTTTCTTTCAAAGGAATGGTCAGATAAGTGAATAAGGTCATCTTGATCTAACCCCGGGGCTGCTTTTTGTTCCCTCTATAAAAATTTCATTACAGACTAGCCCAGCTAGTCCCTTGACTATATCCTAAATATATTTGTGTTTTTCTGTGCTTATCTCATTTCTGAGCTAACTTACTAGAACAAATCTCTTTTAGGTTGTTTCTTACCTGGTTCCAGCTCAGTGATTATTGCAAACCCTTTCAGAATATGCATTGATACAACTCTTTGCTTTGATCTTTATGGCATACTGTTTAAACTGTTTAGCCACAATAATTTATTGCTTAGTGTGGTTTTCTTTCATTATTATTGCTATTTAAAAAAAAAAATCCCAAGTTGACTGTGAACTCCTTGATGGTAGGATACAGCTGATAATGCTTTGTATTTACCAAGTATTGTCTTGGTAAATACTTGATTTCGTATTTTAAATAGTGTGTGTGTAAACTTTTGGGCAAGACTGGCAGATGGAACCCATGAATCTTGTGTTTCCACCTGAAGCCCCATAAAAAAGAGCAAACATTTTTTTAAAAAGCATTAACTCATAGGTGTGGAGATTATAAGAGTGGAGGCACCAGGAAAAGATTTTTAAAATTCGTGGTTAAAATGTATACAGTGGAAAAATTACTATTTAAATAATTTTACAGTATACAATTTAGTGGTGTTTAGTACATTCACAGTGTTGTACAAACACCACCCCTATGTAGTTCATCAACCCCAAATAAAACCCCCTGCCCATTAAGCGTCATGTATCAGTACCGTTCTCCCTTCCCCAGCCCCTGGACCCACTAATTAGCTTTGTCTTTGTGAAATACCTATTCTGGAGTCACACACCTTTTGTATCTAGATTCTTTCACTCAGAATAGTGTTTTTAAGGATCATCCATGTTGCAGCATGTCAGTACTTCATTCCTTTTTGTGACTTAATAATATTTCATTATTTGAATATACCACATTTTGTTTATCCATTTATCAGATGATGAATACTTGGGTTTTTTCTACATCTTAGCTGTGATGAATACTGCCACCATGTACTTTCTCTTACACATTTTTTAAAAAATTTAAATTTACTTCTTTATTTTAAAGTTTTTACAGAATTTTGTTGTTCACAGACATGCCTGTTCCCAGATCAGTCATATGCATATCCCTGGTCCCCTCCCCACCTCCCAGGCCCTGCTGTCCCACCCCTCCAGGCCATCACACCAAGCCATTGTAAGTACTCCTATTCCCTTAGCGCAACGACACATGATCTTTTTCACACGTGATAGTATAGGTTTCCATGTTACTCCCTCTATGCCTCCCACCCACTGTTCATTCCCCACAATGTCCATATGTTTATTCTCTGTCTGTTTTTCCATGGGTTCACTGCATGTGTTATCATTACCCTTTTGCTAGATTCCATATATATATGTGTTAGTATACTGTACTTGTCTTTCTTTTTTTTGACTTACTTCACTTTTTATAATAGGTTCTAACTCCAACCACCTCATTAGGACTGATTCTTCTGTGTTTCTTTTTTTACAGCTGAGTAGTATTCCATTGTATATATGTACCAGAGGTTTTTTATCCATTCATTCGTCGATGGGCATCTAGGTTGCTTCCATGTTCTAGCTATTGTATAGAGAGCTGCAACGAACATTGGGGTACAGGTGCTTCTTTCAGTTTTGGTTTCATCAGGATATAAGCCTAATAGTGGGATTGCTGGGTCATAGGGTGCTTCTATTTTTAGTTTTTTAAGAAATCTCCATACTGTCTTCCATAGTGGTTGTATCAATTTACATTCCCACCAGCAATGCAGGAGTGTTCCCTTTTCTCCGCACCCTCTCCAGCCTTTATTGTCTGTCGATTTGTGGATGATGGCCATTCTGATGGATGTGAGGTGATATCTCACTGTAGTTTTGATTTGCATTTCTCTGATAATAAGTGAGGTTGAGCATTGTTTCATGGGATTTTTGGCCATCTGTATGTCCTCTTTGGTGAGATGTCAATTTAGATCTTTTTCCCATTATTTGATTGGGTTGTTCATTTTTCCAGTGCTGAGTTGTCTTGAGTTGCTTATAGATTTTGGAGATTAATTCTTTGCCTGTTGTTTCATTTGCTATGATTTTCTCCCATTCTGTGGGGTGTCTGTTCAGCTTTTTTGTAATTTCATTTGCTGTACAAAAGCTTTTAAGTCTCATTAGGTCCCACGTGTTCATTTTTGTTTTTAGTTCCACTATTCTAGTAGGTGGGTCAGAGAAGAGCTTGCTTTGATTTATGTCCTTGAGTGTTTTGCCTATATTCTCCTCTGAGAGTTTTAGGGTTTCTGGTCTTACATTTAGGTCTTCAATCCATTTTGAGTTGATCTTTGTGCATGGTGTCAGGAAATGTTCCAACTTCATTTGTTTGCATGTAGCTGTCCAATTTTCCCACAATGTCCATATGTTTATTCTCTGTCTGTTTTTCCATGGGTTCACTGCATGTGTTATCATTACCCTTTTGCTAGATTCCATATATATATGTGTTAGTATACTGTACTTGTCTTTCTTTTTTTTGACTTACTTCACTTTTTATAATAGGTTCTAACTCCAACCACCTCATTAGGACTGATTCTTCTGTGTTTCTTTTTTTACAGCTGAGTAGTATTCCATTGTATATATGTACCAGAGGTTTTTTATCCATTCATTCGTCGATGGGCATCTAGGTTGCTTCCATGTTCTAGCTATTGTATAGAGAGCTGCAACGAACATTGGGGTACAGGTGCTTCTTTCAGTTTTGGTTTCATCAGGATATAAGCCTAATAGTGGGATTGCTGGGTCATAGGGTGCTTCTATTTTTAGTTTTTTAAGAAATCTCCATACTGTCTTCCATAGTGGTTGTATCAATTTACATTCCCACCAGCAATGCAGGAGTGTTCCCTTTTCTCCGCACCCTCTCCAGCCTTTATTGTCTGTCGATTTGTGGATGATGGCCATTCTGATGGATGTGAGGTGATATCTCACTGTAGTTTTGATTTGCATTTCTCTGATAATAAGTGAGGTTGAGCATTGTTTCATGGGATTTTTGGCCATCTGTATGTCCTCTTTGGTGAGATGTCAATTTAGATCTTTTTCCCATTATTTGATTGGGTTGTTCATTTTTCCAGTGCTGAGTTGTCTTGAGTTGCTTATAGATTTTGGAGATTAATTCTTTGCCTGTTGTTTCATTTGCTATGATTTTCTCCCATTCTGTGGGGTGTCTGTTCAGCTTTTTTGTAATTTCATTTGCTGTACAAAAGCTTTTAAGTCTCATTAGGTCCCACGTGTTCATTTTTGTTTTTAGTTCCACTATTCTAGTAGGTGGGTCAGAGAAGAGCTTGCTTTGATTTATGTCCTTGAGTGTTTTGCCTATATTCTCCTCTGAGAGTTTTAGGGTTTCTGGTCTTACATTTAGGTCTTCAATCCATTTTGAGTTGATCTTTGTGCATGGTGTCAGGAAATGTTCCAACTTCATTTTTTTGCATGTAGCTGTCCAATTTTCCCAGAACCATTTGTTGAAGAGGCTGTCTTTGTTCCATTTTAGATTTTTGTCTCCTTTGTCAAAAATGAGATATCCATAGGTGCGTGGGCCTATTCCTGGGTTCTCTATCTTGTTCCATTGGTCTATATTTCTGTTTTTGTGCCAGTACCATACTGTCTTGATGACTATTGCTTTGTAGTAGAGTCTGAAGTTAGGGAGGCTGATCCCTCCAGCTCCTTTTTTCTTTCTAAGGATTGCTTTGGCTATTTGAGGTCTTTTGTGTTTCCATATGAACTGTGTAATTCTTTGGTCTAGTTCTGTGAAGAATGTCATTGGAAGTTTGATAGGGATCGCACTGAATCTGTAGATGACATTTGGTAATATGGTCATTTTCACAATATTGATTCTTCTGACCCAGCAACATGGACTATCTCTCCATCTGTTTAAGTCTTCTTTAATGTCTCTCATGAGTGTCTTGTAATTTTCTGTGTACAGTTCTTTTGTTTCTTTGGGTAGGTTTATTCCTAGATATTTGATTCTTTTGGTTGCAATCCCCTTGGATTGCTTCTTTGATTTCATTTTCTGACTTTTCGTTGTTTGTGTATAGGAATGCCAGTGATTTCTGTATATTGATTTTGTATCCCGTGACTTTGCTGAATTCGTTGATTAGCTCTAGTAGCTTTTCTTACACATTTTTGTTGAAACACTTGTTTTCAATTTTTTGAATATATACCTAGGAGTAGAATTAAGAGGAGTAGTCATAGGGTAATTCTGTGTTTAATTTACTGAAGAAATGCCAAACTGTTTGATGCACTGTTTTACATTCTCCCCAACAATCAGTGTATGAGGATTCTAATTTCTCCGCAACCTCACCAATCCTTGTTATTTTAATTTTTTTGGGGGGGGGGTTGGGAGGGAGGGAGGTGGGTGGACCACTTCTATTGGTCTTTCATTTATCTATTTTCATCTGTCTTTGTTCTTTGGCCCATGTGGTCCTCCCATCGCAGTGGCCTCTGTTGTCACAGAGCACCGGCTCTGGGCGCATGCGCTCCAGAGCTCTGGCTTGGTAATTGGACACATCAGTCCAGCCGCTCCACGGCACGTGGGATCTTCCCAGACCAGGGATCGAACCGTTGCCCCTTGCACTGCAAGGCAGTGTCCTTACCCACTGGACAACCAGAGAAGCCCTCCTTGTTATTTTATATATTAAAAAATTGAGGCTATCCTAGTGAATGTGAGGTGGTATCTCATTGTGGCTTCCTGGGTTTTGATTTGCATTTCTCTAATGACGAATGGGGTTGAACATATGTTCATGTGAGCAAAAGGATTTTGCAAACTGAAAGGTAGATGAGAAATATTGGACCCCAAACCAGAAGGAGGGAAAGCTGAGAGCCAGTCTGATTTATACTACAGAATTTCCTCAAAGTCTGGAAGTTAGTGACGAGTCCCTTTGGAAATTTTAAGACCCCTCAGATGCCCTCTCCGACTCCATACAACCTGGTGACTGTTCTTCCACTACTGTGGAAAAAGACTGGAGATTTTAGAAGTGGAGAGAGTAAAACAGAGGACCTCTGAATGTGGAGGCACTAGCCACTATTGAAGATAGGGATGCATTGAACATGTTCATCTTCCATGTTAATTAAACATGCATGTATTCTGTTTGACACACTTCTAACCACCACCCAGCATGCTTCGCCTACTGGGCTCCTAGGACTGTGGTAGTAAGGCCTTTACCTTGAAGCAGGGCTTGGGGAGACATAGAACAGCCCAAGAAAAGATCTTTCTAAAAAAGTTATTTATTTGGCTGTGCCAGGTCTCAGTTGTGGCATGTGGGAACTAGTTCCCTGGCCAGGGATCAAACCTGGGCCCCTGTGCTGGTAGCATGGAGTCTTAGCCCTTGGAGCACCAGGCAAGCCCCTCAAAGAAAATATCTTAATGTATTCCCCATGATAGTTCCTTAAGTAAACAGACAAGCCAGATCACCGTATAGTGAAGCTCCAGATGACAAGCCCCTCTCATTTTCAGAGATTTCAGTCAGTTTTTAGTTCTCCATTCTCAATTATGGGCAGGAAGCTATGGACTGCCTGATATCTGTGAGAATCCTCTAACATGAAAGAGGTTAGAACAAACAAGAGAGAAACTTGAAGCAATGGTGGACTATGCCGAGAAAGAAAGCTTAACAGAAAGTCCTGTTGTTAACTTTTTAGAGAAAAGGAGATACTTTACTTCTGAAATAAAAACTGAATATTATGCAAAAAAGGGATCGAACGTTCCTTGCACTGAAGGCTCCCCTAACCAGAGAAGCCCTCCTTGTTATTTTATATAAAAAATTGAGGCTTGAGATATCTCATTGTGGCTTCCTGGGTTTTGATTTGCATTTCTCTAATGACAATGGGGTTGAACATATGTTCATGTGAGCAAAAGGATTTTGCAAACTGAAAGGTAGATGAGAAATATTGGACCCCAAACCAGAAGGAGGGAAAGCTGAGAGCCAGTCTGATTTATACTACAGAATTTCCTCAAAGTCTGGAAGTTAGTGACGAGTCCCTTTGGAAATTTTAAGACCCCTCAGATGCCCTCTCCGACTCCATACAACCTGGTGACTGTTCTTCCACTACTGTGGAAAAAGACTGGAGATTTTAGAAGTGGAGAGAGTAAAACAGAGGACCTCTGAATGTGGAGGCACTAGCCACTATTGAAGATAGGGATGCATTGAACATGTTCATCTTCCATGTTAATTAAACATGCATGTATTCTGTTTGACACACTTCTAACCACCACCCAGCATGCTTCGCCTACTGGGCTCCTAGGACTGTGGTAGTAAGGCCTTTACCTTGAAGCAGGGCTTGGGGAGACATAGAACAGCCCAAGAAAAGATCTTTCTAAAAAAGTTATTTATTTGGCTGTGCCAGGTCTCAGTTGTGGCATGTGGGAACTAGTTCCCTGGCCAGGGATCAAACCTGGGCCCCTGTGCTGGTAGCATGGAGTCTTAGCCCTTGGAGCACCAGGCAAGCCCCTCAAAGAAAATATCTTAATGTATTCCCCATGATAGTTCCTTAAGTAAACAGACAAGCCAGATCACCGTATAGTGAAGCTCCAGATGACAAGCCCCTCTCATTTTCAGAGATTTCAGTCAGTTTTTAGTTCTCCATTCTCAATTATGGGCAGGAAGCTATGGACTGCCTGATATCTGTGAGAATCCTCTAACATGAAAGAGGTTAGAACAAACAAGAGAGAAACTTGAAGCAATGGTGGACTATGCCGAGAAAAGAAAGCTTAACAGAAAGTCCTGTTGTTAATATCTTTATATAGAGAAAAGGAGATACTTTACTTCTGAAATAAAAACTGAATATTATGCAAACAGTGTACAGAAAATAAGAAAAAGAGCTCTTAAGAATTAAAAACATGAAATGGAAATGAGAAATCTAGAGGATAATTTTCCTAGGGTAGTGCAAGAAAAAGTAAAGAGGTGAAAATAGGAAAGAATCAAAGGAAGAGCTCAAGAGGTGCAATGCCCACATCACTGGAGCTCCGGAGATACGTGACAAATTATATCAAGAAAATTTCCCAGAACTGAAAAACATGTGGTTCCTTTATTAAGAATCTACCAAATACTCATGATATAAATGAACTCACAACAATACATATGAATGTGAAATTTCAGATTTACAGGCACTGGAAAAACATACCACATGGAGAGTCATGACTCAGAAGGGTTTCAGACTTCAAAACAGCAACACTGGAAGTTAGGATGTAATATAGCCATACCTTCAAAATTCTAGCAGGAAATGACATTTCACTAGGAAGTTTACCATCACCCAAACAAGATTGAGCATAGGATGAAGACAAGATTGAGGTCAGATGAATCCAAATGGGATGTCTCATAAAATTTCACCATGGGAAACTACTGGAAGAGATGCCCCATTAAAACATAGGAGTAAACAAGGAAGGGAAGCTGTTGCTGATGAGAAGGGAAGGGGGATCCCCAGGGTGATCATCAGAGAAGATCTCAGGATGGCAGCTGTGTACCAGGCCTGGGAACCATCAGCTTAGAGTGATCCAGAGAGAGAACTTCTTGGATTTCCCAAGGATGATCAATATGCTACAATAGCTGACGCATCTGGACATTTTGAGAGGAAGCCTTAAAAAGTAGCTGAAATTTGGCATCAGATTATTGGTAGATAATTGTTAACACCTGAGAAAACAACAAAAAGAAAACGTTTAGAAAACAAAAAAAATACGTTGAATATAAGAAATAAGTGTAAGAATATAACACAAAATATGGTCTAACTCAGTGACAGTACTGGAAAATGAAAGATGGATCAAAAGGGTCTGCGTTTGTAGCATAGGAAGCACGAGCCGTAGTAGAAATCAATAGATAATATCTGAAATTTAAAAATCAAGAAATAATATTTGTTTGTAAATTAGAAACATGGAGAAAATACCCAAAGTATCTTACACATGGGGTGTATTTAAAACTTTCTAGGATGATCATAGACTTCTTTTGTAATGAAAAATAAAGGTACTGACTGATGAGAATGACGGATGGGAATTCTTGGTGGGTCTCCATGGAGTTACGCTCTGTTTGTGACTCTTCCAAGGAAGGAGTTAATTGAATCACAGAATTGGAGGAATTCAAAGATAAAAATGGTGGGTCCGTTGACAATGCCCACATGACAAATTATATCAAGAAAATTTCCCAGAACTGAAAAACATGTGGTTCCTTTATTAAGAATCTACCAAATACTCATGATATAAATGAACTCACAACAATACATATGAATGTGAAATTTCAGATTTACAGGCACTGGAAAAACATACCACATGGAGAGTCATGACTCAGAAGGGTTTCAGACTTCAAAACAGCAACACTGGAAGTTAGGATGTAATATAGCCATACCTTCAAAATTCTAGCAGGAAATGACATTTCACTAGGAAGTTTACCATCACCCAAACAAGATTGAGCATAGGATGAAGACAAGATTGAGGTCAGATGAATCCAAATGGGATGTCTCATAAAATTTCACCATGGGAAACTACTGGAAGAGATGCCCCATTAAAACATAGGAGTAAACAAGGAAGGGAAGCTGTTGCTGATGAGAAGGGAAGGGGGATCCCCAGGGTGATCATCAGAGAAGATCTCAGGATGGCAGCTGTGTACCAGGCCTGGGAACCATCAGCTTAGAGTGATCCAGAGAGAGAACTTCTTGGATTTCCCAAGGATGATCAATATGCTACAATAGCTGACGCATCTGGACATTTTGAGAGGAAGCCTTAAAAAGTAGCTGAAATTTGGCATCAGATTATTGGTAGATAATTGTTAACACCTGAGAAAACAACAAAAAGAAAACGTTTAGAAAACAAAAAAAATACGTTGAATATAAGAAATAAGTGTAAGAATATAACACAAAATATGGTCTAACTCAGTGACAGTACTGGAAAATGAAAGATGGATCAAAAGGGTCTGCGTTTGTAGCATAGGAAGCACGAGCCGTAGTAGAAATCAATAGATAATATCTGAAATTTAAAAATCAAGAAATAATATTTGTTTGTAAATTAGAAACATGGAGAAAATACCCAAAGTATCTTACACATGGGGTGTATTTAAAACTTTCTAGGATGATCATAGACTTCTTTTGTAATGAAAAATAAAGGTACTGACTGATGAGAATGACGGATGGGAATTCTTGGTGGGTCTCCATGGAGTTACGCTCTGTTTGTGACTCTTCCAAGGAAGGAGTTAATTGAATCACAGAATTGGAGGAATTCAAAGATAAAAATGTGAAGAGCACCTTGGGTCCGTTGACAAGTGACAGGAAGCCTGTGAGTTCTGCCCAGGGTGAAGGAACCTGAATTTACCCTCTTCCAGCTGCTGACCTCAGTGTTGACTCATCTCTGATGTTTCCTGGCTCTGAAAGGCATCCCCCTGATTCCTCACCCTGGGTTGTGGTGCCAGGCTGTGTGTATTTAGCTCCTTTAGAATCCAGCCTCATAAATCAGCCTGCCCTCACCCCTCCACTGTGGGAACAGCTTTTCTCTGCCTTCCCTCTCATTAGACCTTAGGTTTCAGGTGATGGCTGGGAACAAACATGGGGCTACATGAAACCAAGAGCAAATATTCCTCTCTTCCGTATTCCTGAGTGGTTTTGTTTAGCAGCAGAAGCTGAAGACAGACTCAAGGGCTGGATCCCTCAGAAAGTCGTTGCTAAACCATTGGTTGTGGCAGTTTGACTGCTTTCATTGAATTTGGTTGTTTCTCAGCTGTGTCATGTTGGATTTTTGGTAATAAATAGTTCACTATTAGCACCCTCAGTGAGCATACCTGTAATTTATGGAGTAACTGTTCTAGGCTGTGTTAACACTTACTGTCTGTCTCTACTCCTCACAGCACTGTCTGTATTTCATGTCTGAGAAGATGAAAGCGTAGCAAGATTCACTCTTGGATTGCACACATCTGTTGAGTGCCTGTGTGTACCAGGTAGTGTGCTGTCCTTGGGATTCTCATAGAGGACAGGGTGCCCACGAGTGCTGTACTTAAAATCGCTCACCAGCAGTGTGAGCAGACGGGTTGACAGGAGGGTATAATGCAGTGTGCTAAGTGCTAGAGTGGGAGTGGTACAGAGGCCTGTGGGTGCAATGAAGGAGGCAATTACTACTGTCAGAGGGTCAGGGAAGACTTGCTGGATAATCAGGTTTTGTCCTGAGGACAAGGAGTTACCTTAAAAAAAGGGGGCATAGGGAACAATGTAAGCAAAGACCCCAGAAAAGAAAATATAGAGCTAGTGTTCTTTCGCCTTTCATAGATGTTTGATGAGTGCGGCCTTAGAAAGGAGCAGCAAAGTGTGTGTATGCAGACACACCTGAGGGTCTTAAAAGTCAGATCCTTTCCACACCCAGACCTTTCTCACCCTTCTGTGCTCTGTAGTGCAACTTGAGTGACTGACCAAGAATAAATGACAATCCCTGGTTTGTTTTGTAGAAATCCTGGCTCTGAGCACTGCAGGAACTAAGATGAGATGGTGTTATAACTTGTCTCCATTGACTCTAAAGCCAGCATTCTTCAGCAGATTGTTGCGTAGTCTTGTTTTCTGACAGATAGGTATAAGTACCTAGCATGTGCCCAAGATTTTTTTTCAGGTACGTTATGTCTTTTTTTTTTTTCTCTTTTGATCATTCTTCACCCATTTCTCCTACCCCCTGCTTCCTGCAATCACCAATATGTTTTTTTCTATCTATAGGCTTGTGTATGGGGAGAGGGAGGTAGTTGTTTGTTTAAGATTTCACATATAAGAGAGATCATCCAATGTTTGTCTCTCTCTGACTTAATGGGCTTAGTATAATATCCTCAAGGTTCATCCATGTTGGTACAAAAGGGAAGATTGCATTTTAAAAATTGTGTTTACTCACCACAGTTTCTTCATGCATTCATCCACACGTACATTGTTTCTTTTTCTTGGCTGTTGAAAATAATGCTGCAGTGAGAGTTCAGATATCTTTTCAAGTTAGTATTTTTGTTTTCTTCATGTAAAGACTCAGAAGTGAAATTGCTGTGTCGTGTGGTAGTTCTGTTTTTAATTTTTTGAGGAATCTCCATACTGTTAGCCAAAGTGGCTGCCCTGTTTTACATTCCCACCAACCGTGAATGAGGGTTCCCTTTTCTCTACTTCCTCGCCAAGTCTTATTTTTTGTCTTTTTGATAACAGCCATTCTGACAGGTATAAGGTGATGTCTCACTGTGATTTTGATTTGCATTTCCCTGGTAAGTGATGTTGAACAGCTTTTCATGTGCTGGTTGGCCATCTGCATATCTTATTTGGAAAAAATACATACTCAGATCTTATGCCCGTCTGAAAATCAGATTGTGTTTTTGTTATTGAGGTGTGCAACTTGTTTCTTTATTTTGAACATTAACCCTTTATCAGGTATGATTTGCAAGTACTATATCCCATTCATGACATTGACATTGCTGTTTTATTTTGTTGATTTCATTTGCTCTGCTGAAGAGTTTTAGTTTGATATAGCCCCCCTTGTTTATTTTGCTTTTGTTGCTTTTGCTTTTACTGTCACAATAAAAAACATTGATAAGACTGGGAAAAGAGAATATAGAGCTAATGTCCTTTCCTGTTTCATACATTTATGGTGAGCATGGCCTTAGAAATGGTCAGCAGAGTGTGTGTGAAAACACACTCGAGGGTCCTAACACCCATGTTTTCTTCTAGGAGTGTTAGGATTTGAGGTCTTATGTTCAAGTCTTCAATTCATTTTGAATTAGTTTTTGTGTATGGTGTGAGATAGTCATTTCACTTCATCATTTCACTTCATTCTTTTGTATGTGGCTATCCAGTTTTTTCAATGCCTTTTATTGAAGAGACTGTGTTTTCCCCATTGTGTGTTCTCAACTTATTTGTGAATACATTGACCATATATGCATGCATTTATTTCTGGACTCTGTATTTCATTTCATTGATCAATGTATCTGTTTTGATGCCAATACTATACTGTTTAATTATAATAGCTTTGTGATATAGTTTGATATCAGGGAGTGTGATGCTTCCAATTTTGTTCTTTCTTAAGATTGCTTTGTCTATTCAGGGTCTTTTTTGTTTGGTACAGATTTTGTGATTATTTGTTCAATTATTTTATGAAAAATTCTGTTGGAACTTTGATATAGATTGCTCTGAATCTGTAGATAACTTTGACTAGTGTGACTCTTTTAGCAAAATTGATTCTGCCAATCCATGAACATGGAATGTCTTCATTTGTTTCTTTTTCCGTTTCTTTCATTAATATATTTTTTTTTCTTTCTTTTTTCCATTAATATCTTAATAGCGTTTCACCTCCTTGGTTAAATTTATTATCTTATTATTATTATTCTCTTATTATTTTTTATACAGTGGTAAATGTAATTGTTTTCTTAATTTCCTTTTCTGATACTTTTTTTATTACCTTGATTTTTTTTTTTTTTAATTTTGGCCTCTTTAATTGTTTATTTATTTATTTATCTTCATCCATCTTTATTCTTTGGCCTGTGTAGGCTTCCCATTGCAGTGGCTTCTTTCGTTGCAGAGCACCAGCTCTGGGCACATGTGCTCCAGAGTGCTGGCTCATAATTGGATACACTGGTATGCCACTCCATGGCACATGGGATCTTCCTGGGCCAGGGGTCCAGCCGATGTCCTTTGCACTGCAGGGCGGAGTCTTTACCCACTGGATCACCAGGGAAGCCCTACATTGATCTTTTAAAAATTATTTTTATTTTTGACTGTGCTGGGTGTTTGTTGCTGAAACTGGGATTCTCTAGTTGTGGCACGTGGGGTCAGCTCTCCAGTTGTGGTGCATGAGTTTTTTATTTCAGTGCCTTCTCTTATTGCAGAGCATGGGCTCAAGGGGCACGGGCTTCAGTAGCTGTGGTTCGTGCCTCAGAGTTGTTGTGTGTGGGCTTAGTTGCTCTGTGCATGCAGAATCTTCCTGGGCGAGGGTTAGAACCTGTGTCTCCTGCAGTGCAAGGCAGATTCTTCACTACTGGACTACCAGGGCAGTCTTGTACATTGATTTTTGTATCCGATAACTTTACTGAATTCATTTATTAATTCTAATAGCTTTTGATAGAATGTTTTAGATTTTCTATATATAGTATTGTCATCTGCACATAGTCTTACTACTTCTTTGCCAATTTGGATGTGCTTTATTTCTTTTTCTTGTCTAATTGGTGTGGCTAGAGCTTCTAATACTAAATTGAATAAAATCAGCAATAAGCCTCTCTTGTGGCTCACATGGTAAAGAATCCACCCGCAGTGCAGGAAACCTAGATCCGATCAATCCCTGGATCAGGAAGATCCCATGGAGAAAGGAATGGCGACTCACTCCAGTATTATTGCCTGGAGAGTCCCATGGACAAAAGAGTCTGGCAGGCCACAGTCCATAGGGTCACAAAGATTCAGAAAATGCACATTGCTTAATAGCGTTTCACCTCCTTGGTTAAATTTATTATCTTATTATTATTATTCTCTTATTATTTTTTATACAGTGGTAAATGTAATTGTTTTCTTAATTTCCTTTTCTGATACTTTTTTTATTACCTTGATTTTTTTTTTTTTTAATTTTGGCCTCTTTAATTGTTTATTTATTTATTTATCTTCATCCATCTTTATTCTTTGGCCTGTGTAGGCTTCCCATTGCAGTGGCTTCTTTCGTTGCAGAGCACCAGCTCTGGGCACATGTGCTCCAGAGTGCTGGCTCATAATTGGATACACTGGTATGCCACTCCATGGCACATGGGATCTTCCTGGGCCAGGGGTCCAGCCGATGTCCTTTGCACTGCAGGGCGGAGTCTTTACCCACTGGATCACCAGGGAAGCCCTACATTGATCTTTTAAAAATTATTTTTATTTTTGACTGTGCTGGGTGTTTGTTGCTGAAACTGGGATTCTCTAGTTGTGGCACGTGGGGTCAGCTCTCCAGTTGTGGTGCATGAGTTTTTTATTTCAGTGCCTTCTCTTATTGCAGAGCATGGGCTCAAGGGGCACGGGCTTCAGTAGCTGTGGTTCGTGCCTCAGAGTTGTTGTGTGTGGGCTTAGTTGCTCTGTGCATGCAGAATCTTCCTGGGCGAGGGTTAGAACCTGTGTCTCCTGCAGTGCAAGGCAGATTCTTCACTACTGGACTACCAGGGCAGTCTTGTACATTGATTTTTGTATCCGATAACTTTACTGAATTCATTTATTAATTCTAATAGCTTTTGATAGAATGTTTTAGATTTTCTATATATAGTATTGTCATCTGCACATAGTCTTACTACTTCTTTGCCAATTTGGATGTGCTTTATTTCTTTTTCTTGTCTAATTGGTGTGGCTAGAGCTTCTAATACTAAATTGAATAAAATCAGCAATAAGCCTCTCTTGTGGCTCACATGGTAAAGAATCCACCCGCAGTGCAGGAAACCTAGATCCGATCAATCCCTGGATCAGGAAGATCCCATGGAGAAAGGAATGGCTACTCACTCCAGTATTATTGCCTGGAGAGTTCCATGGACAAAAGAGTCTGGCAGGCCACAGTCCATAGGGTCACAAAGATTCAGATACAGCTTAGTGACTAACATTGTTTTAGAAGAAAAGCTTTGATCTTTTCACCATTATGATGTTATTTGTGGGTTTGTTGTGTATGGCTTTTATTATGTTGAGGCACATTGTCTATATCCACATTGTTGAGAGTTTTTGTCATGAAAAGATGTTGAATTTTGTCAAATGCCCTTTCTGCATCTATTGAGATGATCAGATGGTTTTTTATCCTTCATTTTGTTAATGTAGCATATCATGTCAAGTTGCAGATACAGAATTATCTTTATATCCCTGGAATAAATTTTGCATAATCATGGTATATAGTATTTTTGATGTATTATTGAATTCCGTTTACTAATATTTTGTTGAGGATTTTTTTTTTAAAGATTTATTTATTTATTATTTTTTTGGGTGGAGGGGCAGGTTGGGGAGGGAGTGGTGGGCAGGCCACTTCTATTGATCTTTCATTTATCTATTTTCATCCGTCTTTGTTCTTTGGCTCCTGTGGGCCTCCCATCGCTGTGGCCTCTGTTGTCGCAGAGCACCGACTCTGGGCACATGCGCTCCAGAGCTCTGGCTCGGTAATTGGACACATCAGTCCAGCTGCTCCATGGCACGTGGGATCTTCCCAGGCCAGGAATGGAACCGATGGCCCTTGCACCGCAAGGCAGTGTCCTTACCCACTGGACCACCAGGGAAGCCCTTGTTGAGGATTGTTCATCAGAAACATCGACTTACAGTTTTCTTGTGGTGTCCTTGTCTGGTTTTAGTGTGAATTTGGCACAATGCCTTGTCTTTGAATTGATTAGTCCTTTCTTTTGCTTCGCGTAGTCCATTGTCAAATCCCTCTAGTGTTTTTTAAGTACAGTTGTATGCTTCAGCTCCATGACTTCTGTTTTGTACTTTCTTATAGTTTCTGTCTCTTTGAAGTTCTCGCTGTGTTCATCCATTCTTCTCCCCAGTTTGGTGAGCCTACTGGACCCCTGTCTAAGAATGCAGACTGGCAGGCACCACCTCCATGTGTTCCCTCAGCTGTGTTCCAGAGAATAGCATCCCTGGAAGAGAGCTTTTACCCATGTCTGGTGCCCCAGTTTTTGTGGGTGCTATCCTGGAGATGCCTCTCGACTGCCTGCCTCTGGAAGCCAGGGTAGCTTACAATCCTGGTACTTTAGGATTGTAAGTAATAACCGGTGTCACCCAGAAAGGAGTGCATCCCCCCTGTCTGATGCCCCCATTTTCCTGGTTTCTGCCAGGGGCCACCTCTACATTACTTGACTCTGGTGGCCAGTGAGGCTTAAGCCTGTGGGTCCCAAGGACTGTAGCCAACAGAAAAATAGTTCTTAAACAGCCTCCAGGGGCACAGTGAGAGGCGATAGACCCAGGAGCTCTGTCTCCCTGTGGATGAGACCTATTAGCTAGTCATCATGACTGTGGCCCAAGGAGCAGGCTTATAATTAAACATGCATCTGCAGGCTGACTGTAATCCTTTCCAGAGACCACAGAGGGCAGGCACTGTCTTTGTGTGTTTTCTTCTCTGTCATGTTTCAGAGCACAGTGTCTCTTGGAATGGAGTTTTGCACATGTCTGGTATGCTGATTTTTACATTTGCTGTTCTGGATGTGGCTGCCACTCAGGGGGCACATGCGCCCAGAGCTCTGGCTCGGTAATTGGACACATCAGTCCAGCTGCTCCATGGCACGTGGGATCTTCCCAGGCCAGGAATGGAACCGATGGCCCTTGCACCGCAAGGCAGTGTCCTTACCACTGGACCACCAGGGAAGCCCTTGTTGAGGATTGTTCATCAGAAACATCGACTTACAGTTTTCTTGTGGTGTCCTTGTCTGGTTTTAGTGTGAATTTGGCACAATGCCTTGTCTTTGAATTGATTAGTCCTTTCTTTTGCTTCGCGTAGTCCATTGTCAAATCCCTCTAGTGTTTTTTAAGTACAGTTGTATGCTTCAGCTCCATGACTTCTGTTTTGTACTTTCTTATAGTTTCTGTCTCTTTGAAGTTCTCGCTGTGTTCATCCATTCTTCTCCCCAGTTTGGTGAGCCTACTGGACCCCTGTCTAAGAATGCAGACTGGCAGGCACCACCTCCATGTGTTCCCTCAGCTGTGTTCCAGAGAATAGCATCCCTGGAAGAGAGCTTTTACCCATGTCTGGTGCCCCAGTTTTTGTGGGTGCTATCCTGGAGATGCCTCTCGACTGCCTGCCTCTGGAAGCCAGGGTAGCTTACAATCCTGGTACTTTAGGATTGTAAGTAATAACCGGTGTCACCCAGAAAGGAGTGCATCCCCCCTGTCTGATGCCCCCATTTTCCTGGTTTCTGCCAGGGGCCACCTCTACATTACTTGACTCTGGTGGCCAGTGAGGCTTAAGCCTGTGGGTCCCAAGGACTGTAGCCAACAGAAAAATAGTTCTTAAACAGTCTCCAGGGGCACAGTGAGAGGCGATAGACCCAGGAGCTCTGTCTCCCTGTGGATGAGACCTATTAGCTAGTCATCATGACTGTGGCCCAAGGAGCAGGCTTATAATTAAACATGCATCTGCAGGCTGACTGTAATCCTTTCCAGAGACCACAGAGGGCAGGCACTGTCTTTGTGTGTTTTCTTCTCTGTCATGTTTCAGAGCACAGTGTCTCTTGGAATGGAGTTTTGCACATGTCTGGTATGCTGATTTTTACATTTGCTGTTCTGGTTTTATGTGGCTGCCACTCAAGGGATGCCCCTGGATCATCTGGCTCTGGTGGCTGCGGCTGGAGCTTGGCTTCCTGTGGGACTGCGGCAGTTGGGAGGCGCTTGGCAGGCTACCTCACCCAGGACACTGAAGACCGTGGACTGAGACACATCTCCTAGTGTTTCTGTGAAGGAGGCCACTTCATCTTCGTGCTCTGGACTGAGATGCAGACATCAGGGGTGGCATACATTTAATGGCCTACAGAGCTGTTCTCAAGGAGCTTAGATGGCATCTTGGCCTTCTCCCTCTGTTCTCCTCTTGACTGGACCCCCAAGCTCTATGACTGCCACCTAGCAGACACCAGCTTTCTACCTGGCTTTGGTGGTCACTGTGGCTTACACATGTGGTACCACCAGACTGGATATATTTGTATACTTTCAAAAGCTGCTGCCAGAAGGCCTGGGTTCCAGTCAGGCTGAATCTGATCCTGTTTCCTTCTTCTGGGGATCTTGCATCTTTTACATCTCCTTCATTGGCAGGTGGATTCTTTACCACTAAGATGTACTTTGTAAGAAATACAAATTCCCAGACTACCTCATGCCAAGTGACTCAGACTTTCTAGATTGATAATCAGAAATCTGCATGTTTAATGAGCTCTGTGCTTGATTCTGATATGTAGTCAAGTTGGAAAATTACTGGCTGGTTTTGTATGAAGCCCCATTCTAAGCCCTGCAGGATTTAAAGAACAGAGGTACTTGCCCTCAGGAGGCTCACACCAATGAGAGAGATCAGCCTTACTTAGATAACTTTAAGAGAGAACACAAACTGTGTTTGTTGAGGGTGTCCTTTGATCAGAGGAAGCATCTGTTTTACAATAAGTAGAAAAGAAATGCACCTGGTTGGTTAATTTTAAAAAGCATATACCCCATACATGTCTGTGAACAACAAAACTCTGTAAAACCTTTAAAATAAAGAATAAAAAAAAATAAAAAGCATATACCCAGTCAGTGAGATTTTACAGAAAGAGAAGTCACCTGCAGACTGGTGGAATAGTCTGCATCCTTTGAACTGAAGGCAAGGGAGGGTAACAAAGAGTAGCGTGAGGGTTTGACTAAATAAAAGTGAGTTTCAGGAAAGGCTAAAATGTTCACGAACCACTCATTACCCTTCAGATGAGCATCTCGTCCCTTTAATAAGGAAAACTGAAACGAAATTGACAGTAATTAGAAAAGAAGCAACCTGTGGTTCATCTGACTCTACCCCAGGGAAAGGCCAACAACAGAGTCCGGAAGGGTTTGTGCAGCAGACAAAACACTGATATCACAGGTGGAAAATTTTGAGTTATTTATAGGTGAGCTCCCCTGGGTCAGAGTAAGAGACTCCTGGGTAAACTCAAACTTATGGTTCTCTTGCTGACTTAGTGAAAGTTAGTATAAATGATAAGTGACGTCTTTGTATCTATGTTTTCTTGGCTGTTTTGCCTGAGGACATCACTTTTTGGAAAGTCTAGGACTGGGGAACTTTGGAAACTGCCTCTTTGCTGTCTCCTGTGAGTCAGGCTGGGATCAGAGGGCTCTCCTTGCCCCTGGCTGTCATGGAGAGGCTTGGGTCCACTCAGAGGATAAGCCTCTTCCTACGGAAAGAGGGTCAAATTTTTTTTCACAGGGCACAGACAAATAACAGTTACTTGCGACTGGAAGAGTTACCTCCGTGTAGGAGGTGATAGATGGAGTGGACTGAAAGGTTCATAGTGGACTAAAAAGACAAATGTTATAATGTACACGCCATATGTGCAATACAGTGTTAGGACTTGTTAGATTGCAGGTGACAGGAAACCCAACTCAGCTGGCTTCAACAGTACAGGAAGCTTATTGACTATGTGTCTGGGTAGGTTTCAGGGGAGGTTGATCCAGCGGCTCCGATGATGTCTTCAAGAACTCGTTTCAAGTCTTTCTGCTCTTGGCTCTTCCGAGCATTGACAGGCTGATCTTTTAGTCCTCATCAGGGAGCTGTTGCACACGTATTAGTTTAGTTCATTCACAGACAGCAGGGTGTGTGAAGGCGTATGTTTGAAGTGATTCTGGTGCTCAGTTGTGAGGTACTTGTAATACTCACCTGTGACTGTTTTGTTCAGTCCAGCGAGTAACTTTGTCCATCTATGGTGGAATAGTCTGCATCCTTTGAACTGAAGGCAAGGGAGGGTAACAAAGAGTAGCGTGAGGGTTTGACTAAATAAAAGTGAGTTTCAGGAAAGGCTAAAATGTTCACGAACCACTCATTACCCTTCAGATGAGCATCTCGTCCCTTTAATAAGGAAAACTGAAACGAAATCGACAGTAATTAGAAAAGAAGCAACCTGTGGTTCATCTGACTCTACCCCAGGGAAAGGCCAACAACAGAGTCCGGAAGGGTTTGTGCAGCAGACAAAACACTGATATCACAGGTGGAAAATTTTGAGTTATTTATAGGTGAGCTCCCCTGGGTCAGAGTAAGAGACTCCTGGGTAAACTCAAACTTATGGTTCTCTTGCTGACTTAGTGAAAGTTAGTATAAATGATAAGTGACGTCTTTGTATCTATGTTTTCTTGGCTGTTTTGCCTGAGGACATCACTTTTTGGAAAGTCTAGGACTGGGGAACTTTGGAAACTGCCTCTTTGCTGTCTCCTGTGAGTCAGGCTGGGATCAGAGGGCTCTCCTTGCCCCTGGCTGTCATGGAGAGGCTTGGGTCCACTCAGAGGATAAGCCTCTTCCTACGGAAAGAGGGTCAAATTTTTTTTCACAGGGCACAGACAAATAACAGTTACTTGCGACTGGAAGAGTTACCTCCGTGTAGGAGGTGATAGATGGAGTGGACTGAAAGGTTCATAGTGGACTAAAAAGACAAATGTTATAATGTACACGCCATATGTGCAATACAGTGTTAGGACTTGTTAGATTGCAGGTGACAGGAAACCCAACTCAGCTGGCTTCAACAGTACAGGAAGCTTATTGACTATGTGTCTGGGTAGGTTTCAGGGGAGGTTGATCCAGCGGCTCCGATGATGTCTTCAAGAACTCGTTTCAAGTCTTTCTGCTCTTGGCTCTTCCGAGCATTGACAGGCTGATCTTTTAGTCCTCATCAGGGAGCTGTTGCACACGTATTAGTTTAGTTCATTCACAGACAGCAGGGTGTGTGAAGGCGTATGTTTGAAGTGATTCTGGTGCTCAGTTGTGAGGTACTTGTAATACTCACCTGTGACTGTTTTGTTCAGTCCAGCGAGTAACTTTGTCCATCTATGGGTACAACTGCAGGGCAGTTAGGTGCTCATCATGTTTGCTGGACGCTGCGCTCTGAGACTGCCTATGTTATGGGGCAGTGAAACAGAAGTTAAGAAAAACTAGGGGAAAAGTTGTATGTTGCACTGGGTGGCCTTTAAGACTGTTTTCAGCCACCCTGACTCTAGAAGTTTTTATTTACTTTCTCTGTAATGTCCTGGGCGTGCTTTTTAAAGGTAGGCAGATTCTGGAGTCAGTGAGTCAGTTTCAGGAGTCAGAATGTAAGATGACAGTAGTTTCTCATCCTTAGCTTTTAAGTCAAGAACTGCTTTCCAAAATGCGTGTGAGTCCTTGGCGGGCAAGTCAACTTTGAGCATCTTTGGGCTATGTGTATAGCCCCAGAATAGCATCTGAATTACATTGTCTCTGTCTATTTTCCCCAACCTGTGATTGCTGATGGACAGAAACTTCATAAAACCTTGATTCAAACCACAGAATGGCTGAATAATTCATGCTTGACTTTTTTTTTTTTTTTTTTGAAGAATTTTGAAACCCAAAATAGGACTGTAAAGGAAATGGATATTATGTTTTCTTTTTTCCTGCCCTTTTAAGCTTAATTAGGTTTACATTGGGTAATGGGGGTCATATTTAGAGGAAAGTTTTTTCTTTTTTTTTTAGTACGATATTAAGCTATATATCAGGATTTCTTTTTGTCTATAACTTGCATTAAAAAGACACAAACCCCAAGCCTAAAATAAATAAAAACAGTTACTTGGCAGTATCTCTGTCCACCATGAAGGGACTTGGTTATACTTACAGGAGACAAATGTTTTGTGACTGTGTCTTAGAATCTTTACTGTTCTTGCTAAGTCTGTTATTTATATTTTGAATTAGAAGTTTAGTGTCATGAATTTGTTGTTACTTTCTTTGGCCTGTTCTTTGGTGTCTTTTCCTTTTCAGGATTGTAGCGTGATTGGACCATTCTCACAAAGATTTCACTTGAGGTTTTATTTTCAGCATGGACACCTATCAGCAACCTTAAATGCTCAGTGAGCCTTCTCTGTTAGGATTTCTGCCCTCGAACGACAGTTTAGATCCCTGTCTTCCTTTTCTTTTCTCTTGTTCTTTTTCACTCTAGTCTTCTTTTCACAAGGTATACTGTCAGCAGTAGCTTAGAAGTTTGCTATTTAAGTCATCATGTTTGCTGGAAGACTGCCTATGTTATGGGGCAGTGAAACAGAAGTTAAGAAAAACTAGGAAAAGTTGTATGTTGCACTGGGTGGCCTTTAAGACTGTTTTCAGCCACCCTGACTCTAGAAGTTTTTATTTACTTTCTCTGTAATGTCCTGGGCGTGCTTTTTAAAGGTAGGCAGATTCTGGAGTCAGTGAGTCAGTTTCAGGAGTCAGAATGTAAGATGACAGTAGTTTCTCATCCTTAGCTTTTAAGTCAAGAACTGCTTTCCAAAATGCGTGTGAGTCCTTGGCGGGCAAGTCAACTTTGAGCATCTTTGGGCTATGTGTATAGCCCCAGAATAGCATCTGAATTACATTGTCTCTGTCTATTTTCCCCAACCTGTGATTGCTGATGGACAGAAACTTCATAAAACCTTGATTCAAACCACAGAATGGCTGAATAATTCATGCTTGACTTTTTTTTTTTTTTTTGAAGAATTTTGAAACCCAAAATAGGACTGTAAAGGAAATGGATATTATGTTTTCTTTTTTCCTGCCCTTTTAAGCTTAATTAGGTTTACATTGGGTAATGGGGGTCATATTTAGAGGAAAGTTTTTTCTTTTTTTTTTAGTACGATATTAAGCTATATATCAGGATTTCTTTTTGTCTATAACTTGCATTAAAAAGACACAAACCCCAAGCCTAAAATAAATAAAAACAGTTACTTGGCAGTATCTCTGTCCACCATGAAGGGACTTGGTTATACTTACAGGAGACAAATGTTTTGTGACTGTGTCTTAGAATCTTTACTGTTCTTGCTAAGTCTGTTATTTATATTTTGAATTAGAAGTTTAGTGTCATGAATTTGTTGTTACTTTCTTTGGCCTGTTCTTTGGTGTCTTTTCCTTTTCAGGATTGTAGCGTGATTGGACCATTCTCACAAAGATTTCACTTGAGGTTTTATTTTCAGCATGGACACCTATCAGCAACCTTAAATGCTCAGTGAGCCTTCTCTGTTAGGATTTCTGCCCTCGAACGACAGTTTAGATCCCTGTCTTCCTTTTCTTTTCTCTTGTTCTTTTTCACTCTAGTCTTCTTTTCACAAGGTATACTGTCAGCAGTAGCTTAGAAGTTTGCTATTTAAGTCATAGACGCCCCTGTGAAAGGTAAAAGCTCAAACTAGATACGTTCTTCCTCTTTGATTTCCCATCTTACTTTCTTTTCTGCTTCTAGTGTATTTGGGGGGAGAAGATGAGCTCACTACTGCAGAGACCCAGACGACAGAACCCTAAGGTCATTTTGGAGGAGCTTGATCCTCAAAGAGACCTTTATCATTCAAGAGTTGTCAGAATGAAGCCATAAAAGAAAATTAGGTGTGGTTAAAAAAAATCAAGTAAGGGGCTAATAATCACTTGGGATGAAGTTGAAGAAGACGCTTATTAACTGTTGTAACCGACTTCACTGAGGTTTCTGGTGCTCACTCCTCTTGAAGGGCAAATATTGCTGATGCTTCTAGGATGAGGCAGTGTGGAAGGGTAGAAAGTGCATCAGATGACGGCCGTTCTGGTTTGTCTTTGTTACTAAGCTGACTCGAGGACTTTGACCAAGACCTGGAATTACTCTATGCATCATGTGAAACAAGAGGTCGTTGGACGATGACTTGGATTGTGCAATGCAAGGTAAACCTACCTCCTTACTGCCTGACCTGATTGCTTGTCAGTTGGCTTCTGCTATGTGGAAGACTCTCTCTGTCCCTGAATCTCAGTTGGCTCTGCTCGTGTCAGCCTTAGCATCTCAGATGGCTACCCTGCTTCTTCCAGGTTGCCTTCCTTTAGCTTACCCAAATCTTAACCATCCTTACAAGGCCAGATCAAATGACCTTCAGCCTTTTCTAGCTGTTCAGGTCATTAATGAGCTCCTACTCCTCATAACTTTCATTGTGCTTATCCATCGCATATTGCCCAATAGAACTGTTTATTAAAACACTTGATGTCCATTTGTTGCAGCATTTTTAATCTGGAGGGGACTGTGTTCAGGGCTTGGGACCTTAGGCACGAAAATGGTGTCCTTATCATGTCCTACCCTGCACCCTGTGTAAGCTGGGCAAATAATAGGTGTCCCACTGATTGCTGGCTAAAGCCTAGAATTTGTAGGGGGTGTGAAAGCTCTGGTATTTCAGCTACTCATGTACATTAGGTTGAAGTCATGGACAAAAGTAGAGAAGGAAGTTTTAAGCCTAAACTATCTAAGAGACTATTTACTGTCATCACTCTGGGTGCCCATGAGCACTCTCTTTCCTCTGTGCTCATTTCTCTTTTTTAAAGGATGTGCTTACAGTGAGGCCTTCAACTTTGTCAGCCTGTTAGCAGGTAATGATGTGGCTTCTGTGTCCAAGAGGGGCCACAACTCTGCCACTCATACTTCATTTTGCCTCCTAGAAGTCTCCTGAGGTTTTCTGCCCCACCCTCCCTCACCATAGATTGCACTACACACTTGGAAGACCACCATTCTAGCTGAACTCCCTCATTTTATAGGTGAAGAAACTAAGGTTTGGAAACTGAGAGATGGTTTGTTGGAGACCTCACAGTGCCACTGGAAACCATCTCTGGCTATCCTACTGTGCCTTACACCGTGCTTCCCATTCATGCCAGTGGGTGAATACAGGGGAAAAATCACCAGAGTTGAATGATGTTCTAAATGACCTTATAGTTGTGAATCAAAAATGTAAGCAGTGTTGATGTTTCTTGTGTAATCCTCAACCCCCGACTGTTCAGATCAGCTGGGTAGGATGAAGAATGGCTAGAAGGGTCACTGGGTACAAGGTTCAAAGTCTCTGATGAGCAGTGAGTAGTTTTTCTTGGTTTTGACCCACAATTTTTTTAGCTTTGTCATCTAGGCCCTCGCCCCAATGTGGGTCATGTGAAAGGGTCTGTAGGTTTTCAACGATCCAGTATTGGAAAAAGGTTGATGGGGACACTTTCTGTTTTGTTAAGCTGGGATTTGATCTTCAGACCTTCAGGGTGAAAGGCTAATACCTTAATTTGTGTGTTTTATAAATCCACTTGATATTGCCCAATAGAACTGTTTATTAAAACATTTGTATGCAGCATTTTTAATCTGGAGGGGACTGTGTTCAGGGCTTGGGACCTTAGGCACGAAAATGGTGTCCTTATCATGTCCTACCCTGCACCCTGTGTAAGCTGGGCAAATAATAGGTGTCCCACTGATTGCTGGCTAAAGCCTAGAATTTGTAGGGGGTGTGAAAGCTCTGGTATTTCAGCTACTCATGTACATTAGGTTGAAGTCATGGACAAAAGTAGAGAAGGAAGTTTTAAGCCTAAACTATCTAAGAGACTATTTACTGTCATCACTCTGGGTGCCCATGAGCACTCTCTTTCCTCTGTGCTCATTTCTCTTTTTTAAAGGATGTGCTTACAGTGAGGCCTTCAACTTTGTCAGCCTGTTAGCAGGTAATGATGTGGCTTCTGTGTCCAAGAGGGGCCACAACTCTGCCACTCATACTTCATTTTGCCTCCTAGAAGTCTCCTGAGGTTTTCTGCCCCACCCTCCCTCACCATAGATTGCACTACACACTTGGAAGACCACCATTCTAGCTGAACTCCCTCATTTTATAGGTGAAGAAACTAAGGTTTGGAAACTGAGAGATGGTTTGTTGGAGACCTCACAGTGCCACTGGAAACCATCTCTGGCTATCCTACTGTGCCTTACACCGTGCTTCCCATTCATGCCAGTGGGTGAATACAGGGAATAATCACCAGAGTTGAATGATGTTCTAAATGACCTTATAGTTGTGAATCAAAAAATGTAAGCAGTGTTGATGTTTCTTGTGTAATCCTCAACCCCTGACTGTTCAGATCAGCTGGGTAGGATGAAGAATGGCTAGAAGGGTCACTGGGTACAAGGTTCAAAGTCTCTGATGAGCAGTGAGTAGTTTTTCTTGGTTTTGACCCACAATTTTTTTAGCTTTGTCATCTAGGCCCTCGCCCCAATGTGGGTCATGTGAAAGGGTCTGTAGGTTTTCAACGATCCAGTATTGGAAAAAGGTTGATGGGGACACTTTCTGTTTTGTTACCTAAGCTGGGATTTGATCTTCAGACCTTCAGGGTGAAAGGCTAATACCTTAATTTGTGTGTTTTATAAACATCCCCAGGGGATGACCTTCTTCTAGACTCGTGATACTCACGTTCTGCGGGACTTTAAGCTGAAATTTCTGACTTACAGAGTGAGGTGGCCTGCTGCAGTTTAGAATCTGCAGGATTGATTAGTTTTCAGCAAGTGTTGTTTGCGTACTATTGAATAAAAGCATTTGATGGTGGTGGTAGGGTACTTAGAAAATGGAATTTTTATTAAAAAAAATATACCTTATGATTTAAAAAATTAACCTCTCTAATAGATGGTGCATCCAGCAAAGTAAGGTATTTCCCCTTGTAACTTCTCCCCTCCTAGCAGCTTTCCTTCACTGGTCATCTTTATTTTTCTGTCAGTCAAATTATTTTTCAGCAGAGCATGAAAAGTGGAGCTGGAGACGCTGCATGGTTGTGTGTTAGAACCACATGGAAAGTTTTTTGTTTTATGTAAATAGAGATTGATGGAACATTTTACACAGAGTACAGGCTTTTGACAAAAAGTATTGATGGTTGCTTTCAGTAAGTGTTACTTGAGATGACAGAACATTGCATTTTAAGATGAATTACACAAGAAACTCCCTCTTTGGGAATGTCATACATTTTATTTCATCTGTTGTTTTATGAGAATGACTGAAGTCATGAATACCTTAGCCTGAACTGTTTCCTTTGCACGTTATAAGTCTTGGTTTGGTGCACTCCTATTTTCAATACCAAGTTATAGAGAAAATATTTATACTGGCAAATAACATTGATAAAAATGCCTAAATGTTCAGAAGCAGAACATAACTTCTCACATGGTTTACCCCTGTGTGGTGGTGATTTGTGGGAAGCCTGGGAACCTGGTTAGAGTTAAATGTGTATTTTTCAGAAAGATCTTAGAGATTTCTGATAAATGGCTTTTTGGAGGGTATGCTTGGTGGTTTCCCACCTCTGGCTATATTTGAATTTCAACAACGCTCCTTTTGCATCCATTTTATATAGATACCTCAGATATAATGTGGGTTTGCTTTCAGATCACTGGAGTAAAACTGGTCATAGGAAATTTCTGATTTCCCAGTGATGCTAGAGAAGACTTGAAACTCACTTGGACAGCTAAGAGATCAAACCAGTCAATCCTAAAGGAAATCAACCGTGGATATTCAGTGGAAGGACTGATGCTGAAACGCCAATACTTTGGCCGCCTGATGCCAAGAGCTGACTCACTGGGGGAGACCCTAATGCTGGGAGAAATTGAGGGTGGGAGGAGAAGGTGGGGACAGAGGATGGCATCATCAGCTCAATGGACATGAGTCTGAGCAAACTCCAGGAGACAGTGAAGGACAGGGAAGCCTGGTGTGCTGTAGTTCGTGGGGTTGCAAAGAGCTGGATACGACTGAGTGATGAACAGCCACAACAAAGTGCATCTAAAAGTCATGTGTGCACTATACTGTAGTCTATTAAGTGTGCAGCAGCAATGTGTCCTTAATAAATGTACATATTTAAAGTACATTATTATGGAAAATTGCTAATCATCATCTGAGCTCTCAATGAGCTATAGTAACATCAGTGAGTACTGATTCCAGCCCGCCATGAAAAGTAGAATAATAATGAAAAAGATGGAAATAGCATGAGAATTACCAATATGTGACAGAGACAAAAAGTGAGCAAATGCTGTTGGAAAATGGATGGACTTGCTTGATGCAGGGTTGCCACAAACCTACAATTTGTTTTAAAATGCTGTGTCTGAAGTGCAGTAACAAACCTAGTTTGCACTTTTTCCTTTTTATAATATTCAATACCAACGTTTTATAAGTCTTGGTTTGGTGCACTCCTATTTTCAATACCAAGTTATAGAGAAAATATTTATACTGGCAAATAACATTGATAAAAATGCCTAAATGTTCAGAAGCAGAACATAACTTCTCACATGGTTTACCCCTGTGTGGTGGTGATTTGTGGGAAGCCTGGGAACCTGGTTAGAGTTAAATGTGTATTTTTCAGAAAGATCTTAGAGATTTCTGATAAATGGCTTTTTGGAGGGTATGCTTGGTGGTTTCCCACCTCTGGCTATATTTGAATTTCAACAACGCTCCTTTTGCATCCATTTTATATAGATACCTCAGATATAATGTGGGTTTGCTTTCAGATCACTGGAGTAAAACTGGTCATAGGAAATTTCTGATTTCCCAGTGATGCTAGAGAAGACTTGAAACTCACTTGGACAGCTAAGAGATCAAACCAGTCAATCCTAAAGGAAATCAACCGTGGATATTCAGTGGAAGGACTGATGCTGAAACGCCAATACTTTGGCCGCCTGATGCCAAGAGCTGACTCACTGGGGGAGACCCTAATGCTGGGAGAAATTGAGGGTGGGAGGAGAAGGTGGGGACAGAGGATGGCATCATCAGCTCAATGGACATGAGTCTGAGCAAACTCCAGGAGACAGTGAAGGACAGGGAAGCCTGGTGTGCTGTAGTTCGTGGGGTTGCAAAGAGCTGGATACGACTGAGTGATGAACAGCCACAACAAAGTGCATCTAAAAGTCATGTGTGCACTATACTGTAGTCTATTAAGTGTGCAGCAGCAATGTGTCCTTAATAAATGTACATATTTAAAGTACATTATTATGGAAAATTGCTAATCATCATCTGAGCTCTCAATGAGCTATAGTAACATCAGTGAGTACTGATTCCAGCCCGCCATGAAAAGTAGAATAATAATGAAAAAGATGGAAATAGCATGAGAATTACCAATATGTGACAGAGACAAAAAGTGAGCAAATGCTGTTGGAAAATGGATGGACTTGCTTGATGCAGGGTTGCCACAAACCTACAATTTGTTTTAAAAAAATGCTGTGTCTGAAGTGCAGTAACATGAAGCACAATAAGATGAGGTATGGCCAGAACTGTTACTTGTTTTTTATGTAAAGGACCTGGAAATCCAGGTCTGTGGTGACTTTGGTTTGGGGCCTAAATTTTCTTTGAAGTATGAATTCAGGGCTATCAGCTTAAAGGCATCATGAGTATTAATAGATTCATTACATATTTGAACTGGTACAATTTATACTAAGAACTGAGGATATAGAACTTACAATCCCGTGAAGGGGAGAGAGAAATAAACAGATAATAAAATTTCAGGCTGGGAAGTTGTGAAGAAAATAGAGCAAGTGGTTAGAGTGTCTCAGAAGTGGGTTTAGGGGTTGTTTTAGAGTTGTTAGGGAACATTGCTCTGGGCAGTGACATTTAAACAAAAAACTGAAAGATGAGACAGTTTGAGCTATGTCAAGGTTTGGGAACCTGGCATAGGAAACAGCAAGTGCAAAGGCCCTGGGGCCAGAACAAGCTTGGCATGTTTGAGGAACAGCAGGAAGGTCAGTGCAGTGCGGAGAAGGCTGTGGTGGGAGTGCTCTATGTTAGGGGGTTGGTGTGGGAGGCTGACAGGAAAGCCAGGTACCAGAGGAACAGGGTTCTGCATGTTTGTTTCCATGTGCAGCTGTAGGCTTCTTGGTCTGTGTCCATACTGTCTTCAACTGCCCTAGAGCCTGGCCACACAGGCTTGGCGATTTTCACCTTGTTTACTTCCATACAAATGCCTCCGTTCCCCATTGGCACTCTCATGAGTGATGAACAGCCACAACAAAGTGCATCTAAAAGTCATGTGTGCACTATACTGTAGTCTATTAAGTGTGCAGCAGCAATGTGTCCTTAATAAATGTACATATTTAAAGTACATTATTATGGAAAATTGCTAATCATCATCTGAGCTCTCAATGAGCTATAGTAACATCAGTGAGTACTGATTCCAGCCCGCCATGAAAAGTAGAATAATAATGAAAAAGATGGAAATAGCATGAGAATTACCAATATGTGACAGAGACAAAAAGTGAGCAAATGCTGTTGGAAAATGGATGGACTTGCTTGATGCAGGGTTGCCACAAACCTACAATTTGTTTTAAAAAAATGCTGTGTCTGAAGTGCAGTAACATGAAGCACAATAAGATGAGGTATGGCCAGAACTGTTACTTGTTTTTTATGTAAAGGACCTGGAAATCCAGGTCTGTGGTGACTTTGGTTTGGGGCCTAAATTTTCTTTGAAGTATGAATTCAGGGCTATCAGCTTAAAGGCATCATGAGTATTAATAGATTCATTACATATTTGAACTGGTACAATTTATACTAAGAACTGAGGATATAGAACTTACAATCCCGTGAAGGGGAGAGAGAAATAAACAGATAATAAAATTTCAGGCTGGGAAGTTGTGAAGAAAATAGAGCAAGTGGTTAGAGTGTCTCAGAAGTGGGTTTAGGGGTTGTTTTAGAGTTGTTAGGGAACATTGCTCTGGGCAGTGACATTTAAACAAAAAACTGAAAGATGAGACAGTTTGAGCTATGTCAAGGTTTGGGAACCTGGCATAGGAAACAGCAAGTGCAAAGGCCCTGGGGCCAGAACAAGCTTGGCATGTTTGAGGAACAGCAGGAAGGTCAGTGCAGTGCGGAGAAGGCTGTGGTGGGAGTGCTCTATGTTAGGGGGTTGGTGTGGGAGGCTGACAGGAAAGCCAGGTACCAGAGGAACAGGGTTCTGCATGTTTGTTTCCATGTGCAGCTGTAGGCTTCTTGGTCTGTGTCCATACTGTCTTCAACTGCCCTAGAGCCTGGCCACACAGGCTTGGCGATTTTCACCTTGTTTACTTCCATACAAATGCCTCCGTTCCCCATTGGCACTCTCATCCCACCACCCTCTGGATGTCAATATAGATAAAGTCTTAAATGTTCACTCCCCTGGAACGAATCCCTCGGTCAAATCTACTTTCACATGCTTGGAGCATCACTGTCTCCAGGGCTTTCCCCATGCTTTTACAGTTACATGTGTATGTGGCTGTCTTTCCAGCTGTAAGCAGCTTTTCATCATACTGGGCTCCCTAGGGCTTCGTGTAGTGCCTGGCACCCAGTGTAGGCTCAGTGTATTTATTGGCTGAATAAATGAAACAATACCCTGTACAAGACCCGATTGCCCAACACAAGTACCAGAAATTAGAGTAAATGCAGTCACTAAACATTTCACTCTTCAGAAGGGACGTAAAACCAACTCAGGGAAATAAGACTTTTAAAAAAAAGGAAAAAAAGCCTAGTTTTAGAGCTGTTCTGAAGCACTTATTAAGATGAGTTTAACTAGTTGTTGGTTTAGAAAGTTGCAGGAATGAGAGCTCGATGGGGGATTAAGTGGCCCGGGAGACAGCAGTGTTTAAACTCTGGTGGGATACAAACCCCAGAGGCCAGCTGGGTCGTTATACCAGGTCTTTGCTGTATTTGAGCCTGTGGCCCAGGGCCTTACGAGATACTTGGTCCTCCATAAATTTGGAGCCGATTTGGAACTAGCTAGCTGTTTTTCTCCCTGCTGAATTAATGTGCTGTTCAGCCGAAGCGCAAATATGAAATATATTAAAAGCAAACTCAAAACAGGTCAATGTTTTCCCCCTAATGCTATGGAAATATTTGTTTTTAAATCATCGTTTAGTGCTCCACAAGTCTTCCTTATGAAGTATTTTTCTTTTCTTTCTTTTTTTTTTTTTTCTGAGGGAGTGGGTAGCAAAGACTGCTTTTCCCAGTGTAAAAAGACTATTTCTTAAGTCCTGATTTATTCAGAAATTTAAATGGAGAAAATGGCCCCAGATCCCACACAAGTGAAACTTTATTTTTTAATCTGGGGCACAGTAGGGAGTCCTGAGAAATGCATTTTCCTCCAGGATTGTAGGAGGAATACATAGTGTTTGTTTAAAGCATCAGGTATTGAGAAATGTAATGGCGGGGTGAAAAGTTTGACCTCAGCTGCCAGATCCGATCTGCTAGGGGGTAATTGAGTTGCCATGTTTTTTTCCTCTTCAGTTTAAATCAAGTTTTGCTATAGCCCATTTAAGTGTCAAATTGGTAGCAAAACTTGACAACTTCAGGGTGCAGACTTGCTTTTGATCAGAATTTACATGCAAATCATTTTTGCCTTGAACTGTCAACTCCTGTTTCTGATACTCTTAAGGGGGACATGTCCCTCCCCACCCCTTTCCCCCACCCCCAAGCCAAAGGGGATGGTTGGCTAATGTTATTAATCAGCGTGTGGAAGAAAAATTATCTTGATAAATATGGTGGTTAAACTATATTTTCCCTTTTGTGTGTCAGCTGTTGCAGCTGGGCATTTAATCTCCTTTTACCTAGAAGGAAATCAAACAATTATCCAGCGCTTGATGTCAAAAAGAAACTAGTGAATGAGAGGTTGGAGGGTCACCAGTGTATTGGGGAATGGACTTAAGCCACCAAAACCCAACAAAGGGTGCTGACAGTCTGCATTTTCTTAGGCATTAAACAAAGTCTTTGGTAACTTTAAAGAATCTTTCCTTGCATGACTAAACTCATTGAGAGGGTTCCTTACGAGATACTTGGTCCTCCATAAATTTGGAGCCGATTTGGAACTAGCTAGCTGTTTTTCTCCCTGCTGAATTAATGTGCTGTTCAGCCGAAGCGCAAATATGAAATATATTAAAAGCAAACTCAAAACAGGTCAATGTTTTCCCCCTAATGCTATGGAAATATTTGTTTTTAAATCATCGTTTAGTGCTCCACAAGTCTTCCTTATGAAGTATTTTTCTTTTCTTTCTTTTTTTTTTTTTTTCTGAGGGAGTGGGTAGCAAAGACTGCTTTTCCCAGTGTAAAAAGACTATTTCTTAAGTCCTGATTTATTCAGAAATTTAAATGGAGAAAATGGCCCCAGATCCCACACAAGTGAAACTTTATTTTTTAATCTGGGGCACAGTAGGGAGTCCTGAGAAATGCATTTTCCTCCAGGATTGTAGGAGGAATACATAGTGTTTGTTTAAAGCATCAGGTATTGAGAAATGTAATGGCGGGGTGAAAAGTTTGACCTCAGCTGCCAGATCCGATCTGCTAGGGGGTAATTGAGTTGCCATGTTTTTTTCCTCTTCAGTTTAAATCAAGTTTTGCTATAGCCCATTTAAGTGTCAAATTGGTAGCAAAACTTGACAACTTCAGGGTGCAGACTTGCTTTTGATCAGAATTTACATGCAAATCATTTATGCCTTGAACTGTCAACTCCTGTTTCTGATACTCTTAAGGGGACATGTCCCTCCCACCCCTTTCCCCACCCCAAGCCAAAGGGGATGGTTGGCTAATGTTATTAATCAGCGTGTGGAAGAAAAATTATCTTGATAAATATGGTGGTTAAACTATATTTTCCCTTTTGTGTGTCAGCTGTTGCAGCTGGGCATTTAATCTCCTTTTACCTAGAAGGAAATCAAACAATTATCCAGCGCTTGATGTCAAAAAGAAACTAGTGAATGAGAGGTTGGAGGGTCACCAGTGTATTGGGGAATGGACTTAAGCCACCAAAACCCAACAAAGGGTGCTGACAGTCTGCATTTTCTTAGGCATTAAACAAAGTCTTTGGTAACTTTAAAGAATCTTTCCTTGCATGACTAAACTCATTGAGAGGGTTAGAGAGAAAGCTGCCTCAGAAGTCTTAAGCCTGAAACTTTTCTTTTTTTTTTTTTTTTTTCAGTTTTGCCCTAAACCCTTGGGATGCTTAAAAGCACGTGAGCGTGTGTAGCTCCATCATCCTGTGAGACAAAGGACTGTTTGCACTTTCACAGAGTTAATAATGACAGTAGTGAGTCTTTCTTGTTTCCAGCCACCCTGTCTTAGCATTCCCAGTCCCCCACCTTCCTGAAGAATTTAATTGTGATTTATACTCTGTCTCCAAATTCTTCGAGACAGCCCTACTCTGGAAAGCAAGAGAATAGGAGGCCCCAATGGGAGGAAAAATGGAGAAAAAGAACTTTGTAGAACTCACTGTAGATTAATAGAGCTGACTATGAATATTTGTAATTATCCATTATGGAGCCAAAACTTTCAGTGAAATAATGTGTGAGATTTTGTTTCCAGCCAGCCTGAAATTCCTTCCCATTGCTGCACCCACCCCCCTCCCCCCACCACAGTGGGGTGAGAACATCAAATATGTCATCTTGCCAAGATGACAGCCCGCATCGCGTCAGATGGGAGACACATGCAAGCCTGACCTGTGAAGTCAAAGAAATTTCAAGATCAGATTCGTCTGATCCGACGTGGCCGGTTGCAGGCCCTTCGAAAATCTCCTTGGCCAGGCCCCTTCCTGCCCCCTGTCCGGCCCTGCCTGCCTGTGTGCTGTGAAATTTTAATTGAATTGTTAATGACACCAAGGAGTGACACAACACATGAGAAACTTCCAAGAATCAGTCAGGAGGAGCCCTTTTTCTTACTGTTACAAAACAGAAGACACTGGGAAACTGACAAGTCCTAGCGGCGAGGCCAGAGTAGTAATTGATAGCAGGCTGCCTAGAGCCAAGGTCCTTCCCTGGTAATTGCAAGCAGAGGCTGCCTCTGTGATCTCGCCAGTGGGGTTGGCCATGCCAGAGCGACCTGGCTTTGACGGATGGCTTTCCCGCGGTAATGACTTAGGCATGTTCGCTCTCTCGCATGAGACCATGTGTCCCTCCCATTGGAGAAAATGAGCTGAGCATTTTGCTGCTTCTTTAACAGGGTGCTGTTAAAATAACTCTATTCTATTATATAAGCCCTGTAGTGCCAGGGGCTAAATTTATATGGTTATAAACAAGAGATATGACTTTGGAATACCTCAGTACTGTGTTTTGCTATTTCTTTAGGATTTCAAATGGTGTTTTCAAAATAATGGATTTTACTTCAAGAAAATAAAATTGGGGAGGGAAGAAGGGAGGAAGGATCCCATTTCTGAACAAAACCCTCATCCTGTTTTTAAATTCCTCTGTGTATCTTCCCTAATTCACTGGCCCAATATTTATTTGTATCTGTGTTTGTTTTGCTGGCCGGATCTGACTCTCTCTGGGGGCATCAGAAATATTATTTACTCCAGGATTCAGAAATAAGATAGATATTTTATTTCTTGGTTTTTAAATTCTCCAAAGATTTCTTTTTATTTTTTTCCTTTCCCATTTCTGGACATTGATGTATCTTAGAACTTTTATGTGGCTTCTCCCTTCTCTTCTCTTCCCCTTCCCGGAATGTAATTTTGTTGATAAAATATGATCATAAACTGAAATGTCCCTGATGATCTGTGGCACTTCTAGATTTTCACTCCTGTCAGTGACTGAAACTTACTAATTCTCAGAGAGGGGTCCCTGCATGCTTTTCCCCACTGGGGCATGTGCTTTCTGGCATATTTAAAGTTTGGTTTCCTCACCCCTCCTCTTTCCAAACAGTTTCACACGGAGAACCAACTTCAAAAGAATGCCAGGAAAGAGCCCTAAAAACCTCAACTACAGATGCACTTAAGAGTGAAAAGAAGCTGTGTGTGTGTTTATACTCACATGATGAATTTGGATGGAGAACCTGAGAGGGAGACATTGATGGGAACTTCTGGATAAAAGCAGGTGGAGAACAGATTCGACTGTGTGTGTGTTTTTCAAAACCTTAGTCTCTAATTCCCCAAATTTGTTCTCAATTGGTAGTGCATAGTTAGAATTTACTTTCTTATGAGACACAGGTTTAAATAATGGTATGCTTCTAGGCATCCCACCAAATTATATGGAAGAGCACCATTTTAGGTAAAATACTTTTGCGGGCTCACCTGAAAACCTCACCATTATAACGTTAGATTTTGGAAAATATCTTCAGGGTCCTAACTTACTAGAAGGCTAGGAAAACAGTTCTTCTTGTCTTCCCCCTGTAACTTGGAAAGGGAGATACTCTCTCTTCTGCTCTGATCCCAGCAGCAAAAAGGTTGGCTCCATCCCCGCCTTTAGAACTGGGTATAATCCCTCTGTACTCTCTCTGCCATCATGTTGTTCCTGCATAGGGCATGCTCATAAGTCAGGTGTGTGTGTGTTTATATATTGCTTTATTTATCTTAATTTGGCTGCACTGGGTCTTGGTTGTGGCATGTGGGATCTAGTTCCATGACTGGGGATCAAACTCGGGCCCCCTGCATTAGAAGCACAGAGTCTTAACCATTGGACCACGAGGGAAGTCTCCAGGTGTGTTTTTAAGTAGGAGGTATTGTCGGAATTCTGTGTGATTCTTTGACTGCATTTCTATTGTTACTATTCAGAAGGTGTTAGACTAATGCTCTATTCTTTAAGCCTGTCTTTCCTTTGTTTTCAGTGTGTTTTGTTTTAGAGTGGTGATTCTCCATGAAGGACGATTTTGACCCTCTTTTTTGGGGAACACTTGAAGGGCACAGTCGGGAGGGCGGTTTCTACTGGCATCTAATGGGTAGAGGCTGGGATGCCACTAAAACATCCTGCACTGCACAGGACAACGCCCACAGCAAAGACTGGTCAGCTCCTAGATGTTAGTATTGTTTAGCACAAGGACATACAGAAATAAGTTCTCAGTAAATATCTGTGAATTGAGTCAGAAACCACCATCTGTCAATCAACAAATGTAACTGAGAACTTGGAGCTGCTAGGGGAAGGCTAGAACTGAAAAATTTGAGATATATACAACTTGCTGGTCGTGAATACAGGATTTAGACCTACACCTGGATTCAAATATAGTTATAACTGCCCGACTGTGGTGTTGATGCTTAATCTCTGTAGGTCTGTCTCCTCTGCTGTGATAGTGCTGGGCTCCCTGCTGGGTGGAGAAGATGTCCTGAAGAAGGAAATGGCCTCCCACTCCAGTATTCTTGACTGGGAAATCCTGGTGGACTACAGTCCATGCAGTTGCAAAGAGGAGGACACAACTTAGCAGCTAAACAATAACAATAGAAATGACAGTACTATTAATACATTGTAAGTTGGACAAAGTTAGACTTATGTCTGGCTTACACTAGACTTTAAAAGTAAACAAATGGATGTATAAATTAGTCACTGCCCAAAGGCACTGACATAGTGAATCAGGAGATAATCTTACTACAACATTATATTTTACAAATGAGAAAACTGAGACCCAGAAGGAAGTTATTTACCCAAAATGATGGCTGCTAGCAGATGGCAAAGTTGGGACTAGTACATGGGTCTCCTGACCCCAGGTTTTATATTCTTTCTAACATTAAGCTTCCCTTTTTGGTCTAGAACTTAAATCTGGTTGGGAAGGCAAGTCCATCATGTTTGAAATAAGTAGTGACACCTTTAGTGGCAAAATTTCCATTTTGAGAGCCCTAGATTCTGGAAGGACACAATGTTAGAGAAGTAGGATTATCATTTACAGTGACATGAAACTTACACTGACTCTGTCATGATCCAGAGTCTTTTACCGGAAGCTATAGGAAATGAGTAGAAGACTTACAGAGATGGTCATGGGATTCATTTCTTTCAGTGCTGAGAAGCCTTATTTCATGGTGGTAGTTATCTTTGAATATTCTCTGAAGACCTCAGACACACAGAGGTGGAAACAGAGAACATTTGTTGAGTGTTGGCACTATTAGGCACAATGTCCAGGGATTCCACACACGTCTGGTTTCCTTGGTCTTACTGAGCTCTAGTATCACAGGTGTTCTCCACTTTCAAGATGGGGGATGAGAACTCTAGACTGTAGAGCCACAGGATGACATGCTGTGCTGCCTCAAGGTCATGGTTCTTGAATGGTGTGAATGTTAGGGTTAAAATATCCAGACCTACACCTGGATTCAAATATAGTTATAACTGCCCGACTGTGGTGTTGATGCTTAATCTCTGTAGGTCTGTCTCCTCTGCTGTGATAGTGCTGGGCTCCCTGCTGGGTGGAGAAGATGTCCTGAAGAAGGAAATGGCCTCCCACTCCAGTATTCTTGACTGGGAAATCCTGGTGGACTACAGTCCATGCAGTTGCAAAGAGGAGGACACAACTTAGCAGCTAAACAATAACAATAGAAATGACAGTACTATTAATACATTGTAAGTTGGACAAAGTTAGACTTATGTCTGGCTTACACTAGACTTTAAAAGTAAACAAATGGATGTATAAATTAGTCACTGCCCAAAGGCACTGACATAGTGAATCAGGAGATAATCTTACTACAACATTATATTTTACAAATGAGAAAACTGAGACCCAGAAGGAAGTTATTTACCCAAAATGATGGCTGCTAGCAGATGGCAAAGTTGGGACTAGTACATGGGTCTCCTGACCCCAGGTTTTATATTCTTTCTAACATTAAGCTTCCCTTTTTGGTCTAGAACTTAAATCTGGTTGGGAAGGCAAGTCCATCATGTTTGAAATAAGTAGTGACACCTTTAGTGGCAAAATTTCCATTTTGAGAGCCCTAGATTCTGGAAGGACACAATGTTAGAGAAGTAGGATTATCATTTACAGTGACATGAAACTTACACTGACTCTGTCATGATCCAGAGTCTTTTACCGGAAGCTATAGGAAATGAGTAGAAGACTTACAGAGATGGTCATGGGATTCATTTCTTTCAGTGCTGAGAAGCCTTATTTCATGGTGGTAGTTATCTTTGAATATTCTCTGAAGACCTCAGACACACAGAGGTGGAAACAGAGAACATTTGTTGAGTGTTGGCACTATTAGGCACAATGTCCAGGGATTCCACACACGTCTGGTTTCCTTGGTCTTACTGAGCTCTAGTATCACAGGTGTTCTCCACTTTCAAGATGGGGGATGAGAACTCTAGACTGTAGAGCCACAGGATGACATGCTGTGCTGCCTCCAAGGTCATGGTTCTTGAATGGTGTGAATGTTAGGGTTAAAATATCCATGAACTCCTCTTAAGTTAAAAAAGTGGGTTATGAAATAGTGTGTACACTGTGGATCTCTATTGTACTTTATTTATTTATTTTGATCCATCTTTATTCTTTGCCCTGTGTGGGCCTCCCATTGCAGTAACCTCTGTCCTTGCAGAGTACCATCTCTGGGCGCATGCACTCCAGAATGCTGGCTCGTAATTGGACACACCAGTCTAGCTGCTCCATGGCACGTGGGATCTTCCTGGGCCAGGACTCAAACCAGCGCCCCTTGCACTGCAAGGTGGACTCTTTACCCACTGAACCACCAGGGAAGCCCTCTGCTGTACTTTATTTATTTATTTTTAAAGATTTATTTATTTATTTTGGTGGGGGTGGGGTGGGGAGGGAGGGGAGCAGGTTGGCCACTTCTATTGGTCTTTCATTTGTCCATTTTCATCCGTCTTTGTTCTTTGGCTCCTGCGGGCCTCCCATCGCGGTGGCCTCTGTTGTCGCAGAGCACCGGCTCTGGGCGCATGCGCTCCAGAGCTCCGGTTCGGTCGTTGGACACATCGGTCCAGCCTCTCCACGGCACGTGGGATCTTCCCAAGGCCAGGGATCAAACCGGTGCCCCCCGCACTGCAAGGTAGTGTCCTTACCCACTGGACCACCAGGGAAGCCCTCCGCTGTACTTTAAAACATGTGTAGGCATTGAAAAATGAAAGGAAAACTATTGATACATCAAGGTATTATCTAGTTATTTCTAGTGTTGGCATCAGGAATGATTTTACTTACCCTTTTTCATCTGTATTTTTCTAAGTCTATTGTCCAGGAAATAATAGTAGAATTGATGTGATCAGCAAACGTGTAGAAGCTGATTATGCCTGGAATCTATAAACAACACAAAAGAGGAGTAACGGTGGAGGTTCTTCTGTTGAGCAATGTTTATGCTAGTTCTGGAGAGAAATCCTACACATGTGGGACATTTATTAATAATGATGAAAATATGCACTGATGAGTGCTGAACTTACAGAGATGGTCATGGGATTTTTTCGGGGAACTTACATTTCAGAGGGTGGAAACAGAGAACATTTGTTGAGTGTTGGCACTATTAGGCACAATGTCCAGGGATTCCACACACGTCTGGTTTCCTTGGTCTTACTGAGCTCTAGTATCACAGGTGTTCTCCACTTTCAAGATGGGGGATGAGAACTCTAGACTGTAGAGCCACAGGATGACATGCTGTGCTGCCTCAAGGTCATGGTTCTTGAATGGTGTGAATGTTAGGGTTAAAATATCCATGAACTCCTCTTAAGTTAAAAAAGTGGGTTATGAAATAGTGTGTACACTGTGGATCTCTATTGTACTTTATTTATTTATTTTGATCCATCTTTATTCTTTGCCCTGTGTGGGCCTCCCATTGCAGTAACCTCTGTCCTTGCAGAGTACCATCTCTGGGCGCATGCACTCCAGAATGCTGGCTCGGGGATTGGACACACCAGTCCAGCCGCTCCGCGGCACTTGGGATCTTCCTGGGCCAGGGCTCAAACCAGCGCCCCTTGCACTGCAAGGTGGACTCTTTACCCACTGAACCACCAGGGAAGCCATCTGCTGTACTTTATTTATTTATTTTAAAGATTTATTTATTTATTTTGGTGGGGTGGGGTGGGGTGGGAGAGGAGCAGGCAGGCCACTTCTATTGGTCTTTCATTTGTCCATTTTCATCCGTCTTTGTTCTTTGGCTCCTGCGGGCCTCCCATCGCGGTGGCCTCTGTTGTCGCAGAGCACCGGCTCTGGGCGCATGCGCTCCAGAGCTCCGGTTCGGTCGTTGGACACATCGGTCCAGCCTCTCCACGGCACGTGGGATCTTCCCAAGGCCAGGGATCAAACCGGTGCCCCCCGCACTGCAAGGTAGTGTCCTTACCCACTGGACCACCAGGGAAGCCCTCCGCTGTACTTTAAAACATGTGTAGGCATTGAAAAATGAAAGGAAAACTATTGATACATCAAGGTATTATCTAGTTATTTCTAGTGTTGGCATCAGGAATGATTTTACTTACCCTTTTTCATCTGTATTTTTCTAAGTCTATTGTCCAGGAAATAATAGTAGAATTGATGTGATCAGCAAACGTGTAGAAGCTGATTATGCCTGGAATCTATAAACAACACAAAAGAGGAGTAACGGTGGAGGTTCTTCTGTTGAGCAATGTTTATGCTAGTTCTGGAGAGAAATCCTACACATGTGGGACATTTATTAATAATGATGACATTCACTGATAGTGCTTAACTGTTATGCTAATATGTGACTGATTGGATCATGGTAGAAAATCTCTAAATTGTTAGTAATGGATCAGAGCCATCCATGTGATTTCTATGTAGTATTTCACTGAATCCCCCCAACAGCCTATAGAATACTTATTAGTATTCTCATTTTGCAGAGGGAAAATAAGTTTAGAGAATTGAGGGAGTGGTGGAGTGAGGATTGACTCTAGTGTTTATGTCTTTCACCAGCAGTTAATATTACCTCCCGTGGAACCCTGCTTAGCTGGGAAAGCACCAAATCATTGCCAGTGAGGATCAGTTGAAGAAGAATAGATCGTTTTAGCCTGGATAAGAGAAAGGGACAAGGAGAACCAGAAGTCTCATCTTACTCTTGACCTGATGTCCAAATAAGGCTCTTAAGCCACTTGCATCAAGATTCCATGGACTCATCAGCAATGAGGTTTCAGGGTGATTGTGTTCAACATGACTGAGTGTCTCTGGACCAAAACATGTGAACCACTCTCAGGGTTATGTTAGGAGCACGGAAGGAGGAGGAGACCAGGCCCAGGTCTGAGTGGTGTGTTGGGAAGCTGCCTCTTTCTGCTCATCTCTAATTAAAAGGCCTTTTGAAGATTTCAGCACTAACAGGGTGACTGTGGCTGTAGTCGACAGTACTGCTCTATGGCCTAGTGGAATCACCTTTCTGCTCATAGCCTGAGCTGGGTCTGTGGTGCTCACCCAGTGGCCAGAAACCACGGTGGCCCCAGTAAGCACTGTGGAATGTGCGTGTGCTTCATCTTTATCAGGAATGTCACGTGGTATTTCCTGATCGCACCAGCAGCTTACTGCCCCATCTGAGCTTCCAGACGAAATACCAGGGCTCGAGCCACATGTGTTTATGGTGTATAATAAATCTCTATTTGTCATAATGGTTTAAGTTTTAAAGAAGAAGAAAGGTGAGCTGTGATGTGAAAAAGAAGAAAAAAAGTGGACTTTTATAAATTAACTTTCTTGGAGTCTCAGGTCAAGCCCAATTTATTAAAGGGGGTAAAAGAGATAGGAACCTGGTCTGCAGTCACAGTTATGATTTATCCACACCTTGAGTGGGTCCTCCTTAACTGTTATGCTAATATGTGACTGATTGGATCATGGTAGAAAATCTCTAAATTGTTAGTAATGGATCAGAGCCATCCATGTGATTTCTATGTAGTATTTCACTGAATCCCCCCAACAGCCTATAGAATACTTATTAGTATTCTCATTTTGCAGAGGGAAAATAAGTTTAGAGAATTGAGGGAGTGGTGGAGTGAGGATTGACTCTAGTGTTTATGTCTTTCACCAGCAGTTAATATTACCTCCCGTGGAACCCTGCTTAGCTGGGAAAGCACCAAATCATTGCCAGTGAGGATCAGTTGAAGAAGAATAGATCGTTTTAGCCTGGATAAGAGAAAGGGACAAGGAGAACCAGAAGTCTCATCTTACTCTTGACCTGATGTCCAAATAAGGCTCTTAAGCCACTTGCATCAAGATTCCATGGACTCATCAGCAATGAGGTTTCAGGGTGATTGTGTTCAACATGACTGAGTGTCTCTGGACCAAAACATGTGAACCACTCTCAGGGTTATGTTAGGAGCACGGAAGGAGGAGGAGACCAGGCCCAGGTCTGAGTGGTGTGTTGGGAAGCTGCCTCTTTCTGCTCATCTCTAATTAAAAGGCCTTTTGAAGATTTCAGCACTAACAGGGTGACTGTGGCTGTAGTCGACAGTACTGCTCTATGGCCTAGTGGAATCACCTTTCTGCTCATAGCCTGAGCTGGGTCTGTGGTGCTCACCCAGTGGCCAGAAACCACGGTGGCCCCAGTAAGCACTGTGGAATGTGCGTGTGCTTCATCTTTATCAGGAATGTCACGTGGTATTTCCTGATCGCACCAGCAGCTTACTGCCCCATCTGAGCTTCCAGACGAAATACCAGGGCTCGAGCCACATGTGTTTATGGTGTATAATAAATCTCTATTTGTCATAATGGTTTAAGTTTTAAAGAAGAAGAAAGGTGAGCTGTGATGTGAAAAAGAAGAAAAAAAGTGGACTTTTATAAATTAACTTTCTTGGAGTCTCAGGTCAAGCCCAATTTATTAAAGGGGGTAAAAGAGATAGGAACCTGGTCTGCAGTCACAGTTATGATTTATCCACACCTTGAGTGGGTCCTCCTTTGGACCTTTTCTTGAACTGCAGCTGGCTTGGTTTATGTAAGACCTGTTGGGAACTGAGGTTGTAAATGAAAAACAGTTATTCTTTAAAATTACTCATGAGAAGAGGCCTCATTTTATCAAGTGCCCTCCTTAATTTGATTGTAAGGCTTTTCATATTTATTTTTTCTGCATTAATCACGCTGTATCTTTGTGGCAAGTATAAACACCGTGGTGAAAGACTACATTTAAAAAGGGGAAAAAAATCACTCAGATGAAAAATGTTTCTGTAGAAGTGGCCTGTCTAGTACCCTTGACAGATAATTAAGAAAGTTATTTTGGGTTTGGTTGCATCATTGTTAACTTTTTAAAAGACTCTTAATTCAGAGCACGATGGTATTATATGGTTGCAGATTAACCTTTAATGGGGCTTCCCAGGTGGGACTGGTAGTGAAGAATCTGCCTGCCAGTGCAGGAGACATGGGTTCAATCCCTCAGTTGGGAAGATCCCTGGAGGAGGGCATAGCTACCCACAACAGTATTCTTGCCTGGAAAACCCCATGGACAGAGGAGCCTGGCAGGCTAGTCCATGGAGTTACAAAGAGTCAGATACAATTGAAGTGACTTAGCATGCACACATGCACAACCTTTAGTGATGAGTGTCCAGTATTGACTTCCTCTGGCAGAAGCCAGCAAGGCTCTCTGAATTTTAGCTAGCATCTTCTTTCTCTGCAGGAAGGCCCCCTCTGTACCCTTACCTTGCCTGAGAAAGAGCTCTCAGTACCTTCTCCATCCAAGACAGAGAAACTCTTATTTTGATTCTCTGGGCCAGAACAGGAGTTCAGAGCCCAGCCTAGGTCTTCTTCCCTGCCAATTAGATTCCTTCTGACCTGGACAACCCACAGTATTTTAAACAATGAAGGACGTTCTCAACAGAGGCTCCCCACATGGTCTTCTGCTTCCCAGAACTCTGAGTGCTCTGTGTTATTAAGAAGGACTACTCAGAATCAGATTCCGGGTGGTCCATTACAGACATGAAAATGAATTTTCGTGTGCCTTCATGTCATTGAAATCTGTAAGGTTTCTTATCTCTTTGATCATTGTGGTATAAAAGAGATCTAAGTGTGCATCAGAAATATTTACTCTTTGATGTGTAGGTCTAGCTGTGATGGTGCCTCAATGAAGTTTTGTGTGAGGAAGTAGGATGAGATAATTCCTTAAAAAGTTTTTTCCAGAAAAGTAACTCAAACTCTCTCCTGATTTTAATAAACACATTAAGAGTTTATTATTATCATCACTACATTTTTATAGTGTTGTTTCCCATCTCAGGTAACAAAATTTATCTATTTTTATTTTAAAAGTCAGATTAATGAAGTAGAATTTACATAGAAAGAATTGCCTTTGTAAGGAAACAGATGATTTCTTACAGGTGTGTGCAGTTGTGCAATTAGCATTGTCATCAAGATAGAACATTTCCATCACCCTCACGATTCTCTTGTTCCCCTTTATTGTGTTTTTCCCTACCCGTAGCTCCTGACTATGCACTGACTTAATTTTTGTTTCTGTAACTTTGTCTTTTCCCAGAATGTTATAAAAATAGAACCATATGGTATGTAGCCTTTGGTGCCTGGCTTCTGTCACTTAGCATGATGCTTTTGAGATTGTCCCACGTTGTTGCATGTATGTTCATCCCTTTATATTGCTGAATAGTATTCCACTGTGTTGATGTACTATGATCTGCTGACATGCTTACCATTTGATGGACATTTGGATTATTTAAGGTTTTGGACTACTATACATAAAGCAGATATAAATATTTGCTCAGAAAAGTCTGTCTTGATGAATATTCCATGGACTTTTGAAAAGAACGTGAACTCTGCTATCATTGGTTGTAGTCTTTTGTAAATGTTAAGTTGGTTCATAGTGTTGTTCAAGTGTTTTATATCTTTACTAATTATTTTTTGGTTTACTTTTTAATGTTAATTATATACATATGAAATATAATTGCGGATTTTCTTTCTTATTTCATTTTAATCACATTTTCTTTACGTATTTTGAAGTGCTGTTACTTGCATACATATTGTTATGTGTTACTGACTAGTTGCCTGGAGAAGGAAATGGCAACCCATTCCAGAATTCTTGCCTGGAGAATCCCATGAACAGGGGAGCTAGGTGGGCTATACAGCCCATGAGGTTGCTAGGAGTCAGATACAACTGTGTGACTAAACACACGATTGACTAGTTGACTCTTTTTTTTTTTTTTTTTTTAAATTATGGCCTTTTTTATTGTTTATTCATTTATTTATTTTTATCCATATTTATTCTTTGGCCTGTGTGGGCCTCCCATTGTAGTGGCCTCTCTTACAGCAGAGTGCAGGCTCTGGACGCATGCACTCCAAAGTGCTGGCCTGTAATTGGACACACCGGTCCAGCTGCTCCACAGCACGTGGAATCTTCCTGGGCCAGGGATCGAATCCACGTCCCTTGCATTGCAAAGTGGACTCTTTATCCACTGACCACTAGGAAAATTGACTCTTTAGTGATGGAAAATATTCCTGTTTTGAAACCCACTTTGTAGTATTATAAAAATCTCAAATTTTGTGTGGTGTATATATATATATATATTTAAATTTAACTTCTTTTTTTTATATCTTTTTTTAAAAGTTTTATTTTACTTTTATAGAATTTTGTTGTTTAAGATATGTATGATCCCAAATTAGTCATATCTATATCCCTGGCCCCCTCCCAATCCCCCCATCCCACCCCTCCAGGCCATCGTCACAACACAGCTCCCTTGCAGGAGTCCCTATTCTGTGTGGTATATTTCTTTTCATTCTTTCTGTATCTCTGAATATACATTATAGTGAATTTCATGATTGTTGAATTTTACTTGAAGTTTTAGGGTATTTACATTTAAGAAAATTATCAGTATACTTGGCTTTAAATCTCACATTTTGCAAATTGACTTCTCTTTGTCCCATCACTTCTTTTCCTGTTTTCCTTTGCTTTATATTTACAATTCTATTTTATCTCCATTATTGGCTTCAAAAATCTTTCTCCTTTAAAGTTATTTTTTGTTAGCTTTAGTATATGTAGTATATATCTTATCACAGTTTGTTTTAAAATAATATGCCACTTTACATACTTTTTATGAGTTACTGACTAGTTGCCTGGAGAAGGAAATGGCAACCCATTCCAGAATTCTTGCCTGGAGAATCCCATGAACAGGGGAGCTAGGTGGGCTATACAGCCCATGAGGTTGCTAGGAGTCAGATACAACTGTGTGACTAAACACACGATTGACTAGTTGACTCTTTTTTTTTTTTTTTTTTAAATTATGGCCTTTTTTATTGTTTATTCATTTATTTATTTTTATCCATATTTATTCTTTGGCCTGTGTGGGCCTCCCATTGTAGTGGCCTCTCTTACAGCAGAGTGCAGGCTCTGGACGCATGCACTCCAAAGTGCTGGCCTGTAATTGGACACACCGGTCCAGCTGCTCCACAGCACGTGGAATCTTCCTGGGCCAGGGATCGAATCCACGTCCCTTGCATTGCAAAGTGGACTCTTTATCCACTGACCACTAGGAAAATTGACTCTTTAGTGATGGAAAATATTCCTGTTTTGAAACCCACTTTGTAGTATTATAAAAATCTCAAATTTTGTGTGGTGTATATATATATATATATATTTAAATTTAACTTCTTTTTTTTATATCTTTTTTTAAAAGTTTTATTTTACTTTTATAGAATTTTGTTGTTTAAGATATGTATGATCCCAAATTAGTCATATCTATATCCCTGGCCCCCTCCCAATCCCCCCATCCCACCCCTCCAGGCCATCGTCACAACACAGCTCCCTTGCAGGAGTCCCTATTCTGTGTGGTATATTTCTTTTCATTCTTTCTGTATCTCTGAATATACATTATAGTGAATTTCATGATTGTTGAATTTTACTTGAAGTTTTAGGGTATTTACATTTAAGAAAATTATCAGTATACTTGGCTTTAAATCTCACATTTTGCAAATTGACTTCTCTTTGTCCCATCACTTCTTTTCCTGTTTTCCTTTGCTTTATATTTACAATTCTATTTTATCTCCATTATTGGCTTCAAAAATCTTTCTCCTTTAAAGTTATTTTTTGTTAGCTTTAGTATATGTAGTATATATCTTATCACAGTTTGTTTTAAAATAATATGCCACTTTTTACATACTTTTTATGAGTTTGAGAATCTCAATGTGGTATACTTCAGATTCTTCCAGCCCATCCTTTGTTTTATTGTTGGCTTACATGTTACTTTTACATATATTTATATCCCAGGATTATTGTTATTTTTCCTTAGGCAGCAGTTATCTTTTTCTTATAAAAACCAGGAAAAATATTTTTAATTTGCCTTTTTAAGAGAAAATTTTAGTCTTTTAATTTTTTCAGTTTGATTTATTTATGAATTAAGTATATTTTTCAGGGCCAGTATCTTTTAAGGAGATGAAAATTAATAAAGAAAAGTTTTAGCATTTATGGGACTCTTATTTCTTTATATGTGTACAGATTTCCTTCTGGTACCAGATTCCTGCCTAAAGAACACTCTTCAATGTCTGTACAGGTAATCTGGCAGTAGTTTCATAATTTCTGTTTGCATGAAAAATTCTTCATCCTACCTTCATTTTTAGAAGATAATTGCTGTGTGAATGGATTCCTTATAGAATTTTTTTTTAGTACTTTCAGAACTTTACTTTCATTATTTTAATGCTACTTTTTAATTTTCTCTGGCCTTGTATTTTTTCTGTTGTGAAGTTTTTATCAACTTTGTTTTTCTATATTTATTTATTTGTCTTTCGGGTTGCTTTCAAGAGTTTCATCTTATCTTTTGTTTAGCAGTTTTACTCCCCCACTTGAGGATTTCTGAGGTTTTTTGAACTGTAGTTTGTTGATTTTCATCCATTTTGGAAAATTCTTGATTATCATCTCTTAAAATATTTTTTTCCTTCTTTTTTCTCATCTGCTTTTGGGATTCTAAGTATATGTTATACTTGTGATATCATTCCATAGCTCTTGGATGCTCTGTTTTGTTTTTTCACCCTTTTCTTCATTATTAATTTGGATAATTTTTTATTTACTTAGAATCAAGTTCAAAATCCTTTCCTTTGCTCTGTCCAGTCTGCTGATAAGTCTGTTGAAAGAATTTTTTCCTCTTTGCTTTCAAGCTTTTAATTTTAGCATATTTATTAGATTCATTTTTATAGTTTCCATTTTTTTCCTCAGGAAATTGCCCATGTGTTCATCCATTATGTTCACCTTTTCCTCTAGGTTAAAAACAAAACAAAAGCAAAACACAGTAGTAGTTATTTTGTGTCCCTACCTGTTAATCCCAACATTTTCATCACTTATGGTTCTGGTCATATTGACTATTGTATCTTTTGATGAAGAATCTTTTTTCTTTGATTTCTGTGTGTCCTGTAATTTTGATTAAATTCTGGACAGCATGTGTAAGACAACAAGAGAAATTGAAATAAAGAATACCTGGAGATGGAGGTGTTTCTGTTGGGTTGTTAGCATGGAGCATGGCTAGTTGAATCAGTAGTCATTAATTGAGCTGGGTCTGAGTTACATTGTAAGACATACTTTAGATTTCTCCAATGGTAGTTTGCTACTGTCTTGTGTTTAATGGGGAGCTGGAGAAATAGAAGGTTTTCTTTATGTTCCCCCGTCCTTAGCTCTTGGCAGGTCCCAAATACGTCCTTAGCTCTTGGCAGGTCCCAAATGCCTATGCCATGTCTGTGCCTTTTCCCTGTCCTTGCTGGCTAGACTCCTGTTGCTGGTTACTCAGTGGTGAGACTTGTGGTGGTGGGAGGGTTTCTCTCTTGTGCTCCAATCAGTCTTAGGCCTGAGTGCCTAAATCCCAGGCATAAACTTTTCTATCTCATAATAATGGTTGCTCTTGAGTAGGACAGCATTTTCTGTTCCCTTTTCCAGTATTAGCAGGCCTCTGCTTTCTGTCTATACAGTATGCTCTACCTGAGCAGATTTGCTCCCTTTTTCCTTAGGAGCAGGTATCTTTTGCTTCAGCTCTTCTGTAGTTGCACTGTGCTTTTACTTGCAACTATTCCTCCGTAGTGGCTTATGGGTGGTGTTTTCTTTCTCTCTCTTTTTTTTTTATTATAAATATATACTTTTATTAAGAGAAAAAGCTGACAGTGTTGATATGAAGTTTACATTTAAATAAAAGTTTTCACAGAAACCTAACACATGCCTAAAAATTACAATGGAGTTCTATATGCAGGTCTAGATGATGTCAAGAACTGATGGATCTCATGAATCAAGATAGCATTTTAGATTTTAGTTAATCTTAGGGTTAAAAAATTTGTTTTAAAGTGAACCACTGCTCCAGTATGAAAGTTAAGTCTTCTGAGACCAGGGCTTTTGGAATCATTTCAGCTCTTGAACTTGTGCTGTCAGTGACTGAACGTTGGTACCAATGGTTTCAAAATTCAACATACAGAGACTCCAAGAGTTTTCCACTCTTTGAGCACTGGCCCTTGTCTTTCCCTACTCACCTACCTCCTATACCACTCTCTACCCTTCCCTAAATACTTTAGCCAGTGGCTTGGATGAAGAAGCTGATATAATTTCGTAATTGGAAAAGAAAGGGTCTTCTTGTCAATTTCAAGAATTAGTACCTCTGAGACAGAGTGATTTGCCTGTGTATGCACTCCAATAAGACTCGTCCTCCTCAACCAGTTTCTGTCCCCCAAATGGCAGCTTTAGTAGCTTCTTAACTGGCTTAGTCCTTTGTTGGGAACAGAATTAATCTCAGGCAGAGGGGATTACCTTGGCTTCTAAGTTTCAGGCATTCACAGCTTTTAAAAAGTCTCTCACAGTCCTCATTTAGGTTGCCAGTGACATTTTTTTGAAAGGATTCAATATTTTGGACACAGAACCCAATCATAGTTAGTTAACTGCTATTTCCTTTGTTTCACTGTTTCCTCAAATTTTAACAAAAATGATCCTAACGCATATCCCTTCTTTCCCACCCCGCTCCACCCACCCCAAATAATACACCAGTAATAAGCCAAAAGCTACACAAATGGTATGCTGTGAAAATGCAGAGTTAACACTGTCAGGAAGAAGACTGTAGGTTGTGGAGATGCTCTTTGAAGATCTACAATACCTCTTGCTCTCCCACATCCCATTCTGCAAGTTTTGTCCTTCACAGGAGGACCTTTGCTTTTCTTAGCAAAGATCAGAATGAGTTGCCTTGGAACACTGACCCTCCTTCCCCTCCACCAGGATGGGTGTGCAAACTATACAGCATGGAACAGCTTTAAAGCACTTGGGCTGCTGTAGGGCACAGACACTCTACTGGCTCTTCAAAGGGCATCTTCTCAAGCCACCTCTATGGTGTTAAGACAAGTAAAACTCCTTCTTTTCCCACTTGAAACCCACAGTCAGAGTTACAGGGGTTGGTATTCAAGAGTTAGTTCTTGTCATCTTTTTTGTCGTCATCCTCTGAGGGGTAGGAATGCCGTGTCAGCCTTTCCTCACAGAAGGATATAACAACCTGTGGACACTTGACATTGGCTTCCTTGGCAAGGTCCAGGTCAGCCTCATCAGAGTGTTTCCACTCTTTGAAGTTGTCTTTCCCTACTCACCTACCTCCTATACCACTCTCTACCCTTCCCTAAATACTTTAGCCAGTGGCTTGGATGAAGAAGCTGATATAATTTCGTAATTGGAAAAGAAAGGGTCTTCTTGTCAATTTCAAGAATTAGTACCTCTGAGACAGAGTGATTTGCCTGTGTATGCACTCCAATAAGACTCGTCCTCCTCAACCAGTTTCTGTCCCCCAAATGGCAGCTTTAGTAGCTTCTTAACTGGCTTAGTCCTTTGTTGGGAACAGAATTAATCTCAGGCAGAGGGGATTACCTTGGCTTCTAAGTTTCAGGCATTCACAGCTTTTAAAAAGTCTCTCACAGTCCTCATTTAGGTTGCCAGTGACATTTTTTTGAAAGGATTCAATATTTTGGACACAGAACCCAATCATAGTTAGTTAACTGCTATTTCCTTTGTTTCACTGTTTCCTCAAATTTTAACAAAAATGATCCTAACGCATATCCCTTCTTTCCCACCCCGCTCCACCCACCCCAAATAATACACCAGTAATAAGCCAAAAGCTACACAAATGGTATGCTGTGAAAATGCAGAGTTAACACTGTCAGGAAGAAGACTGTAGGTTGTGGAGATGCTCTTTGAAGATCTACAATACCTCTTGCTCTCCCACATCCCATTCTGCAAGTTTTGTCCTTCACAGGAGGACCTTTGCTTTTCTTAGCAAAGATCAGAATGAGTTGCCTTGGAACACTGACCCTCCTTCCCCTCCACCAGGATGGGTGTGCAAACTATACAGCATGGAACAGCTTTAAAGCACTTGGGCTGCTGTAGGGCACAGACACTCTACTGGCTCTTCAAAGGGCATCTTCTCAAGCCACCTCTATGGTGTTAAGACAAGTAAAACTCCTTCTTTTCCCACTTGAAACCCACAGTCAGAGTTACAGGGGTTGGTATTCAAGAGTTAGTTCTTGTCATCTTTTTTGTCGTCATCCTCTGAGGGGTAGGAATGCCGTGTCAGCCTTTCCTCACAGAAGGATATAACAACCTGTGGACACTTGACATTGGCTTCCTTGGCAAGGTCCAGGTCAGCCTCATCAGAGTGTTTCCATTTCATCAGGAACGTGAGTTCTCCACTGGAGTCTGTAGCTCCAGTAATCCACTCTGGTTCCAAATCCCGGGCAGAGCCTCTTGGCTTTTCTGACTCTTCTTTCTTCTTCTTTGGTTTGCTCTCCTTCCCTTTATCTTCCGAATCAGAATCAGCTTTGTGCTTGCCTCCCTCTGATTTATCTGTCTTGTGTGCCGTTTTCTGTGACTGCAGAAACTCAGCAACGAGGTCAGGGCGATCCAGGTTCTCTTCTGGCTCCCATGTGTTGTCCTTCCACTTGAGGAGATACTTCACTTTTCCCTCTACCACTCAACGGTCAAGAACTTTTTCCACCACATCCTCTTCTTCTAACACCTCTTCCACTTTCTTCTTGTTTTGTTTTTTTTTCCCACAGTGCCCACCAGCTTTCTGGTACAAAGGGTGATGCTCAGAGCAGTGCCCACGAGTCCGAGAGGAATTGGTACTGCACTTACTGGCACATTTGTCAGGCTGGCTGGGGGAGTGGCGACCAGAAAAGCAACAAGATGGGTGACCACGGTCGAGCCCCCTCACTGAATCAGTGTACTGCAGGCCCCCTCTTTCTTTCTTTTAATAAAGAAGGCTTTGAAAGTAGGCAAGATTTCATGCCTGTGTCCAATTTTGGGAATTCTCCTCTGTCTTTTGCTTGGTTCTAATCTCTCTTATGAGCATCGGGAAATGGTAGTAAGTACAGCTCTACTTGTAAGATCAGAATGAGTTGCCTTGGAACACTGACCCTCCTTCCCCTCCACCAGGATGGGTGTGCAAACTATACAGCATGGAACAGCTTTAAAGCACTTGGGCTGCTGTAGGGCACAGACACTCTACTGGCTCTTCAAAGGGCATCTTCTCAAGCCACCTCTATGGTGTTAAGACAAGTAAAACTCCTTCTTTTCCCACTTGAAACCCACAGTCAGAGTTACAGGGGTTGGTATTCAAGAGTTAGTTCTTGTCATCTTTTTTGTCGTCATCCTCTGAGGGGTAGGAATGCCGTGTCAGCCTTTCCTCACAGAAGGATATAACAACCTGTGGACACTTGACATTGGCTTCCTTGGCAAGGTCCAGGTCAGCCTCATCAGAGTGTTTCCATTTCATCAGGAACGTGAGTTCTCCACTGGAGTCTGTAGCTCCAGTAATCCACTCTGGTTCCAAATCCCGGGCAGAGCCTCTTGGCTTTTCTGACTCTTCTTTCTTCTTCTTTGGTTTGCTCTCCTTCCCTTTATCTTCCGAATCAGAATCAGCTTTGTGCTTGCCTCCCTCTGATTTATCTGTCTTGTGTGCCGTTTTCTGTGACTGCAGAAACTCAGCAACGAGGTCAGGGCGATCCAGGTTCTCTTCTGGCTCCCATGTGTTGTCCTTCCACTTGAGGAGATACTTCACTTTTCCCTCTACCACTCAACGGTCAAGAACTTTTTCCACCACATCCTCTTCTTCTAACACCTCTTCCACTTTCTTCTTGTTTTGTTTTTTTTTCCCACAGTGCCCACCAGCTTTCTGGTACAAAGGGTGATGCTCAGAGCAGTGCCCACGAGTCCGAGAGGAATTGGTACTGCACTTACTGGCACATTTGTCAGGCTGGCTGGGGGAGTGGCGACCAGAAAAGCAACAAGATGGGTGACCACGGTCGAGCCCCCTCACTGAATCAGTGTACTGCAGGCCCCCTCTTTCTTTCTTTTAATAAAAGAAGGCTTTGAAAGTAGGCAAGATTTCATGCCTGTGTCCAATTTTGGGAATTCTCCTCTGTCTTTTGCTTGGTTCTAATCTCTCTTATGAGCATCATGGGGGAAAAAGGCTGGTAGTAAGTACAGACTCTACTTGTAAGAATTCTAAACTCCAATGGCTTGCCCACATTTAGCATTTACATATTTGTTAAAATTTCAGCTGTTTTCTTCTTTTACGATGTCCACCCTTCAGCCTGCCCTGTATGTCTTGTCTCCCTATGTAGAAGAAGTTAGATTTTGGAATTCAGTTCACTTGTCTGCCTCGCAGTGTCAGGTGAATGCCACTCATCAGCTAGTAAGGGAATTTCTGCCTGAAAAGGACTAGGGCTGGATAATCTGATGGTCTCTTACAGTCAGTCTTGAAGGCTAGAATTTCAGAATCCATGTATATCTGATGCAAGGGACAGTTGCTGATCCTGATGAGAAAAAGTTGGTGGATCCTCTCCTGTTTGCTGGCTGTTGTTTAATGACAGAATGGAGGTGGCATAGGAAGAGGCATAAGTTTTAGAAATATCAATGTAAGATTTTCAGTCTGATAAAGAGAAAAAAAAAAAAAAACTGTAAGGACTGTGGGATGATACCAAAGCTGTACTGTATGTTGAAGTGTAAGTTCTAACATATTAGAGTTCCAGAAAGAGAAATGAGAAAACAAGGGAAAACACTGAAGAAACAATGACTGAAAATATCCCAAATTTGATGAATGCCATAAATTTATAGATGCAAGATGCTCAGTGAGCATCAAGCAGGATTAATCTGAAGCAAACCATGCTTAGGCACAACTCAGTTAAAGGTCCAGGAAAAAAAAAAAAAAGTTGAACAAGAGAAAAATGCAAATTCCTCAAAGGAGTTACTGAGATAACTTGAATTATGTGCATATCTTACAATGGATGCCAGAAGACTATAAGAGAACATCTTTAAAAGGGCTTAAAAAGAGAAAAAACAAAACTCTGTAAATATAGAATTGTCACTCCAGCAAAAATATCCTTGAAGAATGAAGATGAGATAAAGACATTTTCACATAGAAAAGAACTAAGATAATTGGTAGCACTCCTGAATGCCAAGAAAGGATAAAGGAAGTTCTATAGATATAAGCTGAGGAATGAAAACTCACCTTGAGGAAGCAAGAGGAGTATTGGATGTGATAAACATGTGGGTAAAGAAACACACAGAAAGATATTTTCCCTTTTAATTTCTTTAAAATGCATGTGAGTGTTTACCCACCAAACTCTAAGGTATTTTGGAGCATTAATTCATGTCCAACACTTGTGACCTCATGGGCTGTAGCCCACTAGGCTCCTCTGTCCATGGGATTTCCTAGGCAAGCATACTGAAGTAGGTTGACATTTCATTCTTCAAGGTATTTTCCTGACCCAGGGACTGAATCCAGGTCTCCTGCATTGCAGGCAGATTCTTTACCATCTGAGCTATAAGGGAAGACCATAGACTATGCAGAGGTAGTGTTTATGTCAACAGTAGCGTAAAGTCTGGAGGTGAGATAATGGACTCATTATGGTTGCATGATTTGTTCATTTTATATGAAGTGGTGCAACATTAGCTCTAAGTAGACTGTGACAAATGAAGAATGTATATTGTAATCTCATAGCAATTCATAAAAAATAATGCAAGACATAGAGCTAAAAAATCCAGTAGATAAATTGAAATGATATTCCTAAAAAATAGTGTAAAAGAAGTCAGGAAAAGAATAATAAACAAAAAATAAAAGATACAAAGCGAAAACAGAGATAACATGGTAGACTTAACTCAACCTATAGCAATAATTACATTAAATGTTAAAGAACCAAACACTCAACTCAAATGGGGTCAATAAAGCCTGACTTTTTAGTCCTCAGGATGTTTTAAAGGGTTGTGGAAATGTTTTGGGGTTTTAGGAGGTAGTGTGACTGTGGAAACTCACGTTCTAGCCCTGTAAGATTGATACTGATGAATATAAGGAAATGAGCTGATAAAAGGAAATGAAGGCATGAGTTCTGGTTTGTCCAGCTCTTCTGGCCCTGATTCAGTGTCACACAGTTTTAGTCAGAGTGAAAACTGGCCACAGTTCAATTGAGCGCCAGCTGGAGCTGGGATTGAAGTATGGCAGGAAGATGAAAAAGGCCCCCTGACTGAAAAGAATAAGATAATTGGTAGCACTCCTGAATGCCAAGAAAGGATAAAGGAAGTTCTATAGATATAAGCTGAGGAATGAAAACTCACCTTGAGGAAGCAAGAGGAGTATTGGATGTGATAAACATGTGGGTAAAGAAACACACAGAAAGATATTTTCCCTTTTAATTTCTTTAAAATGCATGTGAGTGTTTACCCACCAAACTCTAAGGTATTTTGGAGCATTAATTCATGTCCAACACTTGTGACCTCATGGGCTGTAGCCCACTAGGCTCCTCTGTCCATGGGATTTCCTAGGCAAGCATACTGAAGTAGGTTGACATTTCATTCTTCAAGGTATTTTCCTGACCCAGGGACTGAATCCAGGTCTCCTGCATTGCAGGCAGATTCTTTACCATCTGAGCTATAAGGGAAGACCATAGACTATGCAGAGGTAGTGTTTATGTCAACAGTAGCGTAAAGTCTGGAGGTGAGATAATGGACTCATTATGGTTGCATGATTTGTTCATTTTATATGAAGTGGTGCAACATTAGCTCTAAGTAGACTGTGACAAATGAAGAATGTATATTGTAATCTCATAGCAATTCATAAAAAATAATGCAAGACATAGAGCTAAAAAATCCAGTAGATAAATTGAAATGATATTCCTAAAAAATAGTGTAAAAGAAGTCAGGAAAAGAATAATAAACAAAAAATAAAAGATACAAAGCGAAAACAGAGATAACATGGTAGACTTAACTCAACCTATAGCAATAATTACATTAAATGTTAAAGAACCAAACACTCAACTCAAATGGGGTCAATAAAGCCTGACTTTTTAGTCCTCAGGATGTTTTAAAGGGTTGTGGAAATGTTTTGGGGTTTTAGGAGGTAGTGTGACTGTGGAAACTCACGTTCTAGCCCTGTAAGATTGATACTGATGAATATAAGGAAATGAGCTGATAAAAGGAAATGAAGGCATGAGTTCTGGTTTGTCCAGCTCTTCTGGCCCTGATTCAGTGTCACACAGTTTTAGTCAGAGTGAAAACTGGCCACAGTTCAATGCTGAGCGCCAGCTGGAGCTGGGATTGAAGTATGGGGCAAGATGCCTATGTGTCTTTTCTTTTGCTTCGTCTAGCTGCATCCTGTTCATCTTTAAACATGTTGTTCCTGTTTTCACTAAGCTTTTCCCTTCCCACCTGCTTTAAGACGTGTGGAGCTGTGTGTTGATTTGTTAAGTTCAGCTGGGCCCCCAAGAAGTTTGGAGGACAGAGTGCTTTGATGTGTTCTCTCAGACTGATGTGCAGAAGGCCTAGTATGAGTGACTTATTACGTGCTGTCTGAATCCTTCAAGACACCCCTGGCATAGAGGATACAGCCAGCGTAAGGACACGTTTTTCAGTTCTCTGAAGGAGGAAGCGGTGAGCAGTGTACTGCTACACTGGGCAGGCAACATTCACACTTCATATTCCTCCTCTAGAGAAAGGGCTTGGAAATATATTTACCAACTTGGAAAGAAAAAAGTGAATTAGATTACAGTCCATGGTATGATTTCTTCTTTTGCTTGTTACCTGATTGGCCTACTACTCACTAAAAACTTTTTTAAAGGGACCTCCTTGAAATTTAGGCTGTGTAATGCAGCTTGGGGCTTAAGTGTAACCAAAAGGGTATTGGCACAATGATTTCTATTTCCTTTAAGAGAGGAATAGTGTTTTCAGGCACTCTTAACAGTGGAGCAAAACCTTCTGTGTTTCACTAAGATTTGGCAGTAGGTAACATAAAACTAATTCTTAAGGTATTCACTGAGGTGAATACTATATAAGGGCCTATATTCAATCTGGGATAACACTGTTGTTAAGCGTATGACTTCTGCTCGAGGCATTTTTTTTGAAGTGAGGTGGCCTGTAACTTTAAAATAGACAGTCATAGCCTTAGGAAAGTCACCTAACTTCTCTGACTCTTATGAATAAAGTGAATATAATTGGACACTCATGGGGAGTTTGTGGTTAAGAAGTCCATGGTGTGGAGTGAAGCTTGGGCATTTGTATTTTCAAGGAGCATCGTAAGTGGTCCTCTTGCTGATCTCTAATAGGGGCCTCTGCAGATGGTAGCATTTTGTGATTTCATGACTTAACATAATGTGCAAAAATATTTTTGTTTAGTCAGAGTGAAAACTGGCCACAGTTCAATGCTGAGCGCCAGCTGGAGCTGGGATTGAAGTATGGGGCAAGATGCCTATGTGTCTTTTCTTTTGCTTCGTCTAGCTGCATCCTGTTCATCTTTAAACATGTTGTTCCTGTTTTCACTAAGCTTTTCCCTTCCCACCTGCTTTAAGACGTGTGGAGCTGTGTGTTGATTTGTTAAGTTCAGCTGGGCCCCCAAGAAGTTTGGAGGACAGAGTGCTTTGATGTGTTCTCTCAGACTGATGTGCAGAAGGCCTAGTATGAGTGACTTATTACGTGCTGTCTGAATCCTTCAAGACACCCCTGGCATAGAGGATACAGCCAGCGTAAGGACACGTTTTTCAGTTCTCTGAAGGAGGAAGTGGTGAGCAGTGTACTGCTACACTGGGCAGGCAACATTCACACTTCATATTCCTCCTCTAGAGAAAGGGCTTGGAAATATATTTACCAACTTGGAAAGAAAAAAGTGAATTAGATTACAGTCCATGGTATGATTTCTTCTTTTGCTTGTTACCTGATTGGCCTACTACTCACTAAAAACTTTTTAAGGCACCTCCTTGAAATTTAGGCTGTGTAAAGCAGCTTGGGGCTTAAGTGTAACCAAAAGGGTATTGGCACAATGATTTCTATTTCCTTTAAGAGAGGAATAGTGTTTTCAGGCACTCTTAACAGTGGAGCAAAACCTTCTGTGTTTCACTAAGATTTGGCAGTAGGTAACATAAAACTAATTCTTAAGGTATTCACTGAGGTGAATACTATATAAGGGCCTATATTCAATCTGGGATAACACTGTTGTTAAGCGTATGACTTCTGCTCGAGGCATTTTTTTTGAAGTGAGGTGGCCTGTAACTTTAAAATAGACAGTCATAGCCTTAGGAAAGTCACCTAACTTCTCTGACTCTTATGAATAAAGTGAATATAATTGGACACTCATGGGGAGTTTGTGGTTAAGAAGTCCATGGTGTGGAGTGAAGCTTGGGCATTTGTATTTTCAAGGAGCATCGTAAGTGGTCCTCTTGCTGATCTCTAATAGGGGCCTCTGCAGATGGTAGCATTTTGTGATTTCATGACTTAACATAATGTGCAAAAAAATATTTTTTTGTATATAAACTCTCTCTCTTTTTTAAAAATTTTAAACTCTCTTTGTTAAAGTGGGCTATTTAGGATGATTTTTTAAAAAAAATTTTGGCCTCTCTTATTGATCTTTTATTTATTGATTTTCATCCATCTTTATTCTTCTGCCTGTGTGGGCTTCCCATTGCAGTAGCCTCTCTCATTGCAGAGCACCAACTCTGGATGCGTGTGCTCCGGAGCGCTGGCTCATAATTGGACACACCAGTCCAGCCACTCCCACGGCATCTGGGATCTTCCCGTGCCAGGGATTGAACCAGTGCCCCTTGCACTGCAAGGCGGACTCTCTACCCATTGGACCACCAGGGAAGCCCTAGGATGGTATTTTTATCTTAATATCCTTTAGTTTCCATCCTGTGGCAACCTCTCTCTTGGCAGTTCATTTGATTATTTTGATTGATCCATGCCAAAGTTTACAAAGATTTCCTAGTCAACTCTGACATCTTCTGGGTAGAGAGGTTATCTGTGCACTTCTGAGTTGTTTTAAGACTGTCATGTGACCTTGACTGTTCAGAATTCTTTGAGGGTTTGGAGGGGAGGATTTTATTTCTTAGAGTTTGTCAAGATGATATGAAAGTTCCTTCAAGAATAGAGTTATTATTTAAAAGCAGAAAGGCAGGGGCTTCCCTGGTAGCTCAGTGGTAAAGAGATTGTCTGCCAATGCAGGAGACATTTAATAAAAGTTAATTCTTAAGGTATTCACTGAGGTGAATACTATATAAGCCTATATTCAATCTGGGATAACACTGTTGTTAAGCGTATGACTTCTGCTCGAGGCATTTTTTTTGAAGTGAGGTGGCCTGTAACTTTAAAATAGACAGTCATAGCCTTAGGAAAGTCACCTAACTTCTCTGACTCTTATGAATAAAGTGAATATAATTGGACACTCATGGGGAGTTTGTGGTTAAGAAGTCCATGGTGTGGAGTGAAGCTTGGGCATTTGTATTTTCAAGGAGCATCGTAAGTGGTCCTCTTGCTGATCTCTAATAGGGGCCTCTGCAGATGGTAGCATTTTGTGATTTCATGACTTAACATAATGTGCAAAAAAATATTTTTTTGTATATAAACTCTCTCTCTTTTTTAAAAATTTTAAACTCTCTTTGTTAAAGTGGGCTATTTAGGATGATTTTTAAAAAATTTTGGCCTCTCTTATTGATCTTTTATTTATTGATTTTCATCCATCTTTATTCTTCTGCCTGTGTGGGCTTCCCATTGCAGTAGCCTCTCTCATTGCAGAGCACCAACTCTGGATGCGTGTGCTCCGGAGCGCTGGCTCATAATTGGACACACCAGTCCAGCCACTCCCACGGCATCTGGGATCTTCCCGTGCCAGGGATTGAACCAGTGCCCCTTGCACTGCAAGGCGGACTCTCTACCCATTGGACCACCAGGGAAGCCCTAGGATGGTATTTTTATCTTAATATCCTTTAGTTTCCATCCTGTGGCAACCTCTCTCTTGGCAGTTCATTTGATTATTTTGATTGATCCATGCCAAAGTTTACAAAGATTTCCTAGTCAACTCTGACATCTTCTGGGTAGAGAGGTTATCTGTGCACTTCTGAGTTGTTTTAAGACTGTCATGTGACCTTGACTGTTCAGAATTCTTTGAGGGTTTGGAGGGGAGGATTTTATTTCTTAGAGTTTGTCAAGATGATATGAAAGTTCCTTCAAGAATAGAGTTATTATTTAAAAGCAGAAAGGCAGGGGCTTCCCTGGTAGCTCAGTGGTAAAGAGATTGTCTGCCAATGCAGGAGACAGGGGTTTGATCCCCGATCCAGGAAGATCCCACGTGCTGTGGAAAAACTAAGCCCATGAGCCACAACTATGGAGCCTGTGCTCTAGAGCCTCAGAGCCTCAACTGTTGAGCCCATGTGCCACAACTACTGAAGCCTGTGAGCCCTAGAGCCTGAGTTCCACAACAAGAAAAGTCACCGCAACAAGTAGCCTGCTCACCTCAGCTAAAGAGTAGCCCCCACTCCCTGCAACTAGAGAGGAGCCTGTGGTAGCAGTGAAACCCAGAATAGCCAAAAACTAAATAAATAAGAATAAAATAAAATTTTTAACAAAGGCAAATTAGGATAAAAAAAAAAAAAAAAGCAGAAAGGCAGTTGTCAAAGGACAGGGTCTGAATGTAGAATTCATTCACTAGGGAATTCCCGGGATCTTGGCAGCAGTCTGTTGAGGGTGCTTACCTGAAATTGTTGTTTTCTGCCTTTTGACTGAGTGCCTATTTGACTGCTTCCGTGAGAGTGTGCTGGTTAATCCTTTGCTTCACTTGCTCTTTTTGGCACAGCCAAGGGAGCATTTCCAATCTGTCAACAGAGGCTAAGTCCTAATCAAGCAGATGTAGATGAGTTGAGAAGAGAGAATTGCATTGTAGGAGCAGCCTTCTAGTCAGGTCAGGAAGGATCTTGGAAGGAGAATGAGACACTTGGGTGCTGAACCAGGCAATGAGCATGCTCATGGAGGGGTACATTAATTTTTTGCTGACCAGCCCAATTGTCGAACTTGACACTTCTTGTTTAGCTTTGAACTTTAAATTACTTGGGTCAAGTACAGTGAAAGGACAGAGGAACTGAAAAACCATACACTCAAAAAATTAAAACTCGCAGGGTGAGTTTCTAGGCCAGATAACTTAAAAAATGATAATATGGGCTTCTCTGGTAGTCCAGTGGTAAAGAATTTGCCTGCTAATACAGGAGACAGGGGTTAAACCCCTGGGTTGAGAAGATCCCCCAGAGAAGGAAATGGCAACCCACTCCACTATTCTTACTTGGAAAATCCCTTGGTCAGAGGCACCTGGCAGGCTACAATTCATGGGGATGCAGAGTCAGACACGACTTAGCAACTGAACATGAATGCATTGCTTAAATATAAGACATAATACCAGGAAACTCCTATAAGACAGAAGAGGGGAAACATTCTTTGACATGAATCATAGCAATTTTCTTAGGTCAGTCTCCCAAAGCAATAGAAACCAAAGCAAAAATACCCTAGAGCCTGAGTTCCACAACAAGAAAAGTCACCGCAACAAGTAGCCTGCTCACCTCAGCTAAAGAGTAGCCCCCACTCCCTGCAACTAGAGAGGAGCCTGTGGTAGCAGTGAAACCCAGAATAGCCAAAAACTAAATAAATAAGAATAAAATAAAATTTTTAACAAAGGCAAATTAGGATTAAAAAAAAAAAAAAAAAGCAGAAAGGCAGTTGTCAAAGGACAGGGTCTGAATGTAGAATTCATTCACTAGGGAATTCCCGGGATCTTGGCAGCAGTCTGTTGAGGGTGCTTACCTGAAATTGTTGTTTTCTGCCTTTTGACTGAGTGCCTATTTGACTGCTTCCGTGAGAGTGTGCTGGTTAATCCTTTGCTTCACTTGCTCTTTTTGGCACAGCCAAGGGAGCATTTCCAATCTGTCAACAGAGGCTAAGTCCTAATCAAGCAGATGTAGATGAGTTGAGAAGAGAGAATTGCATTGTAGGAGCAGCCTTCTAGTCAGGTCAGGAAGGATCTTGGAAGGAGAATGAGACACTTGGGTGCTGAACCAGGCAATGAGCATGCTCATGGAGGGGTACATTAATTTTTTGCTGACCAGCCCAATTGTCGAACTTGACACTTCTTGTTTAGCTTTGAACTTTAAATTACTTGGGTCAAGTACAGTGAAAGGACAGAGGAACTGAAAAACCATACACTCAAAAAATTAAAACTCGCAGGGTGAGTTTCTAGGCCAGATAACTTAAAAAATGATAATATGGGCTTCTCTGGTAGTCCAGTGGTAAAGAATTTGCCTGCTAATACAGGAGACAGGGGTTAAACCCCTGGGTTGAGAAGATCCCCCAGAGAAGGAAATGGCAACCCACTCCACTATTCTTACTTGGAAAATCCCTTGGTCAGAGGCACCTGGCAGGCTACAATTCATGGGGATGCAGAGTCAGACACGACTTAGCAACTGAACATGAATGCATTGCTTAAATATAAGACATAATACCAGGAAACTCCTATAAGACAGAAGAGGGGAAACATTCTTTGACATGAATCATAGCAATTTTCTTAGGTCAGTCTCCCAAAGCAATAGAAACCAAAGCAAAAATAGGGCTTCCCTGGTGGTCCAGTGGGTAAGGACACCGCCTTGCAGTGCAAGGGGCGCCGGTTCGATCTCTGGCCTGGGAAGATCCCACGTGCTGTGGAGCGGCTGGACTGATGTGTCCAATTACCAAGCAGGAGCTCTGGCGCGCATGCGCCCAGAGCCGGGGCTCTGCGATGACAGAGGCCACTGCGATGGGAGACCCACAGGAGCCAAAGAACAAAGACGGATGAAAATAGACAAATGAAAGACCAATAGAAGGGGCCTACCTGTCCCCCTCCCTGCCCACCCCAGCCCCCTAAAAATAAATAAATAAATAAATAAATAAATAAATAAATAAATAAATAAATGTAAAATAAATAAATAAATAAAAAATAAATGGGACCGAAATGGGACCAAATCAAATGTATAAGCTTTTGCACAGCAAAAGAAACATAAACAAAATGAAAAAAAAATGGACTGGAAGAAAGTATTTGCCAATGATGTGACCAATGGGACTAAATTTCCAAAATATACAAATAACTTGTACAGCTCAGCAACAACAACAAAAATAAGCAATTCAATCCACAAAAGGGCAGAAAACCTAGACAGATGTCCATCCAAAGAAGACACACAGATGGCCAATAGGCTCATAAAAAGATGCTCAACATCACCAGTTAATAGAGAAATGTAAATCAAAACTGTAATAAGGTATCAGCTCAGAATGGTCAGAACGGTCATCCTCGAACAGTCCGCAGAGAACAAATGCTGGAGAGAGTGCGGAGGAGAGGGAACACTCCTACACAGTGGTGAGAACGTAAATTGGTGTAGCCACCATGGAAAACAATGTGGAGATACCTTAAAAATTAGAATTACCAAATGATCCTGCAATCCCACTCCTGAACATGTATCTGGAGAAAATGCTAACTCAATAAGATATATGTGTCCCAATATTCATAGCTCAGTCCTATTTATAAGAGCCTAGATATGGAAGCCACCTAAATGTCCATTGACAGATGAATGGATATAGAAGTAGTGTGTGTGTATATATATGTGTGTGTGTGTGTGTATATATATATATATATATATATATATATATATATATTATATATATATATATATTCAATGCAAAAAGAATGAAATAATGCCATTTGCAGCATGGATCTAGAGATTATCATACTAAAGTAAAGTAAGTCAGAAAGAGACAAATATCATATATTAATACAACTTATATGTAGAATCTAAAAAATGATGAGATGAACTTATTTACAAACCAGAAATAGACTCATGGACATAGAAAATAAACTTATGGTTATCAAAGGAGAAAGGGAGGTTAGCAGATACAAACTACTGTATTCACAAAACAGATGAACAATAAGATCTTACTGTATAGAATGGGGAACTGTATCCAATATCATGTGATAAACCATAATGGAAAATATTATGAAAAAAAGAATATGTAACTGAATCACTCGGCTGTATGCCAGAAACTAGCACAACATTATAAATCAGCTATACTTACATCAGAAAAAAAAACCAGTGCACAAAATCTAATGATGACTTCTTGCTCTTCTCTATCATTTGACACTATTTTTTTCTTCTTTTTGAGAATGATGACTCTAAATTTTCATTAGTGAGCCAGGGTGTCATGGTTGAAATACCTTGGTGTAAGGCACTGAATGACCATGCCCTATCTGATGGAGAGTTTATTGGGTTTCCCACAGGTTTTTCTTTTTTAAAAAATTATAGTTGATTTACAGTGTTTCAGGCATGATTTACAATGTATAGACATGATTTTCTTCTTTAAACTTCTCTCTTGGATTTCTCTAACATAGCTCTATCTAGATCTTCTTGACAATTGATTGTCCATTCTTCCCCTGGATTATTTTCTGGACCATTCCCTCTTGTCAAAACAGATATTTTCACTGCTGCCCTGCAAATAGTTTCATCAGTACCATCTCTCTAGATTCCATATATATATGTCAATATACGATATTTGTTTTTCGCTTTCTGACTTACTTCACTCTGATATAGGCTCCAGGTTCATCCACCTCATTAGAATGGACTCAAATGCGTTCCTTTTTATGGCTGAATAATATTACATTGTGTATATGTACTAGATTTATTTATCCATTTATATGTTGATGAATGTCTAAGTTGCTTCTAAGTTCTAGCTAATGTAAATAGTGCTGCTGGTGGGGGAAGAAAAATGGGGGAAGAATGGAGAGGTTAACACTGAAACATAAATGTCACTATGTGTAAAACAGATGAGTGGAAGGAGAAGGGGATGACAGGACGAGGCGGTTGGATGGCATCACCGACTCAGTGGACGTGAGTTTGAGCTATCCTCCATCAGGACATGGTAATGGAGGCGCTGATGAAGGACAAGAAAGCCTGGTGTGCCATAGTCCATGGCGTCACAAAGAGTCAGACATGACTGACTGACTGATCTAGTGGGAGCTTGCTGTGTGTCACGGGCAGCTCAAACCTTGTGCTCTGTAATGACCTAGAGGGGTGGGATGAGGTGGGAAGTGGGAGGGAGGTTCTAGAGGGAGGGAACATGGGTATGCCTATGGCTTATTCATGTTGATATATGGCAAAACCCAACACAATATGTAAAGCAGTTATCCCCCAGGTAACAATAAATCAATTAAAACCCAGGTATTTTCAGTTTATCTCCAGTCCCACATTGTCTTTCTCCCAAGGTCTAAATCCACTATTTTAGTTGACTTCTGGACAACTTTTTTTTTTTTTTTTTTAATTTTTTTGGCCTCTTTATTGGTCTTTCATTTTATTTATTTTCATCCATCTTTGTTCTTTGGCCTGTGTGGGCCTCCCATTACAGTGGCCTCCCTCTTTGTAGAGCACTGGCTCTGGGCACATGTGCTCCAGAGTGTTGACTTGTAATTGGACACACCAGTCTGGCTGCTCCACAGCACATGGGATCTTCCCAGACTAGGGATCAAATCAGCGCCCGTTGCATTGCAAGGCGGACTCTTTACCCACTGGACAACCAGGGAAGCCCTGGACAACTCTTTATTGGATGTTCCCTGGATTATTTTCTGGACCATTCCCTCTTGTCAAAACAGATATTTTCACTGCTGCCCTGCAAATAGTTTCATCAGTACCATCTCTCTAGATTCCATATATATATGTCAATATACGATATTTGTTTTTCGCTTTCTGACTTACTTCACTCTGATATAGGCTCCAGGTTCATCCACCTCATTAGAATGGACTCAAATGCGTTCCTTTTTATGGCTGAATAATATTACATTGTGTATATGTACTAGATTTATTTATCCATTTATATGTTGATGAATGTCTAAGTTGCTTCTAAGTTCTAGCTAATGTAAATAGTGCTGCTGGTGGGGGAAGAAAAATGGGGGAAGAATGGAGAGGTTAACACTGAAACATAAATGTCACTATGTGTAAAACAGATGAGTGGAAGGAGAAGGGGATGACAGGACGAGGCGGTTGGATGGCATCACCGACTCAGTGGACGTGAGTTTGAGCTATCCTCCATCAGGACATGGTAATGGAGGCGCTGATGAAGGACAAGAAAGCCTGGTGTGCCATAGTCCATGGCGTCACAGAGTCAGACATGACTGACTGACTGATCTAGTGGGAGCTTGCTGTGTGTCACGGGCAGCTCAAACCTTGTGCTCTGTAATGACCTAGAGGGGTGGGATGAGGTGGGAAGTGGGAGGGAGGTTCTAGAGGGAGGGAACATGGGTATGCCTATGGCTTATTCATGTTGATATATGGCAAAACCCAACACAATATGTAAAGCAGTTATCCCCCAGGTAACAATAAATCAATTAAAACCCAGGTATTTTCAGTTTATCTCCAGTCCCACATTGTCTTTCTCCCAAGGTCTAAATCCACTATTTTAGTTGACTTCTGGACAACTTTTTTTTTTTTTTTTTTAATTTTTTTGGCCTCTTTATTGGTCTTTCATTTTATTTATTTTCATCCATCTTTGTTCTTTGGCCTGTGTGGGCCTCCCATTACAGTGGCCTCCCTCTTTGTAGAGCACTGGCTCTGGGCACATGTGCTCCAGAGTGTTGACTTGTAATTGGACACACCAGTCTGGCTGCTCCACAGCACATGGGATCTTCCCAGACTAGGGATCAAATCAGCGCCCGTTGCATTGCAAGGCGGACTCTTTACCCACTGGACAACCAGGGAAGCCCTGGACAACTCTTTATTGGATGTTCCTTTGGAATTTCAAGATTACTTTTTCCAAACTAACTTATCTTTTCCTTTACTCCAAAACGCTGTTTCTCCTCTGGCCTCCTTAACTTTGCCTAGTGACATCCCTGGGTAGGTGGTGGGTGGCGGTGGAGGGCAGAGCACCATCACTGACTGCGTCTTCTGTCGCTTCCTTCCTTGTCTAATTGGGCACTTGGTTGTGTCTTCATCACTGTCGTGTGTTATGATGTTCTCCTTTACTGCTTCATCTTATTTTTAAGCTTCTTTCCTGAACTGTTACAAAGGCTTCATCATTCTATCTCTAGTCACTGCCTACTCCTTCCACTCTTGCTCTCTACTGTTGGCTTATCCTTTCTACATGTTTTAATCATGTTTTCCTTCTGTGCTCTGAAAAGCATTCCTTGTGTCTGTACTACATTCAGAGCGAAGTGTAATCTCTTTAGTGCAGACTTCAGAGTCTTCAATGATTAAATCCCAGTTTCTTCTTTACTGTTCTCTCGAAGTGCCCTATGCTTGGCCAAATGGAAGTACTCTTTCCTCTATTAACGAAGGATGACCTTTGAAATCTGCAATGCAATTCTAATATAGATTATTACAAGAATGGATAGTCAACCATGAATTGTTTATGAATCAGTCTGGGTTTATGCTAACAGATAAGGTCATATGCTTTCCCTTTTTCTTTTTTGACTTAATATATAATGGAACATGTGTTAATCATCATACATTTGAAGATGATGAAGGCACTGAATACTGGATTTGTGCCAAAGAGATATACCAAAAGAGGGCATGTAAATAGAGGCCTCTTGGTTTGGAGGAATGTTTCTTCTTTCCCACAGAGCTTGACTGTGTACCAGATTCTTTGAAAAAATATTTACCAGTGAGTTAGGTGAAGATACAGAAAGCACATGTACCATGATTATAGGAGGCAGAGCTGGGAAAGAGGGTAGCATCAGATAATAGAGTAAAATATTGGGAGATCATATAGCTAGAATATGGGACGATCAGAAGAGGTGAAGTTTAAGATTTCATTCTCATTTGGGTCTCTAAATCAGCCGTTAGGGTAAAGTATCAGAGTAGAAAATTAAGTTTTGTTTGGCATCATTGAGGAGCTCATGAGATCTTCGGTTCAATTTTGCAAGCGTATTATCTTGAACAGAGAAGGAAAACCATACCTAGACTATTCTGTTCAGTTCTAGGCCCCCAATTTTAAACTGGAAGTAGAAAAATGCAGGTCTTTATAGGGGAATCACAGGCAGAGTTATTGGGCCAGGGTGTGGTTGGCGTAAAGAGCTCCCTGGGTTTTATTTGAGAGCCCCTTTCAAGCCAACTTTACTCAGTTGTAGTCTCCATGGTAGAGGGTAATTGCTGCCTTGTAGTTTCTCTGAAGGCATTTAGTTCAGTGCTTTGCCTGTAGCATGTGTTAGTAAATACCTGTGAGTGAATGTTATTAGTGTGATGTAAATTTTGCCTCTAGACTCAGAACACAATTTCCTTGAGGGCACATGCCACATGTTATGCTTTGTGTCACCCTCTGTATCTTGCATGAGGTTAGATTTTTCAGCAGGTACTTGGTAGATACAGGCTGAGTTCACAAAACTAAGTATTTGGAGAAATCTATTAGATACCTCATACTTAATTCCCCAGTTCCCCCTTTCATTTTATATAAAAACAAGGGAACAGTGTAGTGAGGGGAAGGAGTATCGACCAGGTCAGAAATCTTGGTTTATAGAACTGCTTCTTCCACTAACGAGCTCACATCAGGCCAGTAAGAACTCATCTACAGGCTCTGGTGGTGATGGAGAAGTAGAATGGGAGGTGTCGTGACAACTGCAATTCTGGGTCAGGAGTCTGAATGCCACAGCTGGGTTTCTCCCAGCCTTTCAGTATTGGTGATGGTAATGAAATGCTTTAAGATGACAGTTAAGACACTTAATCATGTGTAAGTTTAAGTTCCTTTCAGTTGGCCTGGGAGCAGCAGAAATTGTCCAGTTTGCTTCCTGGGAGATTGTGGCCTAAGACCAGTAACTCATTTCTGTCTGTACAGCTGTTATTTGCTGTTCACTGGCAGGTGTGACTAATTTCACTAGGGATACCACCCCTTGGATGAATGTGAGTTTTTTTTTTTTTTTTTTTTTTTTTTACATTTTTTTTTTTTTTTTGTGGGGGGGGGGGGGGGGGGGGGGGGGGGAGCAGGCGGGCCACTTCTATTGGTCTTTCATTTGTCCATTTTCATCCGTCTTTGTTCTTTGGCTCCTGTGGGCCTCCCATCGTGGTGGCGTCTGTCGCTGCAGAGTGCCAGCTCTGGGCGCATGTGCCCCAGAGCTCTGGCTCGATAATTGGACACATCAGTCCAGCCGCTCCACGGCACGTGGGATCTTCCCAGGCCAGGAATCGAACCGGCGCCCCTTGCACTGCAAGGCGGTGTCCTTACCCACTGGACCACCAGGAAACCCGAATGTGAGCTTTTAACGCAACTCGTTCATGAGTATCTGTGAGAGAGCATTGTTGGAAGGATGTTGGGCTCCTCTTTGTTGTTACTGGTGGGGCTGAATCCACTTCTAAGAGTCTTGGATTAATGTTGGCCCTATTTCCTGAGGGCACGGCTGCTATCCATTTTGGACGCCTCTCTGAGGTTAGATTTTTCAGCAGGTACTTGGTAGATACAGGCTGAGTTCACAAAACTAAGTATTTGGAGAAATCTATTAGATACCTCATACTTAATTCCCCAGTTCCCCCTTTCATTTTATATAAAAACAAGGGAACAGTGTAGTGAGGGGAAGGAGTATCGACCAGGTCAGAAATCTTGGTTTATAGAACTGCTTCTTCCACTAACGAGCTCACATCAGGCCAGTAAGAACTCATCTACAGGCTCTGGTGGTGATGGAGAAGTAGAATGGGAGGTGTCGTGACAACTGCAATTCTGGGTCAGGAGTCTGAATGCCACAGCTGGGTTTCTCCCAGCCTTTCAGTATTGGTGATGGTAATGAAATGCTTTAAGATGACAGTTAAGACACTTAATCATGTGTAAGTTTAAGTTCCTTTCAGTTGGCCTGGGAGCAGCAGAAATTGTCCAGTTTGCTTCCTGGGAGATTGTGGCCTAAGACCAGTAACTCATTTCTGTCTGTACAGCTGTTATTTGCTGTTCACTGGCAGGTGTGACTAATTTCACTAGGGATACCACCCCTTGGATGAATGTGAGTTTTTTTTTTTTTTTTTTTTTTTTTAGACATCTATTATATTCATTTATCCTTTTGGGGAGGGAGGTGGGGAGGGAGGGGGACAGGCGGGCCCCTTCTATTGGTCTTTCATTTGTCCATTTTCATCCGTCTTTGTTCTTTGGCTCCTGTGGGCCTCCCATCGTGGTGGCGTCTGTCGCTGCAGAGTGCCAGCTCTGGGCGCATGTGCCCCAGAGCTCTGGCTCGATAATTGGACACATCAGTCCAGCCGCTCCACGGCACGTGGGATCTTCCCAGGCCAGGAATCGAACCGGCGCCCCTTGCACTGCAAGGCGGTGTCCTTACCCACTGGACCACCAGGGGAAACCCGAATGTGAGCTTTTAAAGCAACTCGTTCATGAGTGTCTGTGAGAGAGCACCGTTGGGCAGGTACTGGGCTCTGCTTTGTTGTTACTGGTGGGGCTGAATCCACTCCTAAGAGTCTTGGATTAATGTTGGCCCTATTTCCTGAGAGCACGGCTGCTTCCATGGAGCCTCTCCTGGCATACACCCATGATTCTTGGTACGCTTCTTCTACTCTCTAGTATTCTGTATTGTAATAGCTCTCTGGACTGGGTAGGGACACTTCTGAAGGCTCTAAAGCACATTTTTGAGTAAGAGACAAGTGATGGTGTTGGGGGAACAAACATGAAAGCCTAGGGCTAAGTTTTGCATACCACTGGGTTAGAAGAAAGCAATAGCTTTTTCTAGATAAGGGTGAAGTGGCTAAGAAAGAATGTAAAAACAATCTGATATTGACTGTTCAATCTTTAAAGAGTTAAAAGTTGGAGTGGCTTTTTACCATTTAATTGTGTTTAGTTTTGTTCTTAAGAAAAGAAGTTTAAAAAAATCATGTTTTATTAATGTGCCAGCTTGGATTATTTTCCTCTGTCAGTTTGGTAATCAACAGTAATAAAAACCTGGATATAAAATTTTCATACATTTGCAGTAGTATGAAGACATTAAGTGAAAACCCTTTAAAACATTTTCCATTTCCATTTCACTTAGCAGGTGCTACATATCAAGCTATTATTTACCCAACTAAAATGAGCAGGAAAGTGATCCAAGTTGGTGAAGTGCCTCTAGACAGCTTGCACAATTGTTGTTTTCTCTTTCTGATTATACCCAGGTAAAGGGATTAGTTTTAGCACAAATCAGATCCAGGTGATGTAAAAGTTACTCGGGATTACCTGGAGAGTGTTGAGGTTAGCTGCGGTAAGCTGGCTGGTGGAAAACCTCATTTTTCTGCATTTTCTACCTGGATAACCCATGAGTATGGATATAGTTTTATTTAAAGCATGGCCAGTGCAGTTCTCTAAGCTAGTGGAGTTAAAACAGCAATGGATAACCCATGGGATCTTCCCAGGCCAGGAATCGAACCGGCGCCCCTTGCACTGCAAGGCGGTGTCCTTACCCACTGGACCACCAGGGGAAACCCGAATGTGAGCTTTTAAAGCAACTCGTTCATGAGTGTCTGTGAGAGAGCACCGTTGGGCAGGTACTGGGCTCTGCTTTGTTGTTACTGGTGGGGCTGAATCCACTCCTAAGAGTCTTGGATTAATGTTGGCCCTATTTCCTGAGAGCACGGCTGCTTCCATGGAGCCTCTCCTGGCATACACCCATGATTCTTGGTACGCTTCTTCTACTCTCTAGTATTCTGTATTGTAATAGCTCTCTGGACTGGGTAGGGACACTTCTGAAGGCTCTAAAGCACATTTTTGAGTAAGAGACAAGTGATGGTGTTGGGGGAACAAACATGAAAGCCTAGGGCTAAGTTTTGCATACCACTGGGTTAGAAGAAAGCAATAGCTTTTTCTAGATAAGGGTGAAGTGGCTAAGAAAGAATGTAAAAACAATCTGATATTGACTGTTCAATCTTTAAAGAGTTAAAAGTTGGAGTGGCTTTTTACCATTTAATTGTGTTTAGTTTTGTTCTTAAGAAAAGAAGTTTAAAAAAATCATGTTTTATTAATGTGCCAGCTTGGATTATTTTCCTCTGTCAGTTTGGTAATCAACAGTAATAAAAACCTGGATATAAAATTTTCATACATTTGCAGTAGTATGAAGACATTAAGTGAAAACCCTTTAAAACATTTTCCATTTCCATTTCACTTAGCAGGTGCTACATATCAAGCTATTATTTACCCAACTAAAATGAGCAGGAAAGTGATCCAAGTTGGTGAAGTGCCTCTAGACAGCTTGCACAATTGTTGTTTTCTCTTTCTGATTATACCCAGGTAAAGGGATTAGTTTTAGCACAAATCAGATCCAGGTGATGTAAAAGTTACTCGGGATTACCTGGAGAGTGTTGAGGTTAGCTGCGGTAAGCTGGCTGGTGGAAAACCTCATTTTTCTGCATTTTCTACCTGGATAACCCATGAGTATGGATATAGTTTTATTTAAAGCATGGCCAGTGCAGTTCTCTAAGCTAGTGGAGTTAAAACAGCATGGATAATTCAAAGTGGGCAGGTAATCCACAAGAAAGTTCTGTTTAGCTTTGGAAGGAGCACAGTGTATTTTTTCTTTATAATTGAAAGATAATTGCTTTACAGTATTGTGTTACTTTCTACCAAACATAACGTGAATCAGCCATAAGTATATATATGTTCCTTCCCACTTGGACATCCTTCCACCTCCCTCCCCACCCCACCCCACTAGGCTGTTACAGAGCCCTGGTTTGGGTTCCCTGAGTCATACAGCAAATTCCCATTGGCTATCTATTTTACATATAGTATTGTATATTTCCATATTACTCTTCTCCATACATCTTACCATTTCATCTTCCTCCCCCCCTGCCCCAGTTGTGTCCATAAGTCTGTTATCAGCGTCTTTGTTGCCATTGATACTCTGCATATAGGTTCATCAGTACCATTTTTCTAGATTCCATATATATGTGTTAGTATACAATATTTGTTTTTCTCTTTCTGACTTACTTCACTCTGTATAATAGGCTCTAGGTTCTTCCAACTCATTCGGACTGACTCAAATGTGTTCCCTTTTATGGCTGAATAATATTCCATCGTGTATATGTACCACAGCTTCTTTATCCATTCATCTGTCAATGCACATCTATGTTGCTTCTATGTCCTAGCTATTGTAAACAGTGCTGCTATGAACATTTGGGTACGTGTGTCTTTTTCATTTATGGTTTCTCAGGGTATATGCCCACTTGTGGAGTTGGTGGATCAGGGTTATTTGGGTACGTGTTTTTTTCTTAAATTTTCCATTTCCATTTCACTTAGCAGGTGCTACATATCAAGCTATTATTTACCCAACTAAAATGAGCAGGAAAGTGATCCAAGTTGGTGAAGTGCCTCTAGACAGCTTGCACAATTGTTGTTTTCTCTTCTGATTATACCCAGGTAAAGGGATTAGTTTTAGCACAAATCAGATCCAGGTGATGTAAAAGTTACTCGGGATTACCTGGAGAGTGTTGAGGTTAGCTGCGGTAAGCTGGCTGGTGGAAAACCTCATTTTTCTGCATTTTCTACCTGGATAACCCATGAGTATGGATATAGTTTTATTTAAAGCATGGCCAGTGCAGTTCTCTAAGCTAGTGGAGTTAAAACAGCATGGATAATTCAAAGTGGGCAGGTAATCCACAAGAAAGTTCTGTTTAGCTTTGGAAGGAGCACAGTGTATTTTTTCTTTATAATTGAAAGATAATTGCTTTACAGTATTGTGTTACTTTCTACCAAACATAACGTGAATCAGCCATAAGTATATATATGTTCCTTCCCACTTGGACATCCTTCCACCTCCCTCCCCACCCCACCCCACTAGGCTGTTACAGAGCCCTGGTTTGGGTTCCCTGAGTCATACAGCAAATTCCCATTGGCTATCTATTTTACATATAGTATTGTATATTTCCATATTACTCTTCTCCATACATCTTACCATTTCATCTTCCTCCCCCCCTGCCCCAGTTGTGTCCATAAGTCTGTTATCAGCGTCTTTGTTGCCATTGATACTCTGCATATAGGTTCATCAGTACCATTTTTCTAGATTCCATATATATGTGTTAGTATACAATATTTGTTTTTCTCTTTCTGACTTACTTCACTCTGTATAATAGGCTCTAGGTTCTTCCAACTCATTCGGACTGACTCAAATGTGTTCCCTTTTATGGCTGAATAATATTCCATCGTGTATATGTACCACAGCTTCTTTATCCATTCATCTGTCAATGCACATCTATGTTGCTTCTATGTCCTAGCTATTGTAAACAGTGCTGCTATGAACATTTGGGTACGTGTGTCTTTTTCATTTATGGTTTTCTCAGGGTATATGCCCACTTGTGGAGTTGGTGGATCATATGGTGGTTTTATTCCTGCTTTCTTAAGGGATCTCCATGCTCTTCTCCATAGTGACTGTATCAATTTACATTGCCACCTACAGGGAAGCACAGTATATTAACAGTAGCTTGTATGGCAGTTGAAAACGTGTTGTATATCACCAGAACACCAACAAAGAAACCCAGACATCACCCCTATTACTCTTACTTATGCATATGATGACCTAGTTCACTGAGTCTCTTTGTATTTCCTCATCTGTAAAGTGGGAACAAGAAATTGATCCTTCTTAGATGGTAAGGGCAGATAATAGTTTTGTAAGTTATCTTGAAAGATTAAAACATTACACTGATCAAGGAATATAGTGGTGGATTGCAAAATGGACAGAGATTTCCCCTTAATCATCTCACATTATGGGATCACTATCATTTGGTTCTTGGAGTTATGTTAAAATGGATAGAATTTGAGTGTAGTGTAGCTGGATAAGACATAATAGGATTGAGTAGGGGTTAGGAAAGGAAAGTAGTATAAACTGATTTCCTACATCCAAATAATGATAGGGAAAATCATGACCTCAATCTGAACTGGGGATGTTAACCATGTCCAATGGAGGGATTTTTAATGTACAGAACACTGGGTGAGCTTCAGAGAGCCCAGGAAAACCTGAAATTAGATACAAAATTTGGGTCTGTGACTTGCCACAAAGATTGAGGACTACTGAATGAATGGTTACTCTCTTGTTCCTGGGAGAGCATGATAATGAAGACACAAAAGGTTTCTCCTGGATTAAGTCTTAAGGTCAAATTGGTGCTACTGGCTTGCACAAAGTCTCATCTGTAAAAATGCAGGCATGTGGGCATCATATTAAATAGTCTCTGGGAAGTCCCTTTTTGGCTCTAAAATTCCATTATCATAACTTCAATGTCTCAGAGAAATGAAAGCATTTAATCGACTTTAGCCAGTCATTGCCACAACCTCCCCCCAACCTGATAATGTTGAAATAATTTGGAAATGGTCTTTAGTGAAAAAGCATATTTCTTTGACATCTCTGTTAATATAAAAGTGGTTCTATAGCCTGAAGAGAGAGAATTTGTAAACTTTAAGTATCTGCATAAATTGACTATGTTGGATTCTACATGGGATGTCTTTTTCATTTATGGTTTTCTCAGGGTATATGCCCACTTGTGGAGTTGGTGGATCATATGGTGGTTTTATTCCTGCTTTCTTAAGGGATCTCCATGCTCTTCTCCATAGTGACTGTATCAATTTACATTGCCACCTACAGGAAGCACAGTATATTAACAGTAGCTTGTATGGCAGTTGAAAACGTGTTGTATATCACCAGAACACCAACAAAGAAACCCAGACATCACCCCTATTACTCTTACTTATGCATATGATGACCTAGTTCACTGAGTCTCTTTGTATTTCCTCATCTGTAAAGTGGGAACAAGAAATTGATCCTTCTTAGATGGTAAGGGCAGATAATAGTTTTGTAAGTTATCTTGAAAGATTAAAACATTACACTGATCAAGGAATATAGTGGTGGATTGCAAAATGGACAGAGATTTCCCCTTAATCATCTCACATTATGGGATCACTATCATTTGGTTCTTGGAGTTATGTTAAAATGGATAGAATTTGAGTGTAGTGTAGCTGGATAAGACATAATAGGATTGAGTAGGGGTTAGGAAAGGAAAGTAGTATAAACTGATTTCCTACATCCAAATAATGATAGGGAAAATCATGACCTCAATCTGAACTGGGGATGTTAACCATGTCCAATGGAGGGATTTTTAATGTACAGAACACTGGGTGAGCTTCAGAGAGCCCAGGAAAAACCTGAAATTAGATACAAAATTTGGGTCTGTGACTTGCCACAAAGATTGAGGACTACTGAATGAATGGTTACTCTCTTGTTCCTGGGAGAGCATGATAATGAAGACACAAAAGGTTTCTCCTGGATTAAGTCTTAAGGTCAAATTGGTGCTACTGGCTTGCACAAAGTCTCATCTGTAAAAATGCAGGCATGTGGGCATCATATTAAATAGTCTCTGGGAAGTCCCTTTTTGGCTCTAAAATTCCATTATCATAACTTCAATGTCTCAGAGAAATGAAAGCATTTAATCGACTTTAGCCAGTCATTGCCACAACCTCCCTCCAACCTGATAATGTTGAAATAATTTGGAAATGGTCTTTAGTGAAAAAGCATATTTCTTTGACATCTCTGTTAATATAAAAGTGGTTCTATAGCCTGAAGAGAGAGAATTTTTGTAGTGAGATCTGGGAAGCTTTAAGTATCTGCATAAATTGACTATGTTTTGGACTTCTACATGGGAAGTATTCTGATCAGCCATCTTCAGGGCTTGAATTGGGGTGGTCCTGTTGTCCTTATACTTTGGTTGTTGAATTTGTACAAGAGATGAAGATTGGTTAACATGCATGTTGGCCATGAGCATGTGCTATAGGCTTTGCTAAAGCATCTGTTCAATATTGGGAAAGGAGTACAACAAGGCTATATACTGTCCCCTGCTTATTTAACTAATATTCAGAGTACATCATATGAAATGCTGGGCTAGATGAATCACAAACTGGAATCAGCTTTGCTGGGAGAATTATCAACAACCTCAGATATGCAGATGATACCACTATAATGACAGAAAGTGAAGAGGAACTAAAGAGCCTCTTGAGGGTGAAAGTGAGAATAAAAAAGCTGACTCAAAACTCAGCACTAAAAAAACTAAGATGATGACATCTGGTCTCATCACTTCATGGCAAACAGATGGAGAAGACGTGGAAACAGTGACAGATTTTATTTTCTTGGACTCCATATTCACTCTGTGTGGTGAGTACAGCCATGAAATTAAAAAAAAAAAAAAAAAAATGCTTGCTCCTTGGAAGGAAAGTGATGACAAACCTAGATAGCATATTAAAAAGCAGAGGCATCACTTTGCTGACAAAGATCCGTATAGTCAAAGCTATGGTTTTTCCAGTAGTCATGTATGGATGTGATAGTTGGACCATAGAAGGCTGAGCACTGAAGAACTGATGCTTTTAAATTGAGGTTTGGAGGAAGACTCTTGAGAGTCCCTGGGACAGCAAGGTGATTGAACCAGTCAATCCTAAAGGAAATAAACCCTGAATATTCATGTGGGCATCATATTAAATAGTCTCTGGGAAGTCCCTTTTTGGCTCTAAAATTCCATTATCATAACTTCAATGTCTCAGAGAAATGAAAGCATTTAATCGACTTTAGCCAGTCATTGCCACAACCTCCCTCCAACCTGATAATGTTGAAATAATTTGGAAATGGTCTTTAGTGAAAAAGCATATTTCTTTGACATCTCTGTTAATATAAAAGTGGTTCTATAGCCTGAAGAGAGAGAATTTTTGTAGTGAGATCTGGGAAGCTTTAAGTATCTGCATAAATTGACTATGTTTTGGACTTCTACATGGGAAGTATTCTGATCAGCCATCTTCAGGGCTTGAATTGGGGTGGTCCTGTTGTCCTTATACTTTGGTTGTTGAATTTGTACAAGAGATGAAGATTGGTTAACATGCATGTTGGCCATGAGCATGTGCTATAGGCTTTGCTAAAGCATCTGTTCAATATTGGGAAAGGAGTACAACAAGGCTATATACTGTCCCCTGCTTATTTAACTAATATTCAGAGTACATCATATGAAATGCTGGGCTAGATGAATCACAAACTGGAATCAGCTTTGCTGGGAGAATTATCAACAACCTCAGATATGCAGATGATACCACTATAATGACAGAAAGTGAAGAGGAACTAAAGAGCCTCTTGAGGGTGAAAGTGAGAATAAAAAAGCTGACTCAAAACTCAGCACTAAAAAAACTAAGATGATGACATCTGGTCTCATCACTTCATGGCAAACAGATGGAGAAGACGTGGAAACAGTGACAGATTTTATTTTCTTGGACTCCATATTCACTCTGTGTGGTGAGTACAGCCATGAAATTAAAAAAAAAAAAAAAAAAATGCTTGCTCCTTGGAAGGAAAGTGATGACAAACCTAGATAGCATATTAAAAAGCAGAGGCATCACTTTGCTGACAAAGATCCGTATAGTCAAAGCTATGGTTTTTCCAGTAGTCATGTATGGATGTGATAGTTGGACCATAGAAGGCTGAGCACTGAAGAACTGATGCTTTTAAATTGAGGTTTGGAGGAAGACTCTTGAGAGTCCCTGGGACAGCAAGGTGATTGAACCAGTCAATCCTAAAGGAAATAAACCCTGAATATTCGCTGGTGGATTAAGCCTGAGGCTGAAGCTCCAATGCTTTGGTCACTTGATGTGATGAGCCACTTCATTGGAAAAGATCCTGATGCTGGGAAAGATAGAAGGCCAAAGGAAAAGAGGGCAGCAGAAGATGAGATGGCTAGATAGCAACATCAATGGACATGAGTTTGAGCAAACTCTGGAAGACAGTGAAGGACAGGGGAGACTGGTGTGCTGCAGTCCATGGGTCACAAATAGTCGGACATGACTTAGCGATTGAACAACAACAACAACAAAGCAGCTGGACTTGCAGAGAAAATTAGACAGATGTTCCTTTTCACATTTCCAGGGTGATGGTTTGCTCTTTTGTGGAGGTGTGGTCATAGTGTCATGTAGTCATCACTGTGTGGTAAGTTTTGAGGCAGGTGATAGGTGAGCAGAGGCTGATTTTGGTCTTCCAACTGAACATTGCTTTCTTGCTTGATGGAAAAACTCTGATTTTGCCTGTGTGTGTCCCCTTCTCTTTGTTACCTGTACCCTGCTACAAGGTTTTAACCTGGATTGTTGTAAGGCTGGTATTGGAATCCTCTTCCTCTTCTGGTAATAGACATGGGCTTGTGAAGATGTTTGCACCAAAGAACCCAAGAGAACACATGGCAGGAAATGTCAGGGAAAGGTTTCTTTGCTCTTAAGACAAGATACAAGTAAGAGATGATTCTGCTGCTTCCACTAATTTCTGTTGAGTTTGCATGGGAACACTTGAAACTCCAGTCAGCTTATCTCTCTTGGATCTGATAGTCTGAGGGAAAGCCTAGCGTGCTGGAGGTGGCAGTGGGGGAAATAGGAAGAGAGCCTTGAAGCTTGACTTTGCTTCCCCTGCCCTGATCTTAGAGCCTCTGAAACTTGTCTCTTCCAAATGATCCTTGTTGGCTTTGTCTTCAAATCAGGGTTCCCTTTTTTTTTAAGTCCTCAAAATTCACTTCTATTATTACTTGTGAATACTCAGTGCATATTTTGACTCAACAGTGTAAAACGTCGAATGTTTCTCCCTGTCATCTTTCCTGCTTTATTTCCCTTCAGAGCCTTTGTCACAGCATTCACCAGATTACATGTAACAAATCAGGGATTTTAATTCATTGTAGACTTCCTAGCAAATAGAACCATGCCTGGCATGTAGGATAGAGTGCTTAGTGGATATTTGTTGAGTGAATATTTTGTCAGTTAGTTCATTGATTGCTGCTTCCATGCACATTTTCCTTCTAGTTTGTTATTGTATTGCCAAGTACATGGCTTAATTTAGTAGATTCTTTTAATACTCATTTTTATTTAATATTTGTCTACACCAGGTCTTATTGTGGCATGTGAGATCTTGGATCTTTTGGTTGCAGGGTACAGGATCTAGTTCCCCAACCATTGAACCTGGGCCCCCTGCATTGGGAGTGTGGAGTCTTAGCCACGGAACCACCAGGAAAGTCCCTAGTAGAGCTTTCGGTGATGATTTAGATGTAGGAATTTTCTCACTTTTTTTTGAAAATGTCTTTACTTTGACCTTATTTCTGAAGGGTAAGTATAGTTTATCTGGGTATAGAATTCCAGTTACTTTTCTCTGAACACTTTGAAGGCGTTCTGTTATAGACTGAATTGTGTCCTCAGCCACCCAAACTGATATACTGAAGTCCTAAGAACCAATGACTACATTAAGAAATTGGGGCTTTGGGGAGGGATTTAAGGTTAAATGAACGTATACAGGTGAGACCCTAATCAAATAGAATTGATGTCCTACTCAGAAGAGGAAGAGATCCCAGAATGCATTCTCTCTGAATGCTAATAAAAAAATCCACATATGGCCACAGTGAGAAGGCAGCTGTCTACAAGCCAAGTAGAGTTCTCATCAGAAACCAAATTGGCCAGCACCTTGGTCATGGGCTTGCAGCCTCCTGAGCTGTGAGAAAATAAATGTCTATTGTTTAAGCCACCCCAGTCTGTAGTATTTTGTTATGGCAGCCTGAGCAGTCTGCTAAAGATTTTATTGTCCTCTGGAATTTACTGTTACTGACGAGAAGTTTGTTCTAAGTCTTTCATTCCTTTGAAGATAATCTTTTCTCTCTTCTTGGTTTTAAAGATTTTCCCCTCCTTTACGGTTTTCACTTCTATTATTACTTGTGAATACTCAGTGCATATTTTGACTCAACAGTGTAAAACGTCGAATGTTTCTCCCTGTCATCTTTCCTGCTTTATTTCCCTTCAGAGCCTTTGTCACAGCATTCACCAGATTACATGTAACAAATCAGGGATTTTAATTCATTGTAGACTTCCTAGCAAATAGAACCATGCCTGGCATGTAGGATAGAGTGCTTAGTGGATATTTGTTGAGTGAATATTTTGTCAGTTAGTTCATTGATTGCTGCTTCCATGCACATTTTCCTTCTAGTTTGTTATTGTATTGCCAAGTACATGGCTTAATTTAGTAGATTCTTTTAATACTCATTTTTATTTAATATTTGTCTACACCAGGTCTTATTGTGGCATGTGAGATCTTGGATCTTTTGGTTGCAGGGTACAGGATCTAGTTCCCCAACCATTGAACCTGGGCCCCCTGCATTGGGAGTGTGGAGTCTTAGCCACGGAACCACCAGGAAAGTCCCTAGTAGAGCTTTCGGTGATGATTTAGATGTAGGAATTTTCTCACTTTTTTTTGAAAATGTCTTTACTTTGACCTTATTTCTGAAGGGTAAGTATAGTTTATCTGGGTATAGAATTCCAGTTACTTTTCTCTGAACACTTTGAAGGCGTTCTGTTATAGACTGAATTGTGTCCTCAGCCACCCAAACTGATATACTGAAGTCCTAAGAACCAATGACTACATTAAGAAATTGGGGCTTTGGGGAGGGATTTAAGGTTAAATGAACGTATACAGGTGAGACCCTAATCAAATAGAATTGATGTCCTACTCAGAAGAGGAAGAGATCCCAGAATGCATTCTCTCTGAATGCTAATAAAAAAATCCACATATGGCCACAGTGAGAAGGCAGCTGTCTACAAGCCAAGTAGAGTTCTCATCAGAAACCAAATTGGCCAGCACCTTGGTCATGGGCTTGCAGCCTCCTGAGCTGTGAGAAAATAAATGTCTATTGTTTAAGCCACCCCAGTCTGTAGTATTTTGTTATGGCAGCCTGAGCAGTCTGCTAAAGATTTTATTGTCCTCTGGAATTTACTGTTACTGACGAGAAGTTTGTTCTAAGTCTTTCATTCCTTTGAAGATAATCTTTTCTCTCTTCTTGGTTTTAAAGATTTTCCCCTCCTTTACTTTCAGGTTTTTCATTGTAATACTATGTAATCAGTCTGTGGATTTGTTTAATTTAAAATTCTTAGGACCTGGTGATGTTGTTCAGTCTAAGAATTCATATATTTATTTATTTATTTTTTAAACTTTTGGAAAATCCTCAGCAATTCTTTTTGATCATTGCCTTTTCCACATTCTGTTTTCTTGTGGAACTCCTGTTAGATTATATCACGGATCTTATTCTTTCCTCTTTGATGTGTACCTTTTATTTCCACTAGGCCATTTTTTTTTTGGTTGAAGTATAGTTGATTTACAATGTTTCAGGTGTACAGTAAAGTGATTCAGTTATACATATGTATATATTCTTTTCCAAATTCTTTTCTGTTATAGATTATTATAAGATACTAGGTATAGTTTCCTCTGCTATAATGAGGTTCTCTGTATATCTCTTATATCTTATATACAGTAGTGTGTACTTGTTAATCTTAAATTCCTAATTGATCCCTTCCCCCTTTCCCTTTGGTAACTATTAAGTGTGTTTTCTATATGAATCACTTTCTGTTGTATAAATACGTTCATTTGTATGAGTATTTTTAGATTCCACATATAAGTAATGTCATATGATACTTGTCTTTCTTTGACTTTCTTCCGTTAGTATAATAATCTCTAGGTCCATCCGAGTTGCTGCAAATGCAGGTATACCGTCATTTTATGTCTCTCTTCTAAGTACTGGACGATTTTTTTTTTCCAATTTGCTGTATGTCTTATCAATTTTCTTTATAGTTGTATTCTAATATTCTGTTCAGTCCATTCATCACATTTAAAATTTCGATGACTCTGTGCATTTTTTTATATTCTATTTTCCCCAAAATGTTCCCCCCACATAGTGTCATTTTATTTCATAATGGTTTCTATACCTTTTAAGTGCTTGTTTTATGATGATCTTTCAGATTTTTCTGTAACTTTTGGTCTCCTCTTTGTGATTGGTGGATTCTCCCTCATAGTTGTTTCCTTGTGTGTTATAAAATTTATTTGTTTTTAACTGGGAGCTTATATTTGTCAATGGTTATCTCTTGGGTTGTTTTCAATTACTGTAAATTTACTTTCATTCCTTTGAAGATAATCTTTTCTCTCTTCTTGGTTTTAAAGATTTTCCCCTCCTTTACTTTCAGGTTTTTCATTGTAATACTATGTAATCAGTCTGTGGATTTGTTTAATTTAAAATTCTTAGGACCTGGTGATGTTGTTCAGTCTAAGAATTCATATATTTATTTATTTATTTTTTAAACTTTTGGAAAATCCTCAGCAATTCTTTTTGATCATTGCCTTTTCCACATTCTGTTTTCTTGTGGAACTCCTGTTAGATTATATCACGGATCTTATTCTTTCCTCTTTGATGTGTACCTTTTATTTCCACTAGGCCATTTTTTTTTTGGTTGAAGTATAGTTGATTTACAATGTTTCAGGTGTACAGTAAAGTGATTCAGTTATACATATGTATATATTCTTTTCCAAATTCTTTTCTGTTATAGATTATTATAAGATACTAGGTATAGTTTCCTCTGCTATAATGAGGTTCTCTGTATATCTCTTATATCTTATATACAGTAGTGTGTACTTGTTAATCTTAAATTCCTAATTGATCCCTTCCCCCTTTCCCTTTGGTAACTATTAAGTGTGTTTTCTATATGAATCACTTTCTGTTGTATAAATACGTTCATTTGTATGAGTATTTTTAGATTCCACATATAAGTAATGTCATATGATACTTGTCTTTCTTTGACTTTCTTCCGTTAGTATAATAATCTCTAGGTCCATCCGAGTTGCTGCAAATGCAGGTATACCGTCATTTTATGTCTCTCTTCTAAGTACTGGACGATTTTTTTTTTCCAATTTGCTGTATGTCTTATCAATTTTCTTTATAGTTGTATTCTAATATTCTGTTCAGTCCATTCATCACATTTAAAATTTCGATGACTCTGTGCATTTTTTTATATTCTATTTTCCCCAAAATGTTCCCCCCACATAGTGTCATTTTATTTCATAATGGTTTCTATACCTTTTAAGTGCTTGTTTTATGATGATCTTTCAGATTTTTCTGTAACTTTTGGTCTCCTCTTTGTGATTGGTGGATTCTCCCTCATAGTTGTTTCCTTGTGTGTTATAAAATTTATTTGTTTTTAACTGGGAGCTTATATTTGTCAATGGTTATCTCTTGGGTTGAGGAGGATGAAAGGATTACTGCTTTTGAAAAAACAGAGCTTTCATAGATCTAACACCTGTTTTACATTATTTTTCAACTTGGATTTGAAATACCATTCCTCTACCCCTGGACTAGTGCAGGCTTGGAGTTTTAGTTTCTTGTAAAAGGCCCTTTTCTCTGCCCTAAGTCCCAAGAAACAGCAGGCCTCCTTATTTTATGGGCTGGCAGATAGTTTCTTTGTCCCCTTTTTATAAACTAGGCAGCACTTACATGTCCAGCTTTATTTAGGACTCCTAGTTTCAGTTTCCTATCTTGTGTCAGCTGAAAGCAACATGTCCTGTCCCTCTAAGGGACCCCTGGACTCCAGGCTTTCTCTCCAGGTCTGAGGGTGTCGTGGGTTCCTGTGGTTGTCGTTTAGCCTATTATTTCTCCTACTTGGTAGCTTCTCTCTCTCATTTCCCCCATAAAGCTCTGCTGTGTATTAAAATTTTAGGGGAGAGTTGCATTTTATTCAGATTTTTCGACAAGTATTTTGATATGAGTTTATTTTAGCTTGTTGCTGGAAGTGAACTGAAGCCTAAAATCCTTCACTCAGTCATTGATGATTTGCTTATCACCAGATTTAATGGAACTATCTCAGATCTACCTCTTCTGGAACCCTGGCTGCTGCGTTTGGGAGTGTTGATCAGTAATTTGTGTTTAAAGCGCTCCACTGCCTTGGCACTGCTAACATCACAGTTGCCCTGATCGTTGAGGATCTCTTTGCCCCTCCTGTTCCTGTCCTTTTTACAGACTCTCTTCCTCTATGCCTTCCTTAAAGCCAGTCTTCCCAGGAGTCCTCAGCTCTGTATGTGCTCACCAGGTATAGGCTGTGGTTTCGTGCACTCCAGGGTTTCTTGTGTGTACTGATGAGACCATCTCTATTTTTAGCCCACTTTCCTTCCTTCTAGACTCAGGCTTTCTGCTCTCCTGCTGAACATACTTCCTGAAGTCCCCACAGGCACTTCTCTAATATCTCCTGTGTAGACCTCATCACTCCCCCTCATCCACCCCAGCCTTCTCTTCCTCTTGTGTTTTTCTCAGTTGCTGTCACCTCTCTGTCAGTTCTCAACAACTTCCCTTTCTCCTTCCCACTCTCTCACCACAAATTGGTCCCTCAGCCCTCTGGACTTTACCACCACCTAGACATGGATTGGTTTTTTTCTCCTCTCCAAGCCTGCCCCAAGCAGTCTGGTTCAAGCAGGTCTCTGTTGATGTCTCCCAGACTCTTTATCTCCATTTCCGTTTCTCACACTGTTCCTTGGTGACAAACTCGATCCTCCATTCTTTTGCTCACCACCCATAGTGACAGCTCTCCCTCTCTGGCATGCAGGCTCATCCCTTTCACAGGGTTTGGAGAGAACTTCAGGATCAGCTCTCTGCCTGCCCTCATCTGTCCTTGCTCGGATTTTACTCTCGTAGTTCCCCATGTGCCAACATCTCTATACCAGATCTGTTTTTTTCATGAGATTCCCTCTGCTGGGAGCTGCCTTCATCTTCATTTCCCTGACCAACTTCCATCCTTGAAGGTGTATTTTATGTCCTCTAAGAAATCTTCTCTGAGAATCATCTCCTTTCTCCCCACCCCCGAAATTGGCATACATGCTCCTCTCCAGTGTTTCTGTTGTTCTCTGTGTCTCTCTCTGTGTGTCTGTGTCCACTCTTCTCTGTATATGTGTCTGTCATAGCCCTTTGTGCCTGTTTTCCATACAGTGCTGTGAGCACCTACTGGGAAAGACTCATGCTTTACTCTGTGTTGTATCTTGAGCATAGAGCTGGGCACACAGTGCTTGCTTATTAATGTTTAGATGGATGAGTGAATGAACAAAGGTAGGAATTATGGTGAGAGAATGGCAGTTTGGTGTTTTCTAGAGAGGTCTAGTCTTCCCAGGTGGCACTAATGGTAAAGAACCTGCCTGCCAGTGCAGGAGATGCAAGATACCAGGATTCAGTCCTTGGGTTGGGAAGATCCCCTGGAAGAGGACATGGCAACCCAGTTCAGTATTCTTGCCTGGGAAATCCTATGGACAGAGGAGCCTGGCAGGCTACAGTCCTTGGGATCACAAAGAGTCAGACATGACTAAGCAACAGAGCTCACGCACACACAGAGGGGTCTGGGATGGTGTCTTGGAACCAGGTAGCCTGTGGTCCAAGATAGGAAGGATTTGTCATGAGGCTGGTGAAAGGTGAGTGGGCCAAGAGAAAAACTAAACTGTCAGCATTTTTGTCTCCTTTTGGGTGCTTTACAAGTCTCTGACTGATAGCAGCAGCAGGCGACTAATGGCCAACAGTGTTCTGACAGCGCCTGCTGACAAGCGATAATGAGATTAGTGCTTTTTGATTCTGTTATTAACAAGTAGCCAAAGAATCATTTGGACATGTCAGGAGCTAATGATGGGAATTAAGGGTCCCTGTGACTTTAGGGCAGCAGTTCAGGTACCTGACGCTTTGAAGAGTAATTGCAGGCAATTTTTTCCTAAATATTCTAAAATAAATGTTTTGTTGATGTATAATGTACATACAAAAAAGCAGACAAATCCTAAGTGCTCAGCTTAATTATCGCAAAATGAACACATGGGTGTACTCAGTGCTCAGACCAAGATACAGAATATTGTTGGCATCCTGAACCAGAAGCTTCCCAAGGATCTGCCCCAGGCACTACTTGTACCCCTTCTCCACCTGAGGCAGCTGATGTTGCTCTCCTGTCCTCTAACAGCAGAGCTTAGTTTTGCCTGTTTCAAACTTTTACGTAAGTGGAATCCTATGTGTATGTCTTCTTCCATTTTTAGCTTCATTTGTCCACCTTTGTATTTATGAGATTTATCCATGTTGGTGTAGTAATGGTTCATGCATTCTCATTGCTATATAGTATTCCATGTGCAGATAGGCCAACTTTTAAAAGCTTTCCTACTATTTATTCATGGGTTGTTTTCCAGTAGTTTCTGGTTAGTACAAACAGTGCTGCGGTGAAGAGTCTTATCCATCTTTTGGTGAATATACATACCTGTTTCTGTTGGATACATACCAAGAGGTAGAATTTCTGGGTCATAGAGTTATGTGTAGTTCAGTATTTGTGTGAACTGCATAACAGTTTTATATAGTTTTGTTGTGCCAACTTTTATTTCCAGCAACAGTCTAAAAGTTCCATTGTGTCACATACTTGTGAATTTTATTTTTCACTTCTAATAAAATCTTGTTCACTTGTGCAATTGATGGCACGTGTATAGGGTAACTAGCATTTTACATTCATAGTAGTTTTTGATAGTGATTTGTAGAGCATGTTCAACATACAATATCCAGGCTTGGGTTTTTTTCTGTTTAAGGGAGCTCATGGAGTGTTTTAGAGGCCCCTTAAGACAAATAATGCACTGAGATAAAGCTCTATCTTTTAATTGAAGTCTTTAAGCCCACACAGTTAACAGCATTTTGCTAACCTCTCTGTTACATACATGCATATAATGACCAAAACTGTATTTAAAATGCTGTGTGCTATAAAATGAATTGGTAAAGAGGTGTTTCTTTGCCATCTTTAAAAGGTATGCCACAGTCCTCTGCCTGTGGTCCTTTAAGTGTTGCCATGATGAAGGCAGTTAATGTAATGGTCAAGTCTTAGGTAACTTAAGGTAGGGAGGAGTCTAGAATCATTAAGCTTGAATGACAGAATTGGGCTCCAAAGCTGATGTGACAGGCTGGGAAGATAGCTGGTCCCAACCTAACATGGTAGGTTGCTGGTACACATCTATCCCTGGTCCTAAGGTTGGGAGAAGAGGTGTTCTTTTACTTATACTCCTTCAATGGGACAGGGGGCTGAGCTGGCATCCTTACAGGAGGCAGTGCATGCTGACTATCTCTTGTACAGTCTTAGATTATGTCTCAAGGACTCTCTTTTTGTGTAACTGAATGCAGGATAAAGGGAAAGAGTGGAGGTTTCTTCTCTTTTCTTAGTGAAATGAAATACCGCTTCCATTTTTGATCTTGAATTTACTGATAATCTCAAAGGAGAACTAGATTACTGGTCCGGTCACTTGCTGTGAATCCAGCAAGATCTGAGAGAAGAAAGTTAGAATGGGATCAGGACTGAGTTATAGGATGTCGGAGGAGTGCAATGAGAGAGAGTTTGTCTGGAGGCAGAACAGAGTGCTGGAGCTGGGAGGAGGGAGGTGAGTTGGGACATCCCAGAGAGGACCTGGAGAAGGGCAGGAAGAGAGAGGACCTGAGGAGTGTGCTGCCTGTGACGTATAGGAAGTGAAGGCACGACCAGAGAAAGAAAACGGACCAACTCGAGCTGCAGTTTTCTTGTGAACAGTATGCTGAGTTGTGTGTGCTGAATAATCTGTTGGCCAGCTCAAGGCCAACATGCATAGAACTTCCTTACTCCTTCATGAGTCTTGACCGGTCCTGTGAATTCTTCCCCTCGCAAGGTTTTCATTTGCCTATTTACCTACAGCTCTAGCCAAGCTGTGTTTTTTGACTTTTAAAATACTCTTAACAGTGACCAGAAGTTTTTTTTTTTTTTTTTAATTTTTTTTTTTTATCAGTTTCAGTTTTTGAGTAGATAATCTCCATATGATAGGAAAATTAAGAGAGGTGAAAGACTAGAATTAGTTTTCTTTCCCGTCTGTTCCTTACATTTCCAGGTTCCCACATTTTTAAGTTGCCTTCTGATTTGCTATTGGTGGCTTTTTATTTGCTTTATTTTCTGTTTTTTCACACAGAATTTTTGCTTTATATGCATGCAACTTTATCTCATCTTTTATTTTATGGCTTTTTGATGATTAGACTGGAAGGACTTTGCTACTCCTTGGTTTTCTTCTAGCACTTTTATAGTTTCCTCTGTAAAAAATGTGTTTATTTTTTAAAAAATTTGGAATGTATTTTGTTAACATGATTTGGCACAATGGGGAATCAGGCAGGAGCCTGGGAGAAGTGAACAGAGAGAATTAAGGTTGAGGGATATGGAAGAGGGCTAAGGAGAGAATTCAAATGTCAGCTGGAGAAGAGAGGTGGGTATTGATGACAACTGGAAGCTGGTAACTATTATAATATGAGTCACTTAATTGTGACCTAAGTATTTTTAAGGCTTGATCTGTACTTAATCCTCATGTGAAAATATGTAGGCAATTATTTCTTGTTAGAGTATTTTCTTTCTTATTAAAAAAACCTTATCCAACAGGTTAAGTGTTGGTAAAGTTGGGCGGATACATGAGTTTTGTAGATATGCTGTTTTCAATTCTTATTCTTTGTGCCAGTACTTATATATTAAAAGTAGCATTTATTTTCTTTTTTAATTTTAATTTTTATTTTTACAGAGTTTTGTTGTTTACAAATATGTATGATCGCAGATTAGTCATATGTATATCCCCCCATCCCATCCCTCCAGGCCGTCACATGGCACCCCTGCAGGATCCCTTTTTCTCACAGCACAATAATAGTTATTTTTTTCACATATGATAGTATAGGCTTTCATGCTACTTCCTTTACGCCACCCACCCACTGTTCATTCCCCACAATGTCTATATGTCTACTGTCCATGTCTGTTTTTCCATTGCTTCACTGTGTGTGTTATCATTTAAAATCAAATGGGTAGAACTGTGTATCCTCACATACTGGTGTCCAAATGTACCCTGATGGTTGTTAGGCCTCAGCTAAATCTGGTTGCAGAGGGGTCTTGGGTCCAGGGGTTTTTTAAACCCCTATTGACGGTCTTTTTATTTAGATCATGGCAGTGTCCTTTATCTTTGTACTTTAAACAAAGGAAACTGAATTATTATGCCTTACACTCAATTCATGAGGAGTAAGTTATTTCTGTACATTCTTAAGAGATGTGAGATTAAGTATTTCCTTTCTTTTCTTTTCTTTTTTAGATTCTCCACAGCCCTTACCATGGTTAGGTCTCATAATTTGCACTCAGAAATCACTGTTTGAGTCTGAGAGGTCTCTGATTTATGTCCATGGGAGTGGTTTCTGTGCTACCATAGACTAGTTTAAATGTAATTTATCAAATACTTGTTGAGCACCTACCTGCTGGGCACTATATTCTAGGTGCCAAGGGTAATGGTTTGAATACAATGAGGTCCTTGCCCTTATGGAGTTTACCTTATGGGGGGTAAGAGAAAAAAACACTCAGTGGAAGTGATCCAAATTATGATGACAACTGGAAGCTGGTAACTATTATAATATGAGTCACTTAATTGTGACCTAAGTATTTTAAGGCTTGATCTGTACTTAATCCTCATGTGAAAATATGTAGGCAATTATTTCTTGTTAGAGTATTTTCTTTCTTATTAAAAAAACCTTATCCAACAGGTTAAGTGTTGGTAAAGTTGGGCGGATACATGAGTTTTGTAGATATGCTGTTTTCAATTCTTATTCTTTGTGCCAGTACTTATATATTAAAAGTAGCATTTATTTTCTTTTTTAATTTTAATTTTTATTTTTACAGAGTTTTGTTGTTTACAAATATGTATGATCGCAGATTAGTCATATGTATATCCCCCCATCCCATCCCTCCAGGCCGTCACATGGCACCCCTGCAGGAGCCCTTTTTCTCACAGCACAATAATAGTTATTTTTTTCACATATGATAGTATAGGCTTTCATGCTACTTCCTTTACGCCACCCACCCACTGTTCATTCCCCACAATGTCTATATGTCTACTGTCCATGTCTGTTTTTCCATTGCTTCACTGTGTGTGTTATCATTTAAAATCAAATGGGTAGAACTGTGTATCCTCACATACTGGTGTCCAAATGTACCCTGATGGTTGTTAGGCCTCAGCTAAATCTGGTTGCAGAGGGGTCTTGGGTCCAGGGGTTTTTTAAACCCCTATTGACGGTCTTTTTATTTAGATCATGGCAGTGTCCTTTATCTTTGTACTTTAAACAAAGGAAACTGAATTATTATGCCTTACACTCAATTCATGAGGAGTAAGTTATTTCTGTACATTCTTAAGAGATGTGAGATTAAGTATTTCCTTTCTTTTCTTTTTTTTTTTTTTTAGATTCTCCACAGCCCTTACCATGGTTAGGTCTCATAATTTGCACTCAGAAATCACTGTTTGAGTCTGAGAGGTCTCTGATTTATGTCCATGGGAGTGGTTTCTGTGCTACCATAGACTAGTTTAAATGTAATTTATCAAATACTTGTTGAGCACCTACCTGCTGGGCACTATATTCTAGGTGCCAAGGGTAATGGTTTGAATACAATGAGGTCCTTGCCCTTATGGAGTTTACCTTATGGAGGGTAATAGACATATTAATAAATTCCTAAATGATCATCTCAAGTGGAAGTAATGATCCAAAGAAGTCAAAAGAAAAGCAGGGAGGATGGTGGAGGGAGTAGCAGGGTGCTATTTTGGGTGGCTTGGTCAGGAAAGGCCTTTTTCTGAGGAGTTGCTTATTGATAGGAAAAGTGAAACAGGCAAAGGGAGGAAACGTTTTCCAGGCCGAGGGAGCAGCATGGTGTCTGGTTGTTTGGTGGCAAAGAGGATCCAGCTAGGTGCAAGGAACTGCCCTTGTTCAAGTTTAAAGCATCGAGCAATGGGGGTGGGAACCAGGGTCTGGCCAACCCTTCCAGGAGTCAGGGGCGTTGTGGGCACAGTCCTGACCCTGCACGTGCCTCCCCTCTGTTGTTGAAGCTGAATGACGATTCCCGGAGTTGCCTTTCCACTCGGCATTGGTGCTCTTGTTTTCTTTTTCTTTGTTTCCTACTCATTCTCATTTTAGAGTAGTGTGATAGGAGTCAAACCTCGGATGTAGTCCAGAGTTATAATACAGCCTTCACAGGCTCATTTCCTGCTCTAATAGGGACACCCAGAGAACAGGCTTCCCTCCTGCACGGTGGACGTCTGGGGCCACAAGGCAGCATCGAGACAGTGGAGTGGAGGGTTGAAGGGAGAGGGTCTGCCTACTTGGATATTAATTCATCTTTGATGGGCATGAAAATTAAAAAAAAAAAAACAAACACCAAAAAGTATTGGGTCAGCCCTTCTGTAGTCGGGTGTAATGGTTTTCCCGGCAGAGCAGCGCTCCTGACATGGCAGGGCTCCCAGGCTGCGCCTCTGCCTCTCTGTTCCTCAGGTTCAGGAAAATAGCTGTCAATCTATTTTAAGTGGGCAAAATTGAGGATGGTTTTCCAGAGCTATCGCTGGCTTAGTTATGTCAAACGATTTCTTCAGAGAGTAATAATAGGTGCTGTCTTCAGAAACAGTTTAGTCATGAACGCCAGGTGCTTAAAGCTTACTTGTTTCTCTCCTATTCTTTGCTCCAGTCTTATCCCCTGCCTCCAGGATATAGGCTCTGCCAGAAATTTCTTCCCAGTGAAGATGAGTAGGCTGTCTTTCCTTTCTAGTTTCCCTCCATGATCATCTCCTCTACCTGCCTTCCTCTCCCTGGACCCCCTTGCTGAAGCTTCCGTTAAGCCTTTGAGCTCAGTACTTGGAACCGCATTGTCAAAAAACCGAATGACATCATAAGGAAAAGAGTCAATCTGGGGCCAGCGATGCTAATAAGTCAACTCCTTCCCTCCCCCACCCCAGTGTGGATAATTTATTTCTTAACCAGTTTTTACCAACCAAATGTTAACACATATGCCTGATTGCTAACCTCCTCTGGGCACCAAACCTGTTTTTTTCTTGAGTGCAATAAGTGATTATCCAACTCATGCTGCTCCGAAAAAGAGGTTTTGTTTTAATAAGCAGTTTGCAGTTTGGCTCACAATGCTGAGGAAAGCAACATTATCTCCAGCAGTAAACTCCGCAGTCATTGCAAAGCTTGACAAGGAAATGATTGAGTCTGTTTGTTATACCTTTGTGGGGCTGCCACTGCTGCTGCTGATGGAAATGTTGCTGTTTATTCAGCAATGCAATAACACTTGCTGTAATTTATGGATGCACATTCCCCAGATTACTAAAGGTAATATTGTTGACTAAAGGAAAGTATACGAATGGATAGTTTCAGTTGTTGCTGTCCTTATAAAAGTGATTGACTGTTCACTTTGCACAGGGAAGAATTTGCACAGCCTTCATCCCCCTTAACAATTACAGATTTTCCTTCCTCTGACAGTTACAAATACCATGGCTTGTCCTAAGTGGTAAAAATTTACTGATTCCTTGGAATTTCAAGCCAGAGGCTGTGTGGGTCCTCTGGTTTAGAGGTCCCAGCCAGCTCTCTCATCTTGCCCCTGGAGGGCGCCAGACAAGCCACACCTTGATTGGCTCCTGGCAGCCTTCAGCTTGCCGCAGGCCTGGTTGTGTCCTCAGGCCCTTGGCTTTTCTGTAAGGGAGGCTGAGAAGGCCATGGTGATTCTCGGATGGGTGCTTTGTACCTGATGTCAGGTGGCAGGAGAATGTCTTTGTGAGTGGTGGTTCTGAAAAATTGGGTGAAGTTGGTCCTTTGGTCCCAGCAAATGTAGACAAGAGATCCATGTGGAAGAGTAGAAACTCAGCTGCTTTTTTCAAAATGGTGTTTCTTGAAGGATTGAAAACTGTCCGTGGTCACCATGGGTGCACCTGTTGATGGACTCATGCACTTAAGGGAGCTGTGAGTAGGGGATGGGGCAGGGAGGGGAGTGGGCATCCGGAACCAGAGGGCCAGCTTTGAGGTACAGGGAAGCTGCTCAAAGACCTAGGGGTTTTCTTCCTGAATGGTAGTTGGTGCTTTTTCCCAAGTTGTGAAGGACCACGTTGTGTCTTAAAGCCTGTTAGCTTCTGTGACCTGATAGCTGACAGGTGGTGACATTCTGAGTTGCCGGGTATGGACCTTAGATGGAGAAACAAGCAGCTCCTTGAACAGTCTCTGAGGGAAAAACAGAAGCATAAAGCAAAACTTTGTAGGTACCAAAGGCTTATAGCTTTGAAAGCATCGCTCTCTTCTCTTGGGAAACGAGTAGTTACACACACACACAAATATGACTATAAAATGCGTTTAAGACGTTGCGTGTTTTGCGTCTAAAACTTCCAATTTTTCTCTAAGCAAACTCTCAGCGGGCCAGTGTGCATCTGAACTGACCAGCTCTACACTCGATTGTGCTTTGTCAGCCTTGCTGTGCTCCGATGAATAATTTGTTACTTAATTGGTCATAGTAGGGGGGATCCTGGCATATGTGAGACAGTATTTGTTAAATCTCAGTGATTGATGTCAGGAAGACAATAGTTAACAAAATATTATTTATCATTTTGTTAGGTGAAATGTGTGTCTTTGAGAGAAGGGTTAACATAAGAACTTCTGATTTGCTTACTGTGGGTGGATATTGGCTTAAAGATGTACTTGAGCTGACATACTCTGCTTTTTCCTATTCATGCCTTACCTGCTCTTTTACGTTCACTTTATAATTGATGAGAGATGAAAAAGAATGCTAGTTTAGTTCATATCAATTATCATTGTGTTCTCAGTTTTGTAGATGGTTCTATTTTTCTGTCTCATAAAGATATGATGTGTAATTGTTTTGGCTTATGACATCAATATTGTATTTGACTTGACTTGGGGTTTTCTTAGTATGAAATACAAATCTTTTGCGAATCAAACATGCGTGTGAAATTCAAACCCAGTTCTATTTACTAATGGCCACTAATAGCTCATAATGAAAACACTTGCTCTTGGTTGTGCAAATAATTATAAAATAATGGATTTGTTGATGTTTATTCCCTGTTGGCATCCAAAGTTCAGTCAGCTCATGTCAGTCTTGACATTAACCAAATCAGAAGGATAATAAGAATGTTATAAAGTGGATATCAGTTTATATAATTTGGGTAATCTGAATCTGTTATAATTTAAGATTCAACTGATGTTGACAATGGGTTTTAGAGTAACTAATAATCTTTTTTTTATTCTCTAATCTCCTTCTCAAGACTAGCCAGCTAATATTGACATGAGATATATTTGGGGGCCACAGTATTTTCTTTCTGCTTATGTATTTATATGTGTTTACATGTTTATGTGTATAATGTGCATGTATAATTTTGCTTTCCTTGTAATCCACATATTTGTAGTGCTTCTGAGTGATAAATGGTATTAAGACAGTGTAAATTATTTGCTTCTAAATTAACAAATATTTTTTTGAACCACATTAGATGATTTTATTAGTCATGAGCTGATGAAGAAGCAAGTTGAAAAGAGTGGATAAAGAAATTTATAAAAGGGCACAAAATAAATCCAGTCTGACCTGGCTACACTGATCTCTTACCTGCACATTACAACCAAATGAGTTAAAACATTCTCAGGGATGATTCCCTACATTTTTTTTTTTTTAACTGCACTGGAAGCTTACACTCCATGGAAGAAAAGTAGTTGTATCTGGAATCTTGGAGAGAGTACTAATGATACTAATAATTTAATAGTCTTTTTTTTTTTTTTCTGTAACACCACTTTTAATGTTTCATGTATGCATATGTGTATATGTCTGTATATCTATTAATGAATAAATGAACAGATATTGTTTATTATGAACTAGACTTTGAATGGGCATTTAATCTGTCTACTCTCTGAGATCTGATTAAGATCCCTGTTGTACAGAGAGTGAAACTGAAGCACAGAGCGTAAATACCATTTGCCCAAAGTTACATGACTCATGAGTGGAAAAGCCAGGATTTGAAACCAAAGCGTCCGCCCACCCCCAGCATCTGGGTTCCTCGTTGTCTGGGTTGACGGCCCAGCTGAATAGAGGAGCAAGGAGGTGACTTGCTGTGTGACAGGGTGTTTTGCTGGCACCAGTGTTGCTGCAGAGGTTGGCCAATTGGACGCCTCCTCATTTGCCCTCATCCTTGGTCCCATGTCTCCTTCCCAGGAGTCTCCTTGGCATCCCCGTTCCACATGTACTTACATCAAACCCTCAAAGGAAGTATTATGTTCACTTTGCCATCTATGAGTCTGCCGAGAGATTCTAAAAGAGCAAATGAGGTCCATGAGAATTATGCAAGCTGCTCCTTCAGTCTTGCCTTTCTCTGTATGAGCTGGAATTGGAAGGGCTTAAATTGTAGAGATAAAGGGAAATTTTTTACAAACTGCTCTTTGCTGTTCAAGTGCTCATGTACTTCATGTCTCTCTTAAGTATTATATTTTGCTAGATTTTTTTCTTCAGTGTTTAACTTTTTTTAATCCACATATTTGTAGTGCTTCTGAGTGATAAATGGTATTAAGACAGTGTAAATTATTTGCTTCTAAATTAACAAATATTTTTTTGAACCACATTAGATGATTTTATTAGTCATGAGCTGATGAAGAAGCAAGTTGAAAAGAGTGGATAAAGAAATTTATAAAAGGGCACAAAATAAATCCAGTCTGACCTGGCTACACTGATCTCTTACCTGCACATTACAACCAAATGAGTTAAAACATTCTCAGGGATGATTCCCTACATTTTTTTTTTTTTAACTGCACTGGAAGCTTACACTCCATGGAAGAAAAGTAGTTGTATCTGGAATCTTGGAGAGAGTACTAATGATACTAATAATTTAATAGTCTTTTTTTTTTTTTCTGTAACACCACTTTTAATGTTTCATGTATGCATATGTGTATATGTCTGTATATCTATTAATGAATAAATGAACAGATATTGTTTATTATGAACTAGACTTTGAATGGGCATTTAATCTGTCTACTCTCTGAGATCTGATTAAGATCCCTGTTGTACAGAGAGTGAAACTGAAGCACAGAGCGTAAATACCATTTGCCCAAAGTTACATGACTCATGAGTGGAAAAGCCAGGATTTGAAACCAAAGCGTCCGCCCACCCCCAGCATCTGGGTTCCTCGTTGTCTGGGTTGACGGCCCAGCTGAATAGAGGAGCAAGGAGGTGACTTGCTGTGTGACAGGGTGTTTTGCTGGCACCAGTGTTGCTGCAGAGGTTGGCCAATTGGACGCCTCCTCATTTGCCCTCATCCTTGGTCCCATGTCTCCTTCCCAGGAGTCTCCTTGGCATCCCCGTTCCACATGTACTTACATCAAACCCTCAAAGGAAGTATTATGTTCACTTTGCCATCTATGAGTCTGCCGAGAGATTCTAAAAGAGCAAATGAGGTCCATGAGAATTATGCAAGCTGCTCCTTCAGTCTTGCCTTTCTCTGTATGAGCTGGAATTGGAAGGGCTTAAATTGTAGAGATAAAGGGAAATTTTTTACAAACTGCTCTTTGCTGTTCAAGTGCTCATGTACTTCATGTCTCTCTTAAGTATTATATTTTGCTAGATTTTTTTCTTCAGTGTTAGCATAATTGTGAAACCACACCTAAAACCCAAGCCTAGCTATTCACCTCCAGTTCTTATTTGGTACTAAAGATGCCATAATGAAGTAATGTGCGAGGCTGTTGATCCGAATGGAGTATTTTGGCAAAGGTTTACCCTGACATAGTCTGAATGCTTTAGTAAGAAGAGTGGTCAAGGCAGGTGGGGTGATGGACACTGAAGGGCTTTTGTCTTGGAGAAACCTTGGGGTGGCCTTGGACCTCTGCCTCCCGGTCCCTCATCCGTCAAACTGCCTTGCTCTGCCGTGGAATGGGCCCCAGGTGAGCAGGGAGGGGCCTGGGAGGCAGAGCCCGTGCAATCTGGGATATTGTTTAAATACCGTAAAAATACCTCACTCATTTACTCCTTCTGAGCACAGGAGAGAAAAACGGTGTGGTAATCCTGGCATAGCAGGTGGTGCTACTTTCATATCAGTATAAAATGAAATTGTGTGGCTGTTTTTTTCTCTCCCCCCCCTCCTCTCCCGTTCACTCTTTTTAATCTTTAAATAAGACGATTGGTAGCCTGTTGGCAAGAAAATGGGCCCTGGATTTTTATTCAAAGTTATACAAGGATGATAGTTGGAATTTTTGGCAGGAGGCACGCCATTGCTTTTCAGAAAGTGCTGTCAAGGGAAGCTTTTTCTGAATTACCTGCTGGGCCTGGGCGCTTTTATGTTGTTGTTGTGACAGGTAGATTTATAAGGCTTGAAATTTGTAACAAATCAGTTGTCATTCAGTGCGAGCTGACAGGTGTTTACTTGCAAAACCCTCATTTGCCCTCATCCTTGGTCCCATGTCTCCTTCCCAGGAGTCTCCTTGGCATCCCCGTTCCACATGTACTTACATCAAACCCTCAAAGGAAGTATTATGTTCACTTTGCCATCTATGAGTCTGCCGAGAGATTCTAAAAGAGCAAATGAGGTCCATGAGAATTATGCAAGCTGCTCCTTCAGTCTTGCCTTTCTCTGTATGAGCTGGAATTGGAAGGGCTTAAATTGTAGAGATAAAGGGAAATTTTTTACAAACTGCTCTTTGCTGTTCAAGTGCTCATGTACTTCATGTCTCTCTTAAGTATTATATTTTGCTAGATTTTTTTCTTCAGTGTTAGCATAATTGTGAAACCACACCTAAAACCCAAGCCTAGCTATTCACCTCCAGTTCTTATTTGGTACTAAAGATGCCATAATGAAGTAATGTGCGAGGCTGTTGATCCGAATGGAGTATTTTGGCAAAGGTTTACCCTGACATAGTCTGAATGCTTTAGTAAGAAGAGTGGTCAAGGCAGGTGGGGTGATGGACACTGAAGGGCTTTTGTCTTGGAGAAACCTTGGGGTGGCCTTGGACCTCTGCCTCCCGGTCCCTCATCCGTCAAACTGCCTTGCTCTGCCGTGGAATGGGCCCCAGGTGAGCAGGGAGGGGCCTGGGAGGCAGAGCCCGTGCAATCTGGGATATTGTTTAAATACCGTAAAAATACCTCACTCATTTACTCCTTCTGAGCACAGGAGAGAAAAACGGTGTGGTAATCCTGGCATAGCAGGTGGTGCTACTTTCATATCAGTATAAAATGAAATTGTGTGGCTGTTTTTTTCTCTCCCCCCCCTCCTCTCCCGTTCACTCTTTTTAATCTTTAAATAAGACGATTGGTAGCCTGTTGGCAAGAAAATGGGCCCTGGATTTTTATTCAAAGTTATACAAGGATGATAGTTGGAATTTTTGGCAGGAGGCACGCCATTGCTTTTCAGAAAGTGCTGTCAAGGGAAGCTTTTTCTGAATTACCTGCTGGGCCTGGGCGCTTTTATGTTGTTGTTGTGACAGGTAGATTTATAAGGCTTGAAATTTGTACAAATCAGTTGTCATTCAGTGCGAGCTGTCAATGTGTCAAGCTGTCAGCCCGCTGCGAGGGGACGCCTGAGGGGGAGTACACGGGGGCAACCGTGGAGAAAGGAAATGAGTTCAAACAGACCTGAAATGGAGCTCAGTTCTCCGGGTTTGCTGCCCCCGTAGAGCCGGCATTGATTTTTCTTGATGTTGAGCAACAGCAAACCTTAAATGACACGTTGTTAGCAATCTAAAGTTGCTGTTTATTGTCTTTTAAATGGCAGCAAATCATGCAGAAGAGAATACAGTGTGTATTTGCGAATCGGGCATGTTTAGCGGCATCCTGTTCATGTCACTCTTCTGGCCTGGCTGGTCTCAACCAAGGGACCCGCTGCTTCACTGATGAGTCCAAGTTTCTGGAGCATTTTGCAGACGCAGCGTGAAAGGAAGTTGTGTGCTCGTCTCTCCGTGGGCTGCGGATCGCTAATAAACACGGGATTAAAGGAGCAGTGAATCAGCGCCGCCGTTGAGCCTAAAAAAGCAAGCCGTGTCCCTCGCACGGCTCTGGCTGCCTTTTAAGACAGGTTTGGCCTGAGCTCCTTTCCAGACAGACGGCCTCAGCAGAGAGGGCTTTGCTGGACAGTGTTGGACCACGCAGTTGGGTTTTCTGGACAGAATTAACCATGACATCCAACTCAAACAACCCCCCTAGACTTGAAACTGATGACTGAAAAACAAAAAACCAAAATTCTTACCAGTAAAAAGCAGCAGTAAGATGCTATTACTGCCTGAAACGAGGCAGTTTGTTTTTCCATCTGGCTGAAAAGCATCTTCGTTCCGTGCCCCTTAGTAAACACATGGTGTGGCTCTCATTGTCCTTGCTGGCCTGTACGTGGTTCCTGGGACACTTCAGATGTAACCCTTCTGTCATGTTCTTTGCCTCCCCCAGGCTTTGTCATGTGTACCCTGTACATAGAGAAATGGGAGCATTTTGCAGAGAGTTAACAGGGAGAAATAGGCATAGTTTTGAAAAATAAAATTAAATAGACACAGAGGGCCCTACTTTTTCAGTGTATGGCATTGAACAAGGAGACCTGGCTTCTATCCAGATGTTCAAGCCTTTGCCCCTCTGGGCAGCATGTCCTGGCTTCAATCAGTCATGTGACTTTGGCCTGCTTCCCTCATCCCCTTGGCCATCAGGTGGGATAGAAGAGATGAGGCGGGCTTTGGGGGGCAAGGGGAGAGGACAGGGAGGGGTGAGGGGGATGGGGGCAGGAGCCAGGAAGGTGACACCTGAGAAGCAGTCAGCTCGGAGAGGTAAAGGAATTAATCAGAGATTTCCATCTAGCCATTACCGGCTGGCGTTCACGGCCTCTGAGCCTCTGAGCTAAAAAGTCTGCAGAGAGGCTCCTGGCGATGCAGAGTTTGTCTTGTAAAAGTGCAGCTGTCCAAAACATGACAGCTACAGCATTAGCAGGGCCATTAAGAGGTGTAGAACATTTCCAGGGAAATGATTTGAAAAATGACAATGCTGGCTCCTGTGTGATATTAATTATACCCTGTACTCGCAGCAAATAAGCTAAAATAGTTGGCAAGAAAGACAAAGTGAAGTGTCCTGTTTCTGACCGTCATTCAGATCAAACCGTCTCTGGGTGGGTGGGGCTCAGTGGTCGACAGGTGATCATGACGGTGAGAGGTCCGGGCTTGAGTCATCGGTCAGGGCGGTTGTGGAGGATGGTTTCAGGGTGAATATAAAATGTCAGAGGCTGAGGTTGAAGGGGATGGTCATGGAAGGATGGGGTGGAGCTGGGGAGAGGTTGCCAGGTCTGCCCTCCCTTGAAGGCAGTCAGGTCTGCCCTGGAGTGAGCAGTAGAATTTTTGGTGGGGATAGAGATTTCCTGACTCTGCCTTGTGCATCATGGTAGCCACTGCTCATGTGCAGTGCTGAGCACGTGTGAAGAACTGAATTTTCAATTTTATGTAATTTAAAATTGACATTTAGATTTAAATAGCCACACATGGCTATAGCATTGGGCAGATCAAGACTCTGGAGGGTGATTTCTCAGTGAGACTCTGAGGCTGGAGTAAGATGTATAAATGAGTGGTAATAAGAGTCAGGACTTCTACCTCAAGCCCTTGGTGGTGTCGGTTAACACAGGGCTTTCTCTAGTAACTTCTTTCTTTGTTTTATCTTTACCTGATCTGTGAAAGTTAGAAGTATTAACCCATTTTTTTCAAATGGGAAAACTGAGGCCCAGGAAGGTCAAATCAATCTGCTCAAGCTCTCAGAGCAAGCACCCATGATGTCTGCCAACTTCAGGTCCTATCCCTGTTCCTTAAGATGCTGCCCTCTGTTGCAGAGCTTTGAAGCGTGATTCTTTTTGGGAAGCCTGGGCTCTGTGCTACTGGTGTGCTTGACCTTAGGCTCTAGCACCTTATTTCCACAGGTTTCTTCATCATAATACCCAATCTCCAGCGTTTCAAGGGAGTGACCGAGTCTGAGGCATCTGAGTGGATGCTCCCTACTTCCAGTGCCTTGGTCATACTTTCTAGAAGGCAGCTGGCCCCTTGGCCCTGCCCCTAGGGAGCCCCCCTTAAACCTGTTGGGCCAGCACATTTGAGTTTTCCCTTGGATCTGTGGATCAGATGCATCATCCTTCTGCCTGCCTGCTGATCCTGTAGCTAAATTACCCTATATAAACAAGCCTTTGTTATTCCTGACTGTGAGAGATGTGGGGCTGGCTCTTGGTGGAGAAGAAAATAGACCTGGGAAGAAAGAGGTCATGAGCAGGTCAAAGTGCCAGAGGAAAAGGTTTCTGGGGCTAAAGTTTGCAGATTTGGGGTGCATGTGTATGTATGAGGTGGGGGGAGCTTTCTTTGGGTTTTGTGGGTGTGAGTGTATGCATTCCATGCACACATCCACTTACTTGTTTTAAGTGGAATCCACTTGTGAGATTTACTAAATAGAAAGAAAAAAAAAAAATAAAAGAAAGCCTTGGCTAAGGTCAGCCTAGACCTTCTGAAGAACTGTTGAGCTGTTATCTGCTAATCCTCCAAGTGTGCGGAACACAAGAAATAACATTCACTGTTAAACCACCAAGTACAGAGAAAATGTCTTGAAATTATAGTGTTTGGTAAATTAGAGATTGCTTCTATTTCTCCCCTTCCAGGGCTGAGGCAAGGCTGCTTTCCCTCTTTCCTTGTTTACCTTGAAAACGCACTTTACTGCCTGTGGTGTTTCTGTTAACCTCCCTGAACCCTTGCGATTCCATTCATGTGATTTGTTATTGAATGACCTTTTGAGGATTTTACAAAACATGACCTTTTCTTGTCAAACATTCAAGGGTTTGTAAAGTGAAGCTGTCACAGGGACTCTGCGTGTTTGCTAATTATAACTAATATGTTTCCCCACATCCTTGGAAATGCAAATCGCGTATTTGTTCCGTGAATGGCTGCTCTTTCTTGCTTGTTGGTTTGAGATGCCTCTGAGCTGCTCAAAGGGACATCTCCGGCCTGGGAATTCTGACTCCTCTTCTTAGCATTATGGAACAGGAAGGCTGATTGCCTTGTAAGTTAATTTGACCTCTTGGGAACAGCGATGGGAGATTCTAGGAGTGAAGTGGTTGAAAGCAATTGTTCAGAACAATCCGATTCTTCAGAAAGTGAAGAGTATAATGGGCTCTGTGAAAATGTTCTGTGTGGTTCTGGTACTTGCCTCCTCCAGGGAAAGAGCTTGGTGTGTTTTTTGTTTTTTGTTTTTTAATCTTTATTTTTTATTTGGTGGTAGAAACAAAGCGGAAATAAGGGAGTTTTTGGTGCCCAAGAATAGCATTAGGAGCAGAATCAAGGGAAGAAATGTTAGGATCTTGGTTTATATTTCTTGATTCTGGTAATTAGAAATGTAGCACTAACATTTGTTGAATGCTTACTGTATGTTGGGCACTGTTCAATGGTTTACAGACATTATCTCATATAGTCATTTGAAGAACCCTGTGAGTTAGGTATTACTATTAGCATTGTGCGCATGCCTAGTTGTTAGGTTATATCTGGCTTTTCGACCTCATGGACTGTAGCCCGCCTGGCTCCACTGTCCATGAGGTTTTCCCAGCAAGAACACTGGAGTCGGTTGCCATTTCCTCCTCCAGGGTATCTTCCTGACCTAGAGATCAAACCTGCATCTCATGCATTGCAGGCAGATTCCTTACCTCAGAGCCAACAGGGAAGCCCCAACTTGACTGCAAAAGGAGGACGTGATCTACTTTACTTCAAAAACTGTGTGATTTCTTTCCTCTTCCAGAATGCTGTCTTCAGTGATGGATGATCGCCCTATTGAACTATTGTCAGTTTACCTAAAGCCTGATTTAAGGAATGTAGTGCTGGGTCAAATCATATGCCGTGTATTTGCTACTAATGGAAGAAGAGTTGAGTAGGGCTCCCGAGACACTTTGAAAAATGCATCCAGTGAGTTTCTTACTAGGAGGAAAAAATAATCCCCAAACATTCCAGATGACGCACAGTTACTGTCACTAATGATTTGTGGTTACTGGTGGAGAGATTTTGATCTTGAATGGCTAAGAAATAGCTGCTTCTCTCTAAGCTTTCTTTGTTAAAAGGGAAGGAATCAAAACCTAGGATAGCATATGGACTGAATAAACTTTACGTTTTCTGAGCTTGAGGGAAATTCCATTGGAATTGTGTGTAAATTGCTGGAAGATACCGTTTTGTTTTGGTTCCCTTCCACTCTAGGTAGGGCTGTGTCATAGAGAGGTTGGCCAACCGTAAAGGAGCTGCATGTTGGGGTCTTTTTGCAAAGTCTAACATGGAATCTACTTTATAACATCCAAGTGCTTGGCCCTGCTCCGTTGTTGGTCCCCTTAGTCATTTGGAAAACTCTATTTATGTAGGTAGGGGATTACTAGGCTTTTTCAGCTTCCAAGCATACGTCCTTGGAGAGGTTGTCTTTCAAATGACTTTTATCTGTTTTCCTTCCTTATTTGGTTGATGGACATAGATGCACAGAGTAATTTGTATCTTTGGAACAATGGAAATTTTTGAAGTGTTGGCTCATATTATTTGGAAAGGGTCATTACAACTTTATCTATTAAAAAAAAGTTCAGATGGGAGATAGAGAAATATATTTCACCCCTTTTATGAGTCTGTTCTCAAGAGCCAAGCAATTTGTTGTAAAAGAATATAAGAAATATTGAGAATGAGAAAAGTTATTCATTCTATAAAGCCCTGTCCCTCTTCATACTTCTTTTTTCCCCCTACAGCCTTTGATCGCTTCATAAATGACCCTCAGTGTGAGAGAACCTATCCACCTGCTATTTCAAATGTATTGAAGGTATTTATGGTGGATAGTTAGGTTTCAACTGTAGAGTAACCTAGCTTTCCAGTAAAGAGGACCCTTATATCTTGGTGTTTAATAGCAGTGGCTTATATATTTCAGGATCTCACCATTCTGGGTATAGTCAGACTGACCTTAAGCTTTTAAAAGTCAGTATTTGCTACTAATGGAAGAAGAGTTGAGTAGGGCTCCCGAGACACTTTGAAAAATGCATCCAGTGAGTTTCTTACTAGGAGGAAAAAATAATCCCCAAACATTCCAGATGACGCACAGTTACTGTCACTAATGATTTGTGGTTACTGGTGGAGAGATTTTGATCTTGAATGGCTAAGAAATAGCTGCTTCTCTCTAAGCTTTCTTTGTTAAAAGGGAAGGAATCAAAACCTAGGATAGCATATGGACTGAATAAACTTTACGTTTTCTGAGCTTGAGGGAAATTCCATTGGAATTGTGTGTAAATTGCTGGAAGATACCGTTTTGTTTTGGTTCCCTTCCACTCTAGGTAGGGCTGTGTCATAGAGAGGTTGGCCAACCGTAAAGGAGCTGCATGTTGGGGTCTTTTTGCAAAGTCTAACATGGAATCTACTTTATAACATCCAAGTGCTTGGCCCTGCTCCGTTGTTGGTCCCCTTAGTCATTTGGAAAACTCTATTTATGTAGGTAGGGGATTACTAGGCTTTTTCAGCTTCCAAGCATACGTCCTTGGAGAGGTTGTCTTTCAAATGACTTTTATCTGTTTTCCTTCCTTATTTGGTTGATGGACATAGATGCACAGAGTAATTTGTATCTTTGGAACAATGGAAATTTTTGAAGTGTTGGCTCATATTATTTGGAAAGGGTCATTACAACTTTATCTATTAAAAAAAAGTTCAGATGGGAGATAGAGAAATATATTTCACCCCTTTTATGAGTCTGTTCTCAAGAGCCAAGCAATTTGTTGTAAAAGAATATAAGAAATATTGAGAATGAGAAAAGTTATTCATTCTATAAAGCCCTGTCCCTCTTCATACTTCTTTTTCCCACTACAGCCTTTGATCGCTTCATAAATGACCCTCAGTGTGAGAGAACCTATCCACCTGCTATTTCAAATGTATTGAAGGTATTTATGGTGGATAGTTAGGTTTCAACTGTAGAGTAACCTAGCTTTCCAGTAAAGAGGACCCTTATATCTTGGTGTTTAATAGCAGTGGCTTATATATTTCAGGATCTCACCATTCTGGGTATAGTCAGACTGACCTTAAAGCTTTTTAAAAGTCAGTATTTCATAAAGTAGATTTCAGGTAAAGAAGGAAAATCATGAAAGTTTCATCTTTGAAGCTTCTCTTTTAAACTGAGTCAAGTTAGGTGTCCGTTTCATTATGAGGAGTGTACTTTTAAAAATTTTGTCCACTACGGTTAACTGGAAATACCCAGGACCATCAAGGCACTTCTCCAGGAATCACTAGCCAGGATTTGCTGATTTATAGTAGAGGTCTGAGTGTATTTAAAGAAATCTTCGAAAATATTGTTGAATTAATGAAAGGAGGTGAGGGATTATTGTAAGACTCACAAGAAAAAGTGTATTGGGACAGTGATTCCTAATATTCTAAGGTGAAATATTTATGAATATGATGAAACTGTGGCTGTTTGTCCCAGAAAAGTGTGTATTAACATAAAATTTTACATTTCGTTTCAGAGATCCATGGGTTGTCCTTAATATCATCTTTGGGACCCAAGGTGAAGCCCTTTAGATTGTGTTCCTCTCAACCCAGAGAATCATCCATGACCAAGGAGGCAATGCAGTCACTGACACATTGTTCTAGCTTTTTTCTTTTTTAAATTGAAGGCAAAATTTAACTCTTTTGATCCCAAGTGCATAAATACTGTATCACCACTATTGCACTGGTGAGACAGTTAATGAACTGTCACTATCAGCAGAGGTATTAGAAATCCAGCCATGAATTGCTAGAATTCTAAGCAAGGTAATGTGACAGGAGATAAACAATAAATTTGGAGCCAGGAGACTTGGAATCTAGTCTTCCTCCATGGAATAATGATAAGAAAGTGACTTGACTTCTCTGAGCTTCAATTCCATATCCATAAAAATAAGCAGTTAGATTGTGACCCCTGATATACTTTTCAATTCTTAAAATCCAACCAGTTAACCATTCTTCCCCCCACCCACTCCCTGTCCTCACCTTTTGTCTCCTATTTGACGTAAAAGGAACCTATCCACCTGCTATTTCAAATGTATTGAAGGTATTTATGGTGGATAGTTAGGTTTCAACTGTAGAGTAACCTAGCTTTCCAGTAAAGAGGACCCTTATATCTTGGTGTTTAATAGCAGTGGCTTATATATTTCAGGATCTCACCATTCTGGGTATAGTCAGACTGACCTTAAAGCTTTTTAAAAGTCAGTATTTCATAAAGTAGATTTCAGGTAAAGAAGGAAAATCATGAAAGTTTCATCTTTGAAGCTTCTCTTTTAAACTGAGTCAAGTTAGGTGTCCGTTTCATTATGAGGAGTGTACTTTTAAAAATTTTGTCCACTACGGTTAACTGGAAATACCCAGGACCATCAAGGCACTTCTCCAGGAATCACTAGCCAGGATTTGCTGATTTATAGTAGAGGTCTGAGTGTATTTAAAGAAATCTTCGAAAATATTGTTGAATTAATGAAAGGAGGTGAGGGATTATTGTAAGACTCACAAGAAAAAGTGTATTGGGACAGTGATTCCTAATATTCTAAGGTGAAATATTTATGAATATGATGAAACTGTGGCTGTTTGTCCCAGAAAAGTGTGTATTAACATAAAATTTTACATTTCGTTTCAGAGATCCATGGGTTGTCCTTAATATCATCTTTGGGACCCAAGGTGAAGCCCTTTAGATTGTGTTCCTCTCAACCCAGAGAATCATCCATGACCAAGGAGGCAATGCAGTCACTGACACATTGTTCTAGCTTTTTTCTTTTTTAAATTGAAGGCAAAATTTAACTCTTTTGATCCCAAGTGCATAAATACTGTATCACCACTATTGCACTGGTGAGACAGTTAATGAACTGTCACTATCAGCAGAGGTATTAGAAATCCAGCCATGAATTGCTAGAATTCTAAGCAAGGTAATGTGACAGGAGATAAACAATAAATTTGGAGCCAGGAGACTTGGAATCTAGTCTTCCTCCATGGAATAATGATAAGAAAGTGACTTGACTTCTCTGAGCTTCAATTCCATATCCATAAAAATAAGCAGTTAGATTGTGACCCCTGATATACTTTTCAATTCTTAAAATCCAACCAGTTAACCATTCTTCCCCCCACCCACTCCCTGTCCTCACCTTTTGTCTCCTATTTGCACAAGTTCAGGAAGTTGAAGTTCATTGTTGAAGTTCAAGTTCATTGCCAAGAATAGGAAGTCAAGACAAATTTTATTTCTTGGAAAAAGTTTTTATTTAATTTAGAGGTTTCAGAGAATCCAGAAGAAATAATGCAGATTATATGTTGTAGCAAAAATGCTGAGCTTTTTTGGGGTGAAATACAGCAAAAGACATGAAATTTGGGGAACATTTGAGTGAGGCTCAAGGTTGCTTTTCATATTCATTAGGACTCAGAAACAACTTATTTGTCAGTGTCCCTGTTTACCATTAGCACTTCTACTGTCTCACAGTCGCTCTTACCATGGGCTTCTTGGGTGGAGTCAGAGCTCTTGGCAGCCATCTGGAAGTTTATCCTCGAAAATAAGTATTGGAGAACTGCAAGGAGATATGTTACTTCCAGAAATGTGTGGTAATGAATTTGCAAAGGACATGGAGGACAATTTCCTTTGTATCAACCTGAACCCGCCTTTTTAGGCATAAGAAAACAAACGGGGATGGCTACGTGATTGATAGGACTGTGTGGTGGTGAAGTCTTGGGACTGAGGAGGAAGAGATGTAAATTCTAAGCCCTGGTGACCGTTTCTCTGAGTTGAGGTGTGAGTATCTCCTTCAGAGTCCTTTCCTCGTCTTGGTATTGCTGGTTGGATGTCTTCCAGCTCGGCTGATAGTAACTGTGTGAATGTAGAAGGTAATTTGCCCCAGGTTGTATCTTACAGCCTCTTCTCCATTTTGGATGTTTCAGAGTCTTCCGTATTTGTCCCAGCAGAGATAACAGCACCCAGAAAGTTTTTCCATTATAGAAAAATGAAACAGTTAATGAACTGTCACTATCAGCAGAGGTATTAGAAATCCAGCCATGAATTGCTAGAATTCTAAGCAAGGTAATGTGACAGGAGATAAACAATAAATTTGGAGCCAGGAGACTTGGAATCTAGTCTTCCTCCATGGAATAATGATAAGAAAGTGACTTGACTTCTCTGAGCTTCAATTCCATATCCATAAAAATAAGCAGTTAGATTGTGACCCCTGATATACTTTTCAATTCTTAAAATCCAACCAGTTAACCATTCTTCCCCCCACCCACTCCCTGTCCTCACCTTTTGTCTCCTATTTGCACAAGTTCAGGAAGTTGAAGTTCATTGTTGAAGTTCAAGTTCATTGCCAAGAATAGGAAGTCAAGACAAATTTTATTTCTTGGAAAAAGTTTTTATTTAATTTAGAGGTTTCAGAGAATCCAGAAGAAATAATGCAGATTATATGTTGTAGCAAAAATGCTGAGCTTTTTTGGGGTGAAATACAGCAAAAGACATGAAATTTGGGGAACATTTGAGTGAGGCTCAAGGTTGCTTTTCATATTCATTAGGACTCAGAAACAACTTATTTGTCAGTGTCCCTGTTTACCATTAGCACTTCTACTGTCTCACAGTCGCTCTTACCATGGGCTTCTTGGGTGGAGTCAGAGCTCTTGGCAGCCATCTGGAAGTTTATCCTCGAAAATAAGTATTGGAGAACTGCAAGGAGATATGTTACTTCCAGAAATGTGTGGTAATGAATTTGCAAAGGACATGGAGGACAATTTCCTTTGTATCAACCTGAACCCGCCTTTTTAGGCATAAGAAAACAAACGGGGATGGCTACGTGATTGATAGGACTGTGTGGTGGTGAAGTCTTGGGACTGAGGAGGAAGAGATGTAAATTCTAAGCCCTGGTGACCGTTTCTCTGAGTTGAGGTGTGAGTATCTCCTTCAGAGTCCTTTCCTCGTCTTGGTATTGCTGGTTGGATGTCTTCCAGCTCGGCTGATAGTAACTGTGTGAATGTAGAAGGTAATTTGCCCCAGGTTGTATCTTACAGCCTCTTCTCCATTTTGGATGTTTCAGAGTCTTCCGTATTTGTCCCAGCAGAGATAACAGCACCCAGAAAGTTTTTCCATTATAGAAAAATGAAACATTTTTTACCTCCTCCAGCAGTGGGAAGACCAGGAAAGGAAAAGGTTCAACATCTTGAGAGGCCACTAGTCAGACACTCTGATCTGAATTGAGGATGACAGGCAGGACCTGGGTCCTGAAGCATCCTTTCTGGGCACCTGGTAGCCCCCTCTGCTGGGATGGTGGAGTGATAGTGGTTGGGGTGAAAATCAGTTGTCACCATTTTAAAGTTGAAAAAAGGGCGTCACAGACATGAGTTTACATGCTTAAGGTCACACAAGAAGAGGTAAAGCTGGCGCAGAAATCAGAACCTTTGGTTCGAGTGTCCAAGTTCTTTATCATGATGGGAAAAGCTGAAGGAGAAAGGTGGTGATGACTGTAATGGTAATTAACTACTCTCTCCCCGGTCTTAATCTCCTTCCACATAACCTTTGTTTTCCATCAGTGAGATAAGATGTCCCCACTGGTGACAGCCCTTCTTAAACCCAACAAAACTGAGGCTACCCGTATGTGTGCCCTGCGTGTAGACGTCTGTGTCAGGTATATGAGCAGGTGGTGTCAACTTTTACCATGTGGTTTAATTTCCTCTCCATTGATTCACAAATGGAAAGAAAATGTTAGACCTCCTGAAGTGCCTTTAAAACAAAGGTGCGGTCAAAGTATTGAAACCAGAAAAGAGAAAAAGAAAAGCTATTTTTAGAACTGTAGTTTTGCATTTTCTCACAGGACCCCTGCTTCTTGTTAAGGGCAGGGATCCCACCCCAGGCTGTTCTGGTTCTCTCCATGAGTCATGATGTTTCAGACTCCCTGTGCCCCACCAAGGTCCTGGGTTTCCACTGTCCTTTGGATTTTAAGCGTTTTGGGGTCTGGGGACGTTCTCGGGAAGTGATGATCTCTTGGTACAGAAACTGCTTCTCCCAAAGCAGCTGCAGTCTTTTTTTTTTTTTTCTCATTTCTTTCTCTTCGCTTCCCTTCTGTTTACCTTTGGCTTGAATGAGTCGATTGGCATTTCTGTTTGTACTGGGAAAATTCACTGTTTGCCAGGAGCAAGAGAGAGGGCAGAAAGCAGGGTTACAAATAGATCTGAAGGTATGTTTGTGTCTGCTTCTCTATTTCTGGGGGCAGGGGACAGTGTTGCCATCCATTAAATATTTATTGTGTTAGCAGCCTCTGGTCATCCCCGCTAATGGAGGCATGGGATGATATGATAATCCAAAATAGCAGAAAGTTCCAAGTTATTTATATGTGATTTGGCAGTGCATTACAATAAAACCCCATGAATTCAACCTAATTAGGAAGAAGGCCAGTTTGGATTAGTGAAGCCCAAATTATATTTTATGGAAAATTGATTTTGTAGCTTCCAAATTTACACAGTAATTCAAATTAGGTATCAGAGTCTACAATAGAGATTCTCAGGACAGCTTTAATGATGAGTTTAAAATATTTGGCACAAAATTGTAAGATCTTATAGAAATGGCTGCTTTCAAAGTGATTAGACATTTCAAAAGTATCCTTTTATGAGTTTTAACTGTTTCCGTCCATCTTAAATTATGAACAACGGCCTTTTTAGACATGTGGTAGGGAAGCGAACGCCTGTTAAAATTTCTGCAGATTTCCAATCTGTTAGATCTGAATGAAGACAATTGACCTACATGATATTTTTCCCTCAGTAGATTTATTGTCTTCATTAGGTATTGTTAAAGCTAATACAGATGGAGAGTCATTCTATGTAATATTGAATTTCTTGGGACATCATTATACTGGAATCTATATTTCTACTCTTTCCTGGAACCTCCAACTTTAGTTTTTAATACACCATTTTCTTGGGTCTCTAGGCCTTTTTTCCCTCTAAATTTCATCATCGGTAAACACACATTAAAACATGACAGGTGAGCATCTTTTTAAAGGAAGATCCTTACCTTGCTTGCTTAGGCTTTGTAACATTAGCATTGGCTTTCATTCTTCATGTGAAAGAGGGCAAAAGTGACTTTTATATTTTGGATGTTGGTCTATAGACTGGATGTGTTGGAACTACCCAAGGAGCCTAAAAACACAGATTCCTGGAGATTCTGACTCAATGGCTTTTGGTGGAATCCAAGACTTTCTTTTTAACCAGCTCTATGGTTGCGTCTGGTGTGCACCCAGACATGAAGGGGTTGGCTGGAGTGGTAAAGAGCCAGTAAACAGACAGGGGCCCTTTCTTATCTTCCATCTCTACACTTATTTGATCTGGGAACAGTGAGGTGACAGGGACCAGGAACTAAAGTGGTGAACCTGGTCCTTTGAGGGTAAAACTAACTCAGATCATGTTTGCATTTCATACTAGAGTCCAGCTTCTCTTTGTTCACTCTTTCTTACAAAGTACCCCTTGCTGTTACTGCTGCTCCCTGGCTTTGCCTTCACAGTCAAGGGCCACATTCCATGTCTGGGTCCCAGAGACCTGTAACACTAGAAACTGTTGGTTGGAGTGCAGTGACCCTTCACTTGGTCACTGGTCCCCTCAAGGAGTCGCTCCACCTTTGTTTTCTCCTTAGCCTTCCCTCATTCATTCATGGATCACAGTTAATCTCACATAGCACCTAACAGATAGGGCTGCCCTTGAGATCACTAATAGTGGGCATCATGCTGGTGGCATGGAGTCTGCTCTCTACACTGGGAAGTGGGCTTAGAATCAAGGAACAAAGCCCAAGTTACTGGCAGTTGGGCCAAAGAAATACTCATAGAGACAGTTCATCAGTTACTCCACAGAGTGGACTTATTGAAAGGCAATGAAAGGAGTTATGTACATCTAATAAAAACCATTTTTCCTTTAATTTGCGGTCTCATGAGGCATCTTTTTAATTCCATCTAAGGATTTTTTCACCCATCCAACTTTAGTTTTTAATACACCATTTTCTTGGGTCTCTAGGCCTTTTTTCCCTCTAAATTTCATCATCGGTAAACACACATTAAAACATGACAGGTGAGCATCTTTTTAAAGGAAGATCCTTACCTTGCTTGCTTAGGCTTTGTAACATTAGCATTGGCTTTCATTCTTCATGTGAAAGAGGGCAAAAGTGACTTTTATATTTTGGATGTTGGTCTATAGACTGGATGTGTTGGAACTACCCAAGGAGCCTAAAAACACAGATTCCTGGAGATTCTGACTCAATGGCTTTTGGTGGAATCCAAGACTTTCTTTTTAACCAGCTCTATGGTTGCGTCTGGTGTGCACCCAGACATGAAGGGGTTGGCTGGAGTGGTAAAGAGCCAGTAAACAGACAGGGGCCCTTACTTATCTTCCATCTCTACACTTATTTGATCTGGGAACAGTGAGGTGACAGGGACCAGGAACTAAAGTGGTGAACCTGGTCCTTTGAGGGTAAAACTAACTCAGATCATGTTTGCATTTCATACTAGAGTCCAGCTTCTCTTTGTTCACTCTTTCTTACAAAGTACCCCTTGCTGTTACTGCTGCTCCCTGGCTTTGCCTTCACAGTCAAGGGCCACATTCCATGTCTGGGTCCCAGAGACCTGTAACACTAGAAACTGTTGGTTGGAGTGCAGTGACCCTTCACTTGGTCACTGGTCCCCTCAAGGAGTCGCTCCACCTTTGTTTTCTCCTTAGCCTTCCCTCATTCATTCATGGATCACAGTTAATCTCACATAGCACCTAACAGATAGGGCTGCCCTTGAGATCACTAATAGTGGGCATCATGCTGGTGGCATGGAGTCTGCTCTCTCTACACTGGGAAGTGGGCTTAGAATCAAGGAACAAAGCCCAAGTTACTGGCAGTTGGAAGCGCCAAAGAAATACTCATAGAGACAGTTCATCATTTACTCCACAGAGTGGACTTATTGAAAGGCCATGAAAGGAGGTTATGTCATTTGCAAATAAATCTGTGCTACAATTCCAGAACCAGAGATGTCCAGGACCCCTGGGGAAGCTCGTATAAAAGGCTACTGCTTGGAAAGGGGCTTTGTCAGAACTCCCCCACCCACACCCTACTCCACACCCTACCCTTTATGTGAAGGTTGTTCATGAGTGAAGTGTTGAGGACTCTGGTTCTTACCAAAGGCAATTAATTGGAACTTGAAACTCGAGTTTGGGGGAATGAGATTTTAAAAATAACAACCAGTGAGCTTTATTTGAGCAAGATCTATGGCTGTACCATCAGTCTCCTTAGTTGTCAATCTCTGTCTTCCAGGGCCCAGTTCTGGAAGGAATATATGTGGCATTTTAAGAGAATTCAGTAACGTGGTCCTTAGTAAGGAAATTCTTGATTGCCAAGTTCATGGAAACATTTTGTTAGCTTTAAGTTGCAAAATTGGAACAAGAAGCTTTGCCACAGTCTTAAGCATTGTGTACCCATGTGGTCCATTGGAAGGAGCCCCACCCTGGACCGGGAGAGAAGGTCTGAGTGTGTGCTGTGGTGAGTTACACAACTGTGAAGCGCCAGTGTGATCAGTGAGCAGAACAGGGGTCCCTAGCATGCCTATTCTGTGCGGTCCTTCCATGTGAACAGCCACAGCCATCTTCAACAGGAAAGTAACTGGTAGGCAGGAACATGGTTTTCCCAGTGGGTAGAAGGTGAGGCCGTGACACTTCATTGGCCAGACAGTGTATCCAGGTCTTGCCCAAGCATGGCACATCCAGAAGATGTTTTAATGCAGACCTGCATTAAAAGCTTGTCTGAGTGGAGAGGGTAGTATATATTTCTAATACTACAGGATCCTGTTAATTTGAACAAACTGGACTGAAGTACATCTTAGAAACTGGTGTGCCTACTTAGGGTTTTGAAAGAAAGACAGCTTTAATACTTAAAAAGAAATGGTGGTAAGATATACATCACATAAAGTTTACTGTTTTACTCATTTTGAGGCATATGATTCAGTGGCATTGAATATATTGACACTGTTGTGCAGCCATCACCAGTCTGCTCTACCACTTTTTAATGGAAAGCCCCCTTACCGCAAATAAATCTGTGCTACAATTCCAGAACCAGAGATGTCCAGGACCCCTGGGGAAGCTCGTATAAAAGGCTACTGCTTGGAAAGGGGCTTTGTCAGAACTCCCCCACCCACACCCTACTCCACACCCTACCCTTTATGTGAAGGTTGTTCATGAGTGAAGTGTTGAGGACTCTGGTTCTTACCAAAGGCAATTAATTGGAACTTGAAACTCGAGTTTGGGGGAATGAGATTTTAAAAATAACAACCAGTGAGCTTTATTTGAGCAAGATCTATGGCTGTACCATCAGTCTCCTTAGTTGTCAATCTCTGTCTTCCAGGGCCCAGTTCTGGAAGGAATATATGTGGCATTTTAAGAGAATTCAGTAACGTGGTCCTTAGTAAGGAAATTCTTGATTGCCAAGTTCATGGAAACATTTTGTTAGCTTTAAGTTGCAAAATTGGAACAAGAAGCTTTGCCACAGTCTTAAGCATTGTGTACCCATGTGGTCCATTGGAAGGAGCCCCACCCTGGACCGGGAGAGAAGGTCTGAGTGTGTGCTGTGGTGAGTTACACAACTGTGAAGCGCCAGTGTGATCAGTGAGCAGAACAGGGGTCCCTAGCATGCCTATTCTGTGCGGTCCTTCCATGTGAACAGCCACAGCCATCTTCAACAGGAAAGTAACTGGTAGGCAGGAACATGGTTTTCCCAGTGGGTAGAAGGTGAGGCCGTGACACTTCATTGGCCAGACAGTGTATCCAGGTCTTGCCCAAGCATGGCACATCCAGAAGATGTTTTAATGCAGACCTGCATTAAAAGCTTGTCTGAGTGGAGAGGGTAGTATATATTTCTAATACTACAGGATCCTGTTAATTTGAACAAACTGGACTGAAGTACATCTTAGAAACTGGTGTGCCTACTTAGGGTTTTGAAAGAAAGACAGCTTTAATACTTAAAAAGAAATGGTGGTAAGATATACATCACATAAAGTTTACTGTTTTACTCATTTTGAGGCATATGATTCAGTGGCATTGAATATATTGACACTGTTGTGCAGCCATCACCACTGTCTAGCTCTACCACTTTTTAATGGAAAGCCACTCTGCTATTCTTGCCTGGAAAATTCCACGGACAGAGAAGCCTGGTGAGCTACAGTCCATGGGGTCTTCCCTGATGGCTTAGTGGTAAAGAATCTGCCTGCAATGCAGAAGACCCAGGTTCCATACCTGGGTTGGGAAGATCCCTCTGGAGGAGGACATGGCTACCTACTCCAGTATTCTTGCCTGGAGAATTCCATGGACAGAGAAGCTGGATAGGCTGCAGTCCATGGGGTCACACAGTCGGACACGACTAAAGTGATTAAGCCAGCAAGCAAGTATAAAAAATATTTAAAAATAATGGGCAGATTGCTTCTATTCCAGAAGTAGACCTCATTATTACATGCCTGTATACCTACACATACACACACGTATATATATATATAAAACACACAGAGTACATGAAATGAATTTCGTAGTCATCCAGTGGTGCCTAGAAGGACTTTGGTGATTTCTCTGTCCAGCTCTGTGGATGAAGAAACTGACCATGACCTGGGGGGACTTAGGGGACTGGCCTGTGCTTGCATGGCAGAGGCAGGCCTGTGTTTCCCAATCTTGACACAGTGTTTTCTGTAATGTGCTTATAGTTGGTAATACATTTTCCATAAAATATATTATTGAACTAAAACCTTTAAGAATAATTTCCTCTTTGCTTGAATGTTTTCCCCTCAAGCCTTGTTTACATTGTGAGTTTTCACAGCAAACCCTTTCTTTGGCCCAGCTTAGGCTCAATTTCCCAACCAAACAACCCATTTCGGGAAGGATGACACTTCATTGGCCAGACAGTGTATCCAGGTCTTGCCCAAGCATGGCACATCAGAAGATGTTTTAATGCAGACCTGCATTAAAAGCTTGTCTGAGTGGAGAGGGTAGTATATATTTCTAATACTACAGGATCCTGTTAATTTGAACAAACTGGACTGAAGTACATCTTAGAAACTGGTGTGCCTACTTAGGGTTTTGAAAGAAAGACAGCTTTAATACTTAAAAAGAAATGGTGGTAAGATATACATCACATAAAGTTTACTGTTTTACTCATTTTGAGGCATATGATTCAGTGGCATTGAATATATTGACACTGTTGTGCAGCCATCACCACTGTCTAGCTCTACCACTTTTTAATGGAAAGCCACTCTGCTATTCTTGCCTGGAAAATTCCACGGACAGAGAAGCCTGGTGAGCTACAGTCCATGGGGTCTTCCCTGGTGGCTCAGTCGGTAAAGAATCTGCCTGCAATGCAGAAGACCCAGGTTCCATACCTGGGTTGGGAAGATCCCTCTGGAGGAGGACATGGCTACCTACTCCAGTATTCTTGCCTGGAGAATTCCATGGACAGAGAAGCTGGATAGGCTGCAGTCCATGGGGTCACACAGTCGGACACGACTAAAGTGATTAAGCCAGCAAGCAAGTATAAAAAATATTTAAAAATAATGGGCAGATTGCTTCTATTCCAGAAGTAGACCTCATTATTACATGCCTGTATACCTACACATACACACACGTATATATATATATACACACACACAGAGTACATGAAATGAATTTCGTAGTCATCCAGTGGTGCCTAGAAGGACTTTGGTGATTTCTCTGTCCAGCTCTGTGGATGAAGAAACTGACCATGACCTGGGGGGACTTAGGGGACTGGCCTGTGCTTGCATGGCAGAGGCAGGCCTGTGTTTCCCAATCTTGACACAGTGTTTTCTGTAATGTGCTTATAGTTGGTAATACATTTTCCATAAAATATATTATTGAACTAAAACCTTTAAGAATAATTTCCTCTTTGCTTGAATGTTTTCCCCTCAAGCCTTGTTTACATTGTGAGTTTTCACAGCAAACCCTTTCTTTGGCCCAGCTTAGGCTCAATTTCACCACAAATTCCAAATTATAGGAGTCGTGAACTTTTCTTCTTCCTGAGTTGGCGTGGTGCTGGTGGAAACTTAAAGTGTGTAAAGTAATGAAGCGCTGTGTGTGTGTGTGTGCAGGGGCGGGGGACGAGGACTTGGGGAAACATGCCTTTTTTCCTAGGGCTTGGGGTGGGGTGAGGCCAGGGACAGAGGGGCAGCTCTTGGAGCCCAGAGCTGGCTGGGAACTCTGGCGGAAAGGAAGGCCAGCATGAGAAGGCTCTGCTGCTGTTGGGGTAGGGCCCCTGGAGAGAGGCCCTCGGTCCTCAGTGCCTGTCCTTTGGAGGCAAAAGATGGCAGTGAAGAGTGGGGGTCTGAGCAGGTCTCATCTGGCGGAATATTTGTGCAGCCCCCATGCTCTCAGCTGTGGGACTAATGATCTAGGCTTGTGGAAAGCTCATCTCAGACTGTTTTTCTCCCCAATATCTTGGCCCAATTTAGTTAATTAATTAATTGATTTTTAATTTTTGCCCATTTGGCCTGTGGGCTCTTGGTTTCCTGGCCAGGAACTGAACCTGTGCCTGCCCTACAGTGGAGTCATGGAATCTTAACGGCTGGGCCTCCAGAGACGTCGCTGTCTCAGAGTCTTTATCCGAGACCACGCCGTGGTGTGTCACTGAGCAGTGGTGGATTCTGACTTTCTTTTCTGTTTTGTTGCAGAAGGATTTACATGACATAAAATTGACCATTTTAACCATTTTAAGGCTACAATTCTGTGGAATTAAGTACATTTACATTGTTGTGCAAACATTGCCACTGTCTATCTCCAGAATTTTATTCATCTTTCCCGACTGAAACAGTTGTAGTTATACAACATCCACCCCCTGCCCTCCATTCCTGGGGAACCCTGCTTCCAATTTTTGTCTCAATCTTGACACAGTGTTTTCTGTAATGTGCTTATAGTTGGTAATACATTTTCCATAAAATATATTATTGAACTAAAACCTTTAAGAATAATTTCCTCTTTGCTTGAATGTTTTCCCCTCAAGCCTTGTTTACATTGTGAGTTTTCACAGCAAACCCTTTCTTTGGCCCAGCTTAGGCTCAATTTCACCACAAATTCCAAATTATAGGAGTCGTGAACTTTTCTTCTTCCTGAGTTGGCGTGGTGCTGGTGGAAACTTAAAGTGTGTAAAGTAATGAAGCGCTGTGTGTGTGTGTGTGCAGGGGCGGGGGACGAGGACTTGGGGAAACATGCCTTTTTTCCTAGGGCTTGGGGTGGGGTGAGGCCAGGGACAGAGGGGCAGCTCTTGGAGCCCAGAGCTGGCTGGGAACTCTGGCGGAAAGGAAGGCCAGCATGAGAAGGCTCTGCTGCTGTTGGGGTAGGGCCCCTGGAGAGAGGCCCTCGGTCCTCAGTGCCTGTCCTTTGGAGGCAAAAGATGGCAGTGAAGAGTGGGGGTCTGAGCAGGTCTCATCTGGCGGAATATTTGTGCAGCCCCCATGCTCTCAGCTGTGGGACTAATGATCTAGGCTTGTGGAAAGCTCATCTCAGACTGTTTTTCTCCCCAATATCTTGGCCCAATTTAGTTAATTAATTAATTGATTTTTAATTTTTGCCCATTTGGCCTGTGGGCTCTTGGTTTCCTGGCCAGGAACTGAACCTGTGCCTGCCCTACAGTGGAGTCATGGAATCTTAACGGCTGGGCCTCCAGAGACGTCGCTGTCTCAGAGTCTTTATCCGAGACCACGCCGTGGTGTGTCACTGAGCAGTGGTGGATTCTGACTTTCTTTTCTGTTTTGTTGCAGAAGGATTTACATGACATAAAATTGACCATTTTAACCATTTTAAGGCTACAATTCTGTGGAATTAAGTACATTTACATTGTTGTGCAAACATTGCCACTGTCTATCTCCAGAATTTTATTCATCTTTCCCGACTGAAACAGTTGTAGTTATACAACATCCACCCCCTGCCCTCCATTCCTGGGGAACCCTGCTTCCAATTTTTGTCTCAATAAATTTGACCACTCCAGGTGTCTCATGTCAGTGGAATTTTATAATATTTGTCTTTTGATGACTGGCTCATTTTGGTTTTCTGAACTTGACTTTATCAGCAGGTAGCCCATATAGTATCTTTGGAAGAGTTAAAAATAAATGTGCCTCCCTTCTCTGAGTAGATGCAGCCCCTGAGTAGAACCTGTGCTTGGCAAGTATAGCATAGCCTGGATTTCAGTCCCCACCTGTCCCCTTGGCCAGAGATCATTGTATAGTGAACAGCCTGAACAACTGTGTGCGTTGCTCCTATTGACCAGGCCCTCAGAGCGAAGTGTCTCCTTCCTCTGGAGCCCTGTCTGGGTGCCTTTTTTTTTTTTCCCAAATTACCCATTCCTGTTCTTCCAGCCCCCTTCTTTGGTCCCCTCATTCCCTTTGCTGTTAAGGTTCAAGTTGGTTGATTACCCCTCCAAATGGGGCTTCCCAAGAATGACAAGCTTTCAGAGGGTGACAGAAAAGGTTGTTGAGACTTTCAGGAACATACATAACTCATTCAGCTGTCATTTGCTGTGAGTTAAGAGCAAATGACTTAGGTGGATTAGATTTCCTTTGGAAATACTCAAGAGGTTAAAAATTAAGAGGAAAAGAGCATAGGAAAATAAGCGTGAGGTTGTACTTCTGCCAATGCCTCTGAAAACTAGTTGCAATATTTAGGAAACTGAAGGTTCAGCTGATTGGGTGTGCTGTGAACCGTGGTGGACCCTTCAGCCCTACCTGTTCTAATGAAGCCGTGACTGAATTGGAAGCCATCTAGGCAATAATGAATATTCTTGTAAATCTCTCTGGTTGAAAAACTCTCAAACTATGGCCAGAACCCAAGAAGTACCTCTTCCCTCTTAATTCTACTATAATACATGAATGATCTTTTATAAGGCATTAAACTTTAATTGATGCCATTTTACTAAGCAGATTTTAAAAGCAATGATGGTAGTGATTGAACTTACTAAGATGACTTCTAATTGTTATGTGTGATGTGAAAAGGGGATTTACCTAAAATGTTGATTACTTTATTCTGATTTCCAAACAGTTTGCTTATTTATGTACTTTTATTTTTTTGAAGTGGCGGATAGCAAGGGGCAGTAGCCTGAATAAGAACTGGCAAGCATGGATTTCCCTATTAGGGGCAACATTGATGCAGATAGTGATACATAAGAGTAAAAAGTATAAAATGAACCCGTATAAAATCATCAAGTGGGAGAGATTTTCAGAGTGTGAGCTTCGGTGGGAAAGAAATTTAGGTTAAAGTCCTGGTCCCGCCTTTTTACCTCACTTTTGTTACTCTTCTGTGCTAAAAGCATTCCTCAAACGGGTGTTACTGTGGTTGAAGTTCTTCTTTGCGCTTCCTTCATTGACATTCCCGGGCAAGGCTCTCTTCACTCAGGACAGGCATGTTGCACAAGTGGGGAAAACCGTAGATGTGAAAATCTGGCCAAATATTTTGTTGCCACAGTGAATGGTGGCTCAGGAGTCAACTTGAAGACGGTACTCCCAGGCTTGCCTCCTCCCCTCTTCTGTCATTTATCCCCCCCGCTTCCAAGTTTAGTCACTTCTTTAGCTGCCTTTGGAGTTTTAAAAAGTTGGATTGTTTTTCCTTTATGAAAATAACACATGCATTGGACATGCAGATAGCCACCAACCAAGGAGAGAGGCAGTTGAGGGCAGTGCAGGGCAGGGCTGGGCAGCAGGCAGTGAGTGGAGGATGTAGGTTGTTTCCAGTGTTTCATGACAGGTGTCCTGAGCAACAGAGTGGATAGAAGGGCGCTCTGTCGTGGGCATCGGTAAATGTCCTGATGAATTGGACCAGATCCCTAGAACTCTCTCCTCTTCATCTGCACACAACTCTCCTTTTTTTCATCCCTACCCCTGAGGCAGCTGTCCCATTTTCTGGGTAAAAGAAAAACGAGAGGATTCCACAGTTGCCTTTCAGGGTGATTGCTGAGGCTGTAGTGTTTGCAGAGTTCTTCATGTTTCACCTTGTTTTTTTTTTTTTTTCCCGTAAAAACAAGATTTCCTATGCAAAATGGGTCACTTGAAAGCACCAAACAATTTCTCCAGAGCAGCAGCCAGTGTTTCATGCAGGAGAGATGTTAGCAAACCACTGACATATGGATGTGATCTTTGTTACTTTGACCAGATTTGGTTTCTACAGAGTGCGTGAGAAGGGAAGATAAATTTTGTCCTAGTAATACTATAGCGACTCATAAATAAATGGTTACCCTTTGGTGCTTGCAGTTTTCATTAAAGTCGCCTGAGCTTTGTTATTGACACCATAGGTTGCCTATTCAGGGAAATGCAGTAAAATTTATCAGTGTGCTTTCTACACCTAATAAATCATCCAAACAGGGAACCATATGGCAGATAAGACCTTGAAAATGTGGCTTCAGCATGTGAGGAGTCAAGTTGCTGAAATCTTGAATGATTACAGCCTGCACATTTTCCCCTGGAATATCTTATAGTTATTTTACATGCCGTTTTCTTGTTCACCCCATCACCTCTTTGTCTCTCTCCCTCTCCCCTCTCTCGTGTGCCTTCCTCTTTTTTCCTCCTTGAGCACCATTCTTTTTATGGCTGTTCTTTCTCACTCTTTGTTTTTCTTTTGGGTGGGGGCTTGCTGTGATTTCAGCTAGAAAATAAGCGTCCGGAGCAGATAAGACGTTGTTGTGATGCCTTGCTGGTAGGAGGACGAGGGGCCGGGAGGAGCAGAGACTGACGGGAAGGGATGATGTATGTGGCGGCTGTGTCCCCACACTCTCCTCCAGCCCATTGTCATTAATCACAGCCATTAGTTTTTTTTCAGAGCTGCCTTGTCTGCACAGGGCTTCAGAAAAGCCATTGTTTTTTCATGCCACAGGCTAGGGGGGGAAGAAAAGAGAAGAAAGGAACCCTAGGACTTTCCCCCTCTTCTTTTCACATTCTGCCTCCCAGATTCTCCTTCCTCTCCTGTCTTCTCTCCCTCCACCGCCCATCCAGCTGCCTTTGCTCTCTCTGCAAGTGGTGGTGGGGGGTGATGGTGGTGGAGGGGAACCCAAAGTCTCATGGCCTCCTCGATACCTGTGTTCGTACATTCATCAGACAGCACAGCATGGTGCATACCATCGGCATGTATCCGCCAAACGATAGCGGTTGTCACTCGTGCACTGTTTAATTTCAAAGAGGTTTTGCAGATATCTGTTTTATCCCTTCCTTTTTTCCCCTTTTTGGGGGGGGGGGGGCGGAAATTGAAGTCTAGATGTCCTTGCTGTAACCTGAGGGTATAGCACGATAGGAGTGTGCCTCCAGTGGAGCATCTGTGTTAAGGGTCTGGGAAAGAGGAGGGTGGCTGCTACGTGGAAGGCGTATTTAGGTGCTTATGAGGCCTGGACAATGCCTTGGGGATTCCACTGCTGCTTTACAAGTTCTTCCAGAGCAGCCGTGGCTTAAGGTCAGTCGATGCCACTCAGTCAACTTGGGTGACTCTTGCTGGCTGATGAGGGATGGCCATTGCCCTTTCCTTAATCTCTGCAAAACTAAAGATTCTGGCTTGAGGAGAGAGGGCCTCCCCCTCGCCCCGCTCCTACCAAAGTCTGCAGTGACTCTCTGGCTTTCCGTTACATACCATACCTGAATCGTATGTGTGATACCCAACTGCTCAGGAAGCCAATATTTAAAAAAAAAAAAATATGCATAGTATTTTGTAAAACAGAAAGGCCAATCTCAAAGAGCACAGAGTTTAATTTTAAGAATGCATGTGTGCTAAGTTGCTTCAAGTCCTGTCCAGTGCTTTGCAACCCTATGGACGTTAGCCCGCAAGTCTCCTCTGTCCCTGGGATTCTCCCAGCAGGGATACTGGAGCAAGTTTCCATTTCCTTCTCCAGGAGGTCTTACCAACCCAGGGATCAAACTCATGTCTCTTATGGCTCTTGCGTTGGCAGGTGGCACCACTAGCACCACCTGGGAAGCCCTAATTTTAAGTATGACTCTGTGCTTTTTTCCTTTCTTTTTTGGGAAAACAGCAAATTGTTTGTGCAAGGGAAAGTGCAAAAATTAATGAAAAGTTTCCATGACAAATGCTTTTAAAAAGAAAAAAAATCCTTAATTACTTTCAGATAGAATCAAATTTGTTTGAACTAAAACCCTTAAATGTTGTCTATTAGAGGTATTTAGGGTACTTATTTTAATGAAAAGATGGCAGAGAGATGTATTAATACAACAATTGAATAGTCTCAGTATAAGAAAAAAGTGAGCAAGGAATTGAGAGACGGAGCAGAGTTATGCTTGTTCAGCCTAGGAGCTGTGTAACTTTAGTCATATTATTTTACCTTTCTGAATGCTAGTTCCATCTTCTTGTCAAATGAGATGACTGATCCTAGATCATTGTTTCCTAGAATGTTGGATCATGGGTTATGGTATAGGAAACAATTTTAGGTGGTACATGGGGTGGACTTAAAAATTTTCAAAACTGTTCGTAATTAGATTCTGTCTATATTAGGTAATATTGGCTAATTACTTATGACTACATTATAACTTGCATATTTTAATTTCTGAATTAGTAGGAAAAATGAGTCAATTTGAGGACAAAATATTAAGTATGTAGCAGTACAGCTTCACAAATCTTGTGGAGATACAGTAAGGATTATAGTGTGATACCCTTATAACCAGGGTTTTCCAGGTGGCTCAGTGGTAAAGAATCCGCCTGCCACTGCAAAAGATATGGGTTTGATGCCTGGGTCAAGAAGATCCCCTGGAGAAGGAAATGGCAACCCACTACAGTATTCTTAACTGGGAAAATCCCATGGACAGAGAAGTCTGGCGGGCTACGGTCCATGGGATAGCAAAAGAGTTGGGAACGACTTAGTGACAACAATAACCAAGGTGAACCAAAATGATTAATCTCCAGACCAGATGATCAGAGTCCAGGAAGTTATGCATAGTGTGTATATATGTGTCTGTGAGTTTGTATATTATATATATATATAAAGAGAGAGAGAGAGAGCATGAGGGGTGGGGGAGAGTTTGTCTAAGGAGTTTAAACATATTATCTTTACTATGTTTAATTCTTCTTTCCTTAAGAGCACAAAGTTAATTTTAGTGTGGGTTGCATCTGAATGATCTCAACGTTTAATATAATGAGATCTCTATGAAGATAGCTGAGTGTATATGAATCTAGGCACTGGGGAAAACCGATGTCTGAGATAGAGTGCTGGGGCCCATGGAGCACCTCTCGTGTGGTTTCATTTGAGGAAATTTAGAAAGGCTAGAACCAACCACTGTGTTTTATCTGCCATGGTGTCTGCAATTTCTCTTTTCTGGAGTTTCAGTGGTTCAAGACTGTCAGAACATCAGTCATCTGGAGATCATTAAAAAAATGCCAATACCTGGCCCTATCCCATACCTGCTGAACCAGACTTTCCAGGGTAGGGGCTGAGATGATCCCCAGCATTTGGGAAGCACTGAGGTAAGGCACTGACAGCCCCTGAGAAAAGTACCTGTGAACAGAAGACCTCTGACTTCAGCAATCACTGCAGCCTTGACTTGAGGCTCTATGTATAGGAAACAATTTTAGGTGGTACATGGGTGGACTTAAAAATTTTCAAAACTGTTCGTAATTAGATTCTGTCTATATTAGGTAATATTGGCTAATTACTTATGACTACATTATAACTTGCATATTTTAATTTCTGAATTAGTAGGAAAAATGAGTCAATTTGAGGACAAAATATTAAGTATGTAGCAGTACAGCTTCACAAATCTTGTGGAGATACAGTAAGGATTATAGTGTGATACCCTTATAACCAGGGTTTTCCAGGTGGCTCAGTGGTAAAGAATCCGCCTGCCACTGCAAAAGATATGGGTTTGATGCCTGGGTCAAGAAGATCCCCTGGAGAAGGAAATGGCAACCCACTACAGTATTCTTAACTGGGAAAATCCCATGGACAGAGAAGTCTGGCGGGCTACGGTCCATGGGATAGCAAAAGAGTTGGGAACGACTTAGTGACAACAATAACCAAGGTGAACCAAAATGATTAATCTCCAGACCAGATGATCAGAGTCCAGGAAGTTATGCATAGTGTGTATATATGTGTCTGTGAGTTTGTATATTATATATATATATAAAGAGAGAGAGAGAGAGCATGAGGGGTGGGGGAGAGTTTGTCTAAGGAGTTTAAACATATTATCTTTACTATGTTTAATTCTTCTTTCCTTAAGAGCACAAAGTTAATTTTAGTGTGGGTTGCATCTGAATGATCTCAACGTTTAATATAATGAGATCTCTATGAAGATAGCTGAGTGTATATGAATCTAGGCACTGGGGAAAACCGATGTCTGAGATAGAGTGCTGGGGCCCATGGAGCACCTCTCGTGTGGTTTCATTTGAGGAAATTTAGAAAGGCTAGAACCAACCACTGTGTTTTATCTGCCATGGTGTCTGCAATTTCTCTTTTCTGGAGTTTCAGTGGTTCAAGACTGTCAGAACATCAGTCATCTGGAGATCATTAAAAAAATGCCAATACCTGGCCCTATCCCATACCTGCTGAACCAGACTTTCCAGGGTAGGGGCTGAGATGATCCCCAGCATTTGGGAAGCACTGAGGTAAGGCACTGACAGCCCCTGAGAAAAGTACCTGTGAACAGAAGACCTCTGACTTCAGCAATCACTGCAGCCTTGACTTGAGGCTCTTTGTCAGATTAGCAGTAATTCTGGATTAAGGAATGAAAGGTGCACAATTCAGGTACATATATGAAAACTGAACTCATTTTCATTTAAGACTTTTGATGTAGGTAAAACATCTCATTTGAAGATGCCAGCCTGGATAGCTTGGTGTAAACATTCAGGGTGGAGAGCTGGACAGGTGCTGCTCTGTGTGGATTCTGGCTGTGGCTGGTCTTCTTTGCAGTGACACAGGGAAAAGTGGTTCATGTCCATGTGTCCTTGCCCTGGACTCTGGTGGGCGTAAGTGGTTCTTGGACGTCTGTGATTCCCCATACCTTGTACTATACAGAGTCAGCTTGAGCGTATGTCCCTGTCCTTTACTCCAATCTTGAATTTCTTTCCAAGTCTTAGGTCAAATCGTAGCCCTCTGTAGCACCTTCCTTAAGCTCTCCATATTAGTAACTGAGTGTCGTGTGTAGAAATTTCTGGATGGGCATTTCATTTGGCAGTATTCCTTCAGAATATATGGTTTCTTTTCTGTTGTTATTTTGAACAATAACTCTGAACTTCGTAGTTTTCCTTTTTCATACCTGCGCATCCCTTCTTTTTTACTGAAATAGATTTACAAGGCTGCATTCATTTCAAGATTCAGTTATACATCCTTTTTAAGATTCTCTTCCATTATAGGTTGTTACAAGATACTGCTTATAGTTCCCTTTGCTACATTGTAGGTACTTATTGTTTATTTTAGATGTAATAGTGTGTGTCTGTTAATCCCAATTTCCCAATTTATCTCTCCATCCCTTTCACTTTTGGTAACTAAAAGTTTGTTTTTGATGTCCATGAATCTGTTTCTGTTTTATAAATAAGTTCAATAACACTTTTTTTTCTGTACTCTGCATTTAAATGATATCATATGATATTTGTCTTCTTTCTTCTGACTTAGTACGTAGGTGCATCCACATCCACATCCACAATGCTACAAGTGGCATTTTCATTCTTTTTTAGTGACTGAGTAATGTTCTATCTTCTTTATCCATTCAGGTGTTGATAGAAACTTAGGTTGTGTCCCTTCCTTGGCTATTATAAATAGCGCTACTATGAACACTGGGGTACATGTATCTTTTTGAATTAGAATTTTCATGTTTTCCATATATATATGTCTAGGAGTAGGATTGCTGGATCATGTGGTAACTCTATGTTTTTAGTTTTTTAAGGAGCCTCCACCTGTTCTCCATAGTGGTGACCCCAGTTTACACTCCCACTAACAGTGTAGGAGGGTTGCCTTTTCTCCACACCTCTGTAGCATTTGTTATTTGTAGGCTTATTGAGGATTGCCATTCTCACTGTGAGACTGTGTGAGGTGATATCTTATTGTAGTTTTGATTTGCATTTCTCTAATAATTAGTGACATTGAACATCTTTTCATGTTCCTGTTGGTCACCTATATGTCTTCTTTGGAGAAATGTCTATTTAGGTCTTTTGCCCAATTTGTTGTTGTTGTTGTTGTTGTTGATTAGGTTTTTTTTTTTTTTTTTTTATATTGAGCTGTAGGAGCTGTTATTTTGGAATTAATCCATTGTCAGTTGCATTGTTTGAAATTATTTTCTCCCATTCCATAGATTTTATTTTCATTTTGTTTATAGTTTCCTTTGCTGTGCAAAAGCTTCTCAGTTTGATAAGCCCTATATTGTCTATTTTTGCTTTCATTTCCTTTGCCTTGGGAGACTAGTGTGTGCCTCATGTTGCTTTCTTTCTCCACAGGGTATGGTACAGTGCCCTAGGAGATTCTGTTGGTAGGTTGGACTGAATGACTTATCTCCCTCACCTACTGTACTATGCTTATTCTCCCAGGAGGATACCCAGCAAGGTATTGCCTTTCTATTCCTGGATTAGCTAGTCTGTCCACTGTTGGTTGGCATGTGCTTTGGCCGTTGTTGAGCAGATGTCCAGAGTCATGCCGTCTCTCAGGGGTAGAAAAAGGCTTGTACTGTCCATGAAGAAGAGAGGGAGAGAACTGGGGTGTTTATATGTACTCCTTGGGCATAGATGGCTGTCGAGAACTTTCTCTGACGTTTGTAAGCTCTTTGAAACCATGTGCAGTTAAGATTTTGGCCAGAGTTGATTGAGGAAATGACTTCTCTGAGGTTCTTCTGGGACCTGATCCTGGTGTGGCCTCTCCTGGAGCCCTTGGAAGAAGTCTGGGCTGCTGCTGAGTAGAAGGAGAATGATGAACATGGAGAAGGGATAGGCTGCTGTCCTTTCTTGTGCATTTAGAGGCCATTTCATGGCCCTGGTTGCTGATCACCACCTCTTTCTGCTTCTCCCCTCTATGTTTGTAAAAGGGTAGTAGTCATTTACCTAAATGCACCCCAGTCCAGGGGCCACAGCCCCTTTAGATGCTTGAATCCAGTGTTGACTTCAGAGTGCTGGTGATTGCCTACAGCTCAGATAAAATTTACCTGTTTTGGTTTTGTCTGGTGAATGAATTGAGTTTTTTAAAACTCTGTGTGTGAGAATGGATTTTTTTAAAGGAAAATTTGTCTTATTTAGGAGTGATAGTATTAGAAGAGAGAATTTTCACACAGTGCTTAAAAGAATAAATGCAGACATGAACCAGGATAGGACAAATACAAAATTAATGATGTTTTACAGTGAATAAAGAACAACGCAACCATGTGAGATGTCCCAAAGATCAGAGGGTCAAGACAGGCCAAATTCTTATGCACACAAAACCATGTGTGTGTATGTTTAACTGCCTTCTTTCCTGGCCTTACCTAATTGCTGTGCTTGGAGGAGGCATCCAGACTGCTGTGCATGTAGCCTTGTCTACAGTTTTTACTTTCTGCAAAGTCATATGTTTTTAGCTGTGATTGCAGTCACTACCCAGTGACTCACCTTGTCTTGAGTAATGAGAATAAACAACTGGTCACTGCACTGACCACTGAAACTAATAAAGATATATAGTGCCGGGCTGGCTTAGGGAATCACAGACACATTCTTAAACTCTATGTGACATTTATACCAAAGGAACATGATTCCAAACTCACTCACTGCTTACCCATTCTGAGAAAGAACAAACTATTTGACTGATGCTTTGCTAAATTTAAAATATGCTTAGCAATAAAATTAGTACTCCTTGGGCATAGATGGCTGTGAGAACTTTCTCTGACGTTTGTAAGCTCTTTGAAACCATGTGCAGTTAAGATTTTGGCCAGAGTTGATTGAGGAAATGACTTCTCTGAGGTTCTTCTGGGACCTGATCCTGGTGTGGCCTCTCCTGGAGCCCTTGGAAGAAGTCTGGGCTGCTGCTGAGTAGAAGGAGAATGATGAACATGGAGAAGGGATAGGCTGCTGTCCTTTCTTGTGCATTTAGAGGCCATTTCATGGCCCTGGTTGCTGATCACCACCTCTTTCTGCTTCTCCCCTCTATGTTTGTAAAAGGGTAGTAGTCATTTACCTAAATGCACCCCAGTCCAGGGGCCACAGCCCCTTTAGATGCTTGAATCCAGTGTTGACTTCAGAGTGCTGGTGATTGCCTACAGCTCAGATAAAATTTACCTGTTTTGGTTTTGTCTGGTGAATGAATTGAGTTTTTTAAAACTCTGTGTGTGAGAATGGATTTTTTTAAAGGAAAATTTGTCTTATTTAGGAGTGATAGTATTAGAAGAGAGAATTTTCACACAGTGCTTAAAAGAATAAATGCAGACATGAACCAGGATAGGACAAATACAAAATTAATGATGTTTTACAGTGAATAAAGAACAACGCAACCATGTGAGATGTCCCAAAGATCAGAGGGTCAAGACAGGCCAAATTCTTATGCACACAAAACCATGTGTGTGTATGTTTAACTGCCTTCTTTCCTGGCCTTACCTAATTGCTGTGCTTGGAGGAGGCATCCAGACTGCTGTGCATGTAGCCTTGTCTACAGTTTTTACTTTCTGCAAAGTCATATGTTTTTAGCTGTGATTGCAGTCACTACCCAGTGACTCACCTTGTCTTGAGTAATGAGAATAAACAACTGGTCACTGCACTGACCACTGAAACTAATAAAGATATATAGTGCCGGGCTGGCTTAGGGAATCACAGACACATTCTTAAACTCTATGTGACATTTATACCAAAGGAACATGATTCCAAACTCACTCACTGCTTACCCATTCTGAGAAAGAACAAACTATTTGACTGATGCTTTGCTAAATTTAATATGCTTAGCAAGTAAAATTATTGCCTTCTCTAATGCTGTGTAATTATTAAGATACACTGCTTTTAAAAATACCAAGTGAATAATATTGATTTAGTGAACTGCTATTTAGAAAAATGCCAGCAAAGGAGGAATATTTTATTTTGCTGCCTTAGAGCCGTAATGGGTCTGGGCTGAGAGATGCATGTGGAAATAAATTATGTACAAGGTAAACTATTTTGTTATACAGTACCCATAATATTAATTAAGCCGTAATTTTACCAACAATGCTTTAATTTAACAAATAAACAGGAATCATCTGTACCATTCTTTCGAATATATAACTTTGGAACTGCAATAAAACATGCAGAAGCACCTGCAGTTAATTGTAAAGCAAACAGTGAGACCAGCAACTTTAAAGGGTAATTGTAATTTATAATTTATTTATTTGACTTATGCTGGATATAATTACAGTTCTAATGCGTTATTATTTTCAGTCCAGCGTGAGATCTATCTGATTCCAATTTACTGCAGGCAGCCTGGCGGAGCTCTCTTCTCGGCCCCTCCGAAGTGTGCCCTGCTCCACTCCCTTCCTCATAAGAAAGCTTGTACAGTAAAGAAGGATGGATGGGCCCCTGTCAAAGACAATCCTTGTTCAAAGCTGTGAGAATATTTTCATTTCCATTACCGTCAAAAATGTCCCCTTCCCTCTTGGTCCTTTAGGTAGCAGTACTGGGGGCTGCTTGGTCACCGTGGACTGGGCTGGTGGGTGTGCAGGGAGGGAGTCAGGCCCGGGAGTCTGGGAGCCAAAGCTGAGCTTTCTCTGACATCCTCGTCAGAGGGGTGCCAGTGTTTCTTGTTGTGGTGCTTTGGGGCTTTGTTGTTATTTTCAAGAACAGCCTGGAAGGCACAGCATGAAGGGGGGAAAATAGCACCGTGGAGGCAAAGGAGCAATTATAGTTGGCTGTTTGTTTGTGGCTAACAGAATGCTCATATACCAAAGTTTTGACATTTATACCAAAGGAACATGATTCCAAACTCACTCACTGCTTACCCATTCTGAGAAAGAACAAACTATTTGACTGATGCTTTGCTAAATTTAATATGCTTAGCAAGTAAAATTATTGCCTTCTCTAATGCTGTGTAATTATTAAGATACACTGCTTTTAAAAATACCAAGTGAATAATATTGATTTAGTGAACTGCTATTTAGAAAAATGCCAGCAAAGGAGGAATATTTTATTTTGCTGCCTTAGAGCCGTAATGGGTCTGGGCTGAGAGATGCATGTGGAAATAAATTATGTACAAGGTAAACTATTTTGTTATACAGTACCCATAATATTAATTAAGCCGTAATTTTACCAACAATGCTTTAATTTAACAAATAAACAGGAATCATCTGTACCATTCTTTCGAATATATAACTTTGGAACTGCAATAAAACATGCAGAAGCACCTGCAGTTAATTGTAAAGCAAACAGTGAGACCAGCAACTTTAAAGGGTAATTGTAATTTATAATTTATTTATTTGACTTATGCTGGATATAATTACAGTTCTAATGCGTTATTATTTTCAGTCCAGCGTGAGATCTATCTGATTCCAATTTACTGCAGGCAGCCTGGCGGAGCTCTCTTCTCGGCCCCTCCGAAGTGTGCCCTGCTCCACTCCCTTCCTCATAAGAAAGCTTGTACAGTAAAGAAGGATGGATGGGCCCCTGTCAAAGACAATCCTTGTTCAAAGCTGTGAGAATATTTTCATTTCCATTACCGTCAAAAATGTCCCCTTCCCTCTTGGTCCTTTAGGTAGCAGTACTGGGGGCTGCTTGGTCACCGTGGACTGGGCTGGTGGGTGTGCAGGGAGGGAGTCAGGCCCGGGAGTCTGGGAGCCAAAGCTGAGCTTTCTCTGACATCCTCGTCAGAGGGGTGCCAGTGTTTCTTGTTGTGGTGCTTTGGGGCTTTGTTGTTATTTTCAAGAACAGCCTGGAAGGCACAGCATGAAGGGGGGAAAATAGCACCGTGGAGGCAAAGGAGCAATTATAGTTGGCTGTTTGTTTGTGGCTAACAGAATGCTGAAATGGCAGATTTGCAAATTTATAAGAGAGGGAAGCTTAGTGTTCATCTTTATCAGCCAAAGTGGTTTCTTGTTAGCTGAGCAGCAAGCTAGAAAGCGACCGATTTTGACAACATAATTTACATCTTTGTATAAAACTATTGCTGGCAGCCGAACTAATTTGTGCTGGATTAGGTTGTTTGTCTCTGCTGCTGACTAACCATGCAATCTATCAGAGGCCGTTTTCAAATATCACTTTTCAACTGTGCCCTTGAGAGGGGGAATTGATCGGGAATATACGGAGCAAAATTACTCCAATAACTTTATAGAAGAAACAATTACAGAATCATACAGATGTGAATAATTCTGAAAAGTAGAAACAAATAGAATGAATTTAGCCTTGTTCCTATCTTTCGCATGTGCATGGAATTTATAAATAATACAACAACACATTATTGGGTCTGTTTCTGTCTCTGAATCTTGGTTGATGTCAGTAAAGGAGAAAGACGAGTGAAGGACTTGGTGGAAAACATTCTTGGAGATTATATAGAAGGATTTTGAGAGGTAAGTTATATGGATATCACATATGATGTTGGAGACAAGAGTTAAGGTATGCATGTCCCTTAGAATGTCTATTTTTTGGGATCTGAGTTTTATAAGTTGAAAGTAAAATACTCTGATAGAGAAAGAGGCATCAATCAGGTCCATGTATTTTTGCTACCAACATGGGCGACAAATGTAGGAATATATTTTATCACATATTTCTACATTATATTAATAATTTTCTCATGCAGAAGAGGAATGGAGTATCTCTTCTGATTTTAGGTGAATGTTTTAGACATTTCTTCTTGTACTCAAGGGAGATATGAGATGATAGAATAACAGAGGGGAACAAGAAGGAGGGGGGCCTGGATTCATAGCTGATAATAGGGCTGGAGTTGTTTATAAGATGCCTGAGATTAGCCAGCAAACAAAAAAACCATTAAGCACCTATTATTTTAAAGCAGTGGGCACATTTTTCATCACTTTCCTCTGATAAATTTTCACTTGTGCATCCTGCTCCAGGTAATTAATTGCTTTCAGTTCAGAGGAGTAATAATGCAATAAATTATGCCAGTATTTCTAGTCAGGGGATCATATCGCAGCTTCCTAACCAAGGCAGCACTAATAACAATCCTGGAGACTCATGGGCCACAGAAAAGCTCCATTATTATAAATTGGTTATGTAAAGAGTTGAAAGACCAAGCCCTCAAAATTGCTTTCAAGTGATCTCATTCACAGAAGCTTACACATTCATAGGTATGGTCAGATAAACCTGTGTAAGAATAATGTAGCTACGCTCAGTGCTGGGAGCTCTGCAAACCCTGGGCCCTCAGTAGTGATGGTAGCATCATTGGTACATGGAGTAAAGCTTGAGTGGAAAGGACCTTTCTGAGATGGTAGTGATATTCATACTGATGGCATTTAATGATGTGCTGAGTGCTTAGCCTATGTTGTGTGCAGGCTAAATTGCTTCAGTTGTGTCTGACTCTTTGCAACTCTGTGAACTATGGACTATGGACCGCCAGGCTCCTCTGTCCATGAAATTCTCCAGGCAAGAAAGCTGGAGGGTGTTGCCATCCCATCTATGTCATCCTCCAGGGGATACTTCTGACTCAGGGATAGAACCCATGTCTCTTATGTCTCCTACATTAGCAAGCTGGTTCTTTTGTACTACCGCCACCTGGAAAGCCCAAACGCTTGCCATACCTGAGCACTGTTCTGAGCATTTGACATGGGCCAACTGTATTTAATCTTTAGAACAACCTTCTGAGATAGAATATTGCTAACTACATTTTAAAGGCAAGGAAACTGAGGTGCAAAGAGTTGAGTGGTTGTCTAAACAATAGATAGGGGAGCCAGGATTTGATTTAAGGCAGTGAAGCTCTAGAATCCATGATTTTAACTGGTGCCCTGACTGTACTGCATCTTAGGAAGATGGTTACTTCTGTCTCCAGGCTGGATTGAAATGGATCAGGGTATGGGGTGGGGTTGCAGGTAGTGGGGAAAGTGTCACCTGTTCCTAAAAAGTCATTTTTATCTTTCCTGGTTCCTCCCCAGGTGAACACCCCACTTTGCTCATCATCTGAAAACCTCTCTCTATCATTTGTATATCTCCTGTTGGTTTTCTTTCATATTTTGGTGTATAATTCTTTTTTGTTTGTTTGTTTTAAATTGAGGTATAGTCAATTGTTAATTTATCTTTCTATGTTTAAAAATTGACACAGATAATAAGCTCACTCTCCTTTCTGTGAAAGAAAGCAGTAGTTCCTCTTCTCTAATCCCATCTTCACTCATATTTTCCAACTTTAAGAAAAATCTCATGGAGGAAATTTGAACTCCTGTGTTTTTATTTCATTAGTACAGTATGTACTTTTAATTTGCATGGACAGCTTAAAGAGGAGACGTTGCTGTATTTGAGCTGCTTACCACCTGCCTACATGCCTAGACAAACCTCAACTGTGCTTAAACGGTGCCAATGGGGAGAGAACCAATTGACCTTGACTGCCCCACATGATAACAATCCCACAGTCTCTTTCCTTCAACAGAGCTAAAGGTTTTCTTGATGCTGTAACCTTGAGTGATTTCTTATGCCAGTGAGGCCAAAGAAAAGCTCTCAGGAAGAGAATGTGAGGGTGAAGACAAAGTAGAGGGAGAACCGGGACAGAGACTGTGGCTGAGGGAGGAGAAAAGATTGGCATCTTTGACTTGAGGTGAGGGTGGGCTTCTTACAAAGCTGCTAAAAAGGAAGGGCCCCTTGGAAATGGCTTAAGGAATGGGGTGAGTAGGCCTCATAAAGTTGTGGATGTTTTTACTGTAACTCCAGCTGCTTGGCAAGTTGCAGCGCAGACAGGGAAGTAGGAGCAGAGAGCCTTCTACTGTCCATGCCTTCCTCTGGGTGTCTGTAGAGTACCCACAACTGGGTAAAGGAGGGACACATATAGTTGTTTAGGCTATGGCAAAGGAGTCAGTATTCAACCTGTGTCCTGGCCGCTACTGGACTGTGCTGACTGACAGGGGAAGAGGACTGGCTTGGATTGCAGGGACCACTCCTCTGTATTGGATGCAAAAGTCCCATCCAATCTCATCTTGGGTGGATGCCCTACCTATGGTTCTAGTTATTGGGCTTTGTTGCTAACTGACTGCCACCGATCAGGGTATGGGGTGGGGTTGCAGGTAGTGGGAAAGTGTCACCTGTTCCTAAAAAGTCATTTTTATCTTTCCTGGTTCCTCCCCAGGTGAACACCCCACTTTGCTCATCATCTGAAAACCTCTCTCTATCATTTGTATATCTCCTGTTGGTTTTCTTTCATATTTTGGTGTATAATTCTTTTTTGTTTGTTTGTTTTAAATTGAGGTATAGTCAATTGTTAATTTATCTTTCTATGTTTAAAAATTGACACAGATAATAAGCTCACTCTCCTTTCTGTGAAAGAAAGCAGTAGTTCCTCTTCTCTAATCCCATCTTCACTCATATTTTCCAACTTTAAGAAAAATCTCATGGAGGAAATTTGAACTCCTGTGTTTTTATTTCATTAGTACAGTATGTACTTTTAATTTGCATGGACAGCTTAAAGAGGAGACGTTGCTGTATTTGAGCTGCTTACCACCTGCCTACATGCCTAGACAAACCTCAACTGTGCTTAAACGGTGCCAATGGGGAGAGAACCAATTGACCTTGACTGCCCCACATGATAACAATCCCACAGTCTCTTTCCTTCAACAGAGCTAAAGGTTTTCTTGATGCTGTAACCTTGAGTGATTTCTTATGCCAGTGAGGCCAAAGAAAAGCTCTCAGGAAGAGAATGTGAGGGTGAAGACAAAGTAGAGGGAGAACCGGGACAGAGACTGTGGCTGAGGGAGGAGAAAAGATTGGCATCTTTGACTTGAGGTGAGGGTGGGCTTCTTACAAAGCTGCTAAAAAGGAAGGGCCCCTTGGAAATGGCTTAAGGAATGGGGTGAGTAGGCCTCATAAAGTTGTGGATGTTTTTACTGTAACTCCAGCTGCTTGGCAAGTTGCAGCGCAGACAGGGAAGTAGGAGCAGAGAGCCTTCTACTGTCCATGCCTTCCTCTGGGTGTCTGTAGAGTACCCACAACTGGGTAAAGGAGGGACACATATAGTTGTTTAGGCTATGGCAAAGGAGTCAGTATTCAACCTGTGTCCTGGCCGCTACTGGACTGTGCTGACTGACAGGGGAAGAGGACTGGCTTGGATTGCAGGGACCACTCCTCTGTATTGGATGCAAAAGTCCCATCCAATCTCATCTTGGGTGGATGCCCTACCTATGGTTCTAGTTATTGGGCTTTGTTGCTAACTGACTGCCACCGATACTGTTCCTTGAATGGGGATGGTGGTTTCCTCATGGCTAGACACTTGACACAATGATCTCAAGCCCTCCTGGAAGGTTCATGCCATAGTGGTCAAAGACCATGTTCACATTGGTTCTGACAGAAGGTCAGTGCTAACATACTCTTGCTTAACAGCCTCTCCTTGGCCCTAAAGCGTGAGCTTGTATTTTATAATTTTCACCTCCCAGTAAGGCTTTAACATTTATCCACAGAGTCATTTACACATATTAATATTTATAGCTATGAATATTCTTTCCCTATTATTCTTGAACCAGAGACTGGATTTTCCAGAAAGGGGAGAGAAGAGGGAGAATAGAATGAACACAGCAAGCAGGAATTTTCCTTCAAACTTTTCTCCACTATAACAGTTGCCTGAGATCTGTATTTAAAGATAGGGAAAAATATTCCTTTTTGGAGAAAGGTCAAGTCTTTAAAGAGGATAGAGCTCTTGCTAAGTCGTGTCTGACTCTTTCTGGCCCCATGGGTCCCAAGTGCCACCTGGGAAGTCCTTAAAGAGGATAATTGAGGGCACTTTTTGCTTGATGTTTGGGGCTGATAGACAATTTAGGGATTCCCAGGTGGCTCAGGGGTAAGGAATCCACCTGCCAATGTGGAAAGACCCAGGAGATGCAAGTTGGATCCCTGGGTCGGGAAGATTCCCTGGAGGAGTAAATGGCAGCACACTCCAGTATTTGTGCCTGGAAAATCCCATGGACAGGGGAGTCTCATGGAGCCACAAAGAGTTGGACATGACTGAGTGACTGAACCCACAGAGAGTCATGTGTGGGGTAAGTTTGGACCACAGGTGGGATTGTTCAGACTGGCTGTTCACATGCCGTCAGTGGGACTGAGGAGGTGGAGGACCTCAGGTAAAGCTGTCTTGGGGAAATATTTGCTAAAGCTTAGTTAACATAAAAGTGGGGAGGTGGGTTCAGGGCCTCAGCTCATCTAACCACCAACATGGTTTACCTAGGTGCTTGGGTCTTAGATCTGAGAAGTCTTGCACCTCCACCACAGAGAAGTAGAAAATGTGATTTCCTCACTGGCATTCCTATACACAAACAATGAAAACTCAGAAAACGAAATCATAGAGGCAGTCCCCTTCACCATTGTAACCAAAAGAATCAAATATCTAGGAATAAACCTACCCAAAGAAACAAAAGAACTGTACACAGAAAATTACAAGACACTCATGAAAGAAATTAAAGAAGACTTAAACAGATGGAGAGATATTCCATGTTCCTGGATCGGAAGAATCAATATTGTGAAAATGACCATACTACCAAATATCATCTACAGATTCAATGCAGTACCTATTCAACTTCCATTGACATTTTTCACAGAACTAGACCAAAGAATAACACAGTTCATATGGAAACACAAAAGACCTCGAATAGCCAAAGCAATCCTGAGGAAGAAAAATGGAATTGGAGGGATCAGCCTCCCTAACTTCAGACTCTACTACAAAGCAACAGTCATCAAGACAGTATGGTACTGGCACAAAAACAGAACTATAGACCAATGGAACAAGATAGAGAACCCAGAGATAAATCCACGCACCTATGGGTACCCTATTTTTGACAAAGGAGGCGAAAGTATAAAATGGGACAAAGACAGCCTCTTCAACAAGTGGTGCTGGGAGAATTGGACAGCTACATGCAAAAAAATGAAGTTGGAACATTCCCTGACCCCATGCACAAAGATCAACTCAAAATGGATTAAAGACCTAAATGTAAGACCAGAAACCATCAAACTCTTAGAGGAGAATATAGGCAAAACCCTCAAGGACATCAATCAAAGCAAGATCTTCTCTGACCCACCAACTAAAATAGCGGAACTGAAATGAAAAATGAACATGTGGGACCTCATGAAACTTAAAAGCTTTTGTACAGCAAAGGAAATTACAAAAAAGCTGAACAGACACCCCACAGAGTGGGAGAAAATCATAGCAAATGAAACAACAGACAAAGAATTAATCTCCAAAATCTACAAGCAACTCAAGACAACTCAGCACAGGGAAAACGAACAACCCAATCAAAAAATGGGAAAAAGATCTAAATAGACATCTCTCCAAAGAGGACATACGGATGACCCAAAAGCACATGAAATGATGCTGAACCTTGCTTATTATTAGAGAAATGCAAATTAAAACTACAATGAGATACCACCTCACATCCATCAGAATGGCCATCATCAAAAAATCTGCAGACAATAAATGCTGGAGAGGGTGTGGAGAAAAGGGAACCCTCTTGCATTGCTGGTGGGAATGTAAATTGATACAGCCTCTATGGAAGACAGTATGGAGATTTCTTAAAAAACTAAAAATAGAAGCACCCTATGACCCAGCAATCCCACTATTAGGCCTATATCCTGATGAAATCAAAACTGAAAGAAGCACCTGTACCCCAATGTTCATTGCAGCTCTCTATACAATAGCCAGAACTTGGAAGCAACCTAGATGTCCATCGACGAATGAATGGATCCAGAAGCTCTGGTCCATATATACAATGGAATACTACTCAGCTGATAAAAGAAATGCAGAAGACTCAGTCCTAATGAAGTGGCTGACTCTAGAACCTATCATAAAAAGTGAAGTAAGTCAAAAAGAGAAAGACAAATACAGTATACTAACACACATATATGGAATCTAGTAGGACGGTCTTGATAATACACGCAGGGAACTCATGGAAAAACAGACAGAGCATAGACATAGGGACATTGTGGGGAAGAAATAGGGAGGGAGAAGCATGGAGGGAGTTACATAGAAACCTATACTGTCATGTGTAGAAAAGATGGCTATTGTCATTGTGCTAAGGGAATAGGAGTGCTTACAATGGCTTGGGGCGATGGTCTGGAGGGGTGGGATAGGGGGAACCATAGATATGAATATGACTGATCTGGGAACATACATGTCTATGAACAACAAAACTCTGTAAAACCTTTAAAATAAAGAATAAAAAAAAATAAAAAAAGAAAATGTGATTTCCAAGCCTCAGGCACATGCGATGGGTTTCCTTTCCATTTTAGAAAGATATGAACACTCTTAAGCTGGAAGATTTCAGACTTGTGTAAGACCCAGGAAAGACGTGTAGAATCTTAAGTAAGTAGCCAAAAAGGCTTTGTAAATCCTCATTTAAAAAAATGCACAGATCATCATGTTGGTCATTGCTTGTTTACTTCTGTCTCTCCTATTTGGTCATTTCCATCAAGAGGATAGGAACCTTGTCTGTCTTGAGTGTGGTTTTTCCAGCTTCCTATGTAGTGCCTGGTTAGTTCCTGACTCTCAGGAAATATTCTTTAATGGAAGGATGGACTTTGTTCATGATTGGAAAATGCATCAAAGCACAAATAAGACGGTATCCTCCATAATTAGACTTCTTTCAGTTGACTGCAGTTACCCATTTTCTTACACATCTTTCCAGTCTTTTTATCTATGTATTTCCCCACTCTCATGACTATTCTGATATATTTTCCCTCTCCCAGGGCAGGATCCAAGTTCGTATAGTTGTAGCTTCTTACCCTTTATAGTTTTTAATTTGTAAAATTCCCTGGGAAAGACAGCACAGCATAATGGATACTGGTCTGTGGTTTGAACTTTATATTTCGAAGAAGAACATGAGGAATGTTAAGATGCTAAGTGTGAGGGTAGAAAGTGTGGAAAGGATAATAAACAGTCTCATTCTCTCCTTTTTATATTGTTCCTTTTGGGTCACAGCAGAACAATTGCACTGTATTTTTCTTTGGGTATATGTACTACTCATTTTCTGGCTCTGAAATGGATTTTACTGAGAATCTGATGGACTCATCGAGAGTGAAGATGGGAATATGATTTTGGGAAACAGAGAAAAAAGTGCTAGGTATTGTCCAGATTAACTTATACTGTGGAAACAATTCAGCCTTTTCATAAAAATATCCCAAGCTTAATTCTACTTGCTGAGAGCCTGATTTAAGAGCCATGTAGAACACTCAAGCTCCCTGTTGTAAACCAGATCCATGGCCCAGGCAGTATTTGATGTCCTTGACTGCTCCTTCCTGGGCCTTTAAAATTTGCCTGTTACCTGACCTCTGGAGCACTTGCCTCATAGAACCACTGCCTCTCCAGTGGTGCTGACCCTAGTCATGCTGGCTGCATTCTAGAAAGCCACCTGAGTAGACCCACAACTTTGAGGCTGGGAGAGGACCTTGGAAAGCTGTTCAGTCCCTCACACTGCTTTCTGGCACTGCTGCCTTAAAAATGCACAGATCATCATGTTGGTCATTGCTTGTTTACTTCTGTCTCTCCTATTTGGTCATTTCCATCAAGAGGATAGGAACCTTGTCTGTCTTGAGTGTGGTTTTTCCAGCTTCCTATGTAGTGCCTGGTTAGTTCCTGACTCTCAGGAAATATTCTTTAATGGAAGGATGGACTTTGTTCATGATTGGAAAATGCATCAAAGCACAAATAAGACGGTATCCTCCATAATTAGACTTCTTTCAGTTGACTGCAGTTACCCATTTTCTTACACATCTTTCCAGTCTTTTTATCTATGTATTTCCCCACTCTCATGACTATTCTGATATATTTTCCCTCTCCCAGGGCAGGATCCAAGTTCGTATAGTTGTAGCTTCTTACCCTTTATAGTTTTTAATTTGTAAAATTCCCTGGGAAAGACAGCACAGCATAATGGATACTGGTCTGTGGTTTGAACTTTATATTTCGAAGAAGAACATGAGGAATGTTAAGATGCTAAGTGTGAGGGTAGAAAGTGTGGAAAGGATAATAAACAGTCTCATTCTCTCCTTTTTATATTGTTCCTTTTGGGTCACAGCAGAACAATTGCACTGTATTTTTCTTTGGGTATATGTACTACTCATTTTCTGGCTCTGAAATGGATTTTACTGAGAATCTGATGGACTCATCTAGAGTGAAGATGGGAATATGATTTGCGGGAAACAGAGAAAAAAGTGCTAGGTATTGTCCAGATTAACTTATACTGTGGAAACAATTCAGCCTTTTCATAAAAATATCCCAAGCTTAATTCTACTTGCTGAGAGCCTGATTTAAGAGCCATGTAGAACACTCAAGCTCCCTGTTGTAAACCAGATCCATGGCCCAGGCAGTATTTGATGTCCTTGACTGCTCCTTCCTGGGCCTTTAAAATTTGCCTGTTACCTGACCTCTGGAGCACTTGCCTCATAGAACCACTGCCTCTCTCCAGTGGTGCTGACCCTAGTCATGCTGGCTGCATTCTAGAAAGCCACCTGAGTAGACCCACAACTTTGAGGCTGGGAGAGGACCTTGGAAAGCTGTTCAGTCCCTCACACTGCTTTCTGGCACTGCTGCCTTCAGCCTGCCTCTTTATTGCCCACATAGCCACAGAGGCTGTTCAGGTCCTTCTGGCAGAATTTTTAGGCCTCCCCCACTATGACCCCTGGGCTTCCCTGGTGGCTCAGTGGTACAGAACTCTCCTTCCAGTGCATGAGACTGGGGTTTGATCCCTAGATAGGAAAGATACCCTCTAAGAGGGAATGGCTACCCACTCTAGTTTTCTTGCCTGGAGAATCCCATGGTCAGAGGAGTCTGGCATGGTCCATGGAGTTGCAGAGTTGGTCACAACTGAATGACTGAAACAGCAGTCTTCGAGATTTAGTTGTTTTTGTGAATCAGTAACCCACATTAGTAAAGGTCAAACCTTTCACATCTTTTCTCACTCTTGTTGGGCCCAGAAGCAGGGGACTCTGACCCAGAGTGACTCTTCAGGTAACTGTCCTGGGAAGCCTGGCAGGAAGAGGAAGAGACATAAAATATACCAGGAAGCTGTGTTACTCCAGAAATATCTCAGGATCAGGGGGTAGGAAAACCTTCCCTGAACATTGGACCATGCACCATTCACAGTGGTATGTGTTGCACTGAAGGAACAATCAGATCTACAAAAGAAAGGACATTTTACTTGATGCTATTTAGGACTCAACATGGTACAAAATATGACCTTTGTCATTATTGTTCTTACCATCTCATTGAGGAGCTAAGATATACACAAGTGAAATATTACATACTAAAACAATCTATTAAAAAGAGAGACTTTGCTGCCATCTGGTAAGAAAAATTGAGAAGTGGAGGTAGCATTCTGTATGAAGAAAACTCAGTCATCATCATCATCATCATCATCATCATTTAGTGAGGAAGAAATGTTGAGCTTTTGAACTTGTCAGTTTTCTGTTTTATAAGGGTGAGTTGTAGAGTTGTAGGTTTTCCCCATACCTGATCTGTTTCTCTCTCTTTTTTTCCTTTTTCTCTTCTCTTCCTCTTTCTTTTTTCTAGAGTTAAGAAAGGCTCCTCAATTTTGTGATTTTAAAACATAGTCTCTTGCACATGTCATTGTTCTTTGTAATAGAATCTGCCAGAAGAACTCTGTACAGAGCCCTGTGTTTTCACATTATTATCTCATTGTCTGTCCCGAGTGTTATAGCCTCACTATGACTTCCTAACTAATCAGCTATTTCAACTTTCATTCCATAAGCTTTATGTCTGAGTGTAATTAAATGAGCATTAAGTCTCTTTTTTTTTTTTTACTAGCAAAGCCTGAAAGTTCTGATATTACAGTAATAAGTGTGAAGTGAATTTTGAATGGCATTTATATCTGTTCATGGGCTCTAAATGTTTGATTTGCATAACTAGTTAAAATGATATCAGAGCAGCATATTGATTTAATTCCATCTCAGAAAACTGTTAATTAATAATGATAATAAATGTGTCAGTCCTTTATTATCTGCTTTGAATTGGTGATGATAGCTATATTAATACCACTTCAGTAATAGACCTCTGCTGGCTATTGTTGGCACAGCTTTCAAGGCCTGAATCACCTGCAATCAGAATTTAGAAAATTTATTGCAGTCCAGTTTTAAAAAGAACAGCCATTCCATCATATATGTAATTTTATTAACACCTACATTTTAATTTAGCATTTTATTTACATAAATCATCGTGATCAGAAACTTCAGGAGGGTTTTAAACAAAGACACTTTTTCATTTTATGTCCCACGATAAAAGTTGCCTAACGGAAGGACTGTGCCCAGGGTGATCCCTTTTGTGGGATTGGCAGACCCATGGTTGTTCCTGCTGCATTTTCCTCCCAGCTAGGCTGGCCCCTCTCTGCCTTTCATCATTAAGGCAGAATCTGATGATTCTCCTGTAGCACACAAGATTTCATGTGTGTGAATGGTGGGGTCACCAGGGGACATGGATGGGGCAACCTCTGTTCCCCTCCTTGCTTTTTCTAGGCCTACTGAAGTTTTAGAGGCAGATCGCACTCTGTGGTTTTAAACAGAGATGAGAATACCGACATCCAGATGATTTCTGTATCATTGGGTTTCTAGAGATCATGGTTAACAGGAATAGTCAATTTTCAAGGCATTTCTTCAGACAGGAGCTCCAGTGCCCAGTAATCCTGGGTTTCCAGAATAGGTGTCAGAGTTACAAGAAATCTCCCATGAAGCTCTTAATGACTTAATCTCCATCTCATCCAATGGCCATGACTGTTGATGAGTGTATGTTGGAAATTTTATAACCCTTTTTTCTCGGTAGGATTAAATGCAGCTATATCTCCGAGTGTTATACCCACTTAAAGTCTCTTTTTTTTTTTAAACTAGCTTTTTTTTACTAGCAAAGCCTGAAAGTTCTGATATTACAGTAATAAGTGTGAAGTGAATTTTGAATGGCATTTATATCTGTTCATGGGCTCTAAATGTTTGATTTGCATAACTAGTTAAAATGATATCAGAGCAGCATATTGATTTAATTCCATCTCAGAAAACTGTTAATTAATAATGATAATAAATGTGTCAGTCCTTTATTATCTGCTTTGAATTGGTGATGATAGCTATATTAATACCACTTCAGTAATAGACCTCTGCTGGCTATTGTTGGCACAGCTTTCAAGGCCTGAATCACCTGCAATCAGAATTTAGAAAATTTATTGCAGTCCAGTTTTAAAAAGAACAGCCATTCCATCATATATGTAATTTTATTAACACCTACATTTTAATTTAGCATTTTATTTACATAAATCATCGTGATCAGAAACTTCAGGAGGGTTTTAAACAAAGACACTTTTTCATTTTTATGTCCCACGATAAAAGTTGCCTAACGGAAGGACTGTGCCCAGGGTGATCCCTTTTTGTGGGATTGGCAGACCCATGGTTGTTCCTGCTGCATTTTCCTCCCAGCTAGGCTGGCCCCTCTCTGCCTTTCATCATTAAGGCAGAATCTGATGATTCTCCTGTAGCACACAAGATTTCATGTGTGTGAATGGTGGGGTCACCAGGGGACATGGATGGGGCAACCTCTGTTCCCCTCCTTGCTTTTTCTAGGCCTACTGAAGTTTTAGAGGCAGATCGCACTCTGTGGTTTTAAACAGAGATGAGAATACCGACATCCAGATGATTTCTGTATCATTGGGTTTCTAGAGATCATGGTTAACAGGAATAGTCAATTTTCAAGGCATTTCTTCAGACAGGAGCTCCAGTGCCCAGTAATCCTGGGTTTCCAGAATAGGTGTCAGAGTTACAAGAAATCTCCCATGAAGCTCTTAATGACTTAATCTCCATCTCATCCAATAGCCATGACTGTTGATGAGTGTATGTTGGAAATTTTATAACCTCTCTCTGAGCTATAGTTTCTTTGTCTATAAAATGGGTAACTGGTAGGATTAAATGAGATTTCATAGACATACTCATATATATCACAGTGTTTAGCACTCAGAAGCCACTTAATGACTGGTTCTTCCTTTTCCTTTTAATTCAGAGCACATGCTTAGCATTCCATGTCCATCTGCAGGCTGAACGAAGACTTGAGCAGTCTCCATCCATAGAACGAGCAGTTTTAGTAACTACTGCATCTACTTCAAGGAGATTGAGTAACTTGCTTTCTCCCCCTTAGAAGTTTGCCTCTAGGCCTCCTGACGATATGGATATCATCAAAGTCTGTTTCCTTGGGGTCAGCTTCCCTCCCAGACCTGCATGTTGGCTTCATGTCTATGGATGGAAGTGATGGCTGCCCTAGAATGTGTACTGCATCTCCTTTCATCTCTTTGCATTTATTTTTGCCTTTTTCTCTGTCTTCTGACCCCCTCGTAGGGAGTATGTTTCTTTCTAGCCATGAGAACACATTTCTACAGAGTCTTCTCATGGGTTTTAACTGAACTGTGGTCCAGAGGGTGTGTGACTTGCCCAAGATCAGTAGCCTGCCTGTGTTCGTCATGTGTTCCTTCTACACCACCTATCAGTGCTCTCAGGTAGCTTGTGGAACCTCATGCCACCTGGAAAAAGGACTCCAATTTTGTCTTTGGATGCCCATCTGTTGCAGCTTCTGCGCATTACTCCCTTTTTTATATTTAGGTTCCACCAGGCTGAGAGGCTGGTGACACCCCCTTCCTCCCACTCTGCATGCAGCAAGAGTAGGTCTTAGCCTTCAGAATGGCTTTCCACGTCTCCCTTTGGTCTATCCAGATCGCACTCGGGAAAGAAAAAACCGACATCCAGATGATTTCTGTATCATTGGGTTTCTAGAGATCATGGTTAACAGGAATAGTCAATTTTCAAGGCATTTCTTCAGACAGGAGCTCCAGTGCCCAGTAATCCTGGGTTTCCAGAATAGGTGTCAGAGTTACAAGAAATCTCCCATGAAGCTCTTAATGACTTAATCTCCATCTCATCCAATAGCCATGACTGTTGATGAGTGTATGTTGGAAATTTTATAACCTCTCTCTGAGCTATAGTTTCTTTGTCTATAAAATGGGTAACTGGTAGGATTAAATGAGATTTCATAGACATACTCATATATATCACAGTGTTTAGCACTCAGAAGCCACTTAATGACTGGTTCTTCCTTTTCCTTTTAATTCAGAGCACATGCTTAGCATTCCATGTCCATCTGCAGGCTGAACGAAGACTTGAGCAGTCTCCATCCATAGAACGAGCAGTTTTAGTAACTACTGCATCTACTTCAAGGAGATTGAGTAACTTGCTTTCTCCCCCTTAGAAGTTTGCCTCTAGGCCTCCTGACGATATGGATATCATCAAAGTCTGTTTCCTTGGGGTCAGCTTCCCTCCCAGACCTGCATGTTGGCTTCATGTCTATGGATGGAAGTGATGGCTGCCCTAGAATGTGTACTGCATCTCCTTTCATCTCTTTGCATTTATTTTTGCCTTTTTCTCTGTCTTCTGACCCCCTCGTAGGGAGTATGTTTCTTTCTAGCCATGAGAACACATTTCTACAGAGTCTTCTCATGGGTTTTAACTGAACTGTGGTCCAGAGGGTGTGTGACTTGCCCAAGATCAGTAGCCTGCCTGTGTTCGTCATGTGTTCCTTCTACACCACCTATCAGTGCTCTCAGGTAGCTTGTGGAACCTCATGCCACCTGGAAAAAGGACTCCAATTTTGTCTTTGGATGCCCATCTGTTGCAGCTTCTGCGCATTACTCCCTTTTTTATATTTAGGTTCCACCAGGCTGAGAGGCTGGTGACACCCCCTTCCTCCCACTCTCGCATGCAGCAAGAGTAGGTCTTAGCCTTCAGAATGGCTCTCCACGTCTCCCTTTGGTCTATCCCGTCACCAGCCCTTTCCACTTCTCAATGGGAAAGAAAAAAAATGCATCCTTTGTCTGAGCCTGTGGTAGATTATCATGGGAACACTGCTGCTCCCATCTCCTGTGGGTGTGTCACCAGCTGAATGTTCGTCTCCTGACTTTGATTTCTCTCTCAGTGAGTGGGGGTATAATTCGCCTCGACATCGCTGGCCATCAGCACCACACTGAAGTGGGCCTTCTTTGACTCGAAGTGACAGCCCTTGGCCCCTGTGACATTGTTTCCATAGATTTACAGTGGAACAGTTTTATATTTTGCAAAATAGAGTGATCTCCTACAACTGGCATTGATGTGGTTTTTTGCCATGGTGTTCTGGAGGGTAAAGCTGTTTCTGTTGACCCACACTCAACTGATTCCCCTTATTCTTGTATCTGGACACATCCCTTTTAGGCTGCCTGGGATGCTTATTTTGTTTGGTTTTTTAAATTTGTCTGGGTATAGGACACCATGGGCTTCCCTGGTGGCTCAGATGGTAAAGAATCTGCCTGCAGTGCAGGAGCCCTGGGTTTGATCCCTGGGTCAGGAAGATCCCCTGGAGAAGGAAATGGCTACCCACTGCAGTATTCTGGCCTGGAGAATTTCATGGACAAAGAAGCCTGTCAGACTACAGTCCATGGGATGGCAAAGAGTTGGACACAGCTGAAAGACTAACACATGCACAGGATACCGTAATGTGTTCTTTCCTTGTACCAACTCCTTTGCCTGTTACTCTCTTGGCCTCCAGTATTCTTCTGCCTTCGTTGCCCTTCAGAAATTGTTCCATTTCTGCTCTTCCACATCACAGAAGTGGTCAATATCCTGGAGAAGAGTAAGCTTGATAGCTTATTCTGGAAAGCAACTACTCTGGTGCCTTTTGCATGTCGAGACAACTTGAGAGTCATAGGGATTAGAAATGTGAAACCTTTGTTGGGGATGTGGAAATCTTTGCAGAAGATTATTAGGGCCGAGGAATGGGCTCTCCGTTAGTGGTCTTTACTTTTCATGGACACTGAAATCACAATCTGGTTGTTCTCAGCATTTTCTAAAATTACGTGGAGGCAAACAAATGTTTCATTATCCCATCTTAAAATAAGATGAAGACTATTGTGCTATCATCCCCGCCCCACCACCAGAAGGCTCTAACCTTTGCTTTGAAATTTACCATCTTAGACTTGCTAAGATTGAGTTTACTAATAAACTTATGCTTATTGGAAAGTGTAATGTTTATGGGAATGTGTTAATATTTTATCTAAGCTTGTACCCTTCAGACTGTCACTTAAGTGTTAAATGTACCAGGGAATTAAATATTACTTTTTTATTTTTTTTGGCCACCAGGTGTGTCTGATGGGGAGGGAACTGAGGGAGCTAGGTTACCCTTATAGAACATGTAAGGGAAATCTGTGTCTTTTCCTGTATTGGTCTGCTGAAGGGGTCCCTAAAGAGTTAGACTTTTCTTCCATCCTCCTGTTGTCCTACTCCCCGGCAGAACCCACCCTAAGATGTATGGTTCAGACTTTGCCTGGTCATTGACTCTGCTGGTGGGAATTTTCTGAACAACTCTTTGTGAGGGTTTCTGACTCTGGCTCCTCCCTGTGTGTTGGGGAGGAGCCCCAAGAGAGTGGATTCCTGGCAGATGTGGTGAGTGCTCCAGCCTGTGTTTGAGAGGAGATGGGATGTCAGGCTCTGGGAGGTTCTTTGGAGGAATCTCCCAAGGCATGGAGACTATTGACGTATTTTGAAAAAAATTAAGACCAAATTTCTCAAAGTGATGACTTTTTCTTCTTAAAGCTACAGTACATACATCGCTTTTGGTTCTAGTCAGGCTCTTTGTCTCTGATGGCTACAAACTTTTTGGCTCAACTTGCTTAAATAGGGGGAGGGATTTCCAAGTGCACTTAGAAGCCTGGGTCCTAGGAGGGGAGGAGATTGGCTCAGGAACTTTGGGTGAGGTAGGCAACCTAGTACATGGGTGTAAAAGTGGTTCCAGCAGAGGAGGCAGAGTTTAAACATCCTCTCTGATAGTGTTTGAGTATTTTTTCTCTGCTCCTACCCACTCCCTGTGTGGGTTTGTATTCTTTAGTCCCAGCTGTTTGTGATATTTCACTGTCAAATACCTAATTAGCAATTTTGTAAGTCAAGTCTAGTGATGTTTTTTATATTCACGCACTGAATGTCTTTGCTGTCTTAAGCCAGTTATGTCTTTTTTTAAATTTAATATCGTTTCCCCTTCCCACTCACAACCAAAACCTGTTTCCAGGAGATTTGTCATTCTAACATCTTTCCAAAGACTGAACTGTATCAAAGTGGACTTGGGAATACAGATGTGAATTGTGGAGTGGAACTACTTTGGAATTTGAAGCTGGTTGTGTAGACTGAATTGATGATGGATCCAGTTGTGAATAATATTTTGAAACCAGTGATGTCAGTGGCGGTTTTATGACTAGGATTTTGGTAGATGAGTCTGAGTTGCTGGAGTATGGGTGAGAAAGTAAGAGACAACTAAGGGCTGAGCCAATAAAATAAAACTAAGGAGTTAAAAAAGAATTCAATTTGTTTACTTTTTTTAATGTGGTAGTGAACTCTCCCACAATATATCTTAAGTATCCTCTGTTTTTTTTTTTTTCTTTGCTAGTTTTAGAAAATTTATTAATAAAAATAATCACATGTGGTCAGAGGGGAATCAGATTATCTGAACGGACTTCAAAATTTATTTCTGGTAAAGTATTCCTAATAAACCAGCTTTTATGCAGTGTCTTAATGTGATGGAGATTCCTTACCTCACGTCAAACACTAATATCCTCTTTAGTAGTCCGAGGTTTAGAGAAGGTCAGGACTGAGATAAGAGTGTCAATTTCTATTATTGTTTAAATTCAGTGCTTTGTTAAATTCCAGATGTTCACTTAGAGTTGGTTGGTCCCCCTTGGGCCAGATCTGACTGTCAGGCATTCTCTTTTGGCCTGATCTATGTTTTAAAATGAAAACCAAAAATTGATTGAACCTTTTAAAGAACCAGAAGTTTCAGCAGAAAAATCCTCATCTCTGGCTTCTCTTAATAATCTGGCAAGATGAAGCCTGTCCTCTTGAAGGTAGCATGAGGCCAGAGCACAGTGACCCATTACCTGTGGAAACACGACCTCATTCTTTACCTGCCTCAAGGTCTCCCTAGCTGAGTTCACACAGCTGAGTTACCTGCCTGGCCCTTTGGGCTGTAGAGTTTGTAAACACTGCCTAAGTGAATGCAGTATCATGAGAAATGGAAAGCACAGAGGTATACATCACACAAAGTTTTCTATCAGTTTCTTTGCTGTCTTAAGCCAGTTATGTCTTTTTTTAAATTTAATATCGTTTCCCCTTCCCACTCACAACCAAAACCTGTTTCCAGGAGATTTGTCATTCTAACATCTTTCCAAAGACTGAACTGTATCAAAGTGGACTTGGGAATACAGATGTGAATTGTGGAGTGGAACTACTTTGGAATTTGAAGCTGGTTGTGTAGACTGAATTGATGATGGATCCAGTTGTGAATAATATTTTGAAACCAGTGATGTCAGTGGCGGTTTTATGACTAGGATTTTGGTAGATGAGTCTGAGTTGCTGGAGTATGGGTGAGAAAGTAAGAGACAACTAAGGGCTGAGCCAATAAAATAAAACTAAGGAGTTAAAAAAGAATTCAATTTGTTTACTTTTTTTTTTAATGTGGTAGTGAACTCTCCCACAATATATCTTAAGTATCCTCTGTTTTTTTTTTTTTCTTTGCTAGTTTTAGAAAATTTATTAATAAAAATAATCACATGTGGTCAGAGGGGAATCAGATTATCTGAACGGACTTCAAAATTTATTTCTGGTAAAGTATTCCTAATAAACCAGCTTTTATGCAGTGTCTTAATGTGATGGAGATTCCTTACCTCACGTCAAACACTAATATCCTCTTTAGTAGTCCGAGGTTTAGAGAAGGTCAGGACTGAGATAAGAGTGTCAATTTCTATTATTGTTTAAATTCAGTGCTTTGTTAAATTCCAGATGTTCACTTAGAGTTGGTTGGTCCCCCTTGGGCCAGATCTGACTGTCAGGCATTCTTTTTTGGCCTGATCTATGTTTTAAAATGAAAACCAAAAATTGATTGAACCTTTTAAAGAACCAGAAGTTTCAGCAGAAAAATCCTCATCTCTGGCTTCTCTTAATAATCTGGCAAGATGAAGCCTGTCCTCTTGAAGGTAGCATGAGGCCAGAGCACAGTGACCCATTACCTGTGGAAACACGACCTCATTCTTTACCTGCCTCAAGGTCTCCCTAGCTGAGTTCACACAGCTGAGTTACCTGCCTGGCCCTTTGGGCTGTAGAGTTTGTAAACACTGCCTAAGTGAATGCAGTATCATGAGAAATGGAAAGCACAGAGGTATACATCACACAAAGGAGAAGATAAAAGTATCATCATGTTTAAGTGAAGTGGTGGTTAAAACACTGGAAAACTCAAGAGACTCAACCAAAAATCAAATTAATTAGAGTTATATAGACTAATTAAGGGCTTCCCCTGGTGGTCCAGTGGGTAAGGACACCGCCTTGCAGTGTAAGGGGCGCCGGTTCGATCCCTGGCCTGGGAAGATCCCACGTGCCGCGGAGCGGCTGGACTGATGTGTCCAATCACCGAGCCGGAGCTCTGGAGCGCATGCGCCCAGAGCTGGTGCTGTGCGATGACAGACACCACCGCGATGGGAGGCCCACAGGAGCCAAAGAACAAAGATGGATGAAAACAGAGAAATGAAAGACCAATAGAAGTGGCCCGCCCACTCCCCTTCCTCCCCAACCCGACCCCCGCCCAAAATAAATAAATAAATAAATAAATCTTTAGACTAATTAAAATATATACAAAGATTCATATAGTGAAACAGGAAGGGGGGAATGGGATCTCACTGACAGCTAATACGAGCATCAGGTGCTACAAATTAATTTACTGTGGAGTAACATGGGAATCATATGAAAAAACTACTATAGAATGCTACTGTATAAGGTAAAAGAAGATGCATACATGAAGAAAATGACCATGTTCAAAAATAGTTGAAATTTATCAAATTGAAAACCTGTGGAAAACTAATCTTCCCATCTCTGAAGAGTTGATGAGAGGCTTGGCCCTTTCTGTTTGAAAAGTGTGAGAAGTTGTTGGCTTGTTTTGCTTTGGGTTCCTGAAGAATTGGGACCATTTGGGGTGGTTCCTAGGAAAAGAGGACATCCAGGCTCTGATGACCCTTGTGCAATGCTTGTCTTTTGTGTCAGTAACTTCAAGAGTTGACAGATCACAGATTTGGATGTCTCTTAATAATCTGGCAAGATGAAGCCTGTCCTCTTGAAGGTAGCATGAGGCCAGAGCACAGTGACCCATTACCTGTGGAAACACGACCTCATTCTTTACCTGCCTCAAGGTCTCCCTAGCTGAGTTCACACAGCTGAGTTACCTGCCTGGCCCTTTGGGCTGTAGAGTTTGTAAACACTGCCTAAGTGAATGCAGTATCATGAGAAATGGAAAGCACAGAGGTATACATCACACAAAGGAGAAGATAAAAGTATCATCATGTTTAAGTGAAGTGGTGGTTAAAACACTGGAAAACTCAAGAGACTCAACCAAAAATCAAATTAATTAGAGTTATATAGACTAATTAAGGGCTTCCCCTGGTGGTCCAGTGGGTAAGGACACCGCCTTGCAGTGTAAGGGGCGCCGGTTCGATCCCTGGCCTGGGAAGATCCCACGTGCCGCGGAGCGGCTGGACTGATGTGTCCAATCACCGAGCCGGAGCTCTGGAGCGCATGCGCCCAGAGCTGGTGCTGTGCGACGACAGACACCACCGCGATGGGAGGCCCACAGGAGCCAAAGAACAAAGATGGATGAAAACAGAGAAATGAAAGACCAATAGAAGTGGCCCGCCCACTCCCCTTCCTCCCCAACCCGACCCCCGCCCAAAATAAATAAATAAATAAATAAATCTTTAGACTAATTAAAATATATACAAAGATTCATATAGTGAAACAGGAAGGGGGGAATGGGATCTCACTGACAGCTAATACGAGCATCAGGTGCTACAAATTAATTTACTGTGGAGTAACATGGGAATCATATGAAAAAACTACTATAGAATGCTACTGTATAAGGTAAAAGAAGATGCATACATGAAGAAAATGACCATGTTCAAAAATAGTTGAAATTTATCAAATTGAAAACCTGTGGAAAACTAATCTTCCCATCTCTGAAGAGTTGATGAGAGGCTTGGCCCTTTCTGTTTGAAAAGTGTGAGAAGTTGTTGGCTTGTTTTGCTTTGGGTTCCTGAAGAATTGGGACCATTTGGGGTGGTTCCTAGGAAAAGAGGACATCCAGGCTCTGATGACCCTTGTGCAATGCTTGTCTTTTGTGTCAGTAACTTCAAGAGTTGACAGATCACAGATTTGGATGTGAGTTGTCTCCCAGGAGCTTTTGGCCAACAGTTAGACACTAGCTTCTGGCAGGGGTGGACTAAAACCCTGGGTGTAGTACCTGAGTGTCTTGAGTGCAGAGTCTGACCTTTGTTGTTGGATGAAGGCCTTGTTTCCTGCTTTCTTCTCTAATAACTTTAGAGGAGTGGAGATTGTCGCTTGCTGGATAGTTCCTGTTTTCAAAGTTTTGTAGCTCAGTTTCCTGAGGAATTTGAACCACTATACTCTCCCTGCTAGAATATAATTCAAAGGTTCTGTTCTTGAGAAAAAAAGAAAAGATGCCAAGTGAGCCTAATTTCTGACCACGATGAAGCCTACCCAGCAGCACCCACAAGGAAAGAGATGAAGAATGGGCCCCAGGTGGAATGTTTCTGGTCCTACAATTACAGGAATTGATGAAAAAAGGGACATTTGATTTGAAAGATGGAGAGAGTTGGCCATCATTGACATTTAATAGGATGCCTTGAGCTGTTTTACTGGTGAAAATTTTTGTACAGAAACTCCTATCCCTCCATGATGTCAAGTTCATGCCCCCCCCCCCATTTCTTTTTAATATTTGGTCTGTGTGGCCCTGCTATTTTTTGAGAAACCCTTGGGTTGTAGGTTTGTGTTACATTCCATTGATTCATCTTTGAGAAGTCATGTTGAAAGGTGCATGAGTGAAGCTGAAGTGAGATTTGGGCTTGAAATTTGTAAAATTTACCCATTAACTATCTTACATTAAAAATTCAAGGTTCATGGGACTGAAGATATGCCTAGATGAAATACAGTTTAATACATAAGTATATTGATAAATTCTATGGAAAAATTTAAATAATTCAATGGTATTCTTTTTGCATGCGTTCATCTACCTATCTGTCTCCCTACTTACCTGTTTGTAGGCTTAAGAAAAAGACTTGAAGGAAATAGACCAAAAGATGAACTTCTGTTATTTCAGGGAAGCCTTCTTGCATGGAGCTTAAGCACGCAAGTTTTGGTTCCTAGGAAAGAGGACATCCAGGCTCTGATGACCCTTGTGCAATGCTTGTCTTTTGTGTCAGTAACTTCAAGAGTTGACAGATCACAGATTTGGATGTGAGTTGTCTCCCAGGAGCTTTTGGCCAACAGTTAGACACTAGCTTCTGGCAGGGGTGGACTAAAACCCTGGGTGTAGTACCTGAGTGTCTTGAGTGCAGAGTCTGACCTTTGTTGTTGGATGAAGGCCTTGTTTCCTGCTTTCTTCTCTAATAACTTTAGAGGAGTGGAGATTGTCGCTTGCTGGATAGTTCCTGTTTTCAAAGTTTTGTAGCTCAGTTTCCTGAGGAATTTGAACCACTATACTCTCCCTGCTAGAATATAATTCAAAGGTTCTGTTCTTGAGAAAAAAAGAAAAGATGCCAAGTGAGCCTAATTTCTGACCACGATGAAGCCTACCCAGCAGCACCCACAAGGAAAGAGATGAAGAATGGGCCCCAGGTGGAATGTTTCTGGTCCTACAATTACAGGAATTGATGAAAAAAGGGACATTTGATTTGAAAGATGGAGAGAGTTGGCCATCATTGACATTTAATAGGATGCCTTGAGCTGTTTTACTGGTGAAAATTTTTGTACAGAAACTCCTATCCCTCCATGATGTCAAGTTCATGCCCCCCCCCCCCCATTTCTTTTTAATATTTGGTCTGTGTGGCCCTGCTATTTTTTGAGAAACCCTTGGGTTGTAGGTTTGTGTTACATTCCATTGATTCATCTTTGAGAAGTCATGTTGAAAGGTGCATGAGTGAAGCTGAAGTGAGATTTGGGCTTGAAATTTGTAAAATTTACCCATTAACTATCTTACATTAAAAATTCAAGGTTCATGGGACTGAAGATATGCCTAGATGAAATACAGTTTAATACATAAGTATATTGATAAATTCTATGGAAAAATTTAAATAATTCAATGGTATTCTTTTTGCATGCGTTCATCTACCTATCTGTCTCCCTACTTACCTGTTTGTAGGCTTAAGAAAAAGACTTGAAGGAAATAGACCAAAAGATGAACTTCTGTTATTTCAGGGAAGCCTTCTTGCATGGAGCTTAAGCACGCAAGTTTTGGTTTCAAACTGGGTTCAAATATTGGTGCTGTTACTTAGGAGCCATGTGATATTATTTTAAACAAATGACTTAACCATTCTAAGCCTCTGTTACCTATATTAAAGAATTATGAAAAGTAAATTAGTTAATGTAATACATTACACTTAGTTCAATGCTGACATTTAGCAAACTCTTAGTAAAATGTTAGATATTTATACTTATCATCATCAGTTGATTTTAATTGCTTTTTATTATTTTTTAAATATTTATTTATTTATTTTGGGCGGGGGTTGGGTTGGGGAGGGAGGGGAGCGGGGGGGCCACTTCCATTGGTCTTTCATTTCTCCATTTTCATCCGTCTTTGTTCTTTGGCTCCTGCGGGCCTCCCATCGCGGTGGTGTCTGTTGTCACAGAGCACCAGCTCTGGGCGCACACGCTCCAGAGCTCTGGCTCAGTGATTGGACACATCAGTCCAGCTGCTCCGCGGCACGCGGGATCTTCCCAGGCCAGGGATCGAACCGGCGCCCCTTGCACTGCAAGGCGGTGTCCTTATCCACTGGACCACCAGGGGAAGCCCTTTAATTGCTTTTTTGATTTTTTCCCCATGAACTATATCAAGCTTTGCTATGAAAATAATTATATGTATATGTTAAAAAGTTGATGTAGTGATTTTTACAAAACTGATCAAGTGAAAAGAATCCAGTAAGAGTCCTCAGCTCTGCTGTGTGTCTGGATAATAATCCTGGCAGCATGAGCTTTGCCACCTACAGTTCAGCAACTGAGGTTTCACCCCCGCCCCCCCCGGCCCCCCAACACAGTCCCCTCAGGGGCTGGCATTTTCTCCTTTAATGTGCAAGGCTTTTCTATTTTTATTTGTTTATGGGGGAGCCAGAGAATCTAAATGACAAGCACAAACAGAAGCCAGACAGTCAACTCTTTGTATTTAGGAACACTTAAGCTACGTTTTAGTTTTATCTGCATTAAGTTTTATCTAAATGCACTTCTTGCATTTAGTTTTATCTGCGTTTTATCATTTACCTTTCCTGGGAAGGGACTATTCTGCCTGTGACACAGAGGCAGAGAGAGATTGCAAGCAGAGTCATCCTAAAAGGTTCTGCAGAAAGGAACAGTACAGCAGAGGTTTGAACTCCGACTTGGAAGCTGGTCGAATTAACTCATGGGATGTACTGTTCTTTGGGTATCAAGACTTACATTGATAGATTGAGTTCCCCTCTGTGTATGCCTACTTACTGTCCCTAGCCAGCTTCTCTTCTTGTGGGTTCATGTCTGCATCAAGGCAGTTAAATGTTGTGAATATTACCTCCAGTCAGGGAAAGGTGTTGTACTGCAAGAAGCCAGGTATGCTTTATGTAGGAACCTTTAATCATGAATAAGTAGAACAATGGAGACAGAGGAGGAAGAGGAGAGGAAGGTCCAGCAGCAGAAAAATAAAGTAGAGTGAAGTGGTATAGTATGAAGGGAATACAGGGACCATCATTTGCTTCAGGTCATCAGTTTCTCAAAGGTCAGCTTCCTGGAAACAGGTACTAGTAGCTCCGTTGTTGACTCTGAGAGCTGCACTGGGCTTCTGAACTGTAGAGATGCATAGACTTCCTTGGGAAATGTTGAGAAGGAAGAATTTAAACTGCATTCGTCAGCTTTCAGAGAACACAGGTCTTTTAAAGTCTATTTTATGTTGAACAAGGCAGTGCTGTCACACATTGATGGCTCCCTCCCCTCTGGGTCTCAGCTGTCTTCCTAACAGGCGGCTGCCCCGTGTGGAGTGTGGCGTCGTTAGCCATCAGAGGTGGCTGGCCTGTCGGCCTGTCTGTCTGGAACCCTGGACATTCGCGGCACCTGACAGCAACTCTATTTGCATCCTCTACAGCGAGAACCCACATCCTCTCTCATTAAAAGAAGAATTATCCTCAAACACCAGAACCACTGACAACTGGAAACCACTCTCTGAGAGGTTCTTTAACCCCATTCTTCATTAGGATGTCTCTAGCAGTGGTAGTTTCCAAACCCTTATTTTCTTTCTATAACCTTTAAAACTGTTTTTCTTTTTCTAAGGAAAATTTCTCCCAGCAAGCCCCCTAGAGAGCAAATGGATAAAGAGAAGTTGCTCTGGTTAAAGGAGTGGAAACGTGGATCCCACCTGCTTGACCCAGGGAATACCTCCATGACATCCTAGGATTCCAAGGAACACAGTTTGAGAACTACTGTTCTGGAAAAGTTATTGTAATTGTGTAGGACTTCTTTGTTTTTATTTGGGTTTGAACTGTGTGACTTGAACAGTTTGTTTCCTTCTCACATGGTTTTCAGAGTGGGTTTAAGAATATCATAAAATAATTTATCCAGGTCCTGCTCAGAACAATGTGTAAAAATTGTGTTCCACGTGGTTTTGAAGAAGGGGTTGTGACATTGGGCAGCGACTTCGTGGAAAATGTGTTGGTTACATTTTTCTGTTTCTCTGTCTCTATTCTTTCCGTAATCTTCTCCCACCCTACTCCTGATTTGATGGAACTGTTTGTGATGTCCAGCATGTATTTTACCCACTCACTGTGTGTTGTACTTGAGCAATTTATAACTATGATCAATGTTGTGACCTCAGGGAAATTGCTTATATAATTATAGAAAGTTTACAGTTGTAAGACAATGGAAAAAACTTTAAAAAAACTAGGGAATACAGGGACCATCATTTGCTTCAGGTCATCAGTTTCTCAAAGGTCAGCTTCCTGGAAACAGGTACTAGTAGCTCCGTTGTTGACTCTGAGAGCTGCACTGGGCTTCTGAACTGTAGAGATGCATAGACTTCCTTGGGAAATGTTGAGAAGGAAGAATTTAAACTGCATTCGTCAGCTTTCAGAGAACACAGGTCTTTTAAAGTCTATTTTATGTTGAACAAGGCAGTGCTGTCACACATTGATGGCTCCCTCCCCTCTGGGTCTCAGCTGTCTTCCTAACAGGCGGCTGCCCCGTGTGGAGTGTGGCGTCGTTAGCCATCAGAGGTGGCTGGCCTGTCGGCCTGTCTGTCTGGAACCCTGGACATTCGCGGCACCTGACAGCAACTCTATTTGCATCCTCTACAGCGAGAACCCACATCCTCTCTCATTAAAAGAAGAATTATCCTCAAACACCAGAACCACTGACAACTGGAAACCACTCTCTGAGAGGTTCTTTAACCCCATTCTTCATTAGGATGTCTCTAGCAGTGGTAGTTTCCAAACCCTTATTTTCTTTCTATAACCTTTAAAACTGTTTTTCTTTTTCTAAGGAAAATTTCTCCCAGCAAGCCCCCTAGAGAGCAAATGGATAAAGAGAAGTTGCTCTGGTTAAAGGAGTGGAAACGTGGATCCCACCTGCTTGACCCAGGGAATACCTCCATGACATCCTAGGATTCCAAGGAACACAGTTTGAGAACTACTGTTCTGGAAAAGTTATTGTAATTGTGTAGGACTTCTTTGTTTTTATTTGGGTTTGAACTGTGTGACTTGAACAGTTTGTTTCCTTCTCACATGGTTTTCAGAGTGGGTTTAAGAATATCATAAAATAATTTATCCAGGTCCTGCTCAGAACAATGTGTAAAAATTGTGTTCCACGTGGTTTTGAAGAAGGGGTTGTGACATTGGGCAGCGACTTCGTGGAAAATGTGTTGGTTACATTTTTCTGTTTCTCTGTCTCTATTCTTTCCGTAATCTTCTCCCACCCTACTCCTGATTTGATGGAACTGTTTGTGATGTCCAGCATGTATTTTACCCACTCACTGTGTGTTGTACTTGAGCAATTTATAACTATGATCAATGTTGTGACCTCAGGGAAATTGCTTATATAATTATAGAAAGTTTACAGTTGTAAGACAAGGAATGGGGAAAATATATCACTGTAAAATATAAATATGTTTAAATTACATTTAGGATTTGGAATAGTTCCTTGCTTGTGTTTTACAGAGTAATCTGTGATTTAAATCAGGTTTAGTTGTGTTTTTTCCCCCCTAAATTGGGTATTATAAATCAAGAGTAGAGGCTGGATATAGCACACAAGAGGATTTCTTATACATTTTAATGTTGCATAAGTAAGAAATACCAGTAGTTCAGCAGTAAAATTGCAAATGTAAGCAAAAGTGAAGATTTTTCCAAATTTAACTAGGTTGCATTTGTTTAGTAAACTCTAGCAATAATTTACTGTTTTATTACATTTGCCTTTGAGATCTGGGCTGACTTTTTTGTTCCCTTCCTTGAGAAAGAAAAGGGAGGTACATTCCTCTAATTGCTTGGAACCAGAGTAAAACCTGAGAGTGCCATTCTGCTTTCCCCACCTGTGATATGTAAACTGAAAAAAGGAGAAGGAAGGATTTAGGATTAAATGTATTTGTGGATGTATCTGCCACACAAGCAGGGCATTTTGGGGAGTAGGGTAGTGCAGGGTTTCCATTTGTGCCATCTGCAGTGAGACTAAGCATATTAATGCAAAAAGAAGCAAATACTAGACCCAGTTTTGCCCGTATCAGCTGCTGGCATGGATGGAGATTCAGGGAACGGGAGCTTACACAGTTGAATTGTGAATAGGACATGTCTTTCTTCAGTCTCTTGAGATCCCAGAAAGGCAGGTTAGGACGTATCCAAGAGGATCTCTCTGATGCCACGCGGGTGAATTTCAGCGTGGGAAGAGGTATCAAACGCTCCAGAATGGATGCCGGTGTTGGAACGAGGCTGGGCGGAGGGAAGGACAGCCTGTCTCCGCAGCGTGGCTTGGCGTGCTGTGCTCCCGAGGCGTCTGATGGTTGCCCACTGCCCCCCTCCCATCACGTGCTTCAGATGGCTAACATGGACCCCAGCTCAGTCTTACTGTGGTTCGAGAGAAGTGAACTCTGGGATTGGGTTGGATGATGTTGATTAATAGGAGTGAGAGGGTGAGAGACTCCAGGGCCAAGCAGTAGGTCCATCTTGGTGGCATCTGATGTTGATTGGCTTTGTCCTGCGCGGCTGCGCTCGGAGAGCGGACATTAAGATTAAGTGATGCTGTCGTGTCGAGGAGCACGGCACTGCATCATTCTGGGAAGAGACAGCTGGGGTGGTTAATCCTTCATCACCAAGGGAGCACTGCCAGCGGAGAGATATACAGCCAGAGATAACCCTCCATAACTTGTGCTAAAGATCAGAAAACTTTGAATTCACATCCATCTGCTTAGTCTGGGGTGAAGATGAAAGATAGGCAGAATAGGAAATAAAAAACTCCTGAGGGATTAATCTTAGGCACGGTATGTAGCCCACAGAGTGAGCAGGCGGGAGAGAAACTTTTACGTGGTGTTTAAAAGAGAGTTAAATGCGCCGGGTTTCACAGCAGCGTTGTCAAGCAAAGTTTAACAGTACATGTGCGCGCAGTTCTCTGTTGCATCGCCATCATTTCAGCCCCAAATGCTGTCTGCCCCTGTTACACCTTCTTTGGATATTTTTCTCTAAAAGGTGGGGGGATCCTCTTCATTCTGAATATATCCACAAAGCATGTGTGAAGGGAATGTTGGAAATACATAGTCACTAGAATGGAGGGCTTTTTATTTTCTCCTCTCCCTGTGTAATTTTAGCAGGAGATTCACAAGGTCTGACTCTGTGTGTGTGTGTGTGTGTGTGACAGTGTGTCTGTCACTGAGTGTGGATCTGAAGCTCTCTTGCTGTGAATATTTCTGAACAGCTGCAATGATTTTATATAGCACGTGTAACCGAATTATGCATTGTTGTCATACCAGAGTGACATGCAGGGGGGAAATAAATCAGGGAGGGAAATAAATTAGAGACCTCTCTCACATCTGCAACCTCTCTTGTTAGCACAGCGTTCAGGCGGGGGAAGGTCTGGTGCAAGGTGAGAACGTGGTGAGAGTGAAGCTGCATGTTCTGTCCTTGAGTGGCTTGCTGTGTGGAGTTCAAGGCGAAGCTTTGTTGTCTTGTTTTCAGCCATTTTAGGGATACTTCTGTCTCTATCCCTTGTCAGTTGGTATGGGAACATCTGAGTGGAAAGTTCTCAGTTTGGAGCCTTTTGCACTGATGTGCAGAGGTGGGGGATCCTCCTGCCAGGCTCAGCATCCCTTGGGTGTTTCTGTGCTGAAACCACTTATGAGGGCCTGAATGGGGAAGACTTGGAGCAGCAGAACACAAACAATAAGCAAATAAGGAAGGAGAGGGGAAAGGAAATAGTCTGTTGAGAGTCAGACCTGTTGAGGTTCCTGCTGAGTTCTTGGAACTTGGAAAAGTGCCTTTCTCTCTGGAGTGTGTTACAGTGGAAGAAACTAAGGTTGAGAAGATAAGGTGACATGCCTAAGAGAGAAGAGAAGGTCAGGACACCCTTGAGGGAGAGAAACTTTTACGTGGTGTTTAAAAGAGAGTTAAATGCGCCGGGTTTCACAGCAGCGTTGTCAAGCAAAGTTTAACAGTACATGTGCGCGCAGTTCTCTGTTGCATCGCCATCATTTCAGCCCCAAATGCTGTCTGCCCCTGTTACACCTTCTTTGGATATTTTTCTCTAAAAGGTGGGGGGATCCTCTTCATTCTGAATATATCCACAAAGCATGTGTGAAGGGAATGTTGGAAATACATAGTCACTAGAATGGAGGGCTTTTTATTTTCTCCTCTCCCTGTGTAATTTTAGCAGGAGATTCACAAGGTCTGACTCTGTGTGTGTGTGTGTGTGTGTGACAGTGTGTCTGTCACTGAGTGTGGATCTGAAGCTCTCTTGCTGTGAATATTTCTGAACAGCTGCAATGATTTTATATAGCACGTGTAACCGAATTATGCATTGTTGTCATACCAGAGTGACATGCAGGGGGGAAATAAATCAGGGAGGGAAATAAATTAGAGACCTCTCTCACATCTGCAACCTCTCTTGTTAGCACAGCGTTCAGGCGGGGGAAGGTCTGGTGCAAGGTGAGAACGTGGTGAGAGTGAAGCTGCATGTTCTGTCCTTGAGTGGCTTGCTGTGTGGAGTTCAAGGCGAAGCTTTGTTGTCTTGTTTTCAGCCATTTTAGGGATACTTCTGTCTCTATCCCTTGTCAGTTGGTATGGGAACATCTGAGTGGAAAGTTCTCAGTTTGGAGCCTTTTGCACTGATGTGCAGAGGTGGGGGATCCTCCTGCCAGGCTCAGCATCCCTTGGGTGTTTCTGTGCTGAAACCACTTATGAGGGCCTGAATGGGGAAGACTTGGAGCAGCAGAACACAAACAATAAGCAAATAAGGAAGGAGAGGGGAAAGGAAATAGTCTGTTGAGAGTCAGACCTGTTGAGGTTCCTGCTGAATTCTTGGAACTTGGAAAAGTGCCTTTCTCTCTGGAGTGTGTTACAGTGGAAGAAACTAAGGTTGAGAAGATAAGGTGACATGCCTAAGAGAGAAGAGAAGGTCAGGACACCCTTGAGAGGGTAGAGAGAAGCATGTGTGTCTGTATTTTTGGTTAGATGATGGGGTTGAAGGGAAGCTGTCAGTCTTTTTCATTTCCACTGGGGCAGGCTTCCTACAGATGACGACTGTATCTGTATGGGGAGTTGATGTTAATGTGTCCTTATAATGCATTTTTAAGATTTATTTTATTTTATTTATTTATTTTTTTGAAGTTCTTTTATTTATTTATTTATTTTTGTACATGTATGTTCCCAGATCATTCATATGCATATCCCTTGACCCTCCTCCCACCCAGTTCCCCCCCTCCCATCCCTCCAGACCATCGCTCCAAGTGGTTGTAGGTACTCCTATTCCCCTAGCACAATGACAATAGCTATCTTTTCTACACATGACAGTATAGGTTCCCATGTTACTCCCTCCCACTGTTTGGTCTCCACAATGTCTTTATGTCTATTCTCTGTTTTTTCATGAGTTCACTGTGTGTGTTATCATGACCATCTTACTAGATTCCATATATATGAGTTAGTATACTATACTTGTCTTTCTCTTTTTGACTTACTTCACTTTTTATGATAGGTTCTAGAGCCAGCCACCTCATTAGGACTGAGTCTTCTGCATTTCTTTTAACAGCTGAGTAGTATTCCATTGTATATATGTACCAGAGCTTCTGGATCCATTCATTTGTCGATGGACATCTAGGTTGCTTCCATGTTCTGGCTATTGTATAGAGAGCTGCAATGAACATTGGGGTACAGGTGCCTCTTTCATTTTTGATTTCATCCGGATATAGGCCTAATAGTGGGATTGCTGGGTCATAGGGTGCTTCTATTTTTAGTTTTTTAAGGAATCTCCATACTGTCTTCCATAGAGGTTGTATTAATTTACATTCCCACCAGCAATGCAAGAGGGTTCCCTTTTCTCCACACCCTCTCCAGCACTTGTTGTCTGTCGATTTGTTGATGATGGCCATTCTCACAGGTGTGAGGTGGTATCTCATTGTGGTTTTAATTTGCATTTCTCTGATAATAAGCGAGGTTGAGCGTCGTTTCATGTATTTTTGGGCCATCTGTATGTCCTCTTTGGAGAGGCGTCTCTTTAGATCTTTTTCCCATTTTTTGATTGGGTTGTTCGTTTTTCCATTGTTGAGTTGTCTGAGTTGCTTGTAGATTTTGGAGATTAATTCTTTGTCTGTTGTTTCATTTGCTATGATTTTCTCCCACTCTGTGGGGTGTCTGTTGAACTTTTGTTTTTGAGAGAAGAGAAGGTCAGGACACCCTTGAGAGGGTAGAGAGAAGCATGTGTGTCTGTATTTTTGGTTAGATGATGGGGTTGAAGGGAAGCTGTCAGTCTTTTTCATTTCCACTGGGGCAGGCTTCCTACAGATGACGACTGTATCTGTATGGGGAGTTGATGTTAATGTGTCCTTATAATGCATTTTTAAGATTTATTTTATTTTATTTATTTATTTTTTTGAAGTTCTTTTATTTATTTATTTATTTTTGTACATGTATGTTCCCAGATCATTCATATGCATATCCCTTGACCCTCCTCCCACCCAGTTCCCCCCCTCCCATCCCTCCAGACCATCGCTCCAAGTGGTTGTAGGTACTCCTATTCCCCTAGCACAATGACAATAGCTATCTTTTCTACACATGACAGTATAGGTTCCCATGTTACTCCCTCCCACTGTTTGGTCTCCACAATGTCTTTATGTCTATTCTCTGTTTTTTCATGAGTTCACTGTGTGTGTTATCATGACCATCTTACTAGATTCCATATATATGAGTTAGTATACTATACTTGTCTTTCTCTTTTTGACTTACTTCACTTTTTATGATAGGTTCTAGAGCCAGCCACCTCATTAGGACTGAGTCTTCTGCATTTCTTTTAACAGCTGAGTAGTATTCCATTGTATATATGTACCAGAGCTTCTGGATCCATTCATTTGTCGATGGACATCTAGGTTGCTTCCATGTTCTGGCTATTGTATAGAGAGCTGCAATGAACATTGGGGTACAGGTGCCTCTTTCATTTTTGATTTCATCCGGATATAGGCCTAATAGTGGGATTGCTGGGTCATAGGGTGCTTCTATTTTTAGTTTTTTAAGGAATCTCCATACTGTCTTCCATAGAGGTTGTATTAATTTACATTCCCACCAGCAATGCAAGAGGGTTCCCTTTTCTCCACACCCTCTCCAGCACTTGTTGTCTGTCGATTTGTTGATGATGGCCATTCTCACAGGTGTGAGGTGGTATCTCATTGTGGTTTTAATTTGCATTTCTCTGATAATAAGCGAGGTTGAGCGTCGTTTCATGTATTTTTGGGCCATCTGTATGTCCTCTTTGGAGAGGCGTCTCTTTAGATCTTTTTCCCATTTTTTGATTGGGCTGCTCATTTTCCCTGTGCTGAGTTGTCTGAGTTGCTTGTAGATTTTGGAGATTAATTCTTTGTCTGTTGTTTCATTTGCTATGATTTTCTCCCACTCTGTGGGGTGTCTGTTGAACTTTTTTGTAATTTCTTTTGCTGTACAAAAGCTTTTAAGTTTCATAAGGTCCCATATGTTCATTTTTCTTTTCAGTTCTGCTATTTTAGTTGGTGGGTCAGAGAAGATCTTGCTTTGATTGATGTCCTTGAGGGTTTTGCCTATATTCTCCTCTAAGAGTTTGATGGTTTCTGGTCTTACATTGAGGTCTTTAATCCATTTTGAGTTGATCTTAGTGTATGGTGTCAGGGAATGTTCCAACTTCATTTTTTTGCATGTAGCTGTCCAATTCTCCCAGCACCACTTGTTAAAGAGGCTGTCTTTGTCCCATTTTATAGTTTCTCCTCCTTTATCAAAAATAAGGTACCCATAGGTGCATGGGTTGATCTCTGGGTTCTCAATCTTGTTCCATTGATCGATAGTTCTGTTTTTGTGCCAGTACCATCCTGTCTTGAGGACTGTTGCTTTGTAGTAGAGTCTGAAGTTAGGGAGGCTGATCCCTCCAATTCCATTTTTCTTCCTCAGGATTGCTTTGGCTATTCGAGGTCTTCTGTGTTTCCATATGAACTGTGTTATTATTTGGTCTAGTTCTGTGAAAAATGTCAGTGGTAGTTGAATAGGTATTGCATTGAATCTGTAGATGATATTTGGAAGTATGGTCATTTTCACAATATTGATTCTTCCAATCCAGGAACATGGAATATCTCTCCATCTGTTTAAGTCTTCTTTAATGTCTCTCATGAGTGTCTTGTAATTTTCTGTGTACAATTCTTTTGTTTCTTTGGGTAGGTTTATTCCTAGATATTTGATTCTTTTGGTTGCAATGGTGAAGGGGATTGCCTCTTTGATTTCGTTTTCTCAGTTTTCATTGTTTGTGTATAGGAATGCCAGTGACTTCTGTGTGTTGACTTTATATCCTGCAACTTTGCTGAATTCATTGATTAGCTCTAGTAGCTTTGTAACCGTGTCTTTGGGATTTTCTATGTATAATATCATGTCGTCTGCAAAAAGAGAGAGCTTTCCAATCTGGATTCCTTTGATTTCTTTCTCTTCTCTTATTGCTGTTGCTAGGACTTCTAAGATTTATTTTAGTGTCCTTGTTTTTATGTCCCATAAAGACAATTGATAGAGTGATTGGCTAAGTGTGATTTAATCTTCATGCCTTTGAAAGACTTCATTTTAGTAACTCTACAAGAAGGATAACTGTCTCTTAGAAGGATAACTATTTCTTATCACACCATGAGGTTTAACTTTGAATCCAGAAAAAAAGGAGTCTTGGGAAGTGTGGGGAGAAAGCATACTGTATTCATGCTTCATGATGTGCTGAGCTTTGGGGTGTATAAGCTCTTAGGTTTTTTATTCTTGAAAGAGTTTGATGGTTTCTGGTCTTACATTGAGGTCTTTAATCCATTTTGAGTTGATCTTAGTGTATGGTGTCAGGGAATGTTCCAACTTCATTTTTTTGCATGTAGCTGTCCAATTCTCCCAGCACCACTTGTTAAAGAGGCTGTCTTTGTCCCATTTTATAGTTTCTCCTCCTTTATCAAAAATAAGGTACCCATAGGTGCATGGGTTGATCTCTGGGTTCTCAATCTTGTTCCATTGATCGATAGTTCTGTTTTTGTGCCAGTACCATCCTGTCTTGAGGACTGTTGCTTTGTAGTAGAGTCTGAAGTTAGGGAGGCTGATCCCTCCAATTCCATTTTTCTTCCTCAGGATTGCTTTGGCTATTCGAGGTCTTCTGTGTTTCCATATGAACTGTGTTATTATTTGGTCTAGTTCTGTGAAAAATGTCAGTGGTAGTTGAATAGGTATTGCATTGAATCTGTAGATGATATTTGGAAGTATGGTCATTTTCACAATATTGATTCTTCCAATCCAGGAACATGGAATATCTCTCCATCTGTTTAAGTCTTCTTTAATGTCTCTCATGAGTGTCTTGTAATTTTCTGTGTACAATTCTTTTGTTTCTTTGGGTAGGTTTATTCCTAGATATTTGATTCTTTTGGTTGCAATGGTGAAGGGGATTGCCTCTTTGATTTCGTTTTCTCAGTTTTCATTGTTTGTGTATAGGAATGCCAGTGACTTCTGTGTGTTGACTTTATATCCTGCAACTTTGCTGAATTCATTGATTAGCTCTAGTAGCTTTGTAACCGTGTCTTTGGGATTTTCTATGTATAATATCATGTCGTCTGCAAAAAGAGAGAGCTTTCCAATCTGGATTCCTTTGATTTCTTTCTCTTCTCTTATTGCTGTTGCTAGGACTTCTAAGATTTATTTTAGTGTCCTTGTTTTTATGTCCCATAAAGACAATTGATAGAGTGATTGGCTAAGTGTGATTTAATCTTCATGCCTTTGAAAGACTTCATTTTAGTAACTCTACAAGAAGGATAACTGTCTCTTAGAAGGATAACTATTTCTTATCACACCATGAGGTTTAACTTTGAATCCAGAAAAAAAGGAGTCTTGGGAAGTGTGGGGAGAAAGCATACTGTATTCATGCTTCATGATGTGCTGAGCTTTGGGGTGTATAAGCTCTTAGGTTTTTTATTCTTGAAAGACCGGAGTGTTGGGTCTTTGAGAAGGTGATGAAGAAATGGAAATTCTTAGCAGATGAGTTCACCTGAAGAGAAGAGGATGAATCTGAACGTGTGTCCCTGTGTGAAGCATCAGGTGAGAGGATGTGGAAGGAAAAGGCTCAGGTATTTTACCACTGTCTTCATCTGTTTGAATTTCAGCCTTGAGTCCTAAATCTACTCAGCGCACATTTCCCTGCTGGATCCATCCTGTGGATCCACACTTGAGTCACCATTCTAAATGGCCAGATGACCAGATTAGGAGACTCTTGATCCTCTCTAAGCTTATAGTAAAATGGAATTTGTAGGAGATGAATAAGAGCCTCTCTTTGGGGGCAGTGATTGCTTTGCAGGGAATTTTACATTTGGGAACGAATCACTGGGCCAATGAATGTCAGTGACTCTGGGTGATGTAAGTATATTTTTCTATTTGGATGCCCAAATACCCAGCTTCTGCTCTTCCTAGAGAATGTAGGTTTCCTGCTGGCTGGTCATCTGGGGAGACTTTACTTGTCTTAAGGGCATTGGCAGCCTCTGCTTAGCCATTGTGAATGTGGTGGGATTTTAGCTAAACTTTTCTAGATTTTTGCCTTATTTACTGTGTAGTAAGTTGGTGTGTGTGTGTGGCATAAGATGTCCTTTGCTTTGTGCTGATGTAGCAGTGGCAGAGTGGTTGAGGAGAAGCAGCACTAAACCTACCATCTCCAGACCTAGGTTTGGTTCTGACTTGGCATTTGCTTCCTCACGTTTCCTGTTAGGTCTCTGCATCACCTCAAAATGATGACACAACCCTTTTATTGTGTTCCTGGAGTCTCTGGGTCAGAAATTTGGAGAGGACACAGTGGAGTGTGCTGTCTCTGATCCACAAGCCTGGAGCTTCTACTGGAAAGACTCAGTGCTGGGGGGTGGTGTGTGTGACTCAGTGCTGGGGGCCAGAATTCTCTGAAAGCTCATTCACACACATGTCTGGGCATTGGGACCCGGGTGATTCTAAGATTCGAGCACTTATCCCTGGAGCCTGTCTTTGTGGCCTCTGTATGAGGCTTGGCTTTCTCACAGTGTGGCTGCTTCTCAGGGCTAGCTGAATTTTTCTTCCATGAGTTCGTTTTGGCCTGATGTAAATGATAGAAATGGAAATTCTTAGAATTTCAGGGGTGCTGAACGTGTGTCCCTGTGTGAAGCATCAGGTGAGAGGATGTGGAAGGAAAAGGCTCAGGTATTTTACCACTGTCTTCATCTGTTTGAATTTCAGCCTTGAGTCCTAAATCTACTCAGCGCACATTTCCCTGCTGGATCCATCCTGTGGATCCACACTTGAGTCACCATTCTAAATGGCCAGATGACCAGATTAGGAGACTCTTGATCCTCTCTAAGCTTATAGTAAAATGGAATTTGTAGGAGATGAATAAGAGCCTCTCTTTGGGGGCAGTGATTGCTTTGCAGGGAATTTTACATTTGGGAACGAATCACTGGGCCAATGAATGTCAGTGACTCTGGGTGATGTAAGTATATTTTTCTATTTGGATGCCCAAATACCCAGCTTCTGCTCTTCCTAGAGAATGTAGGTTTCCTGCTGGCTGGTCATCTGGGGAGACTTTACTTGTCTTAAGGGCATTGGCAGCCTCTGCTTAGCCATTGTGAATGTGGTGGGATTTTAGCTAAACTTTTCTAGATTTTTGCCTTATTTACTGTGTAGTAAGTTGGTGTGTGTGTGTGGCATAAGATGTCCTTTGCTTTGTGCTGATGTAGCAGTGGCAGAGTGGTTGAGGAGAAGCAGCACTAAACCTACCATCTCCAGACCTAGGTTTGGTTCTGACTTGGCATTTGCTTCCTCACGTTTCCTGTTAGGTCTCTGCATCACCTCAAAATGATGACACAACCCTTTTATTGTGTTCCTGGAGTCTCTGGGTCAGAAATTTGGAGAGGACACAGTGGAGTGTGCTGTCTCTGATCCACAAGCCTGGAGCTTCTACTGGAAAGACTCAGTGCTGGGGGGTGGTGTGTGTGACTCAGTGCTGGGGGCCAGAATTCTCTGAAAGCTCATTCACACACATGTCTGGGCATTGGGACCCGGGTGATTCTAAGATTCGAGCACTTATCCCTGGAGCCTGTCTTTGTGGCCTCTGTATGAGGCTTGGCTTTCTCACAGTGTGGCTGCTTCTCAGGGCTAGCTGAATCTCTTCCATGATGGCTTGGGGGCTCTCAGTGCAAGTGTTCGTGCAGCTAGATGGGAGCTGCCTCATTTTTAGGACCTAGCCTTGATATAAGTTTCTTGCATGCCATCAGTGGAAGGAGCACAAGCCTGCCAAGTCCAAGGGGAGGGGAATTATTCTACCCCCTGATAAGGAAGCTGCGAGGTCACATTCTGGGAGAGCATGTTGGATGGGAGAGACCTTCCAGCCATCTTTGGAATATGGGCCATGTATACCTAGGTTTCTCTTCTGTGAAAGAGTAAAAATAACTCAGAATTAGAATTAATTGGTGAGACCTCTTCCAACAAAAAATTATAATTTACGAAGTGTCAATTGGCTTTATTAGAGAACTTACTTTACCTTTAAATAGAGAACTGGCCTTATTTAAGTTCAGGTAGTCACTCAGTCATGTCCAGCTCTTTGTGACCCCATGGACTGCAGCACACCAGGTTTGCCTGTCCTTCACCATCCCTCAGAGAATGCTCAAACTTGTGTCCATCGAGTCAATGATGCCATCCAACCACGTCATCCACTGTTGTTCCCTTCTCATTTCACCTTCTATTTTCCCCAGTATCACGGTCTTTTCCAATGAGTCATCTCTTCACATCAGGTGGCCAAAATATTGGAACTTCAGCTTCAGCATCAGTCCTACCAATGAATATTCAGGGTTGATTTCCTTTAGGATTGACTGGTTTGATTTCTTGCAGTCCAAGGGACTGTCAAAATTCTTCTCCAGCACCACAGGTCAAAGGCATCAATCCTTCAGTGTTCAATCTTCTTTATGGTCCAACTCTCACATCCATACATGACTACTGGGAAAACCTTAACTTTGACTGTATGGACTTTTGTTGGGAAAGCGATGTCTCTGTTTTTTAATATGTTGTCTAGATTTGCCATAATTTTTCTACCAAGGAGGAAGTGCCTTTTAATTTCATGGCTGCAGTCACTTTCTGCAGTGATTTTGGAGCCCAAGAAAACAATATCTGTCATTGTTTCCATTGTTTGCCCATATGTTTGCCATGAAATGGTAGGATCCAGTGCCATGATCTTGTTTTTTTTCTCCCCCTTCTTTTTTTTTGGCGGGGGCGGGGGGTGGGTTGGGGAGGGAAGGGGGCAGTGGGCCACTTCTATTGGTCTTTCATTTATCTGTTTTCATCCATCTTTGTTCTTTGGCCCTTGTGGACCTCCCATCGCGGCAGCCTCTGTTGTTGCAGAGCACCGGCTCTGGGCGCATGCGCTCCAGAGCTCTGGCTCGGTAATTGGACACACCGGTCCAGCCGCTCTGCGGCACATGGGATCTTCCCAGGCCAGGAATCGAACCGACACCCCTTGCACTGTGAGGCAGTGTCCTTACCCACTGGACCACCAGGGAAGCCCTGATCTTAGTTTTTTGAATGCTGAGTTTTAGGCCAGCTTTTTCACTCTCCTCTTTCACTTTCATCAAGAGACTCTTTAGTTCCTCTTCACTTTCTGCCATAAGGGTGGTGTTATCTGCATATCTGAGGTTATTGATATTTCTCCCATCAATCTTGATTACAGCTTTTGGGGCCCTTCACCATCCCTCAGAGAATGCTCAAACTTGTGTCCATCGAGTCAATGATGCCATCCAACCACGTCATCCACTGTTGTTCCTTCTCATTTCACCTTCTATTTTCCCCAGTATCACGGTCTTTTCCAATGAGTCATCTCTTCACATCAGGTGGCCAAAATATTGGAACTTCAGCTTCAGCATCAGTCCTACCAATGAATATTCAGGGTTGATTTCCTTTAGGATTGACTGGTTTGATTTCTTGCAGTCCAAGGGACTGTCAAAATTCTTCTCCAGCACCACAGGTCAAAGGCATCAATCCTTCAGTGTTCAATCTTCTTTATGGTCCAACTCTCACATCCATACATGACTACTGGGAAAACCTTAACTTTGACTGTATGGACTTTTGTTGGGAAAGCGATGTCTCTGTTTTTTAATATGTTGTCTAGATTTGCCATAATTTTTCTACCAAGGAGGAAGTGCCTTTTAATTTCATGGCTGCAGTCACTTTCTGCAGTGATTTTGGAGCCCAAGAAAACAATATCTGTCATTGTTTCCATTGTTTGCCCATATGTTTGCCATGAAATGGTAGGATCCAGTGCCATGATCTTGTTTTTTTTCTCCCCCTTCTTTTTTTTTGGCGGGGCGGGGTGGGTTGGGGAGGGAGGGGGCGAGCGGGCCACTTCTATTGGTCTTTCATTTATCTGTTTTCATCCATCTTTGTTCTTTGGCCCTTGTGGACCTCCCATCGCGGCAGCCTCTGTTGTTGCAGAGCACCGGCTCTGGGCGCATGCGCTCCAGAGCTCTGGCTCGGTAATTGGACACACCGGTCCAGCCGCTCTGCGGCACATGGGATCTTCCCAGGCCAGGAATCGAACCAACACCCCTTGCACTGTGAGGCAGTGTCCTTACCCACTGGACCACCAGGGAAGCCCTGATCTTAGTTTTTTGAATGCTGAGTTTTAGGCCAGCTTTTTCACTCTCCTCTTTCACTTTCATCAAGAGACTCTTTAGTTCCTCTTCACTTTCTGCCATAAGGGTGGTGTTATCTGCATACCTGAGGTTATTGATATTTCTCCCAGCTATCTTAATTCTAGCTTGTGCTTCGTCCAGACCAGCATTTTGCATGATGTACTCTGCATATAAGCTAAATAAACAGGGTGACAATATGCAGCCTTGATGTACTCCTTTCCAAATTTGGAACCAGTTCTTTGTTCCATGTTCATTTCTAACTGTTGTCTTCTTGTCCTTCATAGTATAAGTGGCTTAGTGCAATTTAAATAGTCTCTTATGCGCCATGAGAGACACTGATGTGATGAGGGATGCAGTTCCTTCGAGTTCATTCAATTGAATTTTATGCAGTGATTTCTTTTTTTCTTTTCAATTCAGCTTTATTTCTCGTGCCTTGAAGGTCATTAGGTCACAAGCTTATATCTGACCAGGATTGCCATGGATGTTAATGTGGGCATGAATTAAATGTTTGACCAAGAAGTCTTAGGACTAGAATGTAAGTTGGGAGTCTGAGAAGTGATTGGATTTGAAAGTATTACTAGGACCTGTGAACACGTGTAGCTCGTCTTCTTATCCTGAAACAGGGACCAGGATGGAATAGATGGTGAACTTACTGAGAAAGCACTTTTCTCGCTGGGGAGAAGGTTTAATTGTCACCTCTGGCTGTGGTACAGATCTGGTACCAGCCATGAGGTCTGAAGGAGGGTGAGCATGGGGCAGCTGTCCCTGGGAAGGCATGACGATTAAGAAGGGAAGGGTTGCTACACTGACTAATGTTTCAGTTTATAAGCACTGGCCCTTCTCTTTGTTCTGTTTTATCATACACATTCATCACGTTCAACCTGGCAACCCAACCAAATAGCTATTTAAGTTGTAAAAATGAATCATAGCACAATTTCGTGAACTGTGTGATATAACTGAATCTAATCACATTGTACAATGAGGCCTTTGCCAGCCCAGTGTACCTGGTTTTTGGATGAAGTAAATAAATAAGCAGGCTGCATCAAATACAGTAACAGTAGTGTAGCTGGGCTACTCGGGTTGTGGGTCCAGGAGAGGAAGCATCCAACTGTATCACACTGGGCTGTGGTGTCTTCCGAAGCTAGTTCACCCATGAAAGGCCTACAAATCACATCGGTCATCTTCTGTCCTCTGCATGCAACCAGCCAGTTCCCTGGTTTATTAAATAAATAGCCAAAGAGGTCCTGAGGAAAGGATGAAAATCTCACAAAAAGGAACTACAAAGGAGGCCTTCACCCCAGTTTGGTTCCACACATTTCCAGGGTTCACTGACTTTGAACTGATGGAAAAGATGAGCAAACGTAGTCTCTACCCCAAGGACCACTCTTAATGATGGTGCCTACTGCTGCATAAAACATTTTTTTTTTATTTGACTGTTAAAGATAGATCTTGAGCTGTAAGTAATACCCTCAGAAAGGTCAAATAACTTAAGGTCATCCAGCTAATAAATGTTAGGGCAGAGAACTGGAGAGGTAGGAAAGGCCAGAGAGGAAGGGTGGGTTGACGGCAGGTGCTGGAATGAGGATGACGAGCTTTGAGCATCTTCATGAGTGTTGCTGAAGGGTTAGACTTGATCCTGTGAGTCATGAGGAACCCCTGAGCATGGGGAATGATCAGAGCAGAGCTTGACTGAAAAGGTGGGGGCAGGCAGGAGAGACCCACATAGAACCCAGTGTCTCCCCCTGGAAGGAGGTAAGTAAGGCTTGGACTGAAGCACCAGACAATGAGACAAACAAGGCTGAACTGGAGAAATGTCTCTAGGTTGCTCTCAGTCCTTTATAAGACAGCCTCTGCTTTCCTGCCTTCCAAATACCGACAGCCTCTTGTGTTTATTCTCTCTCTCCTTTCTTCTCACTTTGCCTGCCTCTCCCCTTTTCCGTTCATCACTTTCCCTCTTTCTTTGTCTCTGTCTCCTTTTCATGCTTGGCTTTTGTTCCCTTTCTCGTTTGTCTTCCCTGTCTCCACTACTCTGGTGTTTTCTGTACTCCTCTACTCTAAACATTCTGGGGTCCAACCCTACCCCCTTTCCTTTATGATCTCTTCCACCTTCCCCTAAAACCTTTCCTGTGGCATATATAGATATATGAATCTAAATATGTGTGTATATATATATATTTATATATATATATTTTTTGTCTGTTTCTCTGTTGGTTGTGTCAGCATATTTTAGACTGCTGGGCTTTGCATGTTTTGCAGCTGGTTTTGAAGCAGTTGTCAGACAGTGATGGATGACTATCATCATTTAAAGTGTAAAAGAAAATGCCTTGGCACAGACAGGCATGATGGACTGCCGTCTGCCAGCCTGGATAGGCACGGCCACCGTTTTCTTCGCCTCCCTCTCGGCTTACGCTGCCCTTGCCAGAATCTACAAAAGTCATCGTGAGCTGAGCAGCACTGGGCTCTTGCCTTCTATAATATCACTTGGGTAGTTGTCAGATCATATGAAACGTCAGAATTCATGTGGCCTCCGTGAAGAGATATATTTAGTACAGCTGCTGCATACCTACACGCTACCCCTGACACTGACATATTAGTTATGCTGTCTTTTGCAATCTGATATCTTTAAATTTGCCACCTTGTTAAGTTTTGATTAATGTGATTCCATTTCACTAAAGTAATTGGCTTGGCCTGTTGTAAAAATAATCAGCCCCCGGAACAAATGCTAGCACATGCAAATTTACACTAGAAGTTATGTGGAACCCCTGAGCATGGGGAATGATCAGAGCAGAGCTTGACTGAAAAGGTGGGGCAGGCAGGAGAGACCCACATAGAACCCAGTGTCTCCCCCTGGAAGGAGGTAAGTAAGGCTTGGACTGAAGCACCAGACAATGAGACAAACAAGGCTGAACTGGAGAAATGTCTCTAGGTTGCTCTCAGTCCTTTATAAGACAGCCTCTGCTTTCCTGCCTTCCAAATACCGACAGCCTCTTGTGTTTATTCTCTCTCTCCTTTCTTCTCACTTTGCCTGCCTCTCCCCTTTTCCGTTCATCACTTTCCCTCTTTCTTTGTCTCTGTCTCCTTTTCATGCTTGGCTTTTGTTCCCTTTCTCGTTTGTCTTCCCTGTCTCCACTACTCTGGTGTTTTCTGTACTCCTCTACTCTAAACATTCTGGGGTCCAACCCTACCCCCTTTCCTTTATGATCTCTTCCACCTTCCCCTAAAACCTTTCCTGTGGCATATATAGATATATGAATCTAAATATGTGTGTATATATATATATTTATATATATATATTTTTTTATCTGTTTCTCTGTTGGTTGTGTCAGCATATTTTAGACTGCTGGGCTTTGCATGTTTTGCAGCTGGTTTTGAAGCAGTTGTCAGACAGTGATGGATGACTATCATCATTTAAAGTGTAAAAGAAAATGCCTTGGCACAGACAGGCATGATGGACTGCCGTCTGCCAGCCTGGATAGGCACGGCCACCGTTTTCTTCGCCTCCCTCTCGGCTTACGCTGCCCTTGCCAGAATCTACAAAAGTCATCGTGAGCTGAGCAGCACTGGGCTCTTGCCTTCTATAATATCACTTGGGTAGTTGTCAGATCATATGAAACGTCAGAATTCATGTGGCCTCCGTGAAGAGATATATTTAGTACAGCTGCTGCATACCTACACGCTACCCCTGACACTGACATATTAGTTATGCTGTCTTTTGCAATCTGATATCTTTAAATTTGCCACCTTGTTAAGTTTTGATTAATGTGATTCCATTTCACTAAAGTAATTGGCTTGGCCTGTTGTAAAAAATAATCAGCCCCCTCTACGGAACAAATGCTAGCACATGCTAATGAGGGAGTGAGTTCGTTACATTGATGGCGTGGACTGACAGTTATTAATGATTGTTATGATAAACAGACGAGTGCGAATTGGGATGAGTTGGGCAAAAGTGACAGTTTAAAAATAACGTATATTGGAAAGTACTAACGAAGTAATATACTGTTAGGAAAACAATCATGCAAGTTGTCAAGGGAAGAAGTGTAATTATACAGCCGCATGGGCTGCTTAGGAGGACAGGGACCTGCCTGATAATGGACACATTTTTTGTTGGCAAGAGGGAAATATGTTATGGCAGGAAGAGGTGCAGATTGATAAATTAATTGGTCCTTCTCGCAGCTCTGAGAGCAAACTTGGCCGGCAGTCCCCATGCAGATGAGGGAGATGGAGTTTGCCCAGCACCTCTTCTCCCCAGAATCCCCCTGGTCCTTGTTGCCAGGCTTTTCCGAAACCTCTCTTTGTGTCCTCTCCTCACTCTTCTTCATGAGCTGCAACAAGTTACAGAAAGTGCATCCTGAGGCGGGCTCTGCCAAATACAACTCTGAGCAGGAATGCTCACAGCCGTGTACAGTAATTTTTTTTGTTTGTTCTAAATTTAAAGGCCCTAAAGACTTAAATGCCCTTGGAGTGGTTTCCAGCTCTGTGAAGACCAGGAAGGGCTCACACAGGCTGGAGACCATTTTCATGGGAAGGGCCAACTCTGTGCTTCTAAGGCCAGCAAATTGCTTTAGACTGTTTGCATCATTAGCCAAGACAGCAGTGGGGTGTGTGTGTGTGTGTTTGTGTGTGTGTATGTGTGTGTGTGTGTGTGTGTGTAGATGTAGGTATAGGAAGTAATACTTGCCTGAAGGACCAGGTTGAGATGACTGTGAGCAGTCGGAGGAGTGACGGACACATGCCTTTGAAGATGGTTGACAGAGTGCAGTTTCATGACCATCCCACTGGTGTTCGCTGATTTGAGGAAAGAGGAGGGCAGGTAGGAAGAGGTGGAGACAAGACTATTTCGTGACCCCTATTCAGGCTTGGGTTCTGGGTTTGTCTTGGCCTTTTTTTTTTTTTTTTTTAATTGGAGTGTAATTGCTTTGCAATGTGTTGTTTCCTGCTGTGCACCAACACGAATAGGCTCTCTGGATACATGCATCCTCTCCTTCTTGAGCCTTTTGATGGCATGTCACCAGTAACCAATTTTAGGTAGCTTACTCGAAGATTTATAAAAGATACTGAATTCTTTTGTAGAACCTAAGATCAAAGGCATAGCTGGGCCTCTCTGTGAGTAGGAATCAGACTTGGAGAGGGACCAAGGTGCCCAGTCTGTGTCTTTTTTGATCTCTCTCTCTAACATCAACCCTACCTACTTCTGCTACAGTCTCTGCCTCTATCCTCACCAAGACACCAGAGCCAGGAAAATGAAGGTAAAGTCCTGGGGGTTTGTCGGAAGACAGGCATTGTTAGTCTGAAGACTGGGTGCTGAAAGGATGCCTTATACCCTGCCTCCAGATGTTAGGCTTGTCAGAGACGGAGCCTGATCTCTACTCTCTGGATTATCCAACAACTGTGGTTTCAGGTGTAGAACAAGGACTCTGCTGATGTTCAGACTGTGATACCTTCTCTCATAATTACTGTATCAGTGTGTACATTAACTCAGTCTTCACAACTATTGATGCAGGCGCAGTTCTCCTCATTTGGTAGTTGAGGGAAAGAGGGCCAAGCTTTTGAGACCCAACCTCCTCCATCATGGTACGAGGAAAAGCTGGGGTTTTCATCAAGGCTCTCTGTTCTTGAAACGATGTTTCCCGCTCTCCTGTATCATCTCTTGTAGGAGGAGTCTGTGTGTTTCTCTGACGACTTAGACTGGTAGATGGACCGTGTTTCTCTGCTTTGAGAATCACAGAAAAGAACCTCTGGGAGAAACACTCCTGCCCGTGGTCTCTCTAAGTCGAGACTGGGTGGGGTGGGCTCCTGGGGGTTGGAACCTGGTATTTCACATTCAGATTTTCTGCTGCTCCACAAGTGAAGCTATGTGACCACGTGGGTGTTGGTCCTGGTCTACTTGGAGATGTGAGCAGAAATACAGTCTCATTATCTGGCCATCAAGCCCAGCAGAGACTCTGGAGCCTCCCTGTGCAAAACATCTAGCACAATCCTGAAATCAAAGGAAGCTGCCAGTTACCTCACAGCAAACCTGACAATTAGGAAGGAAGGCAGTGTCACTTTTCTGTGTGAGACAAACAGTATTTGCTCTGGGGACAGAGCGGGAAACGAAGATTTCTTGAGTGGCTAACACGTGTGAGGGGTGGTGCCAGCTACTCCCTGGTGCTGTGAATTCTTTTGTAGAACCTAAGATCAAAGGCATAGCTGGGCCTCTCTGTGAGTAGGAATCAGACTTGGAGAGGGACCAAGGTGCCCAGTCTGTGTCTTTGATCTCTCTCTAACATCAACCCTACCTACTTCTGCTACAGTCTCTGCCTCTATCCTCACCAAGACACCAGAGCCAGGAAAATGAAGGTAAAGTCCTGGGGGTTTGTCGGAAGACAGGCATTGTTAGTCTGAAGACTGGGTGCTGAAAGGATGCCTTATACCCTGCCTCCAGATGTTAGGCTTGTCAGAGACGGAGCCTGATCTCTACTCTCTGGATTATCCAACAACTGTGGTTTCAGGTGTAGAACAAGGACTCTGCTGATGTTCAGACTGTGATACCTTCTCTCATAATTACTGTATCAGTGTGTACATTAACTCAGTCTTCACAACTATTGATGCAGGCGCAGTTCTCCTCATTTGGTAGTTGAGGGAAAGAGGGCCAAGCTTTTGAGACCCAACCTCCTCCATCATGGTACGAGGAAAAGCTGGGGTTTTCATCAAGGCTCTCTGTTCTTGAAACGATGTTTCCCGCTCTCCTGTATCATCTCTTGTAGGAGGAGTCTGTGTGTTTCTCTGACGACTTAGACTGGTAGATGGACCGTGTTTCTCTGCTTTGAGAATCACAGAAAAGAACCTCTGGGAGAAACACTCCTGCCCGTGGTCTCTCTAAGTCGAGACTGGGTGGGGTGGGCTCCTGGGGGTTGGAACCTGGTATTTCACATTCAGATTTTCTGCTGCTCCACAAGTGAAGCTATGTGACCACGTGGGTGTTGGTCCTGGTCTACTTGGAGATGTGAGCAGAAATACAGTCTCATTATCTGGCCATCAAGCCCAGCAGAGACTCTGGAGCCTCCCTGTGCAAAACATCTAGCACAATCCTGAAATCAAAGGAAGCTGCCAGTTACCTCACAGCAAACCTGACAATTAGGAAGGAAGGCAGTGTCACTTTTCTGTGTGAGACAAACAGTATTTGCTCTGGGGACAGAGCGGGAAACGAAGATTTCTTGAGTGGCTAACACGTGTGAGGGGTGGTGCCAGCTACTCCCTGGTGCTGTGTCTCATTTGGGTGGTGAGTGTGTCCCCACTTTACATATAAAGATAGACTTGTTGTAGGTGACTGAAAGCTGCAGACCTTTCAGTGGATTGGACTGTAGAATGACTGTATGTATGTAGATTGTAGTATGTAGTATAATGAATGTAGATTGGACTGTAGAATAGAAGGCTGGGCTATTGGTTTCTTATAAGGCTTTGGTCCTGTCTAACCCAACTATTATACGGGCCCCAGACAGTGACTGCCTTGTCCCCTTTCTCTGTAAACCCAGGGGACAGCGTTGTTGAATCATTGAGCCCCCTGGGCTGAGAGGTGGGATGTGGGGTCTGATTCTGGTAGAGACTCTTGAACAGATCACAGGACCTTCCTCTCCCCCATTTGAAGGAAAAGAAAGATGACGATATTAGTGATTATGAAGATGAAAGAGAAAATGGGTTTGGAATTGTTTCTTGGCCCTTAAAAGAGAGGGAAAGCAGGCCCTTCTCCTGACTGGCAGGTTCAGGTTTCTGTGGTGCAAGGGCCACCGTCTTGCTGACCCTAAGATGAACCTTTTCCTGCAGTCCCATGACTAAAGAGGAGGTCAGCCCAGAGGTGAGGACAGGGTCAGAGCAGGAGCCCCTGTGGTGGGCAAACGGGGCCAGGGAGAACTCTCGTCAACATTATAGATGTTTGTCCCAGCATCAAAGGGCAGTCCACTCCCATCTGGGGTGAGGGAGCTTCTTTATGTCTTTTTCACTGTTGTGTAAAGAGAAGAACCAGCCAGTCAGCCCCAGAGTGTCTCTGCACCATCTCCTTCCCGATCTCATCCATCTTTTTCTCTCTCAGCAGTATCCTTTTTTCATACTTGGAAAGCCCTATGTCTTCCCTCTCGTTTTGCCTTGTGGATATTTACACAATGGGGTTTCTGTGCTGTATGAGCCACTGACACAAAGATTTCAGTATGGAAAGAGATGGGCCACACTGGTGAGCACCAACAAGTTGTGAGGTGAACTGATAAGACCCCATACTTGGGCTTGTGAACAAATCTCTTCCCAGCTTGAGTCTGGGAAGAAGACGTTGTTCTAAGGAGTCGGGGTGAGGGTATGCTGGCCCTCTGAGAACTGCTCTGAGCTGTTGGGTAGTCTCTCACTCAACAGTTTTTCCCAGTTCCAGTCTTAATAGGACAAGTTGGAAGTTAGTCTACTGGAAGTCTTGTGGCCTATCACAGCAAGGCCATTCATTCATCCATTTTTTTGTACATCCAAGGAAAAGAATAACTCTTCTATGAAGAGAGTTAGAAAGACTGTTGGCATAGATATGGAGGGGAGGAGATTTTCAGGCTGCATGGAGAAAAGGCACATAGGGACAGTAAATCATGCAAGTGGTCCATCATTGGGCCATGCTGCTGTTCACAGCGCCTCCTGGTGGCCTCAAAGGAAGGCATGGGACCCAGCTGTTCTTGCCCAGCCTTTTGTGAGGAAAGTGGTTGGTCCTGGTGACAGAAAATTTTGAGCCATAGATGGTGGATTTTTGCATTGTATGAGGTTTTGACGACTGATATGGTGTGTGCCCCTAAGGCACTAAGGGGTATTGATACACTTGACCCTTCCCACCTCCATCACCCAGCATGGCTATGAAAATGCAATCAATCCAGTTTCTGACATAGTTCCCCCTCCTCTCCAAGAGCACCTACTGTATCAATGTGACATTTTTTAATCTTGGCTTGTTTTCCAGGCCATGAATTTAATTTCTCAATGCTCCACTGTTCGGCTTTTATGTCCTCGGAGTGGAGTGTTGTCCAACAGCAGTTCCCGCCATCTTGTTAGTTGTATCCTTTTTCCTAGGCATCTCAAGACCAAACGATTTTTAAAAATTCGCTGCTGCCATGGCCACTCAGCCTTGTGCTAATAGTCACCACGTTCTGACAAAGCGAGTCCGACATCCCTCGATAAGTAAAATCCAAACCTCCTGATGTTGTGGAACAGTAAGCAGATTGGCATGTCTTTGGATTAGTGGAGGCACTGAAGCAAAATGCTCAATCCTTAGTGACCTTTGGCAAGTGGAGAGGGATGAGTAGCCATTGTGGGTTATCTTTATGTTTACTCTATAGACACAGCTTCTGCCAGGCCAAGACAGAAGCTATCAGAGCAGATAAACCTAGTGGGGAGCTATAGCTGTTTTCCTTACCGCATCACAGTGCCTTGCAGAGCTATTTTGTCTGATAACCCGCTTCTTCTTTAAACTTGACTGTAAATAGTTCTGTGAAGTATTAAGCCTTCCCTCTTACATTTTGAGCCTTCTGTTCTTTTGTTGTAATCTTGGGCCTAGGACTTTCTCATACAGTGTGCACTCAGCTGTCTTCTGTTAGAGGATTCTGGTGAGCTGCTTTCAGGGAATCCATGGGAGAAGCTGTATCTGGCTGTTGCAGGCACGTGTCTTGGGTGTGTGTGTGTGTGTGTGTGTATGTGTGTGTGTGTGTTCTTTTTGTTTGTCCGGGAAGCATTCTGTGGAAGTGGGGTCCCCTTTGATCACTTCTTTCTGAGCTCATTTACGCTTGTCTCTAGTTGACACTTACTTCATATGTTGATTTAGAATTTCACAAGCACTCAGAGAAAATAAGTAGGGCAAACATTCTTAATATTTGGAGTAGTGCCCATATTTCATTTTCCTCTTTTGCTCAAGCAATGGTGCCTCCATCCCAGGAAGGCTGGTTGTGAAGACTGGTTTTGTGACTTTGAGCAAGTTGCTTTGCTTGTCCGATGGCTATGAAAATGCAATCAACCCTTCGACATAGTTCCCTCCTCCAAGAGCACCTACTGTATCAATGTGACATTTTTTAATCTTGGCTTGTTTTCCAGGCCATGAATTTAATTTCTCAATGCTCCACTGTTCGGCTTTTATGTCCTCGGAGTGGAGTGTTGTCCAACAGCAGTTCCCGCCATCTTGTTAGTTGTATCCTTTTTCCTAGGCATCTCAAGACCAAACGATTTTTAAAAATTCGCTGCTGCCATGGCCACTCAGCCTTGTGCTAATAGTCACCACGTTCTGACAAAGCGAGTCCGACATCCCTCGATAAGTAAAATCCAAACCTCCTGATGTTGTGGAACAGTAAGCAGATTGGCATGTCTTTGGATTAGTGGAGGCACTGAAGCAAAATGCTCAATCCTTAGTGACCTTTGGCAAGTGGAGAGGGATGAGTAGCCATTGTGGGTTATCTTTATGTTTACTCTATAGACACAGCCTCTGCCAGGCCAAGACAGAAGCTATCAGAGCAGATAAACCTAGTGGGGAGCTATAGCTGTTTTCCTTACCGCATCACAGTGCCTTGCAGAGCTATTTTGTCTGATAACCCGCTTCTTCTTTAAACTTGACTGTAAATAGTTCTGTGAAGTATTAAGCCTTCCCTCTTACATTTTGAGCCTTCTGTTCTTTTGTTGTAATCTTGGGCCTAGGACTTTCTCATACAGTGTGCACTCAGCTGTCTTCTGTTAGAGGATTCTGGTGAGCTGCTTTCAGGGAATCCATGGGAGAAGCTGTATCTGGCTGTTGCAGGCACATGTCTTGGGGGTGTGTGTGTGTGTGTGTGTATGTGTGTGTGTGTGTTCTTTTTGTTTGTCCGGGAAGCATTCTGTGGAAGTGGGGTCCCCTTTGATCACTTCTTTCTGAGCTCATTTACGCTTGTCTCTAGTTGACACTTACTTCATATGTTGATTTAGAATTTCACAAGCACTCAGAGAAAATAAGTAGGGCAAACATTCTTAATATTTGGAGTAGTGCCCATATTTCATTTTCCTCTTTTGCTCAAGCAATGGTGCCTCCATCCCAGGAAGGCTGGTTGTGAAGACTGGTTTTGTGACTTTGAGCAAGTTGCTTTGCTTGTCCGAGGTCAGATTTGCTCCTTTTTAAAATAAGATGGCCACCTCAGGAGCTTTCTCAGACCTGCTCCAGGCTTTCTTAGCCAGGAACAGGACTGAAGCAGAGTGTACGTTAGGGGAATTGGGTGAAGTGTTGGGCCCTTCTTTCATTCCTATTCCAGGTGGAGATAAAAGACTTTGCTCTCTATTGAGCTGACATGAATTCAGAATTCATTAGTGTTCAGGCTTTCTTTTAAGCTTCAGACAGGATTGTGAAGGGAAAAGCCTGCCCTCGATTCCTTTGCCTTATTAGTTCTTCTCATATAATGCATGGGAGAAAAAAAACTTGCTAATTGTCATTTGAGGTGATGGGTAAGGGTCTGGTTTCTTGAAGGAAGAGTTGAATTTATCAGTTCCTGTCTCTTCTTGCTTAGGTAGAGGTCTAGTCAGGTCTAATAGGAGAGGAATCTAAATTAAGTCTAAACTAAAATTAATTCACATTGTCTCCCTTTCCTGAAGACGAAGTGGGGGAGTCCAGGAGAATTGTAGGGTAGCTATAAATATGGAGCCGTGCACAAATCTCAATGTAATAATGATAATATAACTGGGGGCCATTCTTAGAGTGTCTGTGGGTTCCCCTTGCACGAGCTATGACTAGGACAGTGTGAACGTATGGAAGTGCATATACTTCACTAAGGGCCCATTTAGATGCAGTTTCAATTTATTACAGACTTTCATTGCTGACCTTTTAAAGACTAGTTTTATTTAGTTTTAGTTCATAACTCTTAAGTGCTTGATGCTTGTGAGCGAAAATGCACTCTTTGCACCTTGAGCCCAGCATCTTTATGTTTGTGCAAAACAACCTCACAGAGAGCATCGGGCTTAAAATGTAAACAATGTTTTATAAGATGCAATTAGCATTCTTTTCTGAATCCTCCATGTCTGCTGATTTTACCTTTTTGTCCACATCTCTCCAACTAAGCCTCCTCTGCATCTGCTAAGCAGTTTGTAGTTGTGGAACATTTGCCCTGTCCAGTCCCCAGGCTGGTCCTCAGAGGAACATTTGCACCCAAGGCTCGAAGTCACCCCAGTAGTCTGTGCACTGCCCTTCATGATGAGGAGCTGTCTGTAATGTGCCATTGTCCTTTGGCTAAGAGACCAGTTGGTTAGGAATTGGAAGGAGGAGCTATGGTGGAAAGATTTCCCTCTTGGCTATGTACTAAATGGAATTTGGGATTAGGTTGTTTCAGCAAGAGGTGACAGAAGGGTCTGGTGTTTGACCGTTGCTGCCAGCACTATGACCACAGTAGGTTTTCTGCCTCTCAGAGTCTTACTTGTACATTGGAGATACTGCATCTTCCAGGACTGTCCCAGAAAGGACTGAGAATACTAGTCAACCTATTCTGTTCCCTGATGTTGAATAGAAAAATCTTTTTTCTTAGTTTCAAATTCAAGACAAATGGGGAAAAATACTTTTCACTTCCTGTCTCTTCTTGCTTAGGTAGAGGTCTAGTCAGGTCTAATAGGAGAGGAATCTAAATTAAGTCTAAACTAAAATTAATTCACATTGTCTCCCTTTCCTGAAGACGAAGTGGGGGAGTCCAGGAGAATTGTAGGGTAGCTATAAATATGGAGCCGTGCACAAATCTCAATGTAATAATGATAATATAACTGGGGGCCATTCTTAGAGTGTCTGTGGGTTCCCCTTGCACGAGCTATGACTAGGACAGTGTGAACGTATGGAAGTGCATATACTTCACTAAGGGCCCATTTAGATGCAGTTTCAATTTATTACAGACTTTCATTGCTGACCTTTTAAAGACTAGTTTTATTTAGTTTTAGTTCATAACTCTTAAGTGCTTGATGCTTGTGAGCGAAAATGCACTCTTTGCACCTTGAGCCCAGCATCTTTATGTTTGTGCAAAACAACCTCACAGAGAGCATCGGGCTTAAAATGTAAACAATGTTTTATAAGATGCAATTAGCATTCTTTTCTGAATCCTCCATGTCTGCTGATTTTACCTTTTTGTCCACATCTCTCCAACTAAGCCTCCTCTGCATCTGCTAAGCAGTTTGTAGTTGTGGAACATTTGCCCTGTCCAGTCCCCAGGCTGGTCCTCAGAGGAACATTTGCACCCAAGGCTCGAAGTCACCCCAGTAGTCTGTGCACTGCCCTTCATGATGAGGAGCTGTCTGTAATGTGCCATTGTCCTTTGGCTAAGAGACCAGTTGGTTAGGAATTGGAAGGAGGAGCTATGGTGGAAAGATTTCCCTCTTGGCTATGTACTAAATGGAATTTGGGATTAGGTTGTTTCAGCAAGAGGTGACAGAAGGGTCTGGTGTTTGACCGTTGCTGCCAGCACTATGACCACAGTAGGTTTTCTGCCTCTCAGAGTCTTACTTGTACATTGGAGATACTGCATCTTCCAGGACTGTCCCAGAAAGGACTGAGAATACTAGTCAACCTATTCTGTTCCCTGATGTTGAATAGAAACCACCAACTGTACTCACTTAGGAGTATATTATAATGGGCTAAATAGAAATTTACTTGTGGAACTTCAAGACAAATGGCAAGACAGAGCCAACCAGACTTAACTGTCAGCACCATAATTGTGCAATTCTAAATCACTTCCATTTTTTTAATACCTGGACCTTTTCATTGTTTGGTTTTTGTCTCTTCCCTGCCTCTCCTTTCTTTACCTTTATTCTTTAATTTAAAGATTTCCTGGCATGAAGATTTGCTCCTAGCTACTTGTCTTGGAGTTGATTTTGCAGAGCTGGTGATGGCAGCCTTGTGCACTGCACAAGTGTGAGCACCAGTGCACCCCTAAAGGTATTGCCACTTAAGAGAAAGTTTGATAAAGTGAGAAATCTGACAGTGGCCTTGTAAGAGCTTTGAGAGGAAACAGTGGGAGTTTCACATATTTCGAACAATTAAAATGTAAATGAGAAAAAAATATTTGACAACACAAGAGAGGGAAATGAAATCCATGGAGTTTAAGAATTTAAAGTCACAATAACACTATTTTAAGTTATGTGACACTTTGCATGTCAAACTAAACAGTAAAATTAACTTTGCTCTAGTTTTTATAAACTTATTTTGAATTGTTGCATAAAAGTAACAAATTTCTGGCAGAGTAGACTGGATTCCCAAAACTTTCTCACAAAAGCAATGAGAAATATCTGAAAAGCTATGTTTTTGTTGTGATGAAAACATTAATAATATTAGAACTTGGCTAGAGTCAATTTTTACTTTGAAACCTCCTCACTTTAATGGATACATGGAACTGATAAATCTTTTTTTGTGGCTGTCAAAACAAACAAAGCTAGCGTTGTACATTTCCTATTATAACTAAAAGCACTTTGACAGTCTGAAATCAGGTCTATCAATACAGAGAGCAAATGGTGTGTTCACTTTATCAGCACACTTCTGTAAGAATTGAGACATTTCTGAAATACATATCACACATACATATATATCATACTTTATCAACAGAAAAGCTCAAAGTTGATAGAGGTGATGGGTGTAGCCTTGGAGACTGACCATCAGTTGTGATTGTTAGTGTCCTTGTCGGGCGAGCCTACTGCTTACCTGAAAGGACTGAGAATACTAGTCAACCTATTCTGTTCCCTGATGTTGAATAGAAACCACCAACTGTACTCACTTAGGAGTATATTATAATGGGCTAAATAGAAATTTACTTGTGGAACTTCAAGACAAATGGCAAGACAGAGCCAACCAGACTTAACTGTCAGCACCATAATTGTGCAATTCTAAATCACTTCCATTTTTTTAATACCTGGACCTTTTCATTGTTTGGTTTTTGTCTCTTCCCTGCCTCTCCTTTCTTTACCTTTATTCTTTAATTTAAAGATTTCCTGGCATGAAGATTTGCTCCTAGCTACTTGTCTTGGAGTTGATTTTGCAGAGCTGGTGATGGCAGCCTTGTGCACTGCACAAGTGTGAGCACCAGTGCACCCCTAAAGGTATTGCCACTTAAGAGAAAGTTTGATAAAGTGAGAAATCTGACAGTGGCCTTGTAAGAGCTTTGAGAGGAAACAGTGGGAGTTTCACATATTTCGAACAATTAAAATGTAAATGAGAAAAAAATATTTGACAACACAAGAGAGGGAAATGAAATCCATGGAGTTTAAGAATTTAAAGTCACAATAACACTATTTTAAGTTATGTGACACTTTGCATGTCAAACTAAACAGTAAAATTAACTTTGCTCTAGTTTTTATAAACTTATTTTGAATTGTTGCATAAAAGTAACAAATTTCTGGCAGAGTAGACTGGATTCCCAAAACTTTCTCACAAAAGCAATGAGAAATATCTGAAAAGCTATGTTTTTGTTGTGATGAAAACATTAATAATATTAGAACTTGGCTAGAGTCAATTTTTACTTTGAAACCTCCTCACTTTAATGGATACATGGAACTGATAAATCTTTTTTTGTGGCTGTCAAAACAAACAAAGCTAGCGTTGTACATTTCCTATTATAACTAAAAGCACTTTGACAGTCTGAAATCAGGTCTATCAATACAGAGAGCAAATGGTGTGTTCACTTTATCAGCACACTTCTGTAAGAATTGAGACATTTCTGAAATACATATCACACATACATATATATCATACTTTATCAACAGAAAAGCTCAAAGTTGATAGAGGTGATGGGTGTAGCCTTGGAGACTGACCATCAGTTGTGATTGTTAGTGTCCTTGTCGGGCGAGCCTACTGCTTACCTGACAGTGTGGAGACCATCTTGTAGTCCCTGAGGGCATCTAGTGGTGCTGGAGTCTGGGTGAGTCCTTGGGTTTTCAAGCAAGTCAAAGGTGTGGGAGCATCTGATGTCCTTGTGTTGGAATCGGTCACGGTAAACCAGAGCCTGATCTCCACACTGGACTGAGCTCTGTGGAGAGATGCATTCCACTGGAGTTACCCATGGCTTTTTTCAGGGGAGACTGCATTGCTTTTGGTAGGGACAGGGCCTTGGTTGGATTCCCCCATCCTGAAAGATGTCTTGCAGTCTCTGTTTGTAGATTGAGTGTTTCATGGGTAAGTGGCTTTTTTTTTTTTTTTGTAGTAGGCTATAGGTTACCTCTTCCAGGGATTTGATGGGACCTGATGAATGTCCTTTGTCCAAATGTGTGGTGTGGCACCCAGGCTCTACACCTGGACCTTCCCTCTGCCCACTACCTCCATCCTGGCCCTTTTCAGATACCAGTCATCAGCTTCACTCCGTGGAGTTTCTCTCATATGACCCACCTTTTAACATCTGCAGATCTCTTCTTGAGTATTTGCCTCATTTCTTCTATTAACGGTCAATTTCTTGAGGACAATAATATTTTTAAGTTTCATTGTTTCTTTTGTTCGCCGCAGCTTATATTTCACTCTTCAAATTAAAATAACTCACTGAGAAATATCTGAAAAGCTTTTTTGGATGAAAACATTAATAATATTAGAACTTGGCTAGAGTCAATTTTACTTTGAAACCTCCTCACTTTAATGGATACATGGAACTGATAAATCTTTTTGTGGCTGTCAAAACAAACAAAGCTAGCGTTGTACATTTCCTATTATAACTAAAAGCACTTTGACAGTCTGAAATCAGGTCTATCAATACAGAGAGCAAATGGTGTGTTCACTTTATCAGCACACTTCTGTAAGAATTGAGACATTTCTGAAATACATATCACACATACATATATATCATACTTTATCAACAGAAAAGCTCAAAGTTGATAGAGGTGATGGGTGTAGCCTTGGAGACTGACCATCAGTTGTGATTGTTAGTGTCCTTGTCGGGCGAGCCTACTGCTTACCTGACAGTGTGGAGACCATCTTGTAGTCCCTGAGGGCATCTAGTGGTGCTGGAGTCTGGGTGAGTCCTTGGGTTTTCAAGCAAGTCAAGGGTGTGGGAGCATCTGATGTCCTTGTGTTGGAATCGGTCACGGTAAACCAGAGCCTGATCTCCACACTGGACTGAGCTCTGTGGAGAGATGCATTCCACTGGAGTTACCCATGGCTTTTTTCAGGGGAGACTGCATTGCTTTTGGCAGGGACAGGGCCTTGGTTGGATTCCCCCATCCTGAAAGATGTCTTGCAGTCTCTGTTTGTAGATTGAGTGTTTCATGGGTAAGTGGCTTTTTTTTTTTTTTTTGTAGTAGGCTATAGGTCACCTCTTCCAGGGATTTGATGGGACCTGATGAATGTCCTTTGTCCAAATGTGTGGTGTGGCGCCCAGGCTCTACACCTGGACCTTCCCTCAACCCACTACCTCCATCCTGGCCCTTTTCAGATACCAGTCATCAGCTTCACTCCGTGGAGTTTCTCTCATATGACCCACCTTTTAACATCTGCAGATCTCTTCTTGAGTATTTGCCTCATTTCTTCTATTAACGGTCAATTTCTTGAGGACAATAATATTTTTAAGTTTCATTGTTTCTTTTGTTCGCTGCAGCTTATATTTCACCTCATTCAAAGTATCAAACAATTAATTTTATCCCAAGGAATTTGTGGTCATCTTGCAAACTTGGACTTGAAAGTTAACTTGATGACTCAAGTTTGATGTGGGGTGATTAGCAGAGTTGATAGTGGCTAAGAGCCCAGACTCTGTAGCCAGAGGCCTGGCTCACTAGTGCCTTTACTGGTTGTGTTTCAGTTTCTGCATCTGCACAAATGGGGATCATATGTGAACCTCCTCCATAGGCTTGCATCCTCCTTCAAGGATTAGCCATCCTTGCCATTGTGACTATTACTGTTTTTGTCCTCTTACCTGAGGGCTTTGTGGAGGAGGAAGAGGTGATAATCAGTGGTGTTTGAGATTAGTGAATTTTTAAACTGTTTCATGGGACTGATTTATCTGGGAGTCTTTGCTTATGGCCAGGAAGAGTCCACACCCTTCCCCCTACCTTCTTCTTGTCCTTCAGGACTGGCTGTCCTACAGCTCATTCCTTTGGTGCAAGAGACATGATGTTGCTTTTTACACATAGATTCCTCCTAGCTGCTTGCTTTTGTGAGCAGGCATCTCCTCCGTTAAGAGATTAATCTTAATCCTAAATGATATTTCATGGTCTGAGACTTAAATTTATATATCGCCATCCCGAATAATGTATTGGATTGCATTAAATAGATTGTAGATTAACATGCTACTATAAAACAAGTTGTCAATGCGTTGTTGACAACTCTTAAGTGCAAGTTCATATATTTAACTACATTTGGGGAATATTGAAGTGTTTAGAGCAGCTTAACGGGTTGATGTAAAATTAAGCATCATGTTCTATTTCAGTTTGTGGGGCTAGCCTGAAAAACAATAAAATGGAAGCTTAGGAGAGCAAAGGAGTGTGGAAGAAAATTTGGAGATAAGCCTGGTACCAGGGCAATCCTTCTGGTAGAAGAATGATTCTGCCTCATAAAGGCCACATCGGGTAGTAGTATAAGAATGTCCAGGCACAGCAGTTAAAGAATCCACCTTCCAATGCAAGAAATTCGGGTTTGATCCCCTGGAGAAAGGAATGGCGGTATCCAGTATTCCTGCTGGGGAAATCCTATGGACAGAGGAACTTGGTGGGCTACAGTCCTTGGGATTGCAAAGAGACAGAACCAAGCAGACAGAGACAGGCGGAAGAATGCCCACTTGTTCAGTCTGGTAGCAGCTATTTTGAAACCTCAGAGAGTTTATAATTGAGGAGATGAAACAACCAACACGCTGAAAACAATGGTGAAAAAACGTAAGCCATAGTGTCCTTTAGCACTAAGCTCTGTGAGATGGGTCACTTGCTATAAGAGTTCACAGGAAGAAGAGTCATGTTTAGAGGGGTCAGAAGGATCTCAGAGATGGTGACATTTCCTATAATCCTAGGTAGATGGTTAAAGGGGAGAATGGAAGGAGAGGGTGGGAGGAAGAATGGCAGGTAATAGTGTGCAGGGAGCATGGGAAATTCCTATTGAATGGTTGGGTAGGGCTGAGTAATAACTGAGAGCCAGGCTAGCATTGATCCTAGGATGTGGAACCAGATTGCTTGGGGTTCAAACCCCATCTCCTCTGCTTTCTAGTTGTGTGACCTAGGGAAACTTACTGAACCTCTGTTATTTGGGTTCTCTCATCTGTAAAATGAGAATAACAACAGTACCTACCTTAGGATTGTGGTGGACATGAAATAGGTGTTTGAATAGAGTACTTTGGCTACCTGATGCAAAGAGACAGCTCATTGAAAAGACTCTGATGCTGGGAAAAATAGAAGGCAAAAGGAGAAGTGGACGACAGAGGACAAGATGGTTGGATGGCATCACTGAGTCAATGGACGTGAGTTTGAGCAAGCTCTGGGAGATGGTGAAGGACAGGGAAGCCTGGTGTGCTGCAGTCCATGCGGTCACAGAGAGTTGGCCATGACTGAGCAACTGAACTGAACTGGGGGCAATAGTGGGAGTAGCATTTGACCTCTCATGGTGTTTCAGTTTGCTTCTAGGGTAAGAGATTGGAGTTAGGGAGATAGACCTGGGAGGCTGTTTAAGTCATTTAGGTAGAAGGTAGTGAATCCCAGAGGAAGGAAGGATTCTAAAAAAGGGTAACAGCTTATATATTATTTTTCTTGACTTTTTTCTTACTGTCCTTTGCCTGAGCTGTGGAGAACATCATTATCTATCTCCTGCTGTGGTTTTGTGAACCTTCTTCTAAACAGTACATCCTCAGAGAGAGGTGTGTGTAAACTGGGAATGTGAACCCTGGAAAGTGTGGGCATTTTCTGTCCTCTCTTTCTCTCTTGCTGCACAATGTTTAGACTTTTCACACCTATTCCAAAAACTTCCCCTAAATGTCTTTGGAGCAAATAAAATAAGGGCTGTGAATTATCTGGAGAGAGACCTCAACTTGTGCTTGCTGATAATGTGAGATGAGCAGGCAAAACTCCAGGGTAATTCAGAGCTGTGTTAAAGGGTGTTTGAGATGCAAAGGCTTCTTCACTCAGTGCTGCACGAATGAGATCCTTGTTGGAGATCTGAGCTGCTTACCTAGGTTCAGAGAGAAGGCGAAAAGTGGAAAGTGGCACAGGCTGGTGAAAACATGAGTCAAGGGACAGAAAATATATCTCTGAAGGGAAATCTTGTAAGACTGGTCTGCTTAGGCTAGAGAAGGAATGGACAGAGGGTAAGTTAAATACTGCCATCAAACTGCACATGGTTTTTAAATGTAGAGCTGTGTTTCTTAAAGAGTGCTCTGTGGTAGCCAGATCTTGGGAAGGAGATAGCTTCTGAAGTCCAGTCAGTATTTCTCTGTGGACAACTCACAGAGCACATTAGCATCTTAAAGGGACTGAGGATTTCTGCAGGAAACAGCCCTATTTCTCTTTGAGTAATCTAGAGTATTCCAAACATTTTTGGTTATTTTTCTAACACTTTTGAAAAATGTTGATGTAAGAATTGCTAAGGTGATTAGTCTAAAACAAAAATAAAGGGTTGAGGCATGAGGCCAAACATCGTGGAGATCCTATATTAGAATGCCCTCTTGGGGGAAGGTTGGGTCTTGTATTCATGCTGGGTGAAGAAGAGGAGAGCCAACCACCTGTCAAGGCTAATTTGCTGCTTAAGTTCAGGGCCCACTGCCTATGGTCCTTTCCCAGTCCAGGGACACATAAGGGCTTTCAGACCTAAGCTGTTGGTGGTAGTTGAGGAATGGGGTCATTTAGGTAGAAGGTAGTGAATCCCAGAGGAAGGAAGGATTCTAAAAAAGGGTAACAGCTTATATATTATTTTTCTTGACTTTTTTCTTACTGTCCTTTGCCTGAGCTGTGGAGAACATCATTATCTATCTCCTGCTGTGGTTTTGTGAACCTTCTTCTAAACAGTACATCCTCAGAGAGAGGTGTGTGTAAACTGGGAATGTGAACCCTGGAAAGTGTGGGCATTTTCTGTCCTCTCTTTCTCTCTTGCTGCACAATGTTTAGACTTTTCACACCTATTCCAAAAACTTCCCCTAAATGTCTTTGGAGCAAATAAAATAAGGGCTGTGAATTATCTGGAGAGAGACCTCAACTTGTGCTTGCTGATAATGTGAGATGAGCAGGCAAAACTCCAGGGTAATTCAGAGCTGTGTTAAAGGGCGTTTGAGATGCAAAGGCTTCTTCACTCAGTGCTGCATGAATGAGATCCTTGTTGGAGATCTGAGCTGCTTACCTAGGTTCAGAGAGAAGGCGAAAAGTGGAAAGTGGCACAGGCTGGTGAAAACATGAGTCAAGGGACAGAAAATATATCTCTGAAGGGAAATCTTGTAAGACTGGTCTGCTTAGGCTAGAGAAGGAATGGACAGAGGGTAAGTTAAATACTGCCATCAAACTGCACATGGTTTTTAAATGTAGAGCTGTGTTTCTTAAAGAGTGCTCTGTGGTAGCCAGATCTTGGGAAGGAGATAGCTTCTGAAGTCCAGTCAGTATTTCTCTGTGGACAACTCACAGAGCACATTAGCATCTTAAAGGGACTGAGGATTTCTGCAGGAAACAGCCCTATTTCTCTTTGAGTAATCTAGAGTATTCCAAACATTTTTGGTTATTTTTCTAACACTTTTGAAAAATGTTGATGTAAGAATTGCTAAGGTGATTAGTCTAAAACAAAAATAAAGGGTTGAGGCATGAGGCCAAACATCGTGGAGATCCTATATTAGAATGCCCTCTTGGGGGAAGGTTGGGTCTTGTATTCATGCTGGGTGAAGAAGAGGAGAGAGCCAACCACCTGTCAAGGCTAATTTGCTGCTTAAGTTCAGGGCCCACTGCCTATGGTCCTTTCCCAGTCCAGGGGACACATAAGCTGAGTGTTGCGGACTTCACTTTCAGACCTAAGCTGTTGGTGGTTGGAGAAACTTGATAAGGACTGGTCTCAGTAGCAGGAGATGGGATGTATGATCCTTGAAACTGGCCAAGGAGTGACAGGCACAGACCTGGCCACTGGACAGGAGGCCCATGGTAACTTGCTGACACAGAATGCAGATCTGTTCTGTCACAAGCAGCCAACGCAGCGTTGGGATTAGATGGTCCAGGGCCTGCGGTCTCCTATGCGCCTTAGGAAGTTAAAGAGCTGGAATACGGGAGAAATGTTCCCAGCCTATGGTGCCTTCATCAAGTATGCCTCTACTGTCGCCATTCTTGGTTAAGACAGTTTTCTTCACTCGTATTCTCCTTCCTTCTGTCCTTCCTCACTCTGCTTCCTCCCTTCTTTTTCACACTCTCTTTGTCCTACTCTTTCCTCCCCATCCTCCACTTCCCATTCTCCTATTTCTTTTTTTAAGGAGAAAGCAAAGTGTGCCTGCTCTGTCATTGTAGTCCCCCGACATGTATATGTATATGTATATGTTTACTTTTTGCCAAGAGAGATGTACACCTTATTCTTTTGATCCTAGGAGAATGTTTTTCTTTTCTTAAGTTGTAAATGACCTCTTCCCTTCTCCCTTACTCTCTTCTCATCCCCCTTGGAATGTGTATCTGAGTGTCTCGCTCCCTGTAGACTGTTCTGAAGTCCAGTCAGTATTTCTCTGTGGACAACTCACAGAGCACATTAGCATCTTAAAGGGACTGAGGATTTCTGCAGGAAACAGCCCTATTTCTCTTTGAGTAATCTAGAGTATTCCAAACATTTTTGGTTATTTTTCTAACACTTTTGAAAAATGTTGATGTAAGAATTGCTAAGGTGATTAGTCTAAAACAAAAATAAAGGGTTGAGGCATGAGGCCAAACATCGTGGAGATCCTATATTAGAATGCCCTCTTGGGGGAAGGTTGGGTCTTGTATTCATGCTGGGTGAAGAAGAGGAGAGAGCCAACCACCTGTCAAGGCTAATTTGCTGCTTAAGTTCAGGGCCCACTGCCTATGGTCCTTTCCCAGTCCAGGGGACACATAAGCTGAGTGTTGCGGACTTCACTTTCAGACCTAAGCTGTTGGTGGTTGGAGAAACTTGATAAGGACTGGTCTCAGTAGCAGGAGATGGGATGTATGATCCTTGAAACTGGCCAAGGAGTGACAGGCACAGACCTGGCCACTGGACAGGAGGCCCATGGTAACTTGCTGACACAGAATGCAGATCTGTTCTGTCACAAGCAGCCAACGCAGCGTTGGGATTAGATGGTCCAGGGCCTGCGGTCTCCTATGCGCCTTAGGAAGTTAAAGAGCTGGAATACGGGAGAAATGTTCCCAGCCTATGGTGCCTTCATCAAGTATGCCTCTACTTTCGCCATTTTTGTTTAAGACAGTTTTCTTCACTTCGTATTCTCCTTCCTTCTGTCCTTCCTCACTCTGCTTCCTCCCTTCTTTTTCACACTCTCTTTGTCCTACTCTTTCCTCCCCATCCTCCACTTCCCATTCTCCTATTTCTTTTTTTAAGGAGAAAGCAAAGTGTGCCTGCTCTGTCATTGTAGTCCCCCGACATGTATATGTATATGTATATGTTTACTTTTTGCCAAGAGAGATGTACACCTTATTCTTTTGATCCTAGGAGAATGTTTTTCTTTTCTTAAGTTGTAAATGACCTCTTCCCTTCTCCCTTACTCTCTTCTCATCCCCCTTGGAATGTGTATCTGAGTGTCTCGCTCCCTTGTACACCTCTTTGTCTCTTTCTTTCTTTCTCTCACTACACACACACGCACACACACACAATATCTTGAAGGCTGGAAGACACAGGATGCACCTTTTGTGTTTCATTTATTGTACCATATTACACACATCTGTAATTATATTACTCTTAAAATAAAGCCTTCATCCACTGTTAACATCTTTTGATGTCCGTTCCCTGCTGACTCTATTTTTTCTTGTTCCCACTTTACGTTAATGTGAAGAGACAGTTGAGTAAATGCACAATGAACTTCAAAACCTAGTAATTGTTTTTCAGAAAGAATGAAACTTGCGAATTAGATATGGATTGTAAAAGAACACCAGGGCTGATTAGTGTTCGTGAGGGGCGCCTGCCGGACGGCTCTGACACCTGCCTGCCAGCTCTCGCCACAAGTGCCACCACTGATGCCTCTGTTCTGCCCATCACAGGACGGGGGGAGCAGCACTGGGTGGGAGTTGAAAGACTCGGCAGTGAACCACCTTGTCAGGCTTGGCAGTTCACGGGACGCCTGACATAAAAGGCAGCGAGAAACAAAGATGAGTTGCATCCATTTTTACAAGCAAACTCAAGTTATCTGTAAAAATGAAATAATATAATAAGTTTTTGTTTTTTAAAGAGAGGATGAACGAGCATTGAAGGTGTTCACCACAGGGTTTTTTTTTTTTTTGAAGGTTGTGGAGATAATGAGATTTTTGAGACTTGAGGGAGGAAAAGAATTCACAAGCCAAGTTTCAAGCTGCTGAAAAATTGCTTTTAGGAAAGGGAAAAAAAAAAAGCCCCTTTTCCATGCTAACCATCTGCTTGCATCTTGTTTACTGCCCAGAGTGCCAGTTTGTGCTTATTAATCATGCTTACACAGTATCTTAATTACTCCCTGTGTAGCTGCTCTGTCTTGAACTCAGAAGTTGACCTTTCTCTTTTTATTCCTTTAAATCATTAATCATACACAATCAATGCCAGCGGGGCAGAGCCATGGAGAAGGCTACCCAGATTCTCACACCTCACGCCAGTCCCCAGCAGACAGGGGACGCGGAGTGACTGCCTCGCCAGCAGCCGGCTGTATCTTAATTAATGACTCTGCTGTGCTGAGACTCACGGGCTGGGGAGGCTGCCCCGCCACCGCCCCTCGGCGCTTCTCCCTGCTTCCTCGATGGCTGCCGAGTTTGACTGGTGCCTGCTCGGCTCAGAAACCGTCAAGGCCTCGGCCAGGACTCGACAGTCCCGCTTATCCAGATTTGGACGGATCTGAGCAGAGGCAGAGTGGTGAACTTCTGACAGAAGCTGCTATTTCTTAGCATGAGTGGGAGTTTGCACCAGACCAGTTGCTGCTCCCGCTTTGCCCTGTCTGTCAGTCTTCTGGAAATCCTATTAAAAGGTAGATTTCTGATTCTGGAGGTTGGGCAGGGACCTGAGCGTCTGCACTGTTGACACTCTCCCATGTGACACTCATGCTGCTGCACCGTGGACCACACAGGGAGTAGCAAGGAGTGAGACAAGGGATGACCACTGAGGTCCTCCCTCTAAGCTTGAAGACAGCAGAAGGGAGTAACTTCGAGGAACGTGGTATACGCCCCCATGTCCCCGCTTAGCTTTATCAGTAAGAGTTTGGTGAGTGGAAACTAAAAGAATGGTCGTTGAAGTGACATCCACAACTGAGGTGCCCTTTTCTGGGCAAAGGAAACACACATGAAGTAAAGATTGGCCTTTGCCGTGGAGGGAGGAGTGAAACTGAGACTTTGTTTTTCCTTTTTCATTGAACTTAGTAAGAAAAGTTCCTTAAAAGAGCCAAAAACTATTCCAGAGAAAAAATGAAGTGCTCAAAGCTAAAATAATAGTGATAATAATAATAAAAAAGGGATTGAGGCTTAGGTTTCGTTAGACTGGTTCTCAGTTCCAAGACAGCAGACAAATTACAGGAAAAAATTTCCATTTCCTTTTCAGGAAAGGGAAAAAGCCCCTTTTCCATGCTAACCATCTGCTTGCATCTTGTTTACTGCCCAGAGTGCCAGTTTGTGCTTATTAATCATGCTTACACAGTATCTTAATTACTCCCTGTGTAGCTGCTCTGTCTTGAACTCAGAAGTTGACCTTTCTCTTTTTATTCCTTTAAATCATTAATCATACACAATCAATGCCAGCGGGGCAGAGCCATGGAGAAGGCTACCCAGATTCTCACACCTCACGCCAGTCCCCAGCAGACAGGGGACGCGGAGTGACTGCCTCGCCAGCAGCCGGCTGTATCTTAATTAATGACTCTGCTGTGCTGAGACTCACGGGCTGGGGGAGGCTGCTCTCGCCACCGCCCCTCGGCGCTTCTCCCTGCTTCCTCGATGGCTGCCGAGTTTGACTGGTGCCTGCTCGGCTCAGAAACCGTCAAGGCCTCGGCCAGGACTCGACAGTCCCGCTTATCCAGATTTGGACGGATCTGAGCAGAGGCAGAGTGGTGAACTTCTGACAGAAGCTGCTATTTCTTAGCATGAGTGGGAGTTTGCACCAGACCAGTTGCTGCTCCCGCTTTGCCCTGTCTGTCAGTCTTCTGGAAATCCTATTAAAAGGTAGATTTCTGATTCTGGAGGTTGGGCGGGGACCTGAGCGTCTGCACTGTTGACACTCTCCCATGTGACACTCGTGCTGCTGCACCGTGGACCACACAGGGAGTAGCAAGGAGTGAGACAAGGGATGACCACTGAGGTCCTCCCTCTAAGCTTGAAGACAGCAGAAGGGAGTAACCTCGAGGAACGTGGTATACGCCCCCATGTCCCCGCTTAGCTTTATCAGTAAGAGTTTGGTGAGTGGAAACTAAAAGAATGGTCGTTGAAGTGACATCCACAACTGAGGTGCCCTTTTCTGGGCAAAGGAAACACACATGAAGTAAAGATTGGCCTTTGCCGTGGAGGGAGGAGTGAAACTGAGACTTTGTTTTTCCTTTTTCATTGAACTTAGTAAGAAAAGTTCCTTAAAAGAGCCAAAAACTATTCCAGAGAAAAAATGAAGTGCTCAAAGCTAAAATAATAGTGATAATAATAATAAAAAAGGGATTGAGGCTTAGGTTTCGTTAGACTGGTTCTCAGTTCCAAGACAGCAGACAAATTACAGGATATGAAAGTAATTTTGTTCCCCCGACCCTGTTTTTTCAGCCTCCTAAGTAGGATGGGAAACCTGGAGATAAGAAATGGAGGAGAAAACATAAATTGAGGGTGTCTTCTTTTTTGCCAGGTTGACTGCTCTAATTTTAAAGGAGAGGAATTTAGCATCTCTGGCAAAATAGGCTGAAATTCTACTCCCTGTCATTAATTTTACACGCAAAAGTAGGAAGTTCATGTGCAAGGCTGAATGGCAGTAATATACACCTTAGGATTTGGGTCGGCACTCCTAGCAGTGGTAACATAGGCGTGGAATACATTTGAGACACATTCTAAATAGGACTTAGGGTCTGCATGTGCTCTCACCTAAGGGAGATTCGCTAGATCATATACCGATGCTAAGGGTTTTGCCCTTGGATCCTTTGAAAGGAAATACACATAGAAACACATTATAACTAACATTCATTGTTTTCCATTTCAGCTAATAGTGAGGTGACGATCAGGGTGGGGAGGGACTTGATTAAAATCTTAAGTAAAAGCAACAAATCTGTACTAGTGAAAAATCACCTAATTAATTCAGATAAAAACTTTGTCATTCCACATGCAATAAGTGTACACGGTTAACCGCCTTTATTATTTACATTAAAAATTACTTGTTCGTGAAGTAAAAAAAATCAATTACCCTGAATGAGGTGAATTAAGAAAATATTTCATCAGCATAGCTTGCCTTTTCAACTGGCCGCTGTTCTGGAGTTGCTCACTGATTTATGAAGTGAAAATTTGGTCTTGTCTCTGGTGAGGACGTCCCATAACCTTCCTACATAGTTTTGGTATTTGGGTATGCACAGGGTTTTGGCAGCCTGGCGAGTATCCCGGCCAAGATGACAGAAAGACATAACTCACTTGGATTTGGTAAAGTAATAATTAACTTGAACTTCTGGACATGAAGCATTCTGAGAACTGGAGCTGGGTGCCTTGCACAATCTTGGTCTGCTGTGAAACCCTTTATAGAAGACTCTTCTTGTTCTTGGAACTTCATGCGGACTTGCGAGCAGGCTGATTTAAGTGTTGAGAGCCTGGTTTGGCAAGAGTTGTATTTATGCTTCTCTCTTTAGGCCATGGACCTGACCCCTCCAAGGAAGCCAAGCTATTTTTAGGAGAGGCTATATTGGCATTTTCTGGGAAAACTGGTGGCATTTTTCATTAAGAACTCTTGGAAGAGGAGTTAATGGTGGGTTGAAGCCTCATGAAGATCCTGCTCTGCATCCTCCTCTAGGAAGACTCCAGATTTGCTTTGGTGGGAGACAAGGCCTGCAGGCCTTTTCTGTAGGAAGTAGATGAAAGCCTCTGTCTAACAAAGAGAGATTCTTTGGTTACCAGTATTTAATTTTTCTGGAGGGAGAGTCTGGGAAATCTGCAGTTTTTATAATTGCCCAGGTATTTCTGGAGTTCAGCCACTGTTGAAAACCACAGTGGTACTTCTCACTTTGGTACCTTGCATTCTCTAGTCAGTGTACAAGTCGGGACTCAGTCCATTCAGACTGTAATATTCAAACCCTGAAGATAAAATGATGACCTAAGTAGGGTGTATTCTTGAGACACCCACTGTTTGTGAAGGAAGGTAGTTTCGGGCACCAGATTAACTGCTCTGGGCATGATGTTGCCCACCATGTCCTGTATCTGGACCTCGTGATCCCTGTCTGTTGGCTTGGTCTGTCATTTAGTGCGTGCCTGAGCTGCATTAATCATGTGGTCTCCTGCCCCCTTGTATATCTGATTTCTGGACTCATTTCTGACTCACATTCCCAACAGCATGATGTGAGAGATACCACAGGAACTGTGAAGACTGTTGGAAGCCCCACTCAGAACAAAGTTCAGCACTTGGAAACTGGCCGCTGTTCTGGAGTTGCTACTGATTTCTGAAGTGAAAATTTGGTCTTGTCTCTGGTGAGGACGTCCCATAACCTTCCTACATAGTTTTGGTATTTGGGTATGCACAGGGTTTTGGCAGCCTGGCGAGTATCCCGGCCAAGATGACAGAAAGACATAACTCACTTGGATTTGGTAAAGTAATAATTAACTTGAACTTCTGGACATGAAGCATTCTGAGAACTGGAGCTGGGTGCCTTGCACAATCTTGGTCTGCTGTGAAACCCTTTATAGAAGACTCTTCTTGTTCTTGGAACTTCATGCGGACTTGCGAGCAGGCTGATTTAAGTGTTGAGAGCCTGGTTTGGCAAGAGTTGTATTTATGCTTCTCTCTTTAGGCCATGGACCTGACCCCTCCAAGGAAGCCAAGCTATTTTTAGGGAGAGGCTATATTGGCATTTTCTGGGGAAAACTGGTGGCATTTTTTCATTAAGAACTCTTGGAAGAGGAGTTAATGGTGGGTTGAAGCCTCATGAAGATCCTGCTTTGCATCCTCCTCTAGGAAGACTCCAGATTTGCTTTGGTGGGAGACAAGGCCTGCAGGCCTTTTCTGTAGGAAGTAGATGAAAGCCTCTGTCTAACAAAGAGAGATTCTTTGGTTACCAGTATTTAATTTTTCTGGAGGGAGAGTCTGGGAAATCTGCAGTTTTTATAATTGCCCAGGTATTTCTGGAGTTCAGCCACTGTTGAAAACCACAGTGGTACTTCTCACTTTGGTACCTTGCATTCTCTAGTCAGTGTACAAGTCGGGACTCAGTCCATTCAGACTGTAATATTCAAACCCTGAAGATAAAATGATGACCTAAGTAGGGTGTATTCTTGAGACACCCACTGTTTGTGAAGGAAGGTAGTTTCGGGCACCAGATTAACTGCTCTGGGCATGATGTTGCCCACCATGTCCTGTATCTGGACCTCGTGATCCCTGTCTGTTGGCTTGGTCTGTCATTTAGTGCGTGCCTGAGCTGCATTAATCATGTGGTCTCCTGCCCCCTTGTATATCTGATTTCTGGACTCATTTCTGACTCACATTCCCAACAGCATGATGTGAGAGATACCACAGGAAGCATGGAGTCTCAAGTGAAGACTGTTGGGGAAGCCCCACTCAGAACAAAGTTCAGCACTTGGCTTTGCTGCTGGGCTCAGAATATTCTCAGGTGCAGTGTGCACGTCTAAGAGGAGGGTGACATATAGTCTTCCCTACCTGTCTGTTCTCTTGAACTCTCTTTATCAGGGACCCTGCTGTGGGTCAAATAATTCATAAAGTATATTTTGGCCAATGCTATTCTAACCTCTGGGATGTGGTCCAGCCTCCACTGTAGATAATGCAGCTGTTTTTATGCTGGGTCTAGACTGCTGACTCATGGCTTCTGTCCCTGAGCTGGCTGGCTTCTGTGTGTCTCCCTCTCCTCTACAAGCCCTGGTTATCTGCCACTGGAATTCCAACCCATGCACCATCTCCCCTTCCAATACTGACAGTGATGTACCTCAAGTGACAGAAACCTCTCCATTCTCACTCTTGCAGAGCTGGCTATTGGCATCATTTATTCATTAACACTGAGCAAACCCCTCTATTTGGTGCTGGTGAAAGTGAAGGTCACTCAGTTGTGTCTGACTCTTTGCAACCCATGGACAAGCCATGGAATTCCCTAGGGAGGAATACTGGAGTGGGTAGCCTTTCCCTTCTCCAGGGGATTATCCCAACCCAGGAGTCAAAACCAGGTCTCCCATATTGCAGGTGGATTCTTTACCTTCTGAGCCACCAGGGAAACCATTGGGTGCTGAGAGGAGTTGCCTTCAGTTCTGCAGGTGTTTATATTGAGTACCAACTATATGTCAGGCACTGGGCTTGGTGCTAGCAAAGTTGGGTGATACTCTGACTTTCCTAAAGGAACAGATATTCTGAGAGCATAGTGATCTTGAACCCATATCACACTATGCTCTGTAATGTGGGAGGAGGGCTTTGGAAGCAAGAAGCACCAAGGGCTTATAGGAGCTCCCACTTAGGGCACTAACCCAAGCTGAGTGCATCAGGGAAATCTACATGAAGGAGGTGATTCCTGAGCTAGGGTTTGAAGGATGAATTGGAGAAACTAACAGAAGAAATGAGGGACAGGAGTTTTTTTTTATTATTATTATTTAGAGCAAAGGATACAGAAAGGCAAAAATGCCTGCAGCACTATGGCAGGATAAAACAAACCTGAAGGCAGCTACCTGATTTTGATAAAACGGGGTATACCCACTGAAAGTTTACCTGAATGCCTAGAAAAAAGAATTTGTTGTTTTTGTTCAGTCACTAAGTCGTGTCTGACTCTTCAACTTCGTGGACTGCAGCATGCCAAGCTTCCTTGTCCTTCACCATCTCTCAGAGTTTGCTCATATTCATGTCCATTGTCAGTGATGCCATCCGACCATCTCATCCTCTGTCTTCTCCTTCTCCTTCTCCTTCTCCCCTCAGTTTTTCCCCACATCAAGGTCCTTTCCAAGTTATCTCTTCTTATCAGGTGGCCAAAGTATTGGAGCTTCACCGTCACTACTTCCAGTGAGTATTGATTTCCTTTAGAATTGACTGATTTGATCTCCTTTTAGAAGAATTTGATCTCAAGAGTCTTCTCCAGCACCACAGAAAAAAGTATATTCAAATATAATTTTTTTGAGTGTCTACTACTTGGCAGAGAATTTTTTTGGGAAAATGTGGATAGTGGAACTACTAGCAGAGGAAATAAGAAAATGGAGCAGACCCAGCACGTCGTGGAGATCTAGAAGTTATTTCCAATTTCCAGATATGGAAACTGAGGCTCAGACATATTCAGTTATTTCCCTACAGTCACCCAACTCCTGCTTACTAGAGCTAGAGTTGAACTGAAACCTGGATTTATTTAAGAAGTCTCTGTAGAGAAAAGGAATTTTGACCTGGGATTTGACCGAGCAAATTTTTATTTGGCACTTTATGGCATAGTTTCTTTTTGTGCCAAGTTTTGAAGTTTCTGATGTCAGTCTTGAAATTCTGGCCTCTTAGAATATGAGAGACCTTTGAAATTTCTGTACAGATAGGGGATCTGAGGCCCAGGGCAGACAGGTGATTTGTCCCAGCAGAGTAATGGGACAGGTGGGCCTGGAACATGACTAACATAATACACTGGTGGTCTTTCAACTTTGATGTGCCATTTCATTGGCAGGAGGTATTGTCCTCAAGTTACCTGCCCCCCCATCCCCAAATATGTTGGTTCTTCATACTAGAACCATTGTAAGATCCTGTGGTTAAAATGATTTCACCTTGTTCATGAGAAATTGACCAAAATCCCAAAGTTTTGAAAACAAAGTTTTAAAAATAAACTTTCCTGGACTAATTTGGAACAAAGTCTGATTTGAAGAGATGTGAAACCATGATGTTGATTTTATATCATTTTTTCGTGTCAGGAAAAATGTGAAAGACTTTGAAACTGGCAACCCCCAGATTCCTGGGTGTTTTGTCTAGGAGGTCCTTCTCTACTAGCTATGCCTTTCCTTGTTGTCTTTGATCTGTAAGTTGTAGGAAACTGATAATAATGCAGATCATTCTTTTCCACAGAAATACAAATGAATTGTGTCCCATATTATGCAGTTGCCTATTGCTTTGTGAATATAAATTTTGTATTTGTAAATTCATTTTAGCATTCCTGATTGCCTATATATGTATGGCACTTGGAATTTTACTTTGAATGGATGGAACATCTTACTAGTTAATTATTTCATTTAATATTTCACATGTGTTCATATTATATTTATGAGTTATGATTGCACATTATTTTAAAAATTCTTTTTACAGTATTAATATCTCTCATTTTAGAAATATGAATACCTGATAAGACTGTTAGCTTATACTGTTAGTTTATATTGTATATAAATTATATTACCTTTCTAAAATCTGAGAAAAACTTCAATTGACATATATACACACAGATGTATATTTGTGTATGTGTATATCTGTATATGTATAAATATCAGTTATATATAGTTCTTTATGTAATTTATATACACTTACATATATTTCTATATATACAGTCTCCAGAAGGATTACAGACAGTTTATAAACCTGTAGTACTTAACTCCTTTTGTTATTGTTTTCCTGGTGACAGTTAATTCAGTCACAGTTTGCTAAACAGTTTGAGAAATTAAGATCTAATTGAAATGGAAAAATCTTTAAGAAAATTTTTGTTGGAATATAGTTAATTTACAGTGTTGTGTTAGGTTCATGAAAGTATCCAGTCTCAAGTTACCTGCCCCCATCCCAAATATTGTTCTTCCTGCCCCATCCAAATTGTTGGTTCTTCATACTAGAACCATTGTAAGATCCTGTGGTTAAAATGATTTCACCTTGTTCATGAGAAATTGACCAAAATCCCAAAGTTTTGAAAACAAAGTTTTAAAAATAAACTTTCCTGGACTAATTTGGAACAAAGTCTGATTTGAAGAGATGTGAAACCATGATGTTGATTTTATATCATTTTTTCGTGTCAGGAAAAATGTGAAAGACTTTGAAACTGGCAACCCCCAGATTCCTGGGTGTTTTGTCTAGGAGGTCCTTCTCTACTAGCTATGCCTTTCCTTGTTGTCTTTGATCTGTAAGTTGTAGGAAACTGATAATAATGCAGATCATTCTTTTCCACAGAAATACAAATGAATTGTGTCCCATATTATGCAGTTGCCTATTGCTTTGTGAATATAAATTTTGTATTTGTAAATTCATTTTAGCATTCCTGATTGCCTATATATGTATGGCACTTGGAATTTTACTTTGAATGGATGGAACATCTTACTAGTTAATTATTTCATTTAATATTTCACATGTGTTCATATTATATTTATGAGTTATGATTGCACATTATTTTAAAAATTCTTTTTACAGTATTAATATCTCTCATTTTAGAAATATGAATACCTGATAAGACTGTTAGCTTATACTGTTAGTTTATATTGTATATAAATTATATTACCTTTCTAAAATCTGAGAAAAACTTCAATTGACATATATACACACAGATGTATATTTGTGTATGTGTATATCTGTATATGTATAAATATCAGTTATATATAGTTCTTTATGTAATTTATATACACTTACATATATTTCTATATATACAGTCTCCAGAAGGATTACAGACAGTTTATAAACCTGTAGTACTTAACTCCTTTTGTTATTGTTTTCCTGGTGACAGTTAATTCAGTCACAGTTTGCTAAACAGTTTGAGAAATTAAGATCTAATTGAAATGGAAAAAATCTTTAAGAAAATTTTTGTTGGAATATAGTTAATTTACAGTGTTGTGTTAGGTTCAGATGTATAGCAAAGCGAATCCATTATGCCTACATATGTATATCCAGTCTTTTTTAGATTATTTTCTCATATAGGCCATTATAGAGTACTGAGTAGAGTTACCTGTCCTACACAATAGGTTTCTGTTAGTTGCCTCTTTTATGCAGAGTAGTGTGTATCTGTCAGTCTTAGTCTCCCAATTTATCCCTCCCCTTTTTATCCCCTTGTACCCATAAGTTTGTTTTCTATGTCTACACCTCTTTCTGTTTTGTAAATAAGTTCATTGGTATTTGAAAAAAATGTTTAATTGTGAATTTTCAGGACACAAGAGGAGTTAAGAGTTATAGCTAAGAGAACAAATTCAGTCAGAATTCAATGTTTGGGTAGACTGTGCTTTTGCCATTTTTAGTTCAATATGATGGTCAGCACATGAAGAATAAGACAAGGGTCGAAACAGGCACCAGGATTGGATAGCAGTACTCTGTGATAGGGTGCTTTTCCAACCAGATAAACGTCATTATGACCTAAACCTGAAATGGTAAAATTCTTACGTCTGTAGCTTCTCAAGAGTATATACATGGCTGGCTTGAGAAATGAATTCTGGTTTAACAAGTCAGTTACACATTAACTGCAGTTGATGGGCTCTTTTCTGGAATGCGGCTGGGATGAGGAGGAACAGGAGTGGTGTGTATGGGTGGGGAAACCTGGGATGCTTTATTCTCCAAGAGGCATAAAACTGTAAGGTGAATGTTCTCTCGATTAGCTGTGTGCTGTAGTATAATATACAGGGCATTAGAAGTAAACATAATGGACAAATGCAGTGTTCATTATCTCTCTTTCCCTTACTGCTGTTCTATATTTGGTAATATTTGTCCTTTTCTAATGATTTTTGTAACCCCACTAAGAATGAGCTTTTAAGAATATAGGTTGCACTGATTGCTTTCACTGAGCGGGGTTTGGTTTGAATTTAAGTGAAGCTCTGCTGCCAGGCTTAGTCTTAGCTGGGCAGGATGTTCACTTCCATTAAGGTAGCTTGATCCATATACAGTCTCCAGAAGGATTACAGACAGTTTATAAACCTGTAGTACTTAACTCCTTTTGTTAAAATTTTTGTTGGAATAATAGTTTAAATTTTAAAACANTGTTGTGTTAGGTTCAGATGTATAGCAAAGCGAATCCATTATGCCTACATATGTATATCCAGTCTTTTTTAGATTATTTTCTCATATAGGCCATTATAGAGTACTGAGTAGAGTTACCTGTCCTACACAATAGGTTTCTGTTAGTTGCCTCTTTTATGCAGAGTAGTGTGTATCTGTCAGTCTTAGTCTCCCAATTTATCCCTCCCCTTTTTATCCCCTTGTACCCATAAGTTTGTTTTCTATGTCTACACCTCTTTCTGTTTTGTAAATAAGTTCATTGGTATTTGAAAAAATGTTTAATTGTGAATTTTCAGGACACAAGAGGAGTTAAGAGTTATAGCTAAGAGAACAAATTCAGTCAGAATTCAATGTTTGGGTAGACTGTGCTTTTGCCATTGTTAGTTCAATATGATGGTCAGCACATGAAGAATAAGACAAGGGTCGAAACAGGCACCAGGATTGGATAGCAGTACTCTGTGATAGGGTGCTTTTCCAACCAGATAAACGTCATTATGACCTAAACCTGAAATGGTAAAATTCTTACGTCTGTAGCTTCTCAAGAGTATATACATGGCTGGCTTGAGAAATGAATTCTGGTTTAACAAGTCAGTTACACATTAACTGCAGTTGATGGGCTCTTTTCTGGAATGCGGCTGGGATGAGGAGGAACAGGAGTGGTGTGTATGGGTGGGGAAACCTGGGATGCTTTATTCTCCAAGAGGCATAAAACTGTAAGGTGAATGTTCTCTCGATTAGCTGTGTGCTGTAGTATAATATACAGGGCATTAGAAGTAAACATAATGGACAAATGCAGTGTTCATTATCTCTCTTTCCCTTACTGCTGTTCTATATTTGGTAATATTTGTCCTTTTCTAATGATTTTTGTAACCCCACTAAGAATGAGCTTTTAAGAATATAGGTTGCACTGATTGCTTTCACTGAGCGGGGTTTGGTTTGAATTTAAGTGAAACTCTGCTGCCAGGCTTAGTCTTAGCTGGGCAGGATGTTCACTTCCATTAAGGGAGCTTGGGAGCCTGTGTTACTTCGAACCAGAGAACTGGAGACATCCATAGAAATGATTTGGTCCAAACGCCTCATTTTCATTACACATGAAAAAACGTTAGTTTCATTTTTAATTGGCATGTCTTTCTGTTCATTCTTTAAAGTAGGATTTTTTCCTGGACTTTGGCCATTAATGCTAGCCTGGGGCAGGCTCGTTAGGAATAGCTGGTCCAGATGAAAGCCCATCCTTCGTCCTTAAAAATGACACCACTACCAATGATAATCACTAACATCAGCACTGCCTCAGCGCACATTTCCTCCATTCCCTTTGCTAATTCTAAAATCAAAATCAAATACACAGAGTGTCTAGGCTTCTCCCAGCACCTTAGAAGCAGCAGGTTCAAATGAAGGATTCCAAAGCTGATCTGTCAAGTGTGTTGACAGACCCACCCAGCCCTTGATACTGGGGATCTGAACCGTTCTTACCTGAATCACTTCCTTTGCGCTAATCCACATGATGCCTTTTATCAGGAGTTTTTACTTTTTGTAAAAGGTTATTTTCCTGAAATAGGCTGGGAGCTGATGGTGGATTGGGTCTCTGTGTTAAGCTTTTTGTACTTCCCATAGTGTCTTGGCAAACACGTTCCCTAGTGGTCATGTGCTGTGAGCCAGTGGAGTTGACTACCTGGGATGTTCTGTTGTGGATTCTTAGCCTTGCCTTGCTGAAAGTGTTCTGTAATTGATGGTCAGAATCCACCACCAGCACAGGCAGGGAAAGTTACGGGCAGCTGCCCTGCTCTGCCAGGCCTTTGCTGGCCACTGGTAAACACTTACAGGCTGGGTCATGATTTATATTCCCATTCTCAGATTTATTTCCAAATGTAAATGCCAGGGAAGCAGAGCTTTTTCTTTCTTTCTTTTTTTCTTGGTGAGCTTTTTCTCACCTTGTGGGTATATCCTAAACTCTTAGAATGGTGTCTTGTGTAAAGTAGGTATGCCATTTAAAAAAGTTCACAAATGAATACTTTTAAGAAAAAATAGGTTGGCACTGATTGCTTTCACTGAGCGGGGTTTGGTTTGAATTTAAGTGAAGCTCTGCTGCCAGGCTTAGTCTTAGCTGGGCAGGATGTTCACTTCCATTAAGGGAGCTTGGGAGCCTGTGTTACTTCGAACCAGAGAACTGGAGACATCCATAGAAATGATTTGGTCCAAACGCCTCATTTTCATTACACATGAAAAAGCGTTAGTTTCATTTTTAATTAGCATGTCTTTCTGTTCATTCTTTAAAGTAGGATTTTTTCCTGGACTTTGGCCATTAATGCTAGCCTGGGGCAGGCTCGTTAGGAATAGCTGGTCCAGATGAAAGCCCATCCTTCGTCCTTAAAAATGACACCACTACCAATGATAATCACTAACATCAGCACTGCCTCAGCGCACATTTCCTCCATTCCCTTTGCTAATTCTAAAATCAAAATCAAATACACAGAGTGTCTAGGCTTCTCCCAGCACCTTAGAAGCAGCAGGTTCAAATGAAGGATTCCAAAGCTGATCTGTCAAGTGTGTTGACAGACCCACCCAGCCCTTGATACTGGGGATCTGAACCGTTCTTACCTGAATCACTTCCTTTGCGCTAATCCACATGATGCCTTTTATCAGGAGTTTTTACTTTTTGTAAAAGGTTATTTTCCTGAAATAGGCTGGGAGCTGATGGTGGATTGGGTCTCTGTGTTAAGCTTTTTGTACTTCCCATAGTGTCTTGGCAAACACGTTCCCTAGTGGTCATGTGCTGTGAGCCAGTGGAGTTGACTACCTGGGATGTTCTGTTGTGGATTCTTAGCCTTGCCTTGCTGAAAGTGTTCTGTAATTGATGGTCAGAATCCACCACCAGCACAGGCAGGGAAAGTTACGGGCAGCTGCCCTGCTCTGCCAGGCCTTTGCTGGCCACTGGTAAACACTTACAGGCTGGGTCATGATTTATATTCCCATTCTCAGATTTATTTCCAAATGTAAATGCCAGGGAAGCAGAGCTTTTTCTTTCTTTCTTTTTTTCTTGGTGAGCTTTTTCTCACCTTGTGGGTATATCCTAAACTCTTAGAATGGTGTCTTGTGTAAAGTAGGTATGCCATTTAAAAAAGTTCACAAATGAATTGCTTAAAGAATAGGAACTTTTAGGGCTTCCCTGGTGGTCCAGTGGGTAGAGTCCACCTTTCAGTGCAGGGGGCACTGGTTTGATCCCTGGCTGGGGAAGATCCTGCGTGCCATGGAGCGGCTGGACCAGTTTGTCCAATTATGAGCCAGCGCTCTGGAGCACATGCGCCCAGAGCCAGTGCTCTGCAATGGGAGGCCCACACAGGCCAAAGAATAAAGATGGATCAAAATAAATCAATAGAAAACCAATAAAAGAGGCCAAAATTAAAAAAAAAATGAATAGGAACTTTTGTACTAAATTTCACTTAATTTTAAATTGGACTTATATTTAGTGATCTATCGATATGCAATTAATAAGATAGATTAAGCTCGAACAGTTAAAGAAAATTTAGGTGAAGACTGGGACAATGGGAATGTGGTAACACCAGAGAAGAAATTGATGTTTTGCTAATGTATTCAACAAATATTTATAATGCATCTAGGGTGACCAGAATTCGGCTTCCTCCTCTGTCTGTAATTATAGTTGACTTCTTTCTCTCCCATCATGTGATTAGGATTAAACTATGAGTCAAGTGTGTAAATGTCTCTTAAGGCACCTAACTGCTCCACCAGTCTATTGACTCTCAAAGATGATGACAAGGAGCCTGCTTTCAGATCCTGGCATTACCCCCCTTCACACTATTTAGCCTCTTAGGTAACATCTGGAATCCCCACAAAGCTGTCTTCTGCTTTGCAGGTCTTTTTATGTATAAACTGGTATCGCCCCTGTTTCTGAGGGTATGGATTTGCTTTTGCTGTGACCCCCCTGTTGGCATTGTGGTCTGTTACCGAAATATGATTAAGGCTGGAGCAGTGCTTTCTTGGAGGATAGATCTTTTTTCTTCTGAGGTTTTTGGGGGAGGTGGATAAGGAAGGAGATGGTGCAATGCCCTTGAGGCCTGTCTTCTCCCTTCACTCTGTGCCCCTGGGAGCCTGGAGAAAGCACGCACCACTTTTCCTGATTTGTGTTTAGACACCAAGGGTTGCATTTCTGAATCCCACAGTGCCACGCCTATTATGTAAAGCCAAATTTTTTTGTGAATTATCACAAACATTGATCTGCCCTTGACAGTGCTTCAGAGTTTTGCAGTAAATCTGCAGACTGATAGCGTTTTCAAGGTGTCAGTTTGTGTCACTTGTAAGCTTCTCTCAGTCAACTGCAGTTTGAAAGGAGTCCAGCATAACTAAAGCATTACTATCTCTTAAACTTGGCTTTAACCTTCAAAGACTAATAATTTATTATTCGGTGTTATGCTTTAGTACTCTTGGTGACAATGTATCATTTTTAATGTTGGAAGCTTGATTTTTGTAATATAAAGACATAAATAGGAGAAAAAGAAAATGATCGCTAAGTACTTTTATGAGTAGCAATCTAAAGTGTGTTCTTGATGCAATTCATCCAACATTTATCTGCATAAATTATGGTAGTTAAAGAAGAGGAGCAGATGAGAAGTATACTTAAGGCCCTTTTTTAGAGCAATATGAAATAGAGCAAAAATTATATTCATTACTTTTTCAAATATAGCAATTCCTTGTTATAGTTTTCGTTCATTGAAAGTAAATGTCGTGTTCGCTAATGAAACATTGTTTGATGTTAACTAGATGTGGTGTAATCATAGAAGCAATATTTGCCTCTTTATAAAACCTCGTCGGTAATGTCCCCACTTTGTCACTGGCCACTTGTTCTCAAAATATCAAGGGTATAAGTGACCTTTAGGAAAGAAAACGCACTCTCCTTTATTAGTGGAAATGAATAACTTGGAATGTGTGTTTACTTTGTAAGCTTTAAAGTGACTTTGAAATGTGCGGGGTCTTTTTTTTTTTTTTCTTTTTGTAAAAGCTAGGGGGCCCGGAGTAGTACAAAGAGAAGAAAGCTTTAAAATCTTCCGTCATCACCTTCCCCTCCCTTTACCCCAGAGCATATCTATTTTCTTTATATTTTAAAAGATAAAATATAAAGAGGGTGGATGTTAGCTGAGCCTATCGTGGAAATAATTTCATAGCATATTAAGTCAGACCATCACACTGTATGTCTTAAACTTATATGGTGATGTATGTCCATTATTTCTCAATCCAACTGGAGAAAAAAGTAATTAGAAAAACATTTCTAGTTTTTGCTTTTTCATTTGCTGCATAAATTTCCTCACTAGGTCCTGCAAGTAATTGTGAGGCATGAAAAAAAAATGTCTACAGCGTGGCTCTGTGAGAGTGTCGCTGGAGTGAAGAATGGTTGCTGAGAACTGGCTCTCTCTTTTTCTCCATCCCTTCTTTTCTCCCTGGTCCCAAGGAGGCCTCTGCGGGGAAAGACAGCCCTTCCTCGAGAGGCTGATTTCTCCAGTTTGATACACTCAGATCAGTAGGTTAGTTCTTTCTCCTCCCTACTTGCCTTAGCCTTGCTTTTTGGATTTATGAGGAACTGAACTCAGGCTAAGCAAGAGGGCAGAAGGCAGAGAGGTAGATGAGTAAGGGGGTACAGTGGTCCCTCTTATAGGTGGGCTTTGTTGCCTATGGTCTGAAAATATTAAATGGAAAGTTGAAGAAATCAGCAATTCATAAGTTGTAAATTGTGTGCCATTCTGAGTAGCGTGATGAAACCTCATGCTGTCCCGCATTATCAAGCCCAGGAAGGAATCACCCTCTGTCCAGCATATTCTACTTGTTAGTTTCTTATTAGCTTTTGGTTATCTGGTTGACTTCCATGGTATGGCATTGCTTGTGTTCAAGTTAGCTTTATGTTGCTTACTAATGGCCCTTAAGCATAAGAATAGTGAGGCTGGCAATCTGGTTACACCAAAGAGAAACTGCCAAGTGCTTCTTCTAAGTGAAAAGGTGAAAAGTTTTGACTTAATGAGGAAAGAAAAAAATATTGTATATTGAGGTCATTAAGATTTATAATAAGAACTGATCTTTCTGTGAAATTGTGAAAAGGGAAAAGACATTCATGCTAATTTTCCTATTGTACCTCAGACTGCAAAACTGAAGACTGAGATGTGTGATAAGTGCTTAGTTAAGATGGAAAAGACATTAAATTTGTGCAGTAAGGTATTTGGGAGAGAGGACAACCACATTCATGTAACTGTTACTACAGTGCAGTTGATCTTGAGCAGCACAAATTTGAAATGTGTAGCTCCACTTAGACATGGAGTTTTTAAATAGTAAATCCTGTAGTACTTGATGATCTGTGATTGGTTGAATCCATGGAAATGGAACTGTAGTAAGGAGGGCTGACTGTAAAGAAGTTATCTGTGAATTTTTTCCTGTGTAGCTGATCTGCTCCCCCAACCCCTGCATTGTTCATGGGGGCCTTGGAGTGTATCCCCCATGGATAAATGGTGACTAATGGACAGAGGAGCCTCATGGGCTACAGTCCACGGGATTCTAAAAGACTGGGACATGACTTAGTGACTAAACAAAAACAACTGTACCTCACAGACCCCAAAGGCAGGAGATGTGGTTGCATTTCCAGTGGGGGGGGTGGGGAACAGAGGCTAGCAAACCAGGATGGACATGGGGGTCCTTTGCCTGCAGGGACTTTGTGACTGTCCTCTATGCTTCTGTTTGCCCCTTTGCCTTTTGCTCTTGTCCCCATAGACCACTGTGTTCCCATTCCATCTTTACATGAACTTTCTTTTTCCATAGAGACTATCTGGGGTTGGAAGTTGTAAATTGTGTGCCATTCTGAGTAGCGTGATGAAACCTCATGCTGTCCCGCATTATCAAGCCCAGGAAGGAATCACCCTCTGTCCAGCATATTCTACTTGTTAGTTTCTTATTAGCTTTTGGTTATCTGGTTGACTTCCATGGTATGGCATTGCTTGTGTTCAAGTTAGCTTTATGTTGCTTACTAATGGCCCTTAAGCATAAGAATAGTGAGGCTGGCAATCTGGTTACACCAAAGAGAAACTGCCAAGTGCTTCTTCTAAGTGAAAAGGTGAAAAGTTTTGACTTAATGAGGAAAGAAAAAAATATTGTATATTGAGGTCATTAAGATTTATAATAAGAACTGATCTTTCTGTGAAATTGTGAAAAGGGAAAAGACATTCATGCTAATTTTCCTATTGTACCTCAGACTGCAAAACTGAAGACTGAGATGTGTGATAAGTGCTTAGTTAAGATGGAAAAGACATTAAATTTGTGCAGTAAGGTATTTGGGAGAGAGGACAACCACATTCATGTAACTGTTACTACAGTGCAGTTGATCTTGAGCAGCACAAATTTGAAATGTGTAGCTCCACTTAGACATGGAGTTTTTAAATAGTAAATCCTGTAGTACTTGATGATCTGTGATTGGTTGAATCCATGGAAATGGAACTGTAGTAAGGAGGGCTGACTGTAAAGAAGTTATCTGTGAATTTTTGCCTGTGTAGCTGATCTGCTCCCCCAACCCCTGCATTGTTCATGGGGGCCTTGGAGTGTATCCCCCATGGATAAATGGTGACTAATGGACAGAGGAGCCTCATGGGCTACAGTCCACGGGATTCTAAAAGACTGGGACATGACTTAGTGACTAAACAAAAACAACTGTACCTCACAGACCCCAAAGGCAGGAGATGTGGTTGCATTTCCAGTGGGGGGGGTGGGGAACAGAGGCTAGCAAACCAGGATGGACATGGGGGTCCTTTGCCTGCAGGGACTTTGTGACTGTCCTCTATGCTTCTGTTTGCCCCTTTGCCTTTTGCTCTTGTCCCCATAGACCACTGTGTTCCCATTCCATCTTTACATGAACTTTCTTTTTCCATAGAGACTATCTGGGGTTGGAACTTCATCCAAAATATTTAGGGGCACAGATCTCATTGGTCTTGCATAGGTGGATTCTCTACCTCTGGTCCTATTATTACGGTGGTGATTGTGGCTTAGGAGGTGATGACGTTCATAGAGTTTGTAGATCAGAGGTTGCCAGGAATACATTTTCGAAGAAGGAGGAATTGAGATGTTTGGCTCTCCAGCATTTGAAAAAAGTTTAAAATTTAAATGAATTATGAGGATCTTCAAACATTCAATAAGGTAGAGAGCACTGTACAATGACACCCCATATTCCCATCAGTTAGCTTAACCACTGAGGGATATTTTGACCCTTCAACTCAAATAATTTTATTGCTGACTGATAAATGAAAGGGTTCTGTTTTAAGTGTATTATGATCCATGGTAATAACTCCATGTGTTGTCTGTAAAGATTATATCACAGCTCTTTTTCCTAAGTTTTCTCTGGCACTGAGAATGTGTTTGAGCCTTTCTTAAATAAAATGTGCCTGTAAGAAAACCCAGTTTTCTGTCTGTCTGTCCTCAAATATTCCTAGCTTGAAGTTCTTTCAGGGCGCGGTTTCACAGGTATTGCTTGTACAATGAAGAGATAATAAAGGTTTAAGAAGTAAGTCATTTTTAAAAAAGACTCTCTTTACTCCATAGCTGCCCTTAGATTCCTTCTCTAGCTAAGTTTGTGTTGCTCACAAGAAAGAACTTTCTAACCTACCCTATTCCTTTATACCCTGGAGAGATCCCTTACTTCATTTGCAGTGGTTCCGTTTTCCTCAGGCTACTCTGGGACTGAAACCTGGAAGAAACCTGCAAGTATCATATGTGTAAGAAATGGATTTCAAGCAAATGGTTTTAACCTTGTTCACGTAATCTGAAAGTATTGTTTTCTTGTATAGTCATCAGGGAAGAATATTTTTATACTGAGATGAGTGGCCTGTTGAGAGCTCCATGGTTTATGCCTGCAGGTGACTTTGTGACTGTCCTCTATGCTTCTGTTTGCCCCTTTGCCTTTTGCTCTTGTCCCCATAGACCACTGTGTTCCCATTCCATCTTTACATGAACTTTCTTTTTCCATAGAGACTATCTGGGGTTGGAACTTCATCCAAAATATTTAGGGGCACAGATCTCATTGGTCTTGCATAGGTGGATTCTCTACCTCTGGTCCTATTATTACGGTGGTGATTGTGGCTTAGGAGGTGATGACGTTCATAGAGTTTGTAGATCAGAGGTTGCCAGGAATACATTTTCGAAGAAGGAGGAATTGAGATGTTTGGCTCTCCAGCATTTGAAAAAAGTTTAAAATTTAAATGAATTATGAGGATCTTCAAACATTCAATAAGGTAGAGAGCACTGTACAATGACACCCCATATTCCCATCAGTTAGCTTAACCACTGAGGGATATTTTGACCCTTCAACTCAAATAATTTTATTGCTGACTGATAAATGAAAGGGTTCTGTTTTAAGTGTATTATGATCCATGGTAATAACTCCATGTGTTGTCTGTAAAGATTATGTCACAGCTCTTTTTCCTAAGTTTTCTCTGGCACTGAGAATGTGTTTGAGCCTTTCTTAAATAAAATGTGCCTGTAAGAAAACCCAGTTTTCTGTCTGTCTGTCCTCAAATATTCCTAGCTTGCAGTTCTTTCAGGGCGCGGTTTCACAGGTATTGCTTGTACAATGAAGAGATAATAAAGGTTTAAGAAGTAAGTCATTTTTAAAAAAAGACTCTCTTTACTCCATAGCTGCCCTTAGATTCCTTCTCTAGCTAAGTTTGTGTTGCTCACAAGAAAGAACTTTCTAACCTACCCTATTCCTTTATACCCTGGAGAGATCCTTTACTTCATTTGCAGTGGTTCCGTTTTCCTCAGGCTACTCTGGGACTGAAACCTGGAAGAAACCTGCAAGTATCATATGTGTAAGAAATGGATTTCAAGCAAATGGTTTTTAACCTTGTTCACGTAATCTGAAAGTATTGTTTTCTTGTATAGTCATCAGGGAAGAATATTTTTATACTGAGATGAGTGGCCTGTTGAGAGCTCCATGGTTTATGCAGATAAGTCTGAACACAGGGGCACCTTAGTAAACAGAAGGTGGCCTTGTTGAGATTTTGCTGGTGACAGTACGGTGTACAGATTCTTTTTTCTTTGTGTTTGTCTGTAAGGCCTGTGTGAAGCCATCAGCTTTCTTCATCAGGGTACAGTTCTTTTCTGTAGAAACCATCAGCTCCAACCACTGGGGCCTTGTGTCCTCTCCTTCACTATGAAGCTTACTTGTATTTTGTTTTTTGTTTCCACCTTTGGCTTCTGATGGTTCCTAGTTCCATTCGGGAGCTGTTTGATTATTCAGACCGTTTGCCTGTAAAGGCTGTAATTGCTTTTAAGAGATTATGATGCCATTATATGAATAGACAGGCAGTAAATACAGTCCACTTCATCCTGTGCTTCCTTGCCATTGGTTTATGGTATGGGACCTGACAGAAAACATGTGCTTCCTTGGTGTATTCTTTTTTTTTTTTTTAAAAGAGTATGTGTGTGCTGGCTTACCAGTTTCATTCAAGGGTGTGTTTTATGGAACCTTTAGAGTGGGCTTGAGGGTTGAAGGTAAGATCACTTGGAGGTATGAGCTGTCATCCAAGCCTCCTTATTTACCTGAAATGTAGATGAAGGAGAATCAGAAAAGTACTTAAGCCTGGCTTGATGGTAGCTTCCAGATAAAACTTTACAAGTCACCTAGTTTAACACCTTCATTTTTTTTTTTTTTTCCAGTTGAATAAATGGGTTGTTGTTGTTCAGTCACTAAGTTGTGTTCGACTGTTTGTGATCCCATGGACTGCAGCACACCAGGCTTCTCTGTCCTGTACTATCTTCCAGCGTTTGCTCAAGTTCATGTCCACTGACTTGGTGATGCTATCTAACCACCTCATCCCCTGCTGCCCCCCTTTCCTTTTTGCATTCAATCTCTCTCAGCATCAGGGACTTTTCTGATGAGTTGGCTCTTAACATCAGGTGGCCAAAGTGCTGGAGCTTTCAGCTGCAAACATATCATGCTTGGTAATGCGTGTCCTGACTGTATCATTTAATAAATACAAATTGTTGAACAATTAAAGCCCTTGCTTGATGCCTGCAGGTCTGGATGTGTTCTGATATTCACGTAAGAGCCGGAGTCTGCCTTTTGGTGGCCCCAGGTTTCAGGGCCAAACATGGGTATAAACCCATGTGTTTTCAAAGGACACTTTGACTCTCAATTCTGTGTTCAAGTGTGATAAATCGCTGAATAGAAATGTGAAGCCAGCTCACACAAGGATAACAAATTGGGTGTAGAACATTTTTTCTCTGCACTCTGACCTTTGGTGTCTGGGGGTGCTACTTGGGGTTGGGACCTCGCTTGGACAGATAGTCAATATTCTTTCTTTATTCCCCTTCCTCAGCTTTTATATAGCTCTTCTTTACAGCTTTCTATTCTGTATCTTGTAGACATTCTTCAACTTCCCATTTGTAGCATTTCCCCCTTGTCTCTTCTTTTCCTTTCTTAGTCCACTGCCAGACACACATTAGGAATGTCATCAGTGTTTTGAGTAACAAATGAAAGGCACTATTACATTCCCTAAAAAAGTCTGGGGATTCAGAAAACAAAAGGATATATGATTTAAAAATCTTAACTGACTTGTCTTCCAGCTTACTGTCTTTGAGAAAATCTATTACATGAATAACATTTTAATGTTGGGACTGGTTTTTCCTTGGATAAATATTCTAAAAATCCCTGCTTTTGTGTGTACATACACATGCAGGCACAACTAGTAGTGTAAGTTTTAAAGAAGATATTATACCAAGCCATTTATTTCATTTGATTAAGCCATTAGAATAAATGGGTTGTTGTTGTTCAGTCACTAAGTTGTGTTCGACTGTTTGTGATCCCATGGACTGCAGCACACCAGGCTTCTCTGTCCTGTACTATCTTCCAGCGTTTGCTCAAGTTCATGTCCACTGACTTGGTGATGCTATCTAACCACCTCATCCCCTGCTGCCCCCCTTTCCTTTTGCATTCAATCTCTCTCAGCATCAGGGGCTTTTCTGATGAGTTGGCTCTTAACATCAGGTGGCCAAAGTGCTGGAGCTTTCAGCTGCAAACATATCATGCTTGGTAATGCGTGTCCTGACTGTATCATTTAATAAATACAAATTGTTGAACAATTAAAGCCCTTGCTTGATGCCTGCAGGTCTGGATGTGTTCTGATATTCACGTAAGAGCCGGAGTCTGCCTTTTGGTGGCCCCAGGTTTCAGGGCCAAACATGGGTATAAACCCATGTGTTTTCAAAGGACACTTTGACTCTCAATTCTGTGTTCAAGTGTGATAAATCGCTGAATAGAAATGTGAAGCCAGCTCACACAAGGATAACAAATTGGGTGTAGAACATTTTTTCTCTGCACTCTGACCTTTGGTGTCTGGGGGTGCTACTTGGGGTTGGGACCTCGCTTGGACAGATAGTCAATATTCTTTCTTTATTCCCCTTCCTCAGCTTTTATATAGCTCTTCTTTACAGCTTTCTATTCTGTATCTTGTAGACATTCTTCAACTTCCCATTTGTAGCATTTCCCCCTTGTCTCTTCTTTTCCTTTCTTAGTCCACTGCCAGACACACATTAGGAATGTCATCAGTGTTTTGAGTAACAAATGAAAGGCACTATTACATTCCCTAAAAAAGTCTGGGGATTCAGAAAACAAAAGGATATATGATTTAAAAATCTTAACTGACTTGTCTTCCAGCTTACTGTCTTTGAGAAAATCTATTACATGAATAACATTTTAATGTTGGGACTGGTTTTTCCTTGGATAAATATTCTAAAAATCCCTGCTTTTTGTGTGTACATACACATGCAGGCACAACTAGTAGTGTAAGTTTTAAAGAAGATATTATACCAAGCCATTTATTTCATTTGATTAAGCCATTAGAAAAGATTAGAGGTGTCTTTAGTTCTGGGGAGATAAGTTGAGCAGGGAATGGATTTCAGAAACATCTGGGCAACATGCACAACACCTTTCTGTTCCCTTATCTTTAAATGCAGCTGTGTGTGTATGTGTGTGTGTTTTATAACAGATGAGAAGGATAAGGTGGGAACAGTGTGTTTGAAAGCTCCAATTTCTTATATCTTATTCAGGTTTCTTCTCATGGCTTCCTCCCGATATATAAATATGTGGTGAAGCTAGAGTTTCATCTTTCCTTTTTTTTTTTTTCTTAGAGAATATTATCTCTATCTAGAAAAGTGTCATCACCCAGTGATTGAATGTTGCAGTTTGAGCTTTCTGTTTTGAATAAAGTTAACCTTAAAGAGGTTCCCCCTGCCTCAGATAATTGTCCCTTCCTGTTCATTTCAGGCACATGACAGTGCTGAGGTTAGTGCCCAAAGGAGGACACTTTTTATGATAAGCAAGGAGGGAATCTTGTGGGTCAGGATTTCCTTGACTTCGTGTCTTTGCTTTTATTAATTCTGTAGAATAGCAGAACTTCTGGGTCATGGGTCTGGGCTCGGTAGGGGGTGCTGCAAGAGGGACGTGACAGCCGGCCAAGGGCTATGTCTAGCACATGGAAGTTTCATCCTGGGTTTTCTCAGGTGACCACGATGATGAGGATGACAGTGATGACATATTCTTTCTCTAAGGGAAGGCCTGGGAAGTCAGTGTGGCAGCCTTTTCCTTTCCACATAATTGTGAGAAATAAATCAGTGTGAGTTTGGTTGCCAGCCTGTGTATTGATCACAGTTTTCAGTCCTTGAAAAAGTCTGGGGATTCAGAAAACAAAAGGATATATGATTTAAAAATCTTAACTGACTTGTCTTCCAGCTTACTGTCTTTGAGAAAATCTATTACATGAATAACATTTTAATGTTGGGACTGGTTTTTCCTTGGATAAATATTCTAAAAATCCCTGCTTTTTGTGTGTACATACACATGCAGGCACAACTAGTAGTGTAAGTTTTAAAGAAGATATTATACCAAGCCATTTATTTCATTTGATTAAGCCATTAGAAAAGATTAGAGGTGTCTTTAGTTCTGGGGAGATAAGTTGAGCAGGGAATGGATTTCAGAAACATCTGGGCAACATGCACAACACCTTTCTGTTCCCTTATCTTTAAATGCAGCTGTGTGTGTATGTGTGTGTGTTTTATAACAGATGAGAAGGATAAGGTGGGAACAGTGTGTTTGAAAGCTCCAATTTCTTATATCTTATTCAGGTTTCTTCTCATGGCTTCCTCCCGATATATAAATATGTGGTGAAGCTAGAGTTTCATCTTTCCTTTTTTTTTTTTTCTTAGAGAATATTATCTCTATCTAGAAAAGTGTCATCACCCAGTGATTGAATGTTGCAGTTTGAGCTTTCTGTTTTGAATAAAGTTAACCTTAAAGAGGTTCCCCCTGCCTCAGATAATTGTCCCTTCCTGTTCATTTCAGGCACATGACAGTGCTGAGGTTAGTGCCCAAAGGAGGACACTTTTTATGATAAGCAAGGAGGGAATCTTGTGGGTCAGGATTTCCTTGACTTCGTGTCTTTGCTTTTATTAATTCTGTAGAATAGCAGAACTTCTGGGTCATGGGTCTGGGCTCGGTAGGGGGTGCTGCAAGAGGGACGTGACAGCCGGCCAAGGGCTATGTCTAGCACATGGAAGTTTCATCCTGGGTTTTCTCAGGTGACCACGATGATGAGGATGACAGTGATGACATATTCTTTCTCTAAGGGAAGGCCTGGGAAGTCAGTGTGGCAGCCTTTTCCTTTCCACATAATTGTGAGAAATAAATCAGTGTGAGTTTGGTTGCCAGCCTGTGTATTGATCACAGTTTTCAGTCCTTGAAAATGCTAGTGAGATCTTATGTTCTTCCTGTTAAATTCAGTAAAGTGGATTTCAGAGGGAGCTATGGAATTCAAATAAAGTCTATTATTTATGGGCAGGGCTGACACAAATGAAAGCAAAGCATTTTGCTTAGAGCAAATACATACTCAACACTGAAAGTGGCAGTGTGTGAGCAGGAGCAGGTCTAAAATAATGTGTTTGTTTCAAACTTATCTCTTAAAGAAGCTGAGACCTTGATCAGTCATCATCTGTACTAGTGGGGAGTCCCGTGTGCCAGTGGGCAGGGTGGACGAGGGACTTGACCCATATTTGCTTCTGGAAGAAAATGTAAAATTCTTCAAAGAGGTCCTTTGAACTAGGATATGTATGCAACCTTAATGGCTTAGATTTTTATAGAGTTAATTTCATAGAGACAGTGTAGAATGATTGTAAGAAGCTGGATCTTCCTGAATTTATGCTGGTTCTGTCACTGACTATCTGCAGTGTTGGACATGCCAGATCTTATTTCTGGGTGGCAGAGGACCCATTTGTGAAATGAGAACGTTGCAACAGGAACTCGTCTTTCAAGTTTAAAAATAAAGAAAAACTCCAGCCTTCACAAAGATGGACATTTTACTCTGTAATTTAGTACACACATTTATTTGTGTGGGTACACGTACTCTGGGTGAGGTACTTTGTTTTTTAAAAAAACTTATTTATTTTAATTGGAGGAGATTTACTTTACAATAGTGTGATGGTTTTAGTCATGTGTCAACATGAATTGGCCATGGGTATACATGTGTTCCGCCTCCCCCCCATATTTTGGTGTTGTCTATTGCACTTTGACCTAGTCCTTTCCTTTCCACTTCATTAAAAAATATATATGATAAGTCATTAAGTTGATTTTGATCATGACCTTCAGTTTTTAGTTTTCTCAGGTGACCACGATGATGAGGATGACAGTGATGACATATTCTTTCTCTAAGGGAAGGCCTGGGAAGTCAGTGTGGCAGCCTTTTCCTTTCCACATAATTGTGAGAAATAAATCAGTGTGAGTTTGGTTGCCAGCCTGTGTATTGATCACAGTTTTCAGTCCTTGAAAATGCTAGTGAGATCTTATGTTCTTCCTGTTAAATTCAGTAAAGTGGATTTCAGAGGGAGCTATGGAATTCAAATAAAGTCTATTATTTATGGGCAGGGCTGACACAAATGAAAGCAAAGCATTTTGCTTAGAGCAAATACATACTCAACACTGAAAGTGGCAGTGTGTGAGCAGGAGCAGGTCTAAAATAATGTGTTTGTTTCAAACTTATCTCTTAAAGAAGCTGAGACCTTGATCAGTCATCATCTGTACTAGTGGGGAGTCCCGTGTGCCAGTGGGCAGGGTGGACGAGGGACTTGACCCATATTTGCTTCTGGAAGAAAATGTAAAATTCTTCAAAGAGGTCCTTTGAACTAGGATATGTATGCAACCTTAATGGCTTAGATTTTTATAGAGTTAATTTCATAGAGACAGTGTAGAATGATTGTAAGAAGCTGGATCTTCCTGAATTTATGCTGGTTCTGTCACTGACTATCTGCAGTGTTGGACATGCCAGATCTTATTTCTGGGTGGCAGAGGACCCATTTGTGAAATGAGAACGTTGCAACAGGAACTCGTCTTTCAAGTTTAAAAATAAAGAAAAACTCCAGCCTTCACAAAGATGGACATTTTACTCTGTAATTTAGTACACACATTTATTTGTGTGGGTACACGTACTCTGGGTGAGGTACTTTGTTTTTTAAAAAAACTTATTTATTTTAATTGGAGGAGATTTACTTTACAATAGTGTGATGGTTTTAGTCATGTGTCAACATGAATTGGCCATGGGTATACATGTGTTCCGCCTCCCCCCCATATTTTGGTGTTGTCTATTGCACTTTGACCTAGTCCTTTCCTTTCCACTTCATTAAAAAATATATATAATAAGTCATTAAGTTGATTTTGATCATGACCTTCAGTTTGCAAAAACAATGTATTTTTGATGTCTCATTCCAGATCATTCTTTCTCTTTCTCTCTCTTTCTTGTAGGCCAGGCATATCAATTTTGTTTTGTGAAACCCTCCTTGGGAGTGTGGGTTATGTCCTTAGAGCCATTTCAAAGTCTAATCACCAAATTTCAGTGTTTTTCTGTCCCCACCTCCACCACTTCCCACAAAATAAGGCACACAGTGGTCCACCGGGATTTCCCTGCTTTATTGGAGGGTGATACAAAGATGGAAAGCTTTGGTAATGTTCAAAGATATATAGACTTTTTCAGGCAAGGGAACATTTTGGTTGCTGTCATTCCCAAGTATGGTGGGGGCATTCAGGCCCTTTGAAAACTTGCTTCTGTTCTGGGAAAAGAATCCCAGGATACTAGTTTTGCCTCCAGGCACAGCTCTCTTTCTGATAAGCACCTGTGCTGGTTCCTGGGTCTGGCCCCATTATTGGACAATGGATTTAGGAATGTGCTTTCTTCTCTCATAACAGGAAGTCTGTTGCCAAGACTCCTGGAGATTCTTCTTAATCTGTGCCTAACCTATATCTAAACAGAAGCTGAATGGAATTGTCGCAAGACAAATTTCTTTCATCAAAAATAGTTTGGATGACAACAATCTCTTGAGATTTCTTCCACTTCTGGCATTTTTTGGTCATTGTTGTCTCCAGTTCGCATCTGATAGTAGGGTCCCTAAAAGACTTCCTTTTTACTCTGAGTTGTTTCTCTCTCTTGGCACTGAGCCACATCACATCAGCTCCCTGAATCAGGCAGACACAAACTCCCTATCACTTCTCATTTCAAAGGCAGCACCTCTTTGGGGCTGCCTCTAGGGCTATCTTTTCTTCCTGGCTCATGATCATGTTTGACTGTGAACCATCACACCTCTTCTGGTTACTATTTTTTGTTTTTGTTGTTGTTGGCAAGATAAGGCATTTTTAACATACTTAATAATAAACATAAAGCCGTTTAGGTAACAGTCTTTACTTAGGGCAATGGCATTTTCTTTTGTCCATATGCTTACTTCTCCTGGTATTTGACAAGGAGAGGGGTCTAGACTATATAGAGAGGGCAGGGAGGAAACTCAGGCCAAGAGCTAGTCTCAGCGCCTCCCAGTATATTTCTCTTACCTCTTTCCCACCACTTACTGAGCACGTAGTATGTTCCAGGTAAAGTGCTGTGTGCTTTTTGCAGATATTATTTCATGGGGAAAGTGGCACCATCCCATTTGTTTTTCCTCCTTGGGAGTGTGGGTTATGTCCTTAGAGCCATTTCAAAGTCTAATCACCAAATTTCAGTGTTTTTCTGACTTCCCACAAAATAAGGCACACAGTGGTCCACGGGATTTCCTGCTTTATTGGAGGGTGATACAAAGATGGAAAGCTTTGGTAATGTTCAAAGATATATAGACTTTTTCAGGCAAGGGAACATTTTGGTTGCTGTCATTCCCAAGTATGGTGGGGGCATTCAGGCCCTTTGAAAACTTGCTTCTGTTCTGGGAAAAGAATCCCAGGATACTAGTTTTGCCTCCAGGCACAGCTCTCTTTCTGATAAGCACCTGTGCTGGTTCCTGGGTCTGGCCCCATTATTGGACAATGGATTTAGGAATGTGCTTTCTTCTCTCATAACAGGAAGTCTGTTGCCAAGACTCCTGGAGATTCTTCTTAATCTGTGCCTAACCTATATCTAAACAGAAGCTGAATGGAATTGTCGCAAGACAAATTTCTTTCATCAAAAATAGTTTGGATGACAACAATCTCTTGAGATTTCTTCCACTTCTGGCATTTTTTGGTCATTGTTGTCTCCAGTTCGCATCTGATAGTAGGGTCCCTAAAAGACTTCCTTTTTACTCTGAGTTGTTTCTCCATCTTAGCACTGAGCCACATCACATCAGCTCCCTGAATCAGGCAGACACAAACTCCCTATCACTTCTCATTTCAAAGGCAGCACCTCTTTGGGGTTGCCTCTAGGGCTATCTTTTCTTCCTGGCTCATGATCATGTTTGACTGTGAACCATCACACCTCTTCTGGTTACTATTTTTTGTTTTTGTTGTTGTTGGCAAGATAAGGCATTTTTAACATACTTAATAATAAACATAAAGCCGTTTAGGTAACAGTCTTTACTTAGGGCAATGGCATTTTCTTTTGTCCATATGCTTACTTCTCCTGGTATTTGACAAGGAGAGGGGTCTAGACTATATAGAGAGGGCAGGGAGGAAACTCAGGCCAAGAGCTAGTCTCAGCGCCTCCCAGTATATTTCTCTTACCTCTTTCCCACCACTTACTGAGCACGTAGTATGTTCCAGGTAAAGTGCTGTGTGCTTTTTGCAGATATTATTTCATGGGGAAAGTGGCACCATCCCTATTTTACAAATAAGTAAGTCCTGAGATGCTACCCACCCAATAAACCAGAAATGAAGCCCATGTAGGACTGAGTCTGTTTTTCACCCTCATTCTCTATTTCTTTTGAATGACTTCTCCCCTAAATAATTTCCCCAAAGGAGTGATTTTCCACACTCCCACCAGCAGAGTTCTGTAATCAAAGGGTGGTTTCAAAAGTAGGTACCAGTTTAAAAAAAATTATAAAAATGTATGTTTATTTATATTGGAACATAATTGATTAACAGTGTTCTTTAGTTTCAGGTGTACAGCACAGTGGTCTGCTTATATGTCTATCTATTCTTTCTGTAATTCTCTTCCCATTTAGGTTATTACAGAGTATCGAGCAGAATTTCCTGTGTGTATTAGGTCCTTGTTGGTTATCCTTTTCTCCAAACTATGGCAGTGGGGTATAGCCCTCCATGTTTTATTTGCCACTTTTGACCCCACCTTGCATCTACACTGGCATCTCTTACTCCATGAAGCCCAAGCTATGAGAGCCTTGAGGTTTTTTCCTGTAGTACCACTGGTCCTGCCTTTACTAATATTTGAATATTTATTGCATTTGAGCCAGTAATAAAAATATCGTGGCATGTTAGCTTTTGCTTTTATCAAATTTATGAGGAACACCAAAAAACTAGGCTGTTTCTGAAATGTATTGGAGAAAAGAAGTGGTTTTGTCTCGAAACTTACTTATTTCCATGGGAATAGTGCCAGTGCCCTAAACGACATGAGGTTTGATTTATTGCAGAATGTTTCATTCCTTCCCAAACTGTGTATATTTGTTAATGACTTAATTTATAGGCTAAGACGAGGCTTAGATATTCTTAGTCTGGACATATCCTAACAGAGGGGCATCATCTGGCTGTCAGATTCCCGTCTGATTTAATTTCCTGACTTGGAAAGAGGGAATATTTTCATGGCTGTTTTTAAAAATGTAGCTGTAGATGTCCTAGGTCAAAAGTCATACAGAGAGATGAATCAAGATTTGAAAGAAAAAAGGCCCGAGGATTTTTAATGGTTGAGCTCTTCTTAGCTGTGTCATTTTTTAACAAGTGACAGTTCACTGAGTCCATGATGTATATTATCCTTTGCATAGAGTAGATTCCTAAAAAATACATGTAGAGAGAATGGTTGTATGAACTGCAGACAGAAATGCTAGCCTCCTTCTGTATACAAAAAATGGTCACTTAAGCCTGGGAAACCTCACATTCCCACGGATTGTTCATATTTGTTTTCTGTTTTGATAAAAAGGTGGTTTCAAAAAAGTAGGTACCAGTTTAAAAATTATAAAAATGTATGTTTATTTATATTGGAACATAATTGATTAACAGTGTTCTTTAGTTTCAGGTGTACAGCACAGTGGTCCGCTTATATGTCTATCTATTCTTTCTGTAATTCTCTTCCCATTTAGGTTATTACAGAGTATCGAGCAGAATTTCCTGTGTGTATTAGGTCCTCGTTGGTTATCCTTTTCTCCAAACTATGGCAGTGGGGTATAGCCCTCCATGTTTTATTTGCCATTTTTGACCCCACCTTGCATCTACACTGGCATCTCTTACTCCATGAAGCCCAAGCTATGAGAGCCTTGAGGTTTTTTCCTGTAGTACCACTGGTCCTGCCTTTACTAATATTTGAATATTTATTGCATTTGAGCCAGTAATAAAAATATCGTGGCATGTTAGCTTTTGCTTTTATCAAATTTATGAGGAACACCAAAAAACTAGGCTGTTTCTGAAATGTATTGGAGAAAAGAAGTGGTTTTGTCTCGAAACTTACTTATTTCCATGGGAATAGTGCCAGTGCCCTAAACGACATGAGGTTTGATTTATTGCAGAATGTTTCATTCCTTCCCAAACTGTGTATATTTGTTAATGACTTAATTTATAGGCTAAGACGAGGCTTAGATATTCTTAGTCTGGACATATCCTAACAGAGGGGCATCATCTGGCTGTCAGATTCCCGTCTGATTTAATTTCCTGACTTGGAAAGAGGGAATATTTTCATGGCTGTTTTTAAAAATGTAGCTGTAGATGTCCTAGGTCAAAAGTCATACAGAGAGATGAATCAAGATTTGAAAGAAAAAAGGCCCGAGGATTTTTAATGGTTGAGCTCTTCTTAGCTGTGTCATTTTTTAACAAGTGACAGTTCACTGAGTCCATGATGTATATTATCCTTTGCATAGAGTAGATTCCTAAAAAATACATGTAGAGAGCATGGTTGTATGAACTGCAGACAGAAATGCTAGCCTCCTTCTGTATACAAAAAATGATCACTTAAGCCTGGGGAAACCTCACATTCCCACGGATTGTTCATATTTGTTTTCTGTTTTGCCCTTCTCTGGTACTGGAGAAGCTGCAGAAATATTGGAAAAACACATAATGATTAACAGTGTGGATTTTGGCTTAGAGTCTTATATTGAGGCCAGCTACCCACTGAGTTAAAACCTCTTCCTAAACTAATAATTGGACTACCCATCCCTCTTCCCTGAGAGGTGGTTTTGTCGGTAGCATTCAGTTTATATATGATAAATGTAGTCAAAACTATGAATGAAGCATAAGGTTATTTTTATCTCCCATATTTATTTTAGCTTCATTGGATGGGAAAATTCAGTGTCATGGAACTAGGTAAATCCATGTTATAAAATGTAGCATTTGTCTCCCAAAGGTAAACTGTTGAAGATGAGACCCACTTAGAAATGGAAGAACAAGTGTCACCCACAAACACGCACATTCATATGTGTGTGTACACATAGGTACACATATATGTGTGTGTACACATAGGTACACATACACTGACCCACAAGTATATACGGAACCACATATACATACACATGCACACACACTTGCCCATGTAAACATATACATATATGTACACCCCATAATTTGTTATCTAAACTAGGATACTTTATTGATAATTATGCCAAGATAATGGATATAGTATTCTTCCAGTCAAAGTGGGATGCATATTCAAGTATTTATATAATACAGTGTCTTCCAGTATGTCAAGAAGCTCTTCAGAAAGATTGATTACTCTGACCCAATGATTTTGCACATTCATTCCTGTAGCATCGTGGTGAGAAGTTGGGTTATCTTCCATTGCAAATTTATAGGCTAAGACGAGGCTTAGATATTCTTAGTCTGGACATATCCTAACAGAGGGGCATCATCTGGCTGTCAGATTCCCGTCTGATTTAATTTCCTGACTTGGAAAGAGGGAATATTTTCATGGCTGTTTTTAAAAATGTAGCTGTAGATGTCCTAGGTCAAAAGTCATACAGAGAGATGAATCAAGATTTGAAAGAAAAAAGGCCCGAGGATTTTTAATGGTTGAGCTCTTCTTAGCTGTGTCATTTTTTAACAAGTGACAGTTCACTGAGTCCATGATGTATATTATCCTTTGCATAGAGTAGATTCCTAAAAAATACATGTAGAGAGAATGGTTGTATGAACTGCAGACAGAAATGCTAGCCTCCTTCTGTATACAAAAAATGATCACTTAAGCCTGGGGAAACCTCACATTCCCACGGATTGTTCATATTTGTTTTCTGTTTTGCCCTTCCCTGGTACTGGAGAAGCTGCAGAAATTTTGGGAAAAAACACATAATGATTAACAGTGTGGATTTTGGCTTAGAGTCTTATATTGAGGCCAGCTACCCACTGAGTTAAAACCTCTTCCTAAACTAATAATTAGACTACCCATCCCTCTTCCCTGAGAGGTGGTTTTGTCGGTAGCATTCAGTTTATATATGATAAATGTAGTCAAAACTATGAATGAAGCATAAGGTTATTTTTATCTCCCATATTTATTTTAGCTTCATTGGATGGGAAAATTCAGTGTCATGGAACTAGGTAAATCCATGTTATAAAATGTAGCATTTGTCTCCCAAAGGTAAACTGTTGAAGATGAGACCCACTTAGAAATGGAAGAACAAGTGTCACCCACAAACACGCACATTCATATGTGTGTGTACACATAGGTACACATATATGTGTGTGTACACATAGGTACACATACACTGACCCACAAGTATATACGGAACCACATATACATACACATGCACACACACTTGCCCATGTAAACATATACATATATGTACACCCCATAATTTGTTATCTAAACTAGGATACTTTATTGATAATTATGCCAAGATAATGGATATAGTATTCTTCCAGTCAAAGTGGGATGCATATTCAAGTATTTATATAATACAGTGTCTTCCAGTATGTCAAGAAGCTCTTCAGAAAGATTGATTACTCTGACCCAATGATTTTGCACATTCATTCCTGTAGCATCGTGGTGAGAAGTTGGGTAAATATTCATGTCCTTTAAAAGAATTAGTCACTTTCTATGGAGATGTTGAAGCTAGTTTTCTGATGATCTCATCTATGGAATTGGCAGCATTAATAACAGATTTGCCCATATCGGTTTTCTCCAGAAGTCTTCGTTGTTTGGAATTTTTATGGAGGCAATTTGATTTTTATTAATATAAGTGATAGAGGAGTTTGGCAACTGGGTACTCCACTGACATGCTGTTTCCTCTTCTTCGTTTACTTTCCCCTTGTTAATGTCATCAGAATGTTGACAGCTGCATAACTCTTTTCAAAGCATTCATAACCTGACAGATATTACAGATATTTGTCATTTTCCTTCCAGTATGTGACAGCTGAAATTAGCTTTCTGCAGTATTGGAGAATAGTGCTGGTGTAACGAGTCCAGTCAAATTTGTATAGCGTTTATTTAATGGATAAGTGAGTTTGAGTCTTGTTGAGGGCTGAGTCCACAATGGGAAGATATGGGGAGGGGATGGAGTAATCCTTTTTTCTTGGGGAACACTAGAAATGCTCTACTGGCAGTAGAGCAGTATCTCATGGAGTTAAGTCTTGGCAGTGAAAGAATCTTTGGGTTCACATCCTGAAATCAGGTCTCTGACACTCAAACCCCTGCCATGCTATCCTTAAGCAGGGTCTTTCTCTGCCAAGTGGAAGCCTCCCCTGGAGATTCAGTCCTTGGGAAAGAGTCCATTATGGCTGTAGGAGGCACTAAGTGTTTGAAACCTATTTTTCACATTGATTCTGAAGCTTCCATCTTGTCATTTCTAACCATTGATACTAATACTCATCTGCTTGGGGTATGAGTCCTGAGTACACATGCACACACACTTGCCCATGTAAACATATACATATATGTACACCCCATAATTTGTTATCTAAACTAGGATACTTTATTGATAATTATGCCAAGATAATGGATATAGTATTCTTCCAGTCAAAGTGGGATGCATATTCAAGTATTTATATAATACAGTGTCTTCCAGTATGTCAAGAAGCTCTTCAGAAAGATTGATTACTCTGACCCAATGATTTTGCACATTCATTCCTGTAGCATCGTGGTGAGAAGTTGGGTAAATATTCATGTCCTTTAAAAGAATTAGTCACTTTCTATGGAGATGTTGAAGCTAGTTTTCTGATGATCTCATCTATGGAATTGGCAGCATTAATAACAGATTTGCCCATATCGGTTTTCTCCAGAAGTCTTCGTTGTTTGGAATTTTTATGGAGGCAATTTGATTTTTATTAATATAAGTGATAGAGGAGTTTGGCAACTGGGTACTCCACTGACATGCTGTTTCCTCTTCTTCGTTTACTTTCCCCTTGTTAATGTCATCAGAATGTTGACAGCTGCATAACTCTTTTCAAAGCATTCATAACCTGACAGATATTACAGATATTTGTCATTTTCCTTCCAGTATGTGACAGCTGAAATTAGCTTTCTGCAGTATTGGAGAATAGTGCTGGTGTAACGAGTCCAGTCAAATTTGTATAGCGTTTATTTAATGGATAAGTGAGTTTGAGTCTTGTTAAGGGCTGAGTCCACAATGGGAAGATATGGGGAGGGGATGGAGTAATCCTTTTTTCTTGGGGAACACTAGAAATGCTCTACTGGCAGTAGAGCAGTATCTCATGGAGTTAAGTCTTGGCAGTGAAAGAATCTTTGGGTTCACATCCTGAAATCAGGTCTCTGACACTCAAACCCCTGCCATGCTATCCTTAAGCAGGGTCTTTCTCTGCCAAGTGGAAGCCTCCCCTGGAGATTCAGTCCTTGGGAAAGAGTCCATTATGGCTGTAGGAGGCACTAAGTGTTTGAAACCTATTTTTCACATTGATTCTGAAGCTTCCATCTTGTCATTTCTAACCATTGATACTAATACTCATCTGCTTGGGGTATGAGTCCTGAACGTAGTTTTTATTCTTTTAAAATAGTGACAAAAATAATGACTAATTTTTATGGATGAAGTTATGTTTTACTGTACTTTGTAGTAATCACTTAAAAAATTTTTTTTAGCCATTTCTATTGATCTTTCATTTATTTATTTTCATCCATCTTTGTTCTTTGGTCTGTATAATCACTTTTATGCATCATCTCATTTAATTCTCACAGTTTTAGAAGATATGCATCATTATTATACATAAATTGAAGAAACTGAGGCTCAGACAAGTTGGAGTCATTTGCTAAAGATTCCTACAACTCATTACTGTCAAATCCAGTATTCCTGTCCAGTTCTGAGGGGCTAAACCAATGCTTTGTGCCATTACCTCTTCTCTCCATCTGTATTCTGGATATGGTCATGGATCTCTCATGGGGTGACAAAACAGTCATTTAGGTGACTTTTCTTGTGAAGTGACATGCACATGTGTGAGCTTTCATTATTATTAGTAATGTCACCATAAACATCATCGAGATCACAAACTACCATTTTCATGGTATCATCTAAACCTGTTTGTTTTATTTTTTCATTCTATTCTCTCCTGTCACCATTTCCCTTCTGATATTTTAAAGAATATTCTTTGTTTCAAAGCCATACTATTTCTGTTTATGTTTTCCATGTCCATAATACTTTCTGTTTCTTTGGAGCTCTGCTGCATGTTCTGTTTTTTACATGTGTGTATGTGTGTATGTGTGTGTGCATGTGTGTGTTTTCAAAAAAACCCCCTCAAAGGCTTCCCTGGTGGTTCAGTGGATAAAAAGTCCGCCTTGCAGTGCAAGGGGCACTGGTTCCATCCCTGGCCAGGGAAGATTCCATGTGCTGCAGAGTGGCTGGACTGCTGCATCCAATTGTAAGCCAGAGATCTAGAGCACATGTGCCCGGGGCTGGTGCTCTGCAACGAGAGAAGCCACTGTAGTGGGAGGCCCACACAGGCCAAAGAATAAAGATGGATGAAAATAAATAAATAAATAAGCAATACAAGAGGCCAAACCCCCCCAAAACCTCAAACTGTCTTAAAAAAGGATTGATGTTGGCTCTCGTGGTAGAGGTGGTGTTAGGTAAGTCATGAGTCAGAAACTCAGTCAAACCAGATCTAAGTGTCCTGTCTCCATTTCTTAGCAGTTCTCACTTAATGAAAGTTTTAATTCATTGCAAGGTGGCTGCACATGGTACCTAAGAGTGTGTATGTCTTGATTCAAAACTAGCAGTAGAGAGAGTTCAGTTCCTGTAGTGATCGAACAAAATTCCCCGTATTGAGTCTTACTGATCTGGTAGGTCCAAGGGGAGTCTGCAATGCACTGAAGGTGTGTTTCCTCCCAGCATTCATAGGTTGAAATCTCAGTCCCCAATGAGGTAATATGAAGAGATAGGGCCTTTGGGAGGTAATTAGGTCATGTAGATGGAGCCCTTGTGGTTGGGATTAGTGCCCGTATAGGTGCCCATAGGGACTTCAGAGAGCTCTCTCCCTCTGCTGTGTGAGAATACAATGAAAAGTCAGCAATGTGCTGTCCATAAGAGGGTCTCATTGGAACCTGGTCATGCTGGCACCCTGATCTTGGACTTGCAGCCTCCAGAACTGTGAGACATCAATATTTGTTTTTGAAGCTCTTCAGACCACCCAGTCTAAATTGGTTATTAAATTGGTTATAAAACACTGAGATAGGGTCGTTCTATCTCTTCAGCCAGTTACTGTGGTCAGAGGAGCAGACTCTGCTGATAAGATTAAGCTGGTTGAGCCCCATTTTGGCATGGGAAAATGGAGTCGATTGCAAACAAACCAAGCTGGGGAAACCTAGGGACATGTTAAGAAAGAGGATAAGGAGAGATGGATAAAGGGAAGATAAGCTAACCACTGTCGAGTTCCTATGACTTGTTTATTGGCTTATTTTATATGTGTATTTTTGGCTACCAAGTCATTTGTAAGTTATAACAGACTGAAAGTTTCTTGAGGACAGGGGCCTTGCAGTGTGGTTTTAGTCTCTTAGTTACTTTACCGCATCTCACTCTCATTATGTAAGAATGTTGAATGATCTTTTTTCTTTGCTAGATAATACTACCTAGAATGAATTAGGCTATAAAGGAAACTATCCACTAATTCTATAAATTACTATGGGAAAGGAGACTTAGGTGGGACAAGGAAGGTAATAATAAAAATTAAAGTTCAATCTTGAATTAACATTTTAGAATAAACCAGAACTCAGATCTAGGGTTTTCCCATTTCTTAGCAGTTCTCACTTAATGAAAGTTTTAATTCATTGCAAGGTGGCTGCACATGGTACCTAAGAGTGTGTATGTCTTGATTCAAAACTAGCAGTAGAGAGAGTTCAGTTCCTGTAGTGATCGAACAAAATTCCCCGTATTGAGTCTTACTGATCTGGTAGGTCCAAGGGGAGTCTGCAATGCACTGAAGGTGTGTTTCCTCCCAGCATTCATAGGTTGAAATCTCAGTCCCCAATGAGGTAATATGAAGAGATAGGGCCTTTGGGAGGTAATTAGGTCATGTAGATGGAGCCCTTGTGGTTGGGATTAGTGCCCGTATAGGTGCCCATAGGGACTTCAGAGAGCTCTCTCCCTCTGCTGTGTGAGAATACAATGAAAAGTCAGCAATGTGCTGTCCATAAGAGGGTCTCATTGGAACCTGGTCATGCTGGCACCCTGATCTTGGACTTGCAGCCTCCAGAACTGTGAGACATCAATATTTGTTTTTGAAGCTCTTCAGACCACCCAGTCTAAATTGGTTATTAAATTGGTTATAAAACACTGAGATAGGGTCGTTCTATCTCTTCAGCCAGTTACTGTGGTCAGAGGAGCAGACTCTGCTGATAAGATTAAGCTGGTTGAGCCCCATTTTGGCATGGGAAAATGGAGTCGATTGCAAACAAACCAAGCTGGGGAAACCTAGGGACATGTTAAGAAAGAGGATAAGGAGAGATGGATAAAGGGAAGATAAGCTAACCACTGTCGAGTTCCTATGACTTGTTTATTGGCTTATTTTATATGTGTATTTTTGGCTACCAAGTCATTTGTAAGTTATAACAGACTGAAAGTTTCTTGAGGACAGGGGCCTTGCAGTGTGGTTTTAGTCTCTTAGTTACTTTACCGCATCTCACTCTCATTATGTAAGAATGTTGAATGATTTTTTTTCTTTGCTAGATAATACTACCTAGAATGAATTAGGCTATAAAGGAAACTATCCACTAATTCTATAAATTACTATGGGAAAGGAGACTTAGGTGGGACAGGAAGGTAATAATATAATTAAAGTTCAAGTCATCATCATAGAATACACCCCCTATTATTCAGGTATAACATAATTACCTGATTGGCTATACCTTGCAATCTTGAATTAACATGTTCGTAGGCACTGAGAGAACATTTTGTTGGGAGAATGTTCCTATCTTCTTAGCATGTTAAATATATTGTTAATGAAATTGGATATTTCAGGCCACTATAGATTTATCATAGGTGATACTGAATGTCAAGAAAGCTATATTAACCTTTTGTTGATTTGAAGTCATTTTATCTTACGCTCAGGAGCCCAATTAACATCGTTGATTTGAGTCATATTCATCAGCCTCAACTTATTTTGTGTTAATATCCTTCAACATTGAGAGAGCTGAAACTGGGCACGGAATTGAGATAGAATGATTTATCTGACCATGAAAAGCATATTTTGTACCATAATCTCATTTTAATGCTCAGTAGTTACATTGTGCCAGATTGCTTTTGATGAAGTAATCTTTTTCTTGTTGGGATTCTTCTTAGACTTTATATTGGTCAGTCATTTCCATAATAATTCTGTAAAAGAAACTACCCCATTTATTTTCTTGCTCATGTTTTTCAGGTTGACTGTGGTTTGGCTACTCTAGACTGGGTGGCTCTGCTCTAGGCAGCAGGGTAGTTGGCCGTGACCCCAGGCTGTGTATCAGCTTCAGTTCTGCTGTGTGTGTGGATTCTGGGGCTCAGGCTTCAGAGTAGAGGATGGGTGAAGCAGGCTCTTCTCCTGGTGGATCAGTGGAATGCAGGAGCCAAGCCACATCATAGTGTGATATGAGCATGCTCGGGGCCTTTGCTCTTATCACATTATTAAATTTCATTAGCCTGAGCAAGTATTATGGCCAAGATCAATATCAACGGAGCAGGGTAATAAACTCTGGAAAGGGAATTTGGACAATAATCCAAAATATTGTGGGCCTCTGGCTTTGGACTGCTTAGGTCAGAATGTTTATGCCATTTATTTCTCCTCTCATCAGTGTGGTATCAGACCAATTCCTTGGCCTAAACTAGGAGGCATGGCTTCTGAAATTCTATGAGAATTCAACTTGTATAAAAAACCACTACCCTAGATTATGAACTTTTAGAGGACAAAGATAGCATCCTATTTTCTGTTAGATCCCAAAGGACAGACACTTAATAGACCCTTAGTATGTATTGTATGAGAGAATGAATGCATAGTTAATGACAATCTTGTCTCCTTTGTAGAACAGTTAAATAAGATTGGAATTGCATGATAGAAATTAAATAAGGGCAAAGCTGTTAGAGTTCAACCTAAAGTTTCAGCCTAAAGAGTGTATTTGTGAGATACACACAAATACATGTATACACACATCTATACACATGTATTTGTGTACATATGTATGTGTGCTTATATGCATGAGCAATGGGAGCCATCAACTTATTTTGTGTTAATATCCTTCAACATTGAGAGAGCTGAAACTGGGCACGGAATTGAGATAGAATGATTTATCTGACCATGAAAAGCATATTTTGTACCATAATCTCATTTTAATGCTCAGTAGTTACATTGTGCCAGATTGCTTTTGATGAAGTAATCTTTTTCTTGTTGGGATTCTTCTTAGACTTTATATTGGTCAGTCATTTCCATAATAATTCTGTAAAAGAAACTACCCCATTTATTTTCTTGCTCATGTTTTTCAGGTTGACTGTGGTTTGGCTACTCTCGACTGGGTGGCTCTGCTCTAGGCAGCAGGGTAGTTGGCCGTGACCCCAGGCTGTGTATCAGCTTCAGTTCTGCTGTGTGTGTGGATTCTGGGGCTCAGGCTTCAGAGTAGAGGATGGGTGAAGCAGGCTCTTCTCCTGGTGGATCAGTGGAATGCAGGAGCCAAGCCACATCATAGTGTGATATGAGCATGCTCGGGGCCTTTGCTCTTATCACATTATTAAATTTCATTAGCCTGAGCAAGTATTATGGCCAAGATCAATATCAACGGAGCAGAGGAATAAACTCTGGAAAGGGAATTTGGACAATAATCCAAAATATTGTGGGCCTCTGGCTTTGGACTGCTTAGGTCAGAATGTTTATGCCATTTATTTCTCCTCTCATCAGTGTGGTATCAGACCAATTCCTTGGCCTAAACTAGGAGGCATGGCTTCTGAAATTCTATGAGAATTCAACTTGTATAAAAAACCACTACCCTAGATTATGAACTTTTAGAGGACAAAGATAGCATCCTATTTTCTGTTAGATCCCAAAGGACAGACACTTAATAGACCCTTAGTATGTATTGTATGAGAGAATGAATGCATAGTTAATGACAATCTTGTCTCCTTTGTAGAACAGTTAAATAAGATTGGAATTGCATGATAGAAATTAAATAAGGGCAAAGCTGTTAGAGTTCAACCTAAAGTTTCAGCCTAAAGAGTGTATTTGTGAGATATACACAAATACATGTATACACACATCTATACACATGTATTTGTGTACATATGTATGTGTGCTTATACATATATAGATGATTGAATGGCATCCCCAACTCAGTGAACATGAGTCTGAGCAAATTCCAGGAGAAAGTGAAGGACAGGGAGGCCTAGCATGCTGCAGTCCATGGGGTTGCAAAGAATCAGACATGGTTTGGCGACTGAACAACAATATGCAGATACTATATATGATGTACTATATATACTTGTATTAGTTTATTAATCTGGTAACCGTGTGAAGAGGAAAATGAATGATCAGAGAAGCTTGATATTTCAAAGGCCAAACCCCTGGACAGATTAGAGGTGAGATTTGAACCTCAGTTCTTGAACTTGAAGTGAAATATTCCAAAATGGGACAGCTTCTCTGAAGCGGCCAGTGAATTTTTATTTGCTTCCTCACAAGGACTTTCCTTTTACCTTGAGCCCAGTGATTTGACTCAGTGCAGCATCAATTCCCCCAGGACTGGCCTGTTAAAAGTGGACACGTGGAACTTAAGGAAAAATGGAGCCAACGGCTGGAGATAGAGGTCTGCTTTCCCTTTCCATTTGAAATTAATGCTCACTGTATAAAAAACATAAAGCATATCCATCCCCAGGGACTTGCCTGACATTTTAAAACTTTCATCTGTTTTAATTCACGACATTGGAAGAGGGGATTTACACGGAGCCGAGCTCCGGTGGTGAGCTGGTGGCTGCATGCATTTCTCTCCTGTCGTGGCGGGTGGCGTGTGCTGTGGGCCCAAACATACTATATAGCTTATTTAACTCCCCCTAAAAACAATAATGGGCCTATTCAGATTTTATCTGTAATTTTACTTTGTTGTTGAGCAGTATTAATAATGCTGTTGTAAAAGCAGGCCAGGGCAGCCCTTCCCGAATTTTCTCTGCTTGGGCTGTAGGATGAATAGCTGCTGGCAAAGCACAAAGGTGAACGTGGGGATGGTCTGCGAGTCAGACCCTCAGCGTAAGTCAGACATGCTGGCCTGGATCGGAGCTGTGTTCATATCACATCTTGCAGATTTGGCAAGGTCTTTAAGAGTCCAGTATTTCAAGTTGGTTTTTATAGAAACTTGCTGTAGAACCGGGCAGGATTAATCACAGCTGAGATATATCACACTTAGTACAGTATTAAATTCTAGCAATGGAACGATGCAAAACCAGTCCATAACCTTATAAGAACTTTGCCTGCTACAGTAATCACAGAGAAATACTGTATATCCAAATTCATGGAGAATAAAATGTCCTGCTCTCTGGTTTTGATGTCGGGCAAGGTTCCTAGGTGGTATTCATTTCCTCTCCTTTCCCTTGCTTGAAAGCTGGCTGAGGCAGGCCTTGGGTCTTCCTGGAGTTTATTACCTTGGTGGACTTGTGGATGGTTACCTGAGAGGACCTTCCTTCAGTCTTGAAAGATTAATGACATATCTGCTATGAGTGTGGAGATTACAAAGTGCCTGTGACTCCCTCCCTCTCCGCAAGGAGCTGCCACTGTGTCCGTAGCAGGCAGGGTTATTGTTCAGTCACTGTCATGTCTGACTCTTTGCAACCTCATGAACTGCAAGCATGCCGTGCTCTCTTGTTCTCCACTGTCTTCCGGAGTTTGCTCAAATTCATGTCCATTGAGTCAGTGATGCTATCTAGTCATCTCATCCTCCTCTCCTCTTTCCACCCCTTCTCCTCTTGCCTTCAGTCTTTCCCAGCATCAGGGTCTGTTCCAGGGAGTCTTCTCTTCACATTGGGTGGCCAGTATTAGAGCTTCAGCCTCAGCTTCAGCATCAGTCCTTCCAAAGAATATTCAGGGTTGATTTCCTTTAGGATTGACTGGTTTGATTTCCTTGCTGTTCAAGTGACTGCCGGGGTCTTTTTCAGCACAGTGTTCAAAAGTATCAATTCTTTGGTACTCAGACTTATTTATGGTCTAGCTCTCACATCCGTACATAATCACTGGAAAAACCATAGCTTTGACTATACGGACCTTTGTCAGCAAAGTAATGGCTCCGCTTTTTAATACAATGTCTAGGTTTGTCATCACTGTCCTAAGGAGCAAACATCTTTTAATTTCATGGCTGCAGTCACCACCAACAGGGAGTTAATTGCAACTATGAGATGACCCTCCCTCACATTTTATAGGTCTTTATGCATCAGATTCTTCCCTGGGGTAAACATGCACATATTTTGATGGGTATCCTTGAAGGATCTTTGGAGATTCATTATTTTATTGTCTGTGCCCCAGAAATACGTTTTACTATTCCAGTTTGGCTGAAATATTTTGTTGGGTAAAGAATCATTAAAATATAAATGAGAGAGCATTGTGAAGAATTAGCAGTCTATTCTCTTCCCCAAAATTATTAGTCAGTGAGAGAAATGGTAAAATAGATTCTCATGAGGGACCATAGAATCTCCTAGAGAAATTTTAATCTGCCCACCTCATTTTTCCAGTAACTGGCATCAAAATGAACTTGACATTTTGTGGCCATTTTAGAGGGGGCTTTCCTTTTACCTAGCTTCCCAGGTGGCACTAGTGATAAAGAGTCTGTCTGCTAATGCAGGATATGTCAGAGATGCTGGTTCCATTCCTGGGTTGGAACGATCTCCTGGAGGAGGAAATGGGACGCCTACTTCCTTATTTTTGCCTGGAGTATCCCAAGGACAGAGGAGCCTGCCTGGTGAATTATGGTCCTTAGTATCATACAGAGTCAGACATGACTGAAGTGACATTTTACTATAGGAAACTATTCCTAAATCTTATAAAAATGAGGAATGCAATATTTTGGAGTTCATTGTGGCCCCCTGACTCAACCTCTTGTCTGTCATTGGGATGCGGAAGCTTATTGAAAGTTCTGTTCCAATCTACAACAAGTGCTTCTTCAGGTTAGTCCAACTTTGCTTTCAAATTGCTTGCAACTTGCTTGCAACATTATGATTTCCACTTTTAATTAGAGATAGAGCTTTTTCCGAGGACTTCAGAACCTACCATATTGAAATGGAAAAGAAAGAATGTGCCAAGAGACAAGAGACATTATTTGGAAGTTAATGGTCCACATGCCCTTCCACAAAAAGGATCCATGAAATATCAGGGTTTGAACCCACTGACCTTGGGCTTTACAGGTCAGGGAGGTTGTTAAAAGCAGCTCAGGAGTCAGAGGAGACACTTGTTCTCATCTCCCCAAGGAGAACACATTCCCTGTTCTCTCCCATGTTCCCTGTTTCTCATTGCTCTGCAAATGTGGCTGGACAACAGTGTTTCTTGACATGCTCCCTCACATTTTATAGGTCTTTATGCATCAGATTCTTCCCTGGGGTAAACATGCACATATTTTGATGGGTATCCTTGAAGGATCTTTGGAGATTCATTATTTTATTGTCTGTGCCCCAGAAATACGTTTTACTATTCCAGTTTGGCTGAAATATTTTGTTGGGTAAAGAATCATTAAAATATAAATGAGAGAGCATTGTGAAGAATTAGCAGTCTATTCTCTTCCCCAAAATTATTAGTCAGTGAGAGAAATGGTAAAATAGATTCTCATGAGGGACCATAGAATCTCCTAGAGAAATTTTAATCTGCCCACCTCATTTTTCCAGTAACTGGCATCAAAATGAACTTGACATTTTGTGGCCATTTTAGAGGGGGCTTTCCTTTTACCTAGCTTCCCAGGTGGCACTAGTGATAAAGAGTCTGTCTGCTAATGCAGGATATGTCAGAGATGCTGGTTCCATTCCTGGGTTGGAACGATCTCCTGGAGGAGGAAATGGGACGCCTACTTCCTTATTTTTGCCTGGAGTATCCCAAGGACAGAGGAGCCTGCCTGGTGAATTATGGTCCTTAGTATCATACAGAGTCAGACATGACTGAAGTGACATTTTACTATAGGAAACTATTCCTAAATCTTATAAAAATGAGGAATGCAATATTTTGGAGTTCATTGTGGCCCCCTGACTCAACCTCTTGTCTGTCATTGGGATGCGGAAGCTTATTGAAAGTTCTGTTCCAATCTACAACCAGTGCTTCTTCAGGTTAGTCCAACTTTGCTTTCAAATTGCTTGCAACTTGCTTGCAACATTATGATTTCCACTTTTAATTAGAGATAGAGCTTTTTCCGAGGACTTCAGAACCTACCATATTGAAATGGAAAAGAAAGAATGTGCCAAGAGACAAGAGACATTATTTGGAAGTTAATGGTCCACATGCCCTTCCACAAAAAGGATCCATGAAATATCAGGGTTTGAACCCACTGACCTTGGGCTTTACAGGTCAGGGAGGTTGTTAAAAGCAGCTCAGGAGTCAGAGGAGACACTTGTTCTCATCTCCCCAAGGAGAACACATTCCCTGTTCTCTCCCATGTTCCCTGTTTCTCATTGCTCTGCAAATGTGGCTGGACAACAGTGTTTCTTGACATGCCCTCTACTTATTTACATAATACACTCCTACCAAACAGTAGCAATTATTTCTTCACTCTTTTCAGTCTTAAAGTTGGATCTTTTCTCCTTATGGTAGTTAAGTGAATCACTTAAATTTAATTTTATAGTCTTTTGAAGTTGAGATAATACACTGATTTTTGCCAGACATAAAACCAGTGCAGTCACGCTCTGCTTCTGAGATTAGTAGCATGCACATAAAGATGCTAATAAATACAATAGAAGGATGCTTTCAGGCATTTTAGCTAGTGGCCTGAAGAAAGTATGCCACACTACTTTTAGAAGTGTTTTGAGAAAAGATACTTCTTCTCCTTGAGAATTCAAATAGGGAGGGGTCTCCGGGCTTCTAAAGGACACTTTTGTCCCCAAGGAGCTCTGTCAATGGTGACCAACATGGGCAGTGGCATTTTAGGTCAGAAATCACATGGCTGGCAGGATTTCATTTGCTCAAGTACTTGGAGAGATACCTCCTTAGAGGAAGAGAATTTCAAGTTGAGTTTCCCAGGCTGCCCCATATATCTTGCCACTCATTATCAATTCATTCATTCATTCATTCATTCTTTCATCCATCTTCCCATAAGTTTGTAGAGAGCCCATTGCTTTCCAGATACTGGGGAGGCAATGTAAATGAGATGTAGCCTCTGGCCTAGGGTCCTGGGAACAGAAAGATGCATAAATGATGTCCACATAATGTGATAAAGGCTTTGATACTAGTATTTACAATATATTTGCAGGGAGTGTATTTGCTAGAACACGTTTGGATAGATTTGCAGAGAAAGGGCAATTTGATTTAGGTCTCATATGAGAGAGTGGAGTATAGAAGATGAATAAGTAATAACAGTCATCACAATAACAAAAATGATAATAATAGTTCATATTTATTCAATCCATCAATCAATTCAGTTGCTCAGTCTTGACTGACTCTTCATGACCCCATGGACTGCTGCACACCAGGCTTCCCTTTCCTTCACCATCTCATGGAGCTTGCTCGAACTCATGTCCATTGACTCAGTGATGCCATCCAACCATTTCTTTCTCCTTTTGCCTTCTATTTTTCCCAGCATCAAGGTCTTTTCCAATGAGTTTTCTCTTCGCATCAGGTGGCCAAAGAATTGGAGTTTCAGCATCAGTCCTTCCAATGAATATTCAGGGTTGATTTCCTTTAGGATTGACTGGTTTGATCTCATAGCAGTCCAAGGGACTCTCAAGAGTGTGTGTTCTCACATTTTCTTTATTCAGTCATCTGTTGATGGACATGTAGCTTGCTTCCATATCTTGACTGTTGGAAGCGGTGGTGCTGTGAACATTGGTATGCATGTGTGTTTTCAAGTTTGTGTTTTTTCTCCTGTTTGAGGGCATTTGTACTTTAATTTGCATTAAAATCAGCTTTTTAAGGGAATTCCCCAGCAGTCCAGTGGTTAGAACTCTGTGCTTCCACCATTGGCAGCTCAGGTTCCATCTCTGGTTGGGGAACTAAGATCCCGCAACTTACATGGCATGACGCCCCCCCCCCACCAAAGAAAAGCATTAAAAATTAGATCAGTTTCTTTAAATATTTTATTTAAAGTTTTGAATAATGAATACATAGTGGATGCTGCACTCACGTGGTCATTTAATGTTTATAGCAAACCTATAGTGTGGGCCCATTATCATCTCTGTTTGACACATGAGGACTTTGAGGCACAGACAGATGGAGACATCTGTTCAAGGCCACATCAGTGTGAAGTAGTAGTGCTGGAATTTGAACCTGAGCAGGCTGGAAAGCTGCAGAAACTTGTCAGCTGAAGGAACAGTGGGGTAGAGAGGTGTGAAAAGGACTGGACTGGGGAGGACAGGAGGCTGGAGAGGCCCTTTTTTCAAATGAGAAGTTTGGATAGATTTGCAGAGAAAGGGCAATTTGATTTAGGTCTCATATGAGAGAGTGGAGTATAGAAGATGAATAAGTAATAACAGTCATCACAATAACAAAAATGATAATAATAGTTCATATTTATTCAATCCATCAATCAATTCAGTTGCTCAGTCTTGACTGACTCTTCATGACCCCATGGACTGCTGCACACCAGGCTTCCCTTTCCTTCACCATCTCATGGAGCTTGCTCGAACTCATGTCCATTGACTCAGTGATGCCATCCAACCATTTCTTTCTCCTTTTGCCTTCTATTTTTCCCAGCATCAAGGTCTTTTCCAATGAGTTTTCTCTTCGCATCAGGTGGCCAAAGAATTGGAGTTTCAGCATCAGTCCTTCCAATGAATATTCAGGGTTGATTTCCTTTAGGATTGACTGGTTTGATCTCATAGCAGTCCAAGGGACTCTCAAGAGTGTGTGTTCTCACATTTTCTTTATTCAGTCATCTGTTGATGGACATGTAGCTTGCTTCCATATCTTGACTGTTGGAAGCAGTGGTGCTGTGAACATTGGTATGCATGTGTGTTTTCAAGTTTGTGTTTTTTCTCCTGTTTGAGGGCATTTGTACTTTAATTTGCATTAAAATCAGCTTTTTAAGGGAATTCCCCAGCAGTCCAGTGGTTAGAGCTCTGTGCTTCCACCATTGGCAGCTCAGGTTCCATCTCTGGTTGGGGAACTAAGATCCCGCAACTTACATGGCATGACCCCCCCCCCCCCACCAAAGAAAAGCATTAAAAATTAGATCAGTTTCTTTAAATATTTTATTTAAAGTTTTGAATAATGAATACATAGTGGATGCTGCACTCACTTGGTCATTTAATGTTTATAGCAAACCTATAGTGTGGGCCCATTATCATCTCTGTTTGACACATGAGGACTTTGAGGCACAGACAGATGGAGACATCTGTTCAAGGCCACATCAGTGTGAAGTAGTAGTGCTGGAATTTGAACCTGAGCAGGCTGGAAAGCTGCAGAAACTTGTCAGCTGAAGGAACAGTGGGGTAGAGAGGTGTGAAAAGGACTGGACTGGGGAGGACAGGAGGCTGGAGAGGCTCCATGGGAGGTGATGTGTTGGTACCATTCAGGTGGATGAGAGAGCTGAGAAGTTTATCGGTGGAAATGTGATAACAGGAGTGTAAAGGCAGAAGAGAGCTGGACTGAGAGGGCCTACTTGGACACTCCACTTGCTCTTCTCTTTAACCATTAGATCTGAACTTAAAAGTGACACTTTCTTGGGCTTCCCTGGTGGTCCAGTGGGTAAAGAGTCTGCCTTGTAGTGCAAAGGGCACCAGCTTGATCCCTGGCCGGGGAAGATCCCACATGCAGAGGAACAGCTGGACCAGTGTGTCCAATTATGAACCAGCACTCTGGAGTGCATGCACCCAGAACTGGTGCTCTACAACGAGAGAGGACACTGAAATGGGAGGTCCACACAGGCCAAAAAATAAAGATGGATGAAAATAAAAGAAGCCAAAATTAAAAAAAAAAATTGCCCCTTTCTCAGGTCCCCGCCAGACTAAGAGCCCCTTAATTTTTTTTTGTTTTTCCTTTATGGTTCTAGTTTATTTACAAAACTTTACCATCTCTGCCTGACCAAGCTGTGAACTCCTTAGAGAAGAGGCTGTATGTGCTCTGGCCACCCTGTGTCCTGAGGTCTGGTACCTGACACAGAGCAGGTGCTCTAGAGATATTTGTTGCCTGGCTAACTGGAGAGTTCCCAGACCCTTAATTTACTTCCCTCATTAATGGTTCTTCTGTTGTTGTTTCTTTTCATAATATCATACTCTCTACATCTTCCGTGAACAAAGTTCCATAACCAGCTGTATAAAGCAAGTGTCCAAACAGTAGAAAAATCTTTCAGCTAAATGAGTATTTTTCCCTCCAGAGGCCTAGCTTCAATCCAACATGTTTGTAATATGAAATCATTTAATGTTTATAGCAAACCTATAGTGTGGGCCCATTATCATCTCTGTTTGACACATGAGGACTTTGAGGCACAGACAGATGGAGACATCTGTTCAAGGCCACATCAGTGTGAAGTAGTAGTGCTGGAATTTGAACCTGAGCAGGCTGGAAAGCTGCAGAAACTTGTCAGCTGAAGGAACAGTGGGGTAGAGAGGTGTGAAAAGGACTGGACTGGGGAGGACAGGAGGCTGGAGAGGCTCCATGGGAGGTGATGTGTTGGTACCATTCAGGTGGATGAGAGAGCTGAGAAGTTTATCGGTGGAAATGTGATAACAGGAGTGTAAAGGCAGAAGAGAGCTGGACTGAGAGGGCCTACTTGGACACTCCACTTGCTCTTCTCTTTAACCATTAGATCTGAACTTAAAAGTGACACTTTCTTGGGCTTCCCTGGTGGTCCAGTGGGTAAAGAGTCTGCCTTGTAGTGCAAAGGGCACCAGCTTGATCCCTGGCCGGGGAAGATCCCACATGCAGAGGAACAGCTGGACCAGTGTGTCCAATTATGAACCAGCACTCTGGAGTGCATGCACCCAGAACTGGTGCTCTACAACGAGAGGGACACTGAAATGGGAGGTCCACACAGGCCAAAAATAAAGATGGATGAAAATAAAAGAAGCCAAAATTAAAAAAAAATTGCCCCTTTCTCAGGTCCCCGCCAGACTAAGAGCCCCTTAATTTTTTTTTGTTTTTCCTTTATGGTTCTAGTTTATTTACAAAACTTTACCATCTCTGCCTGACCAAGCTGTGAACTCCTTAGAGAAGAGGCTGTATGTGCTCTGGCCACCCTGTGTCCTGAGGTCTGGTACCTGACACAGAGCAGGTGCTCTAGAGATATTTGTTGCCTGGCTAACTGGAGAGTTCCCAGACCCTTAATTTACTTCCCTCATTAATGGTTCTTCTGTTGTTGTTTCTTTTCATAATATCATACTCTCTACATCTTCCGTGAACAAAGTTCCATAACCAGCTGTATAAAGCAAGTGTCCAAACAGTAGAAAAATCTTTCAGCTAAATGAGTATTTTTCCCTCCAGAGGCCTAGCTTCAATCCAACATGTTTGTAATATGAAATCACTTCTTGTTCTTAGGTTTTCTTCGCAATGAGCACATCAGGTCATAACTCATAACAAGGCATAGTAAAAATAATTGTTGACTCAGCCTAACTGGAGAAGCGGAGGGTTTGGGGAATTACTCCAAGGTACTAGTTCATCTTAGTGGATTCCTGAGAGGTGGCCAGCAGGGTCTTTCAGGCTGGCACGACTCTCACCAGGCCATCTTTTCTCAGGTCCTTGGTAAGAAAGTCCTTGCTGTTGCGTCTGCCTGCGTGCGAATCATAAATCAGTCTATGAAACACTTGTCCTGCAATGGATTGGGGAGCCCATCTTTGCTTCAGTAATGTGGATTCTTTCCTCCTGGCAGGAGTTCTGGTGTTTGGGTTCTGTGTTGGGGGTGTGTAGGTGGCACACCTGTGGCCTCTCATTCTGAACTGGGATGCTCCCCCCACCACCCGGACTGTGGACCATGCCAGGGCCCTTTCTGAAATGAGTCACTTCATTATCTGCTCAAAGACAGGGTTCTTTCCCAAGGTGAGGGGTTCCCAGTCTGTCATTTTCACCAGACATGATGAATAAGCCGTTGTTGGGGGGGGGGGAATCTTCTGTGCTGATCCTTTCAAAGCCTCATCCCACAAGCTCCAGCCCTTGCAGCCCCTTTGCGTATGAACTTGTGGTGACAGAGCCAGAGAATTTTCACCTTCAGTCCTTGGGCTGAACTGGGTTGATGACTTTCAGTTTTACAGATTTCTTTTTACTTTTTACTATGATTGACATTAGGAAATAGGTTTCCCAGTCTCCCCTGCACACCCCTCTGTGTAGATTTCATAACTGAATGAGAAGTATCACAAAACAGTGCTTATCCTTTTTAAAAATTTTTATTTATTTTTTAACCTAGAGATAGTCGGCTAACTGGAGAGTTCCCAGACCCTTAATTTACTTCCCTCATTAATGGTTCTTCTGTTGTTGTTTCTTTTCATAATATCATACTCTCTACATCTTCCATGAACAAAGTTCCATAACCAGCTGTATAAAGCAAGTGTCCAAACAGTAGAAAAATCTTTCAGCTAAATGAGTATTTTTCCCTCCAGAGGCCTAGCTTCAATCCAACATGTTTGTAATATGAAATCACTTCTTGTTCTTAGGTTTTCTTCGCAATGAGCACATCAGGTCATAACTCATAACAAGGCATAGTAAAAATAATTGTTGACTCAGCCTAACTGGAGAAGCGGAGGGTTTGGGGAATTACTCCAAGGTACTAGTTCATCTTAGTGGATTCCTGAGAGGTGGCCAGCAGGGTCTTTCAGGCTGGCACGACTCTCACCAGGCCATCTTTTCTCAGGTCCTTGGTAAGAAAGTCCTTGCTGTTGCGTCTGCCTGCGTGCGAATCATAAATCAGTCTATGAAACACTTGTCCTGCAATGGATTGGGGAGCCCATCTTTGCTTCAGTAATGTGGATTCTTTCCTCCTGGCAGGAGTTCTGGTGTTTGGGTTCTGTGTTGGGGGTGTGTAGGTGGCACACCTGTGGCCTCTCATTCTGAACTGGGATGCTCCCCCCACCACCCGGACTGTGGACCATGCCAGGGCCCTTTCTGAAATGAGTCACTTCATTATCTGCTCAAAGACAGGGTTCTTTCCCAAGGTGAGGGGTTCCCAGTCTGTCATTTTCACCAGACATGATGAATAAGCCGTTGTTGGGGGGGCGGGGAATCTTCTGTGCTGATCCTTTCAAAGCCTCATCCCACAAGCTCCAGCCCTTGCAGCCCCTTTGCGTATGAACTTGTGGTGACAGAGCCAGAGAATTTTCACCTTCAGTCCTTGGGCTGAACTGGGTTGATGACTTTCAGTTTTTACAGATTTCTTTTTTACTTTTTTACTATGATTGACATTAGGAAATAGGTTTCCCAGTATACCCTGCACACACCTGTGTGTAGATTTCATAACTGAATGAGAAGTATCACAAAACAGTGCTTATCCTTTTTTTAAAAAATTTTTATTTATTTAATTTTTTTGACTATGCTAGATGTTCCTTGCTTCATGGGCTTTTCTCTAGTTGGGACGAGCAGGGGCTACTCTCTAGTTGCAGTGCGTGGGTTTCTTATTGTGGTGGCTTCTCTTATGCATAGTACGGGCTCTAGGACATGCAGGCCTCAGTAGTTGTGGATCCTAGGCTCTAAAGTACAGACTCAGTAGTTGTGGTACATGGCTTAGTTGCTCTGTGGCATGTGGGATCTTCCTGGATCAGGATCAAACTCGTGTCTCCTGCGTTGGCAGGCAGATTCTTTACCCCTGAGCCACCAGGGAAGTCCCAAAACAGTACTTATCCTTGTTGTGTACTCTATTATTTTAAAATGCTAGGACCATCCATCCCAAATTCCCTAACTATCCCTTCTCCCCATCCTTCCCCCGGCCCTGGCAACCATAAGTTTGTTCTCTAAGTCTGAGTCTCTTTCTATAAGTAAGTTCATCTATATAATTTCTTTTTAGATTCTTCTTTGTAAGGGATGTCACATGATACTTTTCTTTGTCCAACTCACTGCACTCAGCATGACAATATCTAGGTCCATCCATATTGCTGCAAATGGCATTATTCCACTATTTTAATGGCTGAATAGTACTCCATTTTATGCATGTACCACATCTTTATTCTTTCTTCTGTTAACGGACATTTAGGTTGCCTTCACACACATTTAAAATGAATTTAAAATGGGTAACCATTCAAATAGATAACCAACAAGGACCGACTATGGAACGCTGCTCAGTGTTCTGTGGTGGCCTGGATGGGAAGGGAATTTGGGGGAAAATGGATACAGGTGTATGTATGGCTGAGTCCCTTTGCTGTTTACCTGAAACAATCACAGCATTGTTTGTTTTGGCTATCCCCAAACACAGAATAAAAAGTTCAAAATATAAATGTACAATTAGAGATAAAAGTGCTAGGAGTGCCCTGGAGTTCAGTGCCATATACAGCTGCATTTTGAAAACCAGTGGTTCCATCTTCCAGCCTTCATGAGATGGGAGATCGACTCTGATATTCTCCTTTTTCTGGAGGAGAGATCCTTCAGTGTGATCTCAGCCTCGCGCAACCAGTGAGTGGCAAAGCTGGGGCTGTAACCCAGGTCTCTTGACTTGGACCCAGCTTTTCTACATAAACAGCTATTACTCAGAACAGCTTCTTTTGCTTTCTCAGTATGTGTTTAGCTTTTCTTTCTGGTTAGGCATAGCGGGGCTAACGAATCGTGTGTAGAAGTTGACACTCCCTACTTTTCTGCCTGGACTCCACCCACACCCTCTCTCCCTTTGCAGGCCCCAGAATGACTTAGCCAGTTTTAAAGCTGTGTGTGTTGTTCCCTCGAGGCAGCATGCCTGTCCCACTGCTCCAGCATGCTCTGTGTGTGTGTGCACAGCACAAAGTGCACTTGGTTCCTGTCCTCAGATAACTTACTCTCGAATTGGGGTGACATAGATGAGCTTCTTTCTCTTCGCAGAAGTGCAAGGGAACAAACACAATTATTAGAAATGTGCTTTGGAGAAGAGGCTCTACCCCAAGATTTTTTTCTCCCTGGTGTTGAGTCAGCTTCCACAGCAAGGAAGCTTGAAGCTGCCATCATGAGAGGAGAGAGAATTGCTGGAGATGTCATCCTTTGTTTGCATTGGGAAGGTCCACCCACCTGGTGTTGGTGCCTTGACCTCCTCCCTTCTCCGTGCACTCTGTCACTTCTCTGCTTTCCCTGGGATCTTTAGGCCCTTCTGGAATTTAAATCTATTTCCTTTTGGTAAGAGGTGGTGCCTGCTAAATATGGATATGACAACTACGTTGTGCAAGCTCATATTAAAAGCACCCCGTATAAACATGCGACAAAATGAGAGAAGATATTTAAAATCTGCCCAGTTCCACCAAATCTGAAAGATGTGCTGTCAGTCCCAGTGGTGTTTCTTCCCTACCCGCCCCCATGGCCCCACCTGTGAGTCCCCAGGCCTCGCTGTCTGGGCCACTGGTGAAGGCACAGAGGAGGGAGAGGAGCAGAGGAGCATGCCTTGCACAGTTCAGAACCCTGAAAAAGAAATAAAATGTACAATTAGAGATAAAAGTGCTAGGAGTGCCCTGGAGTTCAGTGCCATATACAGCTGCATTTTGAAAACCAGTGGTTCCATCTTCCAGCCTTCATGAGATGGGAGATCGACTCTGATATTCTCCTTTTTCTGGAGGAGAGATCCTTCAGTGTGATCTCAGCCTCGCGCAACCAGTGAGTGGCAAAGCTGGGGCTGTAACCCAGGTCTCTTGACTTGGACCCAGCTTTTCTACATAAACAGCTATTACTCAGAACAGCTTCTTTTGCTTTCTCAGTATGTGTTTAGCTTTTCTTTCTGGTTAGGCATAGCGGGGCTAACGAATCGTGTGTAGAAGTTGACACTCCCTACTTTTCTGCCTGGACTCCACCCACACCCTCTCCCTTTGCAGGCCCCAGAATGACTTAGCCAGTTTTAAAGCTGTGTGTGTTGTTCCCTCGAGGCAGCATGCCTGTCCCACTGCTCCAGCATGCTCTGTGTGTGTGTGCACAGCACAAAGTGCACTTGGTTCCTGTCCTCAGATAACTTACTCTCGAATTGGGGTGACATAGATGAGCTTCTTTCTCTTCGCAGAAGTGCAAGGGAACAAACACAATTATTAGAAATGTGCTTTGGAGAAGAGGCTCTACCCCAAGATTTTTTTCTCCCTGGTGTTGAGTCAGCTTCCACAGCAAGGAAGCTTGAAGCTGCCATCATGAGAGGAGAGAGAATTGCTGGAGATGTCATCCTTTGTTTGCATTGGGAAGGTCCACCCACCTGGTGTTGGTGCCTTGACCTCCTCCCTTCTCCGTGCACTCTGTCACTTCTCTGCTTTCCCTGGGATCTTTAGGCCCTTCTGGAATTTAAATCTATTTCCTTTTGGTAAGAGGTGGTGCCTGCTAAATATGGATATGACAACTACGTTGTGCAAGCTCATATTAAAAGCACCCCGTATAAACATGCGACAAAATGAGAGAAGATATTTAAAATCTGCCCAGTTCCACCAAATCTGAAAGATGTGCTGTCAGTCCCAGTGGTGTTTCTTCCCTACCCGCCCCCATGGCCCCACCTGTGAGTCCCCCAGGCCTCGCTGTCTGGGCCACTGGTGAAGGCACAGAGGAGGGGAGAGGAGCAGAGGAGCATGCCTTGTGCAATCAGCACAGCTCTGTCTCCAGAACCCTGAGCCCACAGATGAGGAATTCTTCCCTGATGCAGTATTGCATGGCTTGGGATATCTGCTTTGAATCTGGCACCTGGACCACAGTTATCTGCATATTTAAACTTGTGAGAGCAGAGTGCCCTGAGATGCATTTGCTGGCCTCATTCAGGAGCACTGAGCTGCCTCCTCCTCAGAAATGCAGTAGGCAGCTGCTCTAGCTTTTGCGCATCGCCTCTCCTGTTGGCTGTGTGGTGTGGAGGGACCCCTTTCTGTAATATTGTGCTTTGGCTGGTGTAATTCTGATTTAGAAAAACAGCTTCGCTTGGAGAGAAACATTAATTAGATGCAAAGAGGGAGTTATTTCATTCTTCGGGTGGCGGAGAGTGGGGAGTGAGAGAGAGGAAAAAAAGTACCACAAATAAATTATCTCCTATTTGTGCAATGTTTTATGCTTGTCAGCTGTCTGTTGCCAGAGAACCACAATGTAGCTAAATACTTGTGACACCTTGCCCAATCAAGGTATAGCAAAAGGATGTTATGGGAGCCTCTTTGTGACAACCTATGCTAGTTTACATTAGCTTAACCAATCGCTTTTTCCTCCGTGGTTGGAGAAATTTGTTAAATTAATTCAGTTGCAATTAGCAGATTTATGGGAAAGTACCCTGTTATCCTTTAATTGGAGAGCATAAAACTACAAACTGAATCCGCTGGTTCTATTTGTGTAATAGGCAATCTATCTACGACAAGATTTGATCGATGGAGTCGTATGATGCCCTTGCCTTGTTTTATATTGGCTGTCAGCGCTTAACTGGGACTGAAGTATCTGGGTAACAAAAATTGATATAATGACTTAATGCGCCTTATTCTCTTTGAGCTACATCAGTTTAGAGCACTTCTGAGAGAAAAATGTCTGGAAAATATCAGGGAGTCATTTATCAACCTGTTTTCATTAGCATACTGCCTGGCTCTGGCAAGAATTTGAATAAAAAAAGCAGGATGGTACAATTTATTTCAGGCCCCATATTTCCTGGATGAAAGGAGACTTCTAATAAAAGGAAAATATAGAAAGATGCTTTTTCTAACTCTTTTTCCCCTAACGAAAAGCCCTACTCCTAAAGCTTTATTTATTTATTTTTATTTGTTTGGAGTTTTGCTGTTAATAATATGCTAGGGAACATATTCCTGGGAAGGCATTTAGAAAAGTAATGTAAAATGCATGGTGGTTTTGATACATAGAGAGAAAAATAAACTTAAATGAAGCCACCAAATTACCCAAGTATGTCATGGGTATGTGTCTGTTGGTCTGCCTCTGTTGTGCATGTTTATCTGTTTATGAGCCACAGTTAGAAACAGTGAGCACAGGAGAGTTCTCTGCATAAGTGGCTGTTTTGTAACATGAAAGGATTTCAAAAAGTTAAGATGCAGTGTTTTAAGCTTCCCAGAGTGGGAGCCAAGGGGAAATAGAAACAGATCAAAATGTTTGTATAGTGGGCAAGATGCATTTGGTGTATGGAGTCATTTGTCCTACCCACCATACAGGAATGAGTCCTTTTTTGCATGAAATTTTTATGCATCAGTCAGCTTGCATACAGTGTGCCTAATGTATAAAATAAATTGGTGCATAAATCAGATTAAGAGCAGCATGTTGCCAACTTTCAAATTTGCACACGGGGATTCACTATGCATATGGAGGAATTCCCTTTTTTTTTTCTTTTTTTAAACATCTCTACTAGGGCACAGGGTAACTCTCAGGCAGGCATGGCACACAGGGACATTTTATTCACTCAACTCCCCCACTTCTCACTCCAAATAATGACAGAGGCAGTGTGGTAGTTGTCCGAGCAGTGGTACGGGAGTTTGGTGGAAACCAGCCGTGTATGGAGGGTAGTGACATGATGTTTAGGATACTATTGCCACCGTGTCTATAGCTTCTTGTTTTGGTGAGGAATGGGTGTGCCCGTCGATAGTGATTGATGGTGGAGATGACCAGGTGCCCGTTAGCCACATTGATCTTCATGTAAATTCTCGGACATAATAAGAAGTTATTACCAGATGACAGTCCTGTCTGACTGCTAATTCCTCGGCACATATTTTCATGGGGGAGAGTCACAGCATCTGCTGCCAGGGTGCGGGTTTTCCCCACTGTTTACCTGTTGTAAGTCAGGCCTGCACGTCTGGTACCTGAGAAGTGGCTTCTGGGTAGATGAGAGTCAAGGTCACACTGACCGTTTCTCTGTCAAACAGTCGTGCCGTGGTCAGTCAACAAGACTGAGAGTGTGAGTTGCTTAGAAAAGTAATGTAAAATGCATGGTGGTTTTGATACATAGAGAGAAAAATAAACTTAAATGAAGCCACCAAATTACCCAAGTATGTCATGGGTATGTGTCTGTTGGTCTGCCTCTGTTGTGCATGTTTATCTGTTTATGAGCCACAGTTAGAAACAGTGAGCACAGGAGAGTTCTCTGCATAAGTGGCTGTTTTGTAACATGAAAGGATTTCAAAAAGTTAAGATGCAGTGTTTTAAGCTTCCCAGAGTGGGAGCCAAGGGGAAATAGAAACAGATCAAAATGTTTGTATAGTGGGCAAGATGCATTTGGTGTATGGAGTCATTTGTCCTACCCACCATACAGGAATGAGTCCTTTTTTGCATGAAATTTTTATGCATCAGTCAGCTTGCATACAGTGTGCCTAATGTATAAAATAAATTGGTGCATAAATCAGATTAAGAGCAGCATGTTGCCAACTTTCAAATTTGCACACGGGGATTCACTATGCATATGGAGGAATTCCCTTTTTTTTTTCTTTTTTTAAACATCTCTACTAGGGCACAGGGTAACTCTCAGGCAGGCATGGCACACAGGGACATTTTATTCACTCAACTCCCCCACTTCTCACTCCAAATAATGACAGAGGCAGTGTGGTAGTTGTCCGAGCAGTGGTACGGGAGTTTGGTGGAAACCAGCCGTGTATGGAGGGTAGTGACATGATGTTTAGGATACTATTGCCACCGTGTCTATAGCTTCTTGTTTTGGTGAGGAATGGGTGTGCCCGTCGATAGTGATTGATGGTGGAGATGACCAGGTGCCCGTTAGCCACATTGATCTTCATGTAAATTCTCGGACATAATAAGAAGTTATTACCAGATGACAGTCCTGTCTGACTGCTAATTCCTCGGCACATATTTTCATGGGGGAGAGTCACAGCATCTGCTGCCAGGGTGCGGGTTTTCCCCACTGTTTACCTGTTGTAAGTCAGGCCTGCACGTCTGGTACCTGAGAAGTGGCTTCTGGGTAGATGAGAGTCAAGGTCACACTGACCGTTTCTCTGTCAAACAGTCGTGCCGTGGTCAGTCAACAAGACTGAGAGTGTGAGTTGCTTTGTGGAATGCAAGAAATATGCCAAAGGGGTTTGACTCTGGGTTAAAAACATACACACTGAATGGTTTTCTTAAATATTACGTCTATTAATGTTCTTAACATTTTCCCTGAAAGCCTCAGCTAACAAATTATCAATTGATTAACATACAATTGCTTTTTTTTTTAACTTTTATTTTACTTTTAACTTTTACAGAGTTTTGTTGTTTACAGATATGTGTGTTCTCAGATTAGTCATATGTATATCCCCCCCGTCCCACCCCTCCAGACCGTCATACAGCACCCGTGAAGGATCCCCTTTTCTCACAGAGCAATGACTATAGCTGTTTTCTTCACATATGATAGTACAGGCCTTCAAGCTACTTCCTTTATGCCTCTCACCCACTGTTCCTTCCCCACAACGTCCATATGTCCACTGCCCATGTGTGTCTTTCCATCGCTTCACTGCGTGTGCCATCATCACCATCCTACTAGATTCCATATATATATGTGTTAGTATATTCATACAGTTGCTTTTGTTTTATCCTTGTTCTTCTCCTACTGTGCTTTTTGGAAGTTGGAGATTTTTTAACCATCAATCTGTTTTGCTTCTCAAATATTATATGCAGTTGTATGCTTCTGTATTCCTGCTGCCCCAGAGCTTTTTTTTTTTTTTAATTAATCTTTAAGCTTGTATCTCTTCGTTCTTCATTTTTCCCTTCCAACAAGGCCTCATCACCTCATCTTTTATAGCTGTCCCTTTCTCCCTCTCTTCAGTAGCCTTTGTTAGCTAACCTAATGGATGTAATTAATTTTACAAACTCAGGTAGTAGGTGGTATGTCCCATTTTCACATGCTTTCTTTGGGCAGAATCTAGGTGCACTGACCTGTAATACCATGTTACCTATAGTCAGCAGTTAGTTTCTTAAAACATTTTCATTTCCTTCTGTGGTCTGAATTTTTGGGTCTTCCTTAAGGGTCTGCTACATTAGGAAGTTCTTCTTGAAACTGACTGCAAGTGGAATGTGTTCTCACCTTCATTCTTCCTGGACATGGTCGTTGCTCTTTGGAGGAAACCCCTTGAAGTTGATGGAGCAGTGGGCCTATACAGAGAGTTATAAAAATGTTATTTATTATAGGTAGTATATGTAGTAATAATAGAGGGTAAATAATAATAATAACAGCAATAAATTTCAGACTGCTTGTTGTATCAGTTAGGTCTAAGTAATGCTGCAGTAACAAATAGCTCCAGAATTGCAAAGGTGTAAGACAGTGCAGATGTATTGCTCATAATGCTTCCTGTACATTTTGGGTTGGTAGGGGGCCTCTGATCAGTTTAGTCACACAGGGACTCAGGGTATCAGGGCATGACATCTTAAACATCTCTGAACACTGACTGAAAGGGAAGGTTCTGAAGGATCTTACTTTGGCAAGTAAAGGTACCACAGCTCATGACAGAACCAATCATAGGGCTTTGTTCTTACTTTGTGACACAGGACAGGTGGAATAGACAGATTTAGTAAGCACCTCCTGTACTATTTATTGGTTATACACAAGAGATAGTAGTGAACAAAATAAAAAACTTTGAACACAAGACAAGTGTGTTAATAGTTTTTAGGATTACACAGACTGGTGATGACTGAAGAGGTGCAGAATAATTGAACTATGAAGGTCTGAAAAGATGAGCTGGCTCAGCACACTCTTCTACAGAGGAGGAAATAGAGGTCTAGAAATAGGAAATAGCTTTCCCAAGGCCAGAGCATTGGAGAGGAGCAAAACAGGGATGCAAACCCAGGGTTTTTGACTCAAATCCATTGTGGTTTCTCTCTTTCTCTCTGTCACCTGTCATGTAGGGAGCCTTGGGTTTCTCACGTGGACTGCTGCTCAGCCTGGGGGTCATAGGCTGGTCCTAACTGCCTCTCCATCGACCCTAGTCTCTCACTTGGCAGCTTTTGGTTTGTCCAGGTGCTCTGGATCTGCTTAGCTTCTTGGCTTCCCCCTTTCGGACTCCTTGGCCACCACCATATTTTTCTGAAGGTGGTATTTGGTTGTGAACCTACAGATTCCCTTGATTTTTTTTTTTAAGTATTAGAATTTGAATACTTGCATCCAATTCTGTAAAAATGACACAGGGTTTAAAGTACGGTGTTGAGTCAGTGATGAGCAGAGTCTCTAAAAGGAGGTAAAACCAGGAGAAACATCACAGAATAAAATGATTACTGATTTGTTTGTTTGTAATATGTATCTCCTACTTTGAGAAGGTGAGAAAATGGTGATTTGGCCTGGACAATGGCTGATTTTTTTGCCAGAATAAACTTAATAGTTTTTCAAAATTATTGTAAACAGAGTTCTACATTTATCTTTTGTAAAAATTCAAATCTTCTTAATATTTTTTTATTCCTAATGCCTACCAGAGTATAAACCCTAATAGATTATGTTCGGCAAAAAGGCATTTGAGAAAATGCTTTCTGAAGAAACTCATGCCATCGGAAGAACATTTTGGAAAAGGATGTTTGGCAAGATTTTCATCCCCATGTGAGCGCATTGCTAAAAAGTGTCTAGGTGTATCGTCATCTATAAAAGTGCTCATCTTTGCATACTTCAAAATATTTGGAAAAAGAAAGTTCTCACCATATAAAGAGTCTTTCCAAGAAGGAATGTTAGGGGGTTTTGAATTCAAAAAAAAATTGTCATACAAAATTGCGAATTTTTATTCATCTGCATTTTACACAGACTGGTGATGACTGAAGAGGTGCAGAATAATTGAACTATGAAGGTCTGAAAAGATGAGCTGGCTCAGCACACTCTTCTACAGAGGAGGAAATAGAGGTCTAGAAATAGGAAATAGCTTTCCCAAGGCCAGAGCATTGGAGAGGAGCAAAACAGGGATGCAAACCCAGGGTTTTTGACTCAAATCCATTGTGGTTTCTCTCTTTCTCTCTGTCACCTGTCATGTAGGGAGCCTTGGGTTTCTCACGTGGACTGCTGCTCAGCCTGGGGGTCATAGGCTGGTCCTAACTGCCTCTCCATCGACCCTAGTCTCTCACTTGGCAGCTTTTGGTTTGTCCAGGTGCTCTGGATCTGCTTAGCTTCTTGGCTTCCCCCTTTTCGGACTCCTTGGCCACCACCATATTTTTCTGAAGGTGGTATTTGGTTGTGAACCTACAGATTCCCTTGATTTTTTTTTTTAAGTATTAGAATTTGAATACTTGCATCCAATTCTGTAAAAATGACACAGGGTTTAAAGTACGGTGTTGAGTCAGTGATGAGCAGAGTCTCTAAAAGGAGGTAAAACCAGGAGAAACATCACAGAATAAAATGATTACTGATTTGTTTGTTTGTAATATGTATCTCCTACTTTGAGAAGGTGAGAAAAATGGTGATTTGGCCTGGACAATGGCTGATTTTTTTGCCAGAATAAACTTAATAGTTTTTCAAAATTATTGTAAACAGAGTTCTACATTTATCTTTTGTAAAAATTCAAATCTTCTTAATATTTTTTTATTCCTAATGCCTACCAGAGTATAAACCCTAATAGATTATGTTCGGCAAAAAGGCATTTGAGAAAATGCTTTCTGAAGAAACTCATGCCATCGGAAGAACATTTTGGAAAAGGATGTTTGGCAAGATTTTCATCCCCATGTGAGCGCATTGCTAAAAAGTGTCTAGGTGTATCGTCATCTATAAAAGTGCTCATCTTTGCATACTTCAAAATATTTGGAAAAAGAAAGTTCTCACCATATAAAGAGTCTTTCCAAGAAGGAATGTTAGGGGGTTTTGAATTCATTGGTGAAAAATATAAAATTGTCATACATTTGCATAATCAGCATTAAGGACTGTGGAAATTTACTGTCTGCATTTAAACAACAATCTGATCATGGTTGGTTAGTGAGATGGAAAAAGTTTCATGACTAGGTAGACTCAGCCAGTGATTAGTGATCTGTGGTCCTAAATATTGCTAATAACCTCCCAAAAGAATCAGGTCGCAGTTCCTAGAACCTGTGAATGTTACTTATATTATAGATGAATAAGTAAGATGAATAAGATCCTTAACTAATATTTACAACTGTAATTCATTAATTAAAATTAAGTGTTAGGATAAACTGGAATTAGAGCTAAACTTTTAAGCTTACTTTTTATAGTGTTAAGATAGTATTTTAAAAATGAGACATAAATATGTAAGATCTCTGTAATGAAGAAGTTACTGAACCATGATACATAATGTCTATTACCTGATGAGCTAGAAGAGGATTTGATATCATTAATGAATTGAGTTGCATTTAAAATCTTTATAATCTTTTCTTTTCTGTCCTTCAATTGCCTATCCTGTATACGTTTTATGAATACACTGGTATGACAATAAGTGTGTATAATTTACAATAATAAATTAACATATGTTGGGGTACATGATCAAACAAATTTGAAGAAGCTGATCTAATGGATTATTGTCATGATTAAATGAAAAATGTGGCAACTCTTTGAACTTAGTAGGCACCTAATACCTGTTGACTGACTGAGTGCATGGATGGATAATGAAGCAATGGAGGACCCCAATTTGAGCATGAATTATTGGGATGCATAGCTGGTGGGGGGAAGGGGCTAGCTGTGAGCCCGAGTTTGCCTGGTTCCAAAGGAGGTGATCTTCTCACTTTGCTGACAGTTTGTAAAGAAGTATGCCTGTTTGAATCACTGGTTTCACAATTTCACAAAGGAACAAGTGAGACTTATTCATGAACATGGTGGGGTGACTTATCTCTTGAGTGTTGGGATAGAGAAGCGGAATGTGCTAAAAAGTGTCAGGTTATTTTGGATCTTTTTTTGGAAAAGAAAGTTCTCACCATATAAAGAGTCTTTCCAAGAAGGAATGTTAGGGGTTTTGAATTCATTGGTGAAAATATAAAATTGTCATACATTTGCATAATCAGCATTAAGGACTGTGGAAATTTACTGTCTGCATTTAAACAACAATCTGATCATGGTTGGTTAGTGAGATGGAAAAAGTTTCATGACTAGGTAGACTCAGCCAGTGATTAGTGATCTGTGGTCCTAAATATTGCTAATAACCTCCCAAAAGAATCAGGTCGCAGTTCCTAGAACCTGTGAATGTTACTTATATTATAGATGAATAAGTAAGATGAATAAGATCCTTAACTAATATTTACAACTGTAATTCATTAATTAAAATTAAGTGTTAGGATAAACTGGAATTAGAGCTAAACTTTTAAGCTTACTTTTTATAGTGTTAAGATAGTATTTTAAAAATGAGACATAAATATGTAAGATCTCTGTAATGAAGAAGTTACTGAACCATGATACATAATGTCTATTACCTGATGAGCTAGAAGAGGATTTGATATCATTAATGAATTGAGTTGCATTTAAAATCTTTATAATCTTTTCTTTTCTGTCCTTCAATTGCCTATCTTGTATACGTTTTATGAATACACTGGTATGACAATAAGTGTGTATAATTTACAATAATAAATTAACATATGTTGGGGTACATGATCAAACAAATTTGAAGAAGCTGATCTAATGGATTATTGTCATGATTAAATGAAAAATGTGGCAACTCTTTGAACTTAGTAGGCACCTAATACCTGTTGACTGACTGAGTGCATGGATGGATAATGAAGCAATGGAGGACCCCAATTTGAGCATGAATTATTGGGATGCATAGCTGGTGGGGGGAAGGGGCTAGCTGTGAGCCCGAGTTTGCCTGGTTCCAAAGGAGGTGATCTTCTCACTTTGCTGACAGTTTGTAAAGAAGTATGCCTGTTTGAATCACTGGTTTCACAATTTCACAAGGGAACAAGTGAGACTTATTCATGAACATGGTGGGGTGACTTATCTCTTGAGTGTTGGGATGGGATAGGAAGAAGCAGGAATTGTGATGCCAGGGATGATGTGAGAAGGCAGAAGTTTCCTGCACTGGGGGTGTCTGTGTTGACCTGTGACGGCGATGATGGTGGAGGCACTTGTGGTGGGATGAGGACTTCCCAGGTGGTGCTAGTGGTAAAGAACCTGCCTGCCAATTCTGAAGACATAAGAGACACAACTTTAATCCCTGGATCAGGAGGATCCCCTGGAGGAGGACAGGGCAACCCACTCCAGTATTCTTGCCTGGAGAATCCTATGGACACAGGAGCCTGGTGGGCTACAGTCCATAGGGTCACAAAGAGTTGGACACGACTGAAGCGACTGAGCTGCACACATGTGGTGGGATGAGCCGTAGGAGCAGGCTCAACTTTCCTGGCAGTGCATCCAATAAGTCAAGTAGCTTTATGCTGTTACCCCAACACGAGGGACTGTGAGAACCTGCCAACAGCAGAACAGCAGAATATTCATGAATACCAACTCCTCTTCCCCATGAGGAATACTGAAAGAGAAAGAATGGTGCTAACACTCATGATTGTAGGGAACAGGGATGAATTAAAGTTGGACAAGCCTCAGACCTGGTCTCGGCTAGTAGCTTCAGTCGTCTTCCTGACCAAAGGAGCAGCTTTCACTCCAAGTGTTAGCAATAAACTCCCTGGGCTTGGAAGTGTCTCTTCTGGTTCATCTTTTGCTAGAGCTAGTAAGGACAATATGAGAGCCAGTGGGGTGGTGGGTGATGACAGCTGTGGTAAGAATTTCAGGTCTGCTGTGATCCCTAGATCAGCCCAACTGCACCTGAGAAGGCAGGTAGACCCTGCTAGCTGAGCTATGAACGTAGCTCAGTCTTTAAAATAAAAGAGTATAGGTCATTTCTTGAAATGTACATCTTGTGCAGTGGTGGTGATGGAGTAGGGGGTTTCTTAGTCCATTGCTTCAGCGCTGGGATTGACTTCCACAAAAATTGCTCCCACTGCTCTCATAGCCTCCTAGGAGGGGAATTCCAGGAATAAAAGTTATTGCTGTCTAATCCACTTTCTATATGGCTCCAGGCATCGTCAGGCTGGACGTCATGGCTCAGGTTTATAATCTTCCACCCCGCACCCACCCCGCTCCGCCCCCACCCCGGCCCGTAAGTTCAGAGCTCTTACCATTGCTTGCAGGATTTTCTCCCCTTCCTCCCCACCCTGCAGCCAAATAATGCGCTGCTGTTTGTTCTCTGCAGAGGACCCTCTTGTCTCTGGGCCTTTGCACATGCCTTTCCCACTGCCTGGATTCATCCCGCCTACCTCACCTAGCCAGCACCCTTGCATTCTTCATGTCACATCCTTCATCCTAAATGTCAGTTCATAAGAAAGACCTGCCTTGACTCTTGACTGATTTGGCTTTCCTTGATTTCTGACACGACGGGGAAGCGGACTGAGCTGCACACAATGTGGTGGGATGAGCCGAGGAGCAGGCTCAACTTTCCTGGCAGTGCATCCAATAAGTCAAGTAGCTTTATGCTGTTACCCCAACACGAGGGACTGTGAGAACCTGCCAACAGCAGAACAGCAGAATATTCATGAATACCAACTCCTCTTCCCCATGAGGAATACTGAAAGAGAAAGAATGGTGCTAACACTCATGATTGTAGGGAACAGGGATGAATTAAAGTTGGACAAGCCTCAGACCTGGTCTCGGCTAGTAGCTTCAGTCGTCTTCCTGACCAAAGGAGCAGCTTTCACTCCAAGTGTTAGCAATAAACTCCCTGGGCTTGGAAGTGTCTCTTCTGGTTCATCTTTTGCTAGAGCTAGTAAGGACAATATGAGAGCCAGTGGGGTGGTGGGTGATGACAGCTGTGGTAAGAATTTCAGGTCTGCTGTGATCCCTAGATCAGCCCAACTGCACCTGAGAAAGCAGGTAGACCCTGCTAGCTGAGCTATGAACGTAGCTCAGTCTTTAAAATAAAAGAGTATAGGTCATTTCTTGAAATGTACATCTTGTGCAGTGGTGGTGATGGAGTAGGGGGTTTCTTAGTCCATTGCTTCAGCGCTGGGATTGACTTCCACAAAAATTGCTCCCACTGCTCTCATAGCCTCCTAGGAGGGGAATTCCAGGAATAAAAGTTATTGCTGTCTAATCCACTTTCTATATGGCTCCAGGCATCGTCAGGCTGGACGTCATGGCTCAGGTTTATAATCTTCCACCCCGCACCCACCCCGCTCCGCCCCCACCCCGGCCCGTAAGTTCAGAGCTCTTACCATTGCTTGCAGGATTTTCTCCCCTTCCTCCCCACCCTGCAGCCAAATAATGCGCTGCTGTTTGTTCTCTGCAGAGGACCCTCTTGTCTCTGGGCCTTTGCACATGCCTTTCCCACTGCCTGGATTCATCCCCGCCTACCTCACCTAGCCAGCACCCTTGCATTCTTCATGTCACATCCTTCATCCTAAATGTCAGTTCATAAGAAAGACCTGCCTTGACTCTTGACTGATTTGGCTTTCCTTGATTTCTGTTCTCGGAGCGCCCCAAATGTTACAATAAAATAATTATACCAATAACTTCAGTGTCTACAGCCCTGTAAAAGCCATTGTCTGAAAGGTCACTGCTTTGTGCCAGACACATGATCAGTCCTCGGTCCATGTTTACCAGATGAATGAAGCTTCTTAAGAGAAAAAGAGTTGTATAATTTTGTATCCCCATAACTAGCCCAGTACCTGACACTCTGTAAATGTTGGTTGAATGGAGCTCACTGGAGAGGCAGTGGACTGGCACTTTAGGGGGTATGGCCTGATGTAGGCTATGTCAGGCCACATCCACTTGTTCTCTTTGCCCCACCCCAATGAAGCCCAGGTCTGAGTACCTTTAAAAGCAACTGGGGAAGGGTGATGGTGGTCATGGGGTAAATTCTACATTGGTTGGCCTTTTTGAAAGACAAAATGTATATAGATATACAGATTCATTAATGACACGTATTTCTAGAAATAATGACCATAGAACACTTTATTGCTGTGTTTCTGAAACGTAAGAGAGACAATCATGATGCAAGGGAGGCAGTTATCATAGCTGCCTTTGCAGTCAGTGTGCTGCCCTTGGTTTCTTGAAAGATTCTCATTGTAGTGATGGTTTTCATGTCCATGTCTCGTTTTTGACCTGGAAGTCAGAATAATCATTTTTGGGCCATGAAAATAAATACTCAACCGACTATTAAGTGTAGAAACAGATCTTAGCTATCAGTCCCACCATCTGAAATGTAAATATCTCCATTCGCTTAAGAGCAGATTTCACCTAAATACTCAACCAAAGGATTTGGGTCATGGCTCAGGTTTATAATCTTCCACCCGCACCCACCCCGCTCCGCCCCCACCCCGGCCCGTAAGTTCAGAGCTCTTACCATTGCTTGCAGGATTTTCTCCTTCCTCCCACCCTGCAGCCAAATAATGCGCTGCTGTTTGTTCTCTGCAGAGGACCCTCTTGTCTCTGGGCCTTTGCACATGCCTTTCCCACTGCCTGGATTCATCCCCGCCTACCTCACCTAGCCAGCACCCTTGCATTCTTCATGTCACATCCTTCATCCTAAATGTCAGTTCATAAGAAAGACCTGCCTTGACTCTTGACTGATTTGGCTTTCCTTGATTTCTGTTCTCGGAGCGCCCCAAATGTTACAATAAAATAATTATACCAATAACTTCAGTGTCTACAGCCCTGTAAAAGCCATTGTCTGAAAGGTCACTGCTTTGTGCCAGACACATGATCAGTCCTCGGTCCATGTTTACCAGATGAATGAAGCTTCTTAAGAGAAAAAGAGTTGTATAATTTTGTATCCCCATAACTAGCCCAGTACCTGACACTCTGTAAATGTTGGTTGAATGGAGCTCACTGGAGAGGCAGTGGACTGGCACTTTAGGGGGTATGGCCTGATGTAGGCTATGTCAGGCCACATCCACTTGTTCTCTTTGCCCCACCCCAATGAAGCCCAGGTCTGAGTACCTTTAAAAGCAACTGGGGAAGGGTGATGGTGGTCATGGGGTAAATTCTACATTGGTTGGCCTTTTTGAAAGACAAAATGTATGTAGATATACAGATTCATTAATGACACGTATTTCTAGAAATAATGACCATAGAACACTTTATTGCTGTGTTTCTGAAACGTAAGAGAGACAATCATGATGCAAGGGAGGCAGTTATCATAGCTGCCTTTGCAGTCAGTGTGCTGCCCTTGGTTTCTTGAAAGATTCTCATTGTAGTGATGGTTTTCATGTCCATGTCTCGTTTTTGACCTGGAAGTCAGAATAATCATTTTTGGGCCATGAAAATAAATACTCAACCGACTATTAAGTGTAGAAACAGATCTTAGCTATCAGTCCCACCATCTGAAATGTAAATATCTCCTGACATTCCCGCTTAAGAGCAGATTTCACCTGCAAGTAGACTGTTCTATCTTCCTGAAAAATATATACACCCTAGTGAGGGAATAAACACATCATTACACTTTGATGACAGATAAGCTCGGCTCTGTTCGGGTGTAAACTCATTTTTCTTGGGTTGACCTTTAAATAGTATTGTGCTATTGTATGGGATTTAAATCAATAATTTTGTCAAAGCAAAATATACTGTAGGTTTTTTTCTTTATCATTTAAACAGTTCTGTAAATTCTGAGGGAGTAATGGATTTCAACATGTTGTCCCCGGGAACAGAATAAGGGTGGAGGGGGCACTGGGGCAGTGGAGGGCAGCAAGCCACATATAAAAACTCACTTAGCAGCAATGAAGCAGAAGCTAGGGTGGCTGAGAGAGCTGCATTTTCTCTTCCAGGCAGCTGAGATGGAGCTGCCGGTGTGGGCTGTAATTAATGTTGTCATACCTTTTTCTGCATTCCTGTTGTAAAGCAGCGAAGTGTCCCAGGTGTGAGGAGGTTAAAATGAGAAGTACCCAGTAGTTATGAAGCAGCAATAATGAGTTTCCTTCTACTTACCATGGATTTGTGTGATATACAGCTTGCAATTAAGCATGGCTTGGTGATTCAGTGATTAATGTATACACAGCTCCTAAAGGAGGGAAGCCTCCCTCCCTTCCCATCCTTCATGATGTTTACAGCTGGGTACCTATTAACAGGAAGATGGAAAGGGCCATTTACAATTCAGTAACCTTTATGACAGTGAACTCTTTAATCAGCATTTTATTTCCTTTGTAACACTTTAGTCATCTACAAATGTCAGAATAAAATAGGGCCATGAAATATTTAGGATCGGCATGTGGAAATTGACTTCCCTTGATTTAAGCTGCTGTGTCTTTTCATTTTGTTGTTTTGGGAGCTTTTACTTTTATTGAAAGACAATTTATAACTAAATGCTCCCAACAGTGACTGGCATTAGGGTAGGAGGAATTTCAGAGAGGCAAGTTCTGGTTCTATAAAATGTGTTGATGCTTGCTATATTGGGTAATAAGTTATTCAAATAAAAACATTAGCAAAGGGTTTGCATTTCAGAGCAGTGTTTAGTAGAGGTACAGCAGACTCTGCAGAGTATATGACAAAATACCCCGACATATTTCAGAAAGGTAATTAAGTATGAAGTACATCCATAATAATTTAAGTCAGTTATGGTGTGTACCTGAAATATGCATTATTGTCTCACGTTATTTTCTTAGTGGGATTCTGGGGCTTTTTCTCTTTAACAGTAACCACCTTTCAGCTTTCTTGTATTGTTGCCAGTATATGTAATATGTATTAGCAGAAGTGCTACATTTATGTTAAAAGACCTTGAAATCATGATATCATATTAAATGATTGGATTATTATCTCTTACTTGATCTTTTGTAATGTTAACCCATCTTAAGCCAGGGAATCCAAACACGTCTGGTGATGTGTTTTAAAAGTGAAATGTGAAGGGTGGAATGCCTTAAAGTTTAAGCATGGTGCAGTATGTGCTGCTTCTCCCCTGAAGGATCTTGGGGACCATTTGTTGACCTGAGGATGAGTGAGTGCTACTTCAGGAGTTGTGAGGGAGTCTTGGTGTCGTGTGGATCATATGGGACTTCTTTCACACTTTTCTATGAGATATGGGCAAGGTGGTACCTTTTCTTTCGTGTTGTCTGGAAACCATAGGCCTTTAACATGGTGCCATGCAAAGACCTACCACCTGTCTGCCAGTCCTGTCCCTGACAGAGCTCAGTATCATGGCCAACTTCCTTAATCTGGTACCTAAAGGAGGGAAGCCTCTCCTTCCCATCCTTCATGATGTTTACAGCTGGGTACCTATTAACAGGAAGATGGAAAGGGCCATTTACAATTCAGTAACCTTTATGACAGTGAACTCTTTAATCAGCATTTTATTTCCTTTGTAACACTTTAGTCATCTACAAATGTCAGAATAAAATAGGGCCATGAAATATTTAGGATCGGCATGTGGAAATTGACTTCCCTTGATTTAAGCTGCTGTGTCTTTTCATTTTGTTGTTTTGGGAGCTTTTACTTTTATTGAAAGACAATTTATAACTAAATGCTCCCAACAGTGACTGGCATTAGGGTAGGAGGAATTTCAGAGAGGCAAGTTCTGGTTCTATAAAATGTGTTGATGCTTGCTATATTGGGTAATAAGTTATTCAAATAAAAACATTAGCAAAGGGTTTGCATTTCAGAGCAGTGTTTAGTAGAGGTACAGCAGACTCTGCAGAGTATATGACAAAATACCCCGACATATTTCAGAAAGGTAATTAAGTATGAAGTACATCCATAATAATTTAAGTCAGTTATGGTGTGTACCTGAAATATGCATTATTGTCTCACGTTATTTTCTTAGTGGGATTCTGGGGCTTTTTCTCTTTAACAGTAACCACCTTTCAGCTTTCTTGTATTGTTGCCAGTATATGTAATATGTATTAGCAGAAGTGCTACATTTATGTTAAAAGACCTTGAAATCATGATATCATATTAAATGATTGGATTATTATCTCTTACTTGATCTTTTGTAATGTTAACCCATCTTAAGCCAGGGAATCCAAACACGTCTGGTGATGTGTTTTAAAAGTGAAATGTGAAGGGTGGAATGCCTTAAAGTTTAAGCATGGTGCAGTATGTGCTGCTTCTCCCCTGAAGGATCTTGGGGACCATTTGTTGACCTGAGGATGAGTGAGTGCTACTTCAGGAGTTGTGAGGGAGTCTTGGTGTCGTGTGGATCATATGGGACTTCTTTCACACTTTTCTATGAGATATGGGCAAGGTGGTACCTTTTCTTTCGTGTTGTCTGGAAACCATAGGCCTTTAACATGGTGCCATGCAAAGACCTACCACCTGTCTGCCAGTCCTGTCCCTGACAGAGCTCAGTATCATGGCCAACTTCCTTAATCTTCTGGGCTTTCATTTTCCCATTTGTAAATTGAACTGGTTTATAAGACTTGGTGTGCCTTCAAGGGAGAAGGGATGAAGGAGTGGAGATACATGAAAAATCAATTATGACCTAACTTCAGAGTGCCACAAGTAAAGGGTTTCTGTACCTACACTGTATAGGTCGGAATCCTGGAAAGAATGTTTTTACCTTTATGGTGGTAGTATTGCTAGGGTTGGAGAAAGGCTCGTCATCTCATTCGTCCCTGCTGAATGGGTGAAACTGTCCAAGCACTTGACACAGAGCAAGGCACCCTGTGTTATTTTTCCTTTTTTTTTTTTTTTTTGTACAAGGACAATGTCCCTAATAGTCTTCTTTTAATGAAAGATCAATCTGCAAAGTATCATCAAATTATTTGAACTGGCATGCTAATGAAGAAGTTGAGGTATTAATCTCCAGCTTGAGAGTTTCCCCACTGGATTCAGGTAGTAAAAGAAGGCAGGGGGAGACCCAGCGGTAGAAGTCTGGTGCTGGGCCAGGACATGGGCTCAGGGCTTATGACTTAGGAGGGTTATGGGGCAAGTTTTTCTCTATCATTCTGCTTCCTCCCTGATGCCCAGCTGTCCTCAACAGCTTGGTTTTGAAATGGTTCTTTGGAGCTAAAATACCTGGTGGCCAGCAAGAAGTTCTAAGGGGCTGCAGACTTTAAGAACTGGAGTTTCCTTATTAGAAGTGAGTTCCCTGGGACTGCTGGGGGAAGGTGCTGGATGACTTCAGGGACAAGTGCTGGTGAAGAAGGGGCTGCAAGGACAGGTGGCAGCATGTGGGGACTTTGTGAGAAAGGACTGTGGCAGGGGTCCAAGAGAGGAAGGTTTCAAAGTGGTTTTTATTGCATCCTTTGCTCACTACCTCAAAGAAGGTGCCCATGATGTCGTCTTGCGTGACAGGAGGCAGTGGGAGCCTGACAAATCTTGGTGGCTGTAGGTTTTATTTCCAGTTTTCTGGATGTTTACTTAATTTCCTTCTTTTAAATTTTAAAAAAGTCCTTTAAAAATCACAACAGTGTTATGAAACATACTCATAGAAAGTTTGAAAAAAATGAATAAAAATGGCTCTATTGCTTTAGCTAATAATATACACTATTTATTTGTATATATTCTCTGTCTTTTCCCAAAGGCAAAATGCAGTCTGCTTAAAATGAGAGCCAAGGTCCAGTTTGTGTCCTGCCCTTTTCATGTTGCTTTAGTTCATAGGCATTTTGCATTGTTACTTCATTCTCTCTGTAAACATCATTTTTTGAAGACTTCATACTATTCCATCAAACAAGCATTCCATATTCAAAAAAATTTTAACATATATTGAATTTCCACTAAGGGGCATTTAGTTTGCTTTTCTCTCTTTCTCCCTCTGTCTATATATAACTGTGATAATAATATGATGTTTGTGCACATGGGTTTTCCTTATTTTGGTTTATTTCCTTAGAAACAGAGTTTTAGGTATAGAATCTGGGGTCTCAGGAGTATTGTATTGTATCACTTACCCATGTAAAGCCTGTGCATGCGTGTATGCTTAGACACTCAGTCATATCCAACTTTTTTTGTGACTCCATGGACTGCAGCCCAACAGGCTCCTCTGTCCATGGGGTTTTTCAGGCAGGAATGCTGGAGTGGGTTGCCGTTTTCTTCTGCAGGAGATCTTCCTGATCTAGGGATCGAAGCTGGGTCTCCTGTATCTCTTACATTGCAGGCAGATTCTATTGCAGCTGAAGAAGCTCTTTAAAGCTTACAGGGGTTTCATTAAGAAGTGAGTTCCTGGGACTGCTGGGGGAAGGTGCTGGATGACTTCAGGGACAAGTGCTGGTGAAGAAGGGGCTGTAAGGACAGGTGGCAGCATGTGGGGACTTTGTGAGAAAGGACTGTGGCAGGGGGCCAAGAGAGGAAGGTCTCAAAGTGGATTCTATTGCATCCTTTGCACACTACCTCAAAGAAGGTGCCCATGATGTCGTCTTGCGTGACAGGAGGCAGTGGGAGCCTGACAAATCTTGGTGGCTGTAGGTTTTATTTCCAGTTTTCTGGATGTTTACTTAATTTCCTTCTTTTAAATTTTAAAAAAGTCCTTTAAAAATCACAACAGTGTTATGAAACATACTCATAGAAAGTTTGAAAAAAATGAATAAAAATGGCTCTATTGCTTTAGCTAATAATATACACTATTTATTTGTATATATTCTCTGTCTTTTCCCAAAGGCAAAATGCAGTCTGCTTAAAATGAGAGCCAAGGTCCAGTTTGTGTCCTGCCCTTTTCATGTTGCTTTAGTTCATAGGCATTTTGCATTGTTACTTCATTCTCTCTGTAAACATCATTTTTTGAAGACTTCATACTATTCCATCAAACAAGCATTCCATATTCAAAAAAATTTTAACATATATTGAATTTCCACTAAGGGGCATTTAGTTTGCTTTTCTCTCTTTCTCCCTCTGTCTATATATAACTGTGATAATAATATGATGTTTGTGCACATGGGTTTTCCTTATTTTGGTTTATTTCCTTAGAAACAGAGTTTTAGGTATAGAATCTGGGGTCTCAGGAGTATTGTATTGTATCACTTACCCATGTAAAGCCTGTGCATGCGTGTATGCTTAGACACTCAGTCATATCCAACTTTTTTTGTGACTCCATGGACTGCAGCCCAACAGGCTCCTCTGTCCATGGGGTTTTTCAGGCAGGAATGCTGGAGTGGGTTGCCGTTTTCTTCTGCAGGAGATCTTCCTGATCTAGGGATCGAAGCTGGGTCTCCTGTATCTCTTACATTGCAGGCAGATTCTATTGCAGCTGAAGAAGCTCTTTAAAGCTTCAGGTGAGTTGCTTCTGAGTTCTGGGCTGTGTATTTTCTCCAGGCTAAAATGATTTTCATAAGAAGCTTGTGTTTCTATAGATGCATGTTGGATAGTTGGAAGGTTCATGAGGATCTAAAATCATGAGGATGATACCATTCTTTTAAAATTCTGCTATAGTAGAGGATAGAAAATTAGGGAAAAAGCCAAACTGGAATGTGGACTGGATCTGTTAGGTATCCAGTCTACATTAGGAGCTGTTGAGCACATGATTGTATTTAACCTCAACATAATCCTCTATGCCTGGGAATCAGTAGCTGAGGATACTGAAACTCAGTGGGCTGGTCTACCTTTTGTGTCGTCAGGGTTTGAACTCACCTGAACAGAGCAAGTGCTTGGTCTGTTCTGCCATGTTCCCTTTGTCTAATGTGTGGGAAGATGAAGCCACAGTGGGGACCCATCCAACCCCTTGGGCCCTATCAGGTTTTACAGTCTGTCTCTGTGCTTTCTTGAAGCCAGTGGAGGAACTAGAGATGTGTCAGATGAGGAGAGTGTAAGTATAGAGCCCACTCAGACAGGTGCTCTATAAGAAGTGTTCAGGATCCTTAGAAACACCCTTTACTTGACCAGCTAGGAACAATAGGAAAATTGGAATGCTCCAAGTTAAGGAACAAGTTCAAGGTCATAATGGCCATGGATGCCAGGCAGATTTAGAAGCAGACCCTCTATCATCCCCATGTTGAAAAGTCACTGAGAGAATGTAAATGAAAGGAGGTAACCAGGATGCCCAGTGGAGAGACAGGGACATGGCTGTGTGACTCAGCTTTTCCTGCAGCCAGGCCCTGGCTGGCCCTGTTCCCTCTCCTTTGACTCTGCACAGAGCTGGGGTTACTACGGTGGGGGGAGCAGGGCAGGGGGTGGTGCGCCAACACTTGCTTGGATCTTAAAGAAGGTGGGAGGTGGGCAGAATGAGAGGGGTTGGGGAGGTGGTAGCCATTGGTGCTGGACTCCTGGCGCCTTTGTGACCCTGTCTTGTGCTTCCTGTTACTGCCTTTCTTTAAACCGAAACCTGGTATTTCTCCCGGTTAGGGGTGGGGACAAGAGGTCAGTTTCTGGATTTTTTTTTCTCCCCCAATGATTAGGACATATTAACCTGCATTCATTCAGATGCTTTGCCCCTTCTTGGTCAGGATTATTTAAATGTTTATCCTTCCCCCTTTCTTGACCTTTCTTGTTCAGTCTTAGTTCCCAGGTCCCACTTGCTTTGTGTTTCATGAGCTTAGCAAAGCGTGGCCTCCAATTCCCTAGTTCTAGTGTTTTCACTTAAGATGAGGAGTGATGAGCCAAAGGTTTCAGGCTCAATCCTTGAGCAAAGGGCCGCTCTGACAGGGATTATTATTTATTTGTCATCTTGGATGTAATAAGCTGTAGGTACAGCTTCGAGAGCCCTTGATTTATTGCGCTGTCTACTGCCACCAGCGGGACGTCTGCTGCACCGTGCAGGATGAATACCACACTGTCAGCTCCGTCGATCTGTCTCCACCACTGCTCTCTCTCATAACACGCTCCCATTTCATGCCAGAATACATAAACAATCTTTCATTATTTTGATGCCTTTTTCATATTTGTTCTTTACAGAACATAAAGTTTGAATTTATGGGTTTCCTTTACATTATTTCAACACACTCCACCATTTTCCGGGTTTGTGGTTTAACTCTCAGAAATTGGCTGCCAGGTGATTTAGTTATTTTGGCTTTCTAGTTTTATAGTTATTTAATATCGCGATGCTGGATATGGAGAAAATAGAGTACACGCGAGGCAAGGGGTCTGCAGTTGAGGCTGTTCTCCTCCAGGCAGCGTGGTCATGGGGATGAGGCGTGAGGGGTTAAACGCACTGCACGGGAGATGGGAGATCATTTGTTTGTTTATTTATTTTTTAAATGTCATCTCAGAAATGTTATTTAGATGATTGACTGGCCCAAGTCCTTGATGGAGCTTGAGAGGAAATAGGGAACATCCCGCCACTGTTTGGAATTGGCAAGGTTTTCTAAACTGGTCATCAGAAACCCCATTCAGGTTTTTCTGCTTTTCACAGCAGCAGCTCTTAGAATTCTTTATTTTCCTCCATGCTTTTTCATTTCTGCATCCTCCCCCATCCCACTTCCCCACTCTCCAGATTTTTGTTTCTGTGTTTCATTGGCCTTAGGGCCTCACTTTAAAGAATTTTCCTGTTTTTACATTCAGTTGCTCTATCTGGCAAAGAAGCTTGTAGTTGCAGGCATGTGCTTACAAGCAGCAAGTTGCCGCCTCTTTTTCCCTGTTAAAGGAGAGTTTTAGGGAATGGATCATATACCTGCTTATGTATTCACCTATTTGCATGTCCTGCTTGTGGGTCCCACCACACATGCATGCTTTGAGTCTTTCATCTCTAATCACATCATCTGATTTTTAACCAAACTTAGCAATTACATGCATTCTCTAAATAGGACACTTGAATTGTTTTAAGTTAAAAAAAAAGTTTCCCCCAGTGATTTTCCTTGCGCAATTTCCGAGAGATAACAGTAGAAGAAATTCATAGAATCGATTGAATTGATAATGTCAGTCCTGGTGATGAGATGTGTGAGGAGAATATGAGGTGTGCGTGTGTGTATGTGTGTCTTTGTCTGCTTGTCAGAGATGCGTCAGTCCATGGAGGGGGCCTGGAGAATTCTGCTCTTCTTGGTGTTTCCTGACACATATAAGCCATTGACAGGTGAGGTCGTATTCCAGTCAAGGTCAATTAATTGTGCAGAAGTCATGACGTTTGGGAAGTTAGTCCTTCTCAGTGACAGTGCTCATTCGGGCTCTGAGGTTGAAATTCCGGCTCCTTTTGAGAAAGAGCTCTTGTTCCCTTGCTTAATTGTGTGTGTGTTGTGTGCATGTCCTTGCCCTTCCACGCTGCATTTTAAGGGGCGGAAGGTAAGAGAGGCTCAGCAGTTGGAAAGTTGTTCTGAACCCGGCCTCCTCTCTGAAAGACATTAATGAATGTGGATTTGAATGCCATACATGCAGGATAATTTTGTCACTCCTCGTTTCCCTTGGCCACCTTCGTTAGAGAATTGGGGAATTTGCTTAGCCCACGTTGCACAGCACAGGCCTGTTGTGGCTGGAAGGGAACCCTAGTTAATTAATATGAGGAATTTGTTTTGTGTCCTGTTTAAAAAAAAAAAAAAGACGGTGCAGGTTGGTGTTGTCAGCAGAAGCGGCTTGTCACTTTGACCTGTTCTGTTAAGTGTTTGATGTGTTTTCTCAGAGTAATCTGTGAATAACATTATAGCCCAGCCAGAAGAGAAACCGAGGGAGCAATAGCAGAATTAATATCTGAGAGCGTTGATAATTATATATCAGAATCTAATTTTTAGCACAGAAAATGTGTTAATGACAGAGAGGAAAACAAAAACTACTAGCTTCTCCCAGCAGGCCCCAAAGTGTCATTTATTATTTCTCAGCTGGATATCTATCAAGTTTATGGGTTAATTTTTCTGTAGACTGTTATTTATGGGTTTTTGTTTGTTTTCAGCCATCATTACTAACAATACGGTTAATAGCAATCATTTGTTATCCAGCACTAGGCGTGATGCCTCAGATGAGAGCACTGAACTGAGAATACTCATTTGGTAGCTGAATAAGGCCCTGACAGGGCCCATTTATAACAAGCTCATTCTATAATGTCCATCCTATTAATAAAATTTTGTTGCTGTCTAATTAGAGATGTCTGATGTGTATAGTCGCACCACAGAGGAGACTTTTTTGCTGCTGCCTTTTTTTTTTTTTTTCTTCCCCTGGTCTCTTCTGTCACAGGCAAAGCCCATCTGGGCACGTGGGTTTGAGAAACAAAAGGACTGGGGAAGGAGCTGTGGGTGAAGGCTCTGTTTTAGATGTATGTTGACGGTGCAGAGTGAGGGAAATGGACGCGCAGGGAGGTCTCACTGGCTTGCCTGTGCTCCCCCTGCTCTCCATGCTGTGAGCAGTTTTACCTGCCCTGGGTGGTACTTTGCAGCTCACCTCTCAAATCCTCAGTGATCCGAGGTATGGCCACAGGGTGTTTGGCTTACTAACGTACACATCAGAACTTAAAACCTATAGCCAGTGCTGGGCTCCTCAAAGTCCTTGGCTTGCCGAGCAGCATGCTTGTTCCTAAGTCACTCACATTTCTCAGCATCTTCTGGAAACTTCTTTCAGTTTGTTTGCAAAGGCGGTCTGTTTCTTTCAATAAGAAAGTGAAGAGGCTTCCTAAGGAAGAATTTCGGATAACATATTAGAATGTCAATCTCAATGTTTTGTGGTTGCAGTTTGAATATAGAAACGGATTCAGTTTAGTCATCTTTATCCCAGGGGATCTTTCAGGCCTATTTTCCCGCTTTAATTAGAAAGAAGCTTTGGGGACAGATGATGTGATATACCTAGTTGCTGGACAGAGTTGGAATTCCAACAGCTAGTTTTAAGTCCCAATGCCCTTTCTTCGCCCTGGTAGGATTTGGGGAAAGCTACTGAATTACTGGGCCTCAGCTTTCTTAGTTCCAGTAAAGCAGGCACTAGTCCCTGGAAAATGGATTGTTGCAAGAATTAAATAACATAGATGAAAATGCCTTGTAGGTAGCAAGACCTCCCAAATGCTAGTTAATAGCAATCATTTGTTATCCAGCACTAGGCGTGATGCCTCAGATGAGAGCACTGAACTGAGAATACTCATTTGGTAGCTGAATAAGGCCCTGACAGGGCCCATTTATAACAAGCTCATTCTATAATGTCCATCCTATTAATAAAATTTTGTTGCTGTCTAATTAGAGATGTCTGATGTGTATAGTCGCACCACAGAGGAGACTTTTTTGCTGCTGCCTTTTTTTTTTTTTTTTCTTCCCCTGGTCTCTTCTGTCACAGGCAAAGCCCATCTGGGCACGTGGGTTTGAGAAACAAAAGGACTGGGGAAGGAGCTGTGGGTGAAGGCTCTGTTTTAGATGTATGTTGACGGTGCAGAGTGAGGGAAATGGACGCGCAGGGAGGTCTCACTGGCTTGCCTGTGCTCCCCCTGCTCTCCATGCTGTGAGCAGTTTTACCTGCCCTGGGTGGTACTTTGCAGCTCACCTCTCAAATCCTCAGTGATCCGAGGTATGGCCACAGGGTGTTTGGCTTACTAACGTACACATCAGAACTTAAAACCTATAGCCAGTGCTGGGCTCCTCAAAGTCCTTGGCTTGCCGAGCAGCATGCTTGTTCCTAAGTCACTCACATTTCTCAGCATCTTCTGGAAACTTCTTTCAGTTTGTTTGCAAAGGCGGTCTGTTTCTTTCAATAAGAAAGTGAAGAGGCTTCCTAAGGAAGAATTTCGGATAACATATTAGAATGTCAATCTCAATGTTTTGTGGTTGCAGTTTGAATATAGAAACGGATTCAGTTTAGTCATCTTTATCCCAGGGGATCTTTCAGGCCTATTTTCCCGCTTTAATTAGAAAGAAGCTTTGGGGACAGATGATGTGATATACCTAGTTGCTGGACAGAGTTGGAATTCCAACAGCTAGTTTTAAGTCCCAATGCCCTTTCTTCGCCCTGGTAGGATTTGGGGAAAGCTACTGAATTACTGGGCCTCAGCTTTCTTAGTTCCAGTAAAGCAGGCACTAGTCCCTGGAAAATGGATTGTTGCAAGAATTAAATAACATAGATGAAAATGCCTTGTAGGTAGCAAGACCTCCCAAATGCTAGTTATGACTACCACCAGTTAGAAGTCACTGTTTGTTTAGAATCCTATATAGAAAAACCTTCCTCACTGAGGTCCTTTACTATAAAGTCATTTTAGACACAATAGTTTTACTAATTTTATTGCTTGTATTTCACGTGAAATTTTGTTTCCCACTCCAAGTAAAAATTTAAAAAATGCGTAGCCTTGAAAAGTATTTTTTTTTATTTCTTAATTTTTATTATCCTAATTACAGCTGCTTGTGAAGTTTGCTCTGTTAAGGGGGGGTGGGGGTGGGATGAGGAATTCAGAATTCAAGGAAGAAATATTTTATTAAGTTGGCAGGTACTCTGAATTCATACACCTTTGAATTAGGAGCACACAATCAGGTGATACAATGAAGAATGTTTTTAAAATAGTTTTGTTGCTAGGTAACTATTTTCCTCTTATTTAAGCTCCCCCCAAAATGTTTTGCAAAGGATCTTTTGAATAGAAATGATCAGCTAATATTTTTTCCCCAGCCTATCTGTTTGACTGTGAAGGTAAAACCATTAAAAACAAAAAGGAGAGCACTGCAGAATTTCCATCCAAAGCTATAAAAGTGCTAAACAGAGTGGCGACTGCCCAGGCCCGGGTCATCTGCTGTTTTTTTCCCTAAACTGCACTTGACTACAGCTTATCAACCCTTAATTAGTGTTACATTTTCTCCCTGTGATTTCTATTGATGTGCGGTACAGGAAGCTGGATTGAGCCTCCACCTGACTGGTGTGCAAATTGTTCTAGAAAATTCAGCAAACATCTCTCTCCATTATCCACCCCCTCCCTAACACCCCATCTCTTTCCTCCCCACCGTTTCTCTCTGCCTGTGTCTTTTTCGCTTCCGTTTCCGCAGTAGAAAAGGTGAAAAGCAGGACGATAGGAATCAGGTTGAGTATTAGTGTTTTTGCTGGCCTGGGCAATAGAAAACGACAAGCCGCCGCTGGGGCCCTCCGTCAGCAGAAAGGGGAAGCGGGGAGGTGGCGGCGGGCGGGGGCTCCCCCGTGGCCTCGGGATGGCTGTGCAGGGTTGCTGCGCGCTGGGATGAAGTCAGCACTGACAAAGTGAGGGGATTGATGGATGGACAAAGCGGGCAGCTGGATGTGAGAATGGATGAGGGCAGAGGGGGAATTTAACACAGACAAACAGAATGAAAGACAGAGAGGAATTGCTTGCTGAAGGATGCCCGCTCTCAGCTCCCACAGCAATTTACTTACTGCTAACTGAACACCCAAGGATTGTTTGCATCTTTGCAGATTTTCCTACCAGCTTCGGCCGAGGGAAGCTGGTTGACTGCAGCTGGTGTGTGCCAGACTTTCTCTTTCAACCTGCCTCTATTCCTGTCCTTCCCAAGCCCACCGACCCCCTCTCCCCAAACAACTGTATGCACTCACACTCATTTAATTCAAACCGAGCGACTGATTATTTCCAATAAGTTCGCACATTGTTCCTGTGGAATAAATTTTCTTCTCCTGCCGTTATTTTAATCTTTCCACTAAATTTACCTTAATCAGATTGTTATTGTTGCCTTACTGTAGTAAATAATAATTTTGACTTGCCTCTTTAGAAACTGATGTTTCTAGAAGGAGATCTATTACTGTTTCATGAAGGCGTGTGGTAGCGATGATAATGTATGCCTCCTTTGTGCAGGAAAAACTTAGTGGCTTTCTACCTTTATCCAGTCTGTATATATTAATGAGGGACTCAATATTTAATGCTTGTCACATTTTACTTTCAAGTAGAAAATATGCTCTAACCCAAGCCCCATATATGCTATATTACGCAAAAAAGAATTTATTAAGAAGGTAAATCTCATGTTAAGTGTTTCTACTACAATAAAAATCAAATTAAAAAAAAAAAAAAACAAGAAAAAAATTTGGAGAGAAAAAAAGAAATGAATCTTTTTCCCCCCAAGGAAAAAAATGTAGGGTTGCATATGTTACAGTAGGTTTACTATTTATAGATCAGCATTTCAAAAAATGTTTGTGAGCAAAATGCTATTTGAGGCTTTTAGAAAAATAATGCAATCAGTGATTATATGAAGCAATAGAAGATATATCAAGTTACTGTCACTGAATACCACACTCAAATATATATTTAGGATTTTATTTTTGAATAAATCAATTTCAAAGTGAATTATATGAAGCAATAGAAGATGATACTCATAGACAATTGCAGGCACTGACAAAGTGAGGGGATTGATGGATGGACAAAGCGGGCAGCTGGATGTGAGAATGGATGAGGGCAGAGGGGGAATTTAACACAGACAAACAGAATGAAAGACAGAGAGGAATTGCTTGCTGAAGGATGCCCGCTCTCAGCTCCCACAGCAATTTACTTACTGCTAACTGAACACCCAAGGATTGTTTGCATCTTTGCAGATTTTCCTACCAGCTTCGGCCGAGGGAAGCTGGTTGACTGCAGCTGGTGTGTGCCAGACTTTCTCTTTCAACCTGCCTCTATTCCTGTCCTTCCCAAGCCCACCGACCCCCTCTCCCCAAACAACTGTATGCACTCACACTCATTTAATTCAAACCGAGCGACTGATTATTTCCAATAAGTTCGCACATTGTTCCTGTGGAATAAATTTTCTTCTCCTGCCGTTATTTTAATCTTTCCACTAAATTTACCTTAATCAGATTGTTATTGTTGCCTTACTGTAGTAAATAATAATTTTGACTTGCCTCTTTAGAAACTGATGTTTCTAGAAGGAGATCTATTACTGTTTCATGAAGGCGTGTGGTAGCGATGATAATGTATGCCTCCTTTGTGCAGGAAAAACTTAGTGGCTTTCTACCTTTATCCAGTCTGTATATATTAATGAGGGACTCAATATTTAATGCTTGTCACATTTTACTTTCAAGTAGAAAATATGCTCTAACCCAAGCCCCATATATGCTATATTACGCAAAAAAGAATTTATTAAGAAGGTAAATCTCATGTTAAGTGTTTCTACTACAATAAAAATCAAATTAAAAAAAAAAAAAAACAAGAAAAAAATTTGGAGAGAAAAAAAGAAATGAATCTTTTTCCCCCCAAGGAAAAAAATGTAGGGTTGCATATGTTACAGTAGGTTTACTATTTATAGATCAGCATTTCAAAAAATGTTTGTGAGCAAAATGCTATTTGAGGCTTTTAGAAAAATAATGCAATCAGTGATTATATGAAGCAATAGAAGATATATCAAGTTACTGTCACTGAATACCACACTCAAATATATATTTAGGATTTTATTTCCCTGTATGAATAAATCAAATAATTTTCTGAGGCCAGTTGATTAAGGAGTCTTGCCTAAGAATTTGTGAAAAGAAAATTCCAAATGAGAAGCCTATACACAGGCATATGCCAGTTGCTGGGAAATTGAAAAGGTGACTTACTCCAAAGTTAGGACAATCTAGCCTTAAGTGTGGTAGTTACAAAATAAAGCACTATACTTCCTGTACATTCAAGGAACCTGGAATGTCTCTCATTCTGAAATAGATTGAAGGAAACTTTGTGTTTCAGAATCGATGCTATTGGGTCTGATGGTTCATTTATCCACTTTCCATCCAAAAGAAAAAGGTTGTTCTCCTTCTATGCCTCCCTCTTTACCTCCCTTTCTTCCTTTCTCCATCTCCCCTCAAAGAAATGGTCCAGAAAAACAAACGGTCTTTGCATTTTCTGGCTGTGTATTACATTTTTCCCTTAAATATGCTAGTTTACATGTCCACACACCTGTTTTTGAGGCAGATCTCTTTCTTGTGACATACCTCCAAAGTGCATACCTTCTCTTCTGCAGTTCCTCAAAGACTAAACATATGAAGTAGCAACAGAGTTCTGAGAACCTCTGGCCCTTGAAGGACTCCAGAATGCAGTATCAGCTGCCTTTACAGTTAAAGCAAGGCTCTAGGAGAAGGCTGTTGACTTGGTAGACATGATGAATGGGAGTTTTGAAAAGATGAAATTAATAAGTTGTCTATTGCACGGAGGTCTAGGAGACATGTTTTCAGGTATGGCATAGATTTTCTATCATTGCAGTATTCAAAAGTAGATTTGTCCTGGTGTTCATTGCTTGTGCAGACTAAAGGCCACAGTTGCCTGGAAGCCACACCACTCTCAGGTGCACATCCAGCATCATTTTAGAATAATAGGAGCTCAGGCTAACCACTTGGAGATTATATCACATATTAATCCTGGTATTGAGTAACTTTTCAAAGGTTGGAAAAAATGTGACAAGTGATAAAATTAAGTTTACGAAAGGTGGCTCACACATGGCCTAGAGATAGAGCTTAAGGTAGCAGGTTAAGAGAGAGGGGTTTTGGTTCTTTCTGTGATACAAAACCTGAAATCTCTAAGACAACTCTGGGAAATTTTTTGAAAATAATAATAATAAAAAAGGTTGGTCTCTGTTTTTCATGTGGATCCTTGGTTGGTGAAGGTAGACTAAGGGGAATTGACTTCTTTTTGCCATTATTGGGAGTTTTATAGCTTCCGTGGTTTCCACATTGTATTTACCAGCACATGTCCTAAGAATGACTGCACCTGTACTTTCTGGAAGCAGGCTGTGGGAGCCTGAGCCCCATCTCCTCAGAGATTCTGCAAAAGGAGAATGGGGTGAGATCTGTGCCAAGAATCCTGCCAGGTGTGGTCCAGAGAGATGATACCTTTCCCTCTGTTCCTTTGGAGTCCATCTGAATATTTCTGATGCATCCCTCCAAATATTTGAACCTTTAAGTTGGATGAGCAATTCTATCCTTTCCATCCAAAAGAAAAGGTTGTTCTCCTTCTATGCCTCTCTTTACCTCCCTTTCTTCCTTTCTCCATCTCCCTCAAAGAAATGGTCCAGAAAACAAACGGTCTTTGCATTTTCTGGCTGTGTATTACATTTTTCCCTTAAATATGCTAGTTTACATGTCCACACACCTGTTTTTGAGGCAGATCTCTTTCTTGTGACATACCTCCAAAGTGCATACCTTCTCTTCTGCAGTTCCTCAAAGACTAAACATATGAAGTAGCAACAGAGTTCTGAGAACCTCTGGCCCTTGAAGGACTCCAGAATGCAGTATCAGCTGCCTTTACAGTTAAAGCAAGGCTCTAGGAGAAGGCTGTTGACTTGGTAGACATGATGAATGGGAGTTTTGAAAAGATGAAATTAATAAGTTGTCTATTGCACGGAGGTCTAGGAGACATGTTTTCAGGTATGGCATAGATTTTCTATCATTGCAGTATTCAAAAGTAGATTTGTCCTGGTGTTCATTGCTTGTGCAGACTAAAGGCCACAGTTGCCTGGAAGCCACACCACTCTCAGGTGCACATCCAGCATCATTTTAGAATAATAGGAGCTCAGGCTAACCACTTGGAGATTATATCACATATTAATCCTGGTATTGAGTAACTTTTCAAAGGTTGGAAAAAATGTGACAAGTGATAAAATTAAGTTTACGAAAGGTGGCTCACACATGGCCTAGAGATAGAGCTTAAGGTAGCAGGTTAAGAGAGAGGGTTCTGGTTCTTTCTGTGATACAAAAACCTGAAATCTCTAAGACAACTCTGGGAAATTTTTTGAAAATAATAATAATAAAAAAGGTTGGTCTCTGTTTTTCATGTGGATCCTTGGTTGGTGAAGGTAGACTAAGGGGAATTGACTTCTTTTTGCCATTATTGGGAGTTTTATAGCTTCCGTGGTTTCCACATTGTATTTACCAGCACATGTCCTAAGAATGACTGCACCTGTACTTTCTGGAAGCAGGCTGTGGGAGCCTGAGCCCCATCTCCTCAGAGATTCTGCAAAAGGAGAATGGGGTGAGATCTGTGCCAAGAATCCTGCCAGGTGTGGTCCAGAGAGATGATACCTTTCCCTCTGTTCCTTTGGAGTCCATCTGAATATTTCTGATGCATCCCTCCAAATATCCTGGACTTTTGAACCTTTAAGTTGGATGAGCAATACACCAGAGAAGGCTCACTCAGTTTTGCTTTATACCTCTCCATTTATTTCAGTCTCCACCGCCATCCTACATACAATGCATGTTGACTATCAAGAGTGTGAAAAAATAAAAATTCTGAAGAAAATAATTATCTGTGATTTCACCACCTACAAGTTAATCATTGCTACTATTTTGTTGTATACCTTTCAATCTTTTTAGAAAAAATACACACTGCATTTGAAAACTAGGATTATTCATAATCATTTTGCAACTTTTCATGTATCAAAGCATATTTTGAGCATATTCTCATGTCTTAATAATTCTTTTGAAACATGGTGGTTATTGGAGGCACAGGTTGCTTGTGCAGGTATCCTTTGCAAATTTCTTGTTATCGGCAGTGTAGACCACTTCTCCCCACTCGGTATACAGCTGTGATGAACTTTAATTCGCAATTGAAAACCTTTTTTGTTATTTTTATTATTTTAACTTTTTTGGTATATGGTTGCTTTACAATGTTTGTTGGTTTCTGCTGTACAGCAGAGTGAACCAGCTATGTGTATGTGTCTATCTATATCTATATCTATATCTATATCTCCCCTCTTTTTTGGATTTCCTTCCCATTTAGGTCACCACAGAGCATTGACTACAGTTCCCTATACTGTACAGTAGGTTCTCATTAGTTGTCTATTTTATACATAGCATCAATTGTGTATGTCTTTGGGACTCCAAAGACAATTTTATTATTATTTTATTCCTGGTTAGTGAACACTTGATTTAAGTGGTTTTAGGATACCAGTGTCTGCCCTATGTGAGTGACTTTCTCATAGACCCTTAGAGAGTATAAATTATTCATTAAATCATAGAGTGTTTCAGTGCTGTTAGTACTATTAGTATTGTGATCATCTACTTTAGAACTGTCATATCTCAGAGCCAGAAGAGACATCTCTAAATATTAAGCTGTCAAGTAGTGAGGGAACCATTGCTGGGGATATGCAAGAGGTTTGGAGTGGGAGGATCTCAGTGGTGCCTACTGCAGTCAGAGTAACTCCACCGGTGGTAAAAAAATGCATCCTCCAAATATCCTGGACTTTTGAACCTTTAAGTTGGATGAGCAATACACCAGAGAAGGCTCACTCAGTTTTGCTTTATACCTCTCCATTTATTTCAGTCTCCACCGCCATCCTACATACAATGCATGTTGACTATCAAGAGTGTGAAAAAATAAAAATTCTGAAGAAAATAATTATCTGTGATTTCACCACCTACAAGTTAATCATTGCTACTATTTTGTTGTATACCTTTCAATCTTTTTAGAAAAAAAATACACACTGCATTTGAAAACTAGGATTATTCATAATCATTTTTGCAACTTTTCATGTATCAAAGCATATTTTGAGCATATTCTCATGTCTTAATAATTCTTTTGAAACATGGTGGTTATTGGAGGCACAGGTTGCTTGTGCAGGTATCCTTTGCAAATTTCTTGTTATCGGCAGTGTAGACCACTTCTCCCCACTCGGTATACAGCTGTGATGAACTTTAATTCGCAATTGAAAACCTTTTTTGTTATTTTTATTATTTTAACTTTTTTGGTATATGGTTGCTTTACAATGTTTGTTGGTTTCTGCTGTACAGCAGAGTGAACCAGCTATGTGTATGTGTCTATCTATATCTATATCTATATCTATATCTCCCCTCTTTTTTGGATTTCCTTCCCATTTAGGTCACCACAGAGCATTGACTACAGTTCCCTATACTGTACAGTAGGTTCTCATTAGTTGTCTATTTTATACATAGCATCAATTGTGTATGTCTTTGGGACTCCAAAGACAATTTTATTATTATTTTATTCCTGGTTAGTGAACACTTGATTTAAGTGGTTTTAGGATACCAGTGTCTGCCCTATGTGAGTGACTTTCTCATAGACCCTTAGAGAGTATAAATTATTCATTAAATCATAGAGTGTTTCAGTGCTGTTAGTACTATTAGTATTGTGATCATCTACTTTAGAACTGTCATATCTCAGAGCCAGAAGAGACATCTCTAAATATTAAGCTGTCAAGTAGTGAGGGAACCATTGCTGGGGATATGCAAGAGGTTTGGAGTGGGAGGATCTCAGTGGTGCCTACTGCAGTCAGAGTAACTCCACCATTAAGGTTTCACGCCAGCTTTTTTTTTTTTTTTTAAAGCAAGTTCTACTACAAGATAGTTGAACTAATCTAACTCCATTCTTCTCATAGAAGAGAATACTAAGGCTTAGATACAGCAAGTGACTGGCACCTTTCACAGCTCTCTGTTGCCTGGTACTTTCCATATCCCTTTACTAGCGGCTGCACTATCATGCTCAGTTCTGTCAGTGAACTCAGACCCATGGGAGAAGGACATGGAGGCTTTATCTTGTTCAGTTGAGCTTTAGTCAACTTTTGTGGATGTGCGGTGCTGTGTTTGTGCTTACTAGCAGAAAGTTACATATTCACTGCCATTCATTTTCCCCAAAGGCCCAGTCATGTAGCAAGTGTCAGAAATTGCCCATTGGAAAATGTTCTCCTATGAACTCCTTAGTCTTGGTGAACTGCTGAATAGGGACTGCCTATACTGGTCCTTGATGCATGTTCTCCTGGTCCATTACTGGGAAGATCAAAACTATTCTGGAACTTGAGTGAGTCAAGACCCGAGAGTGCTTAGAGCCCCAGTTTGGGTTCAAGCAAAGCACAATGGAAAAGAGTAATGTAAGTTTGACCAACTGACATTACTGTGATTAGGAGATCATGCAGGGTTTGGATCATCAGGTCAGGCTTCATGAAAGAAGTGGAATTTAAGCTTATCCTTGAAGACAAGATTTAACTAAGCAGAGGACAAGTGGGAGAGCTTTCCGTGAGGGGGATATGGTGATCAGGGAGACAGAGAAGAGTAAGGCGATTTGTTCTGCTGGCATGGCAGAGTAGAGAAGTAAGACTAATGTTGGACATACCAGTGAATTTCATTTTTAAATTCATGCTGCAAATACCTGAGTGCCTATTATGTGCCTCAAGTAGCTGGTATTTTAGAAGGGAAAGGCAGATGGTAAATAAATATGTGTATATACACATAAGGTTTTGTGTAGCAGACTGGAGAGTGGAGAATGATGAGCTTGGATGGTCAGAGGTCTGTTGCATAATTTATTTAAGCAGAGACTTCAGTGATGTTAGGAGGGAAGCCATGAAGATGGTGGGGAAAGCAGAGGGAACAGTAAGTACAAAATCTTGTGGTAGAAATGCCGTCTGTTCTGGGGCAAACCAGTTGGGCACCTCCCCAGTAACCACCTCAGTCCTCCTTTGCACTTGTTCTCAGAGCCCTGTTCATGTAGTTAACCCTTCCTATCACTGAAGAAATTTCCTGACCTATCATGGAAAGCACTTCCTCCTGTCTCAGAGCGAAGCATGATCAGTCCTAGCAGCACTTTTCCCCTTTCTGTGATTGGTTTGGGCATGGACGTGTGATCTCATTATGGTCAGTAGTAAAGAGAGAACCTACATGAATTATGGCTGTGTCTACATAGTAAGCCTGGAACTGAGGAAGCCATGAGGAGAGGCTTTGTGTTGAGGGTAGCAGAGCAGAAAGCTGGGAAGCACTCGGGCCCTTGGTGACATCATGAGATGGTGAACTGGCCTTAGAAAACATCTTACTTTGGATTTCTTTTGATGTTATATAGTAAATCCTTATTGTTTAAGCCTTTTTTTTTTGGCTTCATATTTGCCCAGTGCACTTCATTTAGATTTGTTGAAATGTTACCTTGTCTGAAAGACCTTCTCCAGCTGTGTAAAATAGGACAGAGGTGGAACTTCAGCTCTGATGTGGATTAAAAGTCTTGCACATGCCTAGGTTTAAGCTAGTGGGTGGCCTCCATCTGTTTTCCATGCACAGGAAAGGAGAGCACGGGTGCTCCGTGGTATCGCTTGGACAGAGTCTCCCTCCCTTGCTGTCTTCTCTGGTCTGTCTTCAGAAATGGTGATTTTAGGAGCTCATTGGCTCCACGTAAAAGGTGAATGACTCCACTTATAATAAATCTCCATGTAGCATGCATGCTTTCATTCCCTTCATTTGACCTTGGTGGAACTGGCTGATGGACCAGTGAAAAGTACAATATGAAAAATGAGCGAGCAGAGCACAGTGAGCCCAGTGAATCCATCTTGTGTGTGATTAGCTGTGAAAAATCTCACCAGCATAACTCAGAGGACACTCTTCTTTCTCGCCTTTCTCATCCCCTCTTCCTCTTCCCACAACACCTCGTCAGCCTCCCTGCAGCTCACCTGAGCTTTCTCGCATGTGACTGCCTCGTCCCCACCAGCAGTTGTCGGATCCTTCCAGGGCTTCATGGATCAACAGCTATTGGGTAGGAGAAGTGAGCTCAGAGGAGGAGAATCTTTTGGGGTGGGTGGGGTGGGTTGGAGGAGCAGCTAATGGAGCTCAGTTGAAGCCTTAGGGAGTCCCCTCCTGGGGCGTGTTGAGAAGACATGAGTGTGACAGAATGACTCAGTAGGCATTGTAAATTGGCAGTTACAACTGAGGACTCAGTGACTCATGGTTGAGGTCTCCATCAGTTCCATTCACAGAGTCAAGGCCTATAAAAACAGGGCAGCGGGATGGTAAATCAAGCTTCCTGGGGAATCGTGGAATCCTGCTGCAGAAGGCTTGAGCATGTAAAACGGAAACTTGCTTTTCATGGCAGTAGCTCTTATTGCCATGCTGCAGAGGCCACCTTTGTGGCACATCAAGGTGTTTTTGGAACAGACTTCTCTACTGTAGGGATGCTTTGCTTCTGTGTCCCCTTTCTGTGGTACCTATGGGTCAGGGGACAAGCAGGGTGACGAGCGGCTGAAGGGACCTCGTCATGCCAACCCACCTGGGCGACTTAGTTCGTTGTGCAGTCTCCCTGCAGAACCTAAGAGGTTGCCTTCTTGGCCTTCCATGCAGAGAACCTATTCATCCTAAGGGCAAGCAGAGGGAAGAGTGTTGGTAGAAATGGGCATTTGCTAACAGTTCCTCTGATAGGGGGCGAGGAAAGTGTCCTTTCTTCATTAGTGTGTTCCCATACACATGTGCTCTGACTCTGGAGTAGAGGTCAGTACTTGAGATAGGTGAGGTCAAGGTTCATCCTGCTTATTGGATAAAAAATTAAGTTGTAGGGCTTCCCTGGTGGTCCAGTGAGTAAGGACACTGCCTTGCAGTGCAAGGGGCGCCGGTTTGATCCCTGGCCTGGGAAGATCCCACATGCCGCAGAGCGGCTGGACCAATGTGTCCAATTACTGAGCCAGAGCTCTGGAGCACATGCGCCCAGAGCCGGTGCTCTGCGACAACAGAGGCCACCGTGATGGGAGGCCCACATGGGCCAAAGAACAAAAATGGATGAAAAAAAAACTAAGTTGTAGATTTTTAAAATATTTTATTGTTTCAAAATGTAGTCCTCAGCTTGTGAAGAAGGGGTTCTCAGAGGATGTGTTATGTGAACTTGAAAGAATACATTGTAATTAAAAGTTTTGCCTGTGTACTTGGTTAGTTTTGCTCAGGGTGGTCACACGTGACCCGGCAATCTCATCTGCATCATTTATTGCATATCAGGAGTCATGGGAACAGTGCTGCTCCAACACCCAGTGGCATTAAGTGATGTGTAGTTACTGCTCTATTCCAGGGCACCAGTGGCAATGGGGAAGCCATGCTCCATGTTACAGGTCTGTGCCCTGGTTGGGCTGCTCTCCTCTGTGTGTCTGTTTTGTCTGGAACCGATGCACTTTGATTTCAGACATCAGAGGCTCACAGAGGAAATATGTATTAATGTAAGGCTTAGACTCAGAACTGGCCCACTGTCACTTCAGTTCACATTCCATGGTGCTTAGGAGGTCTTGTGTGGCATAATGGCTGGGTAGGTGGCATGTACGTGGAAGGTGAGAAATTGAGATCAGTCTTACCACTGTTATTATTTTGGTGTGGAGGGGTCTGCAACATGTGGGATTTTGGTGCCTAGACTGGGGATTGAATTTGCGGCCCCTGGAGTGGAAGCTCAGAGTTTTAACCACCGGACCACTGGAGAAGTCCCACCATTATCTATTTAGTCTACATGTCACTTATTAGGCACCTGTAATGAGCCTTGTTTGGTTCTCCATCAAAAACTGGACAAAATTCCATTTCTTTCTTTTTTTTTTAAATTTTGGCTTCTTTTATTGCTTTTCGTTTCTTTCTTTATTTTCATCCATCTTTATTCTCTGGCCCGTGTGGGGCTACCATTGCAGTGGCCTCTCTTGTTGCCCAGCACTGGCTCTGGGTGCATGTGCTCCAGAGTGCTAGCTGTAATTGGACACACTGGTCCAGCTGCTCCATGGCAAGTGGGATCTTTCTGGGCCAGGGATCGATCCGGTGCCCCTTGCACTGCAAGGCAGACTCTTTACCCACTAGACCATCAGGGAAGCCCCCTCCATTTCATTCTTATCCAAAACTTCTGTCTCAGGTGACCAAATGAGGTTTTATGGTAAAAGTAGAGTGGGTATTTTGTAAAAGTATACAAAAAGTTAAAAGTGGAATTTAGAAATAGGAGACGGATCAGTGTTATAGAGAATCCTTTCTGTCATTGTGTGGTCTCTGGTACTGTGGCTGTATTAATGGTCATGCTTATCAGTGGTGGTTGCTAACAAAAAGGATAAATATTTCAAACAGGACGAATATCTCCATCAGTAACCATTTGCTCCTATCTTGGGTCTTGGTAGTTAATATTGGTTATGTGAGTGATTTGAGCTTGTGGAATAAGGTGAAGGAGGCTAACAAATCATCAGAAAGATCCCTAAGAGAATAAAAAGATAAATAGATGAGGGTAAATTTTCATTTGGCATCGATTTCCCCAAAGATGTAGTCATACAGCAAACATTACAAGCTTGACAATTGGGTAATAGATGCATAACATGTCCAAACAGTTAAGCTGTTCTTCAATTAACACTCAGCCCTGTAATGCCATCTGGTCTCCTGGGTGTAAGACGTATGTAGAAATTCGCCAAAAGTCCAAAGGAACTGAAGAGATAACAGTAATTTGGGAAATGATATACCTGAAGAGCTTTGTGGGATTGGCTTAAATAGTAACCTTAATGAGAGCAACTTGAATATTCTTCTGGTGTATAGGGGTGGTTTAACTGCGAAAGTTATCAGCGCCTCTCTGTTTTTAACCAGGAAGTGAATAAAAGGGAAAGTTTAACTTGTGTGTTCAAATTAAGTTAGATCTGCCAAAAAACTTTGTTCACTTCTTTTATAGTGGCGGCCCAGCATTGTTTCCAAATTATGGAGTGTTTCTCCAGAGCAGATTCCATTTTTAACTTGTGAGATGAAAAAGAAGCTTGCTCTCTTACTGGAGGTCATGTATTATTTTCCCTGGAGGCAGGGAGTCTGAACCTTTCTGAGAATCTGTTTCTGCATGTTGAAGGAGAAAATAGGCTCCTGCACAGCATTTTCAGATTTCTAGATGTTGTAATGAAGGTGGTGATATCCTTTGGTCTGGTTCCATCTCTTTACTATCCTGGGAAGGCCATGACCTATGTGGTCTGAATGGGTAACCATGGGTTCTATCACAGAGAGCTGTAAAGAGTCCTTGAGAACTTTATTTCCCGAGGAAATGAAGGTCCATTTCCCCAATTAATTTATAAGCTGGATACTGTGGGAGATCATTTAAAGGTTCTGAGGAGGTTGTTTTCTCTGTATATTTTAATGTCATGGAGTTTATATGAAAGCTTCTTAAATTAGGCTTTTAGAACTCCTCTGCATATCTCAAATACTACAATGTCTTTCTTCCCTATTTAAAATAAAATTCAAAATTTAACAAGGAAAGTATCAAATTCTTTGTGTTGTTTTCCACTTAACCCTCAATTACTTCACATCGTGCTCCAAGATCATTTTCTTAAATTTGAAGTAATATAGATTATTGAGTTTATGTCTCATCATACAAACCAGAATTTGAGAAGTCTGCAACAGTATATTGAAACCTTAGTACAATATGAAAATTATACACATGGGAAGGAAGGAAAAATAAGCAGTGAATACACAAAAGGAAGCATTTTGTGTAGTGGAGAGGGAGGATATGAGTTCAGGAAACCTAGAATTTAGTTTCTTCCCTAGAAGTTGTATGAACTTACGTGAGTCACTTAACAGCAGGTCTTGGCTTTTCCATCTGTGAAATAAAAGATTTGGATTAGGTCTTATGATACTTCTCGGTTCTGAAAAGACTTTTGATCTGTGGTTAAAATTCTCTTGGAGAAAATCATTTTGTTTTCTTATGTGCAATCTGTGCTTGAAAATCCTCTCAAAGTAGGAGTCTTTATTCAGCTTAATTGAGTGGTCCTCAAGATAGTGTGTTGACTTCTGAATTCAGAGTCATTAGTCACCACCATTTGGATCATTCCCGTGCTCTCAGTCCATGTGGCTAATTTTTGTTGTTCAGTCGCATCTGACTCTTTATGATGCCATGAACTGCAGCATGCCGGGCTTCCCTGTCCTTCACTATCTCCCAGAGTTTTCTCAAACTCGTGTAGATTGAGTCAGTGAAGAAGTGAAAGTCAAGTTTCTCGGTCGTATCTGATTCTTTGTGAGCCCATGAATGAGCCGTGGAATTCTCCAGGCAAGAATTCTGGAGTGGGTAGTCTATCCCTTCTCCAGGGAATCTTCCCAACCCAGGGATTGAACCCAGGTCTCCTGTATTGCAGGTGGATTCTTTACCATCTGAGCCACCAGGGAAGCACATAACTCAGTCAGTGATGCCATCCAGCCATCTCATCCTCTGTTGTCCCTTTCTCCTCTTGTCCTCAGTCTTTCCCAGCATTAGGGTTTTTCCCAATGAGTTGTCTGTTCGCATCAGGTGGCCAAAATGTTGGAACTTCAGTCTCAGCATCAGTCCTTCCAGTGAATATTCAGAGTTGATTTCCTTTAGGATTGACTGGCTTGATCTCCTTGCAGTCCAAGAGACTCTCAACAGTCTTCTCCAGTACCACAGTTTGAAAGCATCAGTTTTTCAGTGCTCAGCTTTATTTAAGGTCCGACTCTAACACCCATACATTATTATTGGAAAAACCATAGCTTTGACTATATGAACCTTTGTTGGCAAAGTGGGCTCTACTTTTTATTATTCTGTTTAGGTTTGTCATAACTATTCTTCCTAGGAGCAAACATCTTTTAATTTCATCACTTTAGTCACCATTTGCAGTGATTTTGGAGCCCAAGAAAATGAAATCTGACACCGTTTTCACATTTCCCCCATCTATTTGCCATGAAGTGATAGGATTGGATGCCACAATCTTCCTCCTTTGAATGTTGAGTTTTAAGCCAGCTTTTTCACTCTTCACCTTCATCAAGAGGCTTTTAAGTTCCTCTTCACTTTTTGCCATTAAACTGGTATCATCTGCATATCTGAGGTTGTTGATATTTCTCCCAGGAATCTTGATTCCAGCTTGTGCTTTATCCAGCCTGGCATTTCACATGATGTTCTCTACACATAAATTAAATAAGCAGGGTGACAATATACAGCCTCGATGTAGATGTTTGTTTAGAATTCTCTTGCTTTTTCCTACGATCCAGAGTATGCTGGCAGTTTGATCTCTCATTCCTCTGCCTTTGCTAAATCCTGCTTGTACATCTGGAACTTGTCAATTCACGTACTGCTGGCTTGAAGGATTTTGAACATAATTTTGCTAATGTGAAATGAGTGCAATTGTACAGTAATTTGAAGATTCTTTGGCATTGCCTTTCTTTGGGAATGGAATGAAAACTGGACTTTTCCAGTTCTGTAGCCACTGCTGAATTTCCCAAATTTGCTGGTATAATGAATGCAGTACTTTAACAGCATCAACTTTTAGTATTTGAAATAGCTCAGCTGGAATTCCATCACCTCCACTAGCTTTGATCAAAGGCACACTTGACTTCACACTCTAGGATGTGTGACTCTAGGTGAGTGACCACACCATTGTAGTTATCTGGGTCATTAAGAGCTTTTTTGTACATTTCTTCTGTGCATTCTTGCCAGTTAGGTTCTTGCCATTTTTGTCCTTTATTGTGCCCATCTTGATAAAATATTCCCTTGGTATATGCAATTTTCTCCCCCCCCCCGATTTGTAGGAATTATTTTATTATTTTTAAATAAATTAATTTTAATTAGAGGATAACTACTTCACAAGATTGTAATGGTTTCTGCCTTACGTCCATATGAATCACCATGGGTATTCATGTCCGATTTTCTTGTAGAGATCTCTAGTCTTTCCCATTCTATTGTTTTCCTCTGTTTCTTTGTATTGTTCACTCTCTTTGCTATTCCCTGGGCCTCTGCATTCAGTTGGGTATATCTTTTCCTTTCTCCTTTGCCTTTCACTTCTTTTCTCAGCTATTTTTAAGCCCTTCTCAGACAATCATTTTGCCTTCTTGCATTTCTTTTTCATGGAGATAGTTTTGGTCATCACCTCCTGTACTGTGTTATGAACCTCCATCCATAGTTCTTTAGGCATTCTGTCCAGCAGATCTAGTCCCTTGAATTTATTTGTCACCTCCACCGTATAATCATGAGGTGTTTGATTTAGGTCACACCTGAATGGTTTAGTGATTTTACCTACTTTCTTCAGTTTGAGCCTAAATTTTTCAATAAGGAGCTGATGATCTGAGTCACAGTCAACTCCAGGTCTTGTTTTTGCAGACTATATAGAGCTTCTCCATTTTGGCCACAAATTATATATTCTTCTGCCTTTGCTAAATCCTGCTTGTACATCTGGAACTTGTCAATTCACGTACTGCTGGCTTGAAGGATTTTGAACATAATTTTGCTAATGTGAAATGAGTGCAATTGTACAGTAATTTGAAGATTCTTTGGCATTGCCTTTCTTTGGGAATGGAATGAAAACTGGACTTTTCCAGTTCTGTAGCCACTGCTGAATTTCCCAAATTTGCTGGTATAATGAATGCAGTACTTTAACAGCATCAACTTTTAGTATTTGAAATAGCTCAGCTGGAATTCCATCACCTCCACTAGCTTTGATCAAAGGCACACTTGACTTCACACTCTAGGATGTGTGACTCTAGGTGAGTGACCACACCATTGTAGTTATCTGGGTCATTAAGAGCTTTTTTGTACATTTCTTCTGTGCATTCTTGCCAGTTAGGTTCTTGCCATTTTTGTCCTTTATTGTGCCCATCTTGATAAAATATTCCCTTGGTATATGCAATTTTCTCCCCCCCCCCGATTTGTAGGAATTATTTTATTATTTTTAAATAAATTAATTTTAATTAGAGGATAACTACTTCACAAGATTGTAATGGTTTCTGCCTTACGTCCATATGAATCACCATGGGTATTCATGTCCGATTTTCTTGTAGAGATCTCTAGTCTTTCCCATTCTATTGTTTTCCTCTGTTTCTTTGTATTGTTCACTCTCTTTGCTATTCCCTGGGCCTCTGCATTCAGTTGGGTATATCTTTTCCTTTCTCCTTTGCCTTTCACTTCTTTTCTCAGCTATTTTTAAGCCCTTCTCAGACAATCATTTTGCCTTCTTGCATTTCTTTTTCATGGAGATAGTTTTGGTCATCACCTCCTGTACTGTGTTATGAACCTCCATCCATAGTTCTTTAGGCATTCTGTCCAGCAGATCTAGTCCCTTGAATTTATTTGTCACCTCCACCGTATAATCATGAGGTGTTTGATTTAGGTCACACCTGAATGGTTTAGTGATTTTACCTACTTTCTTCAGTTTGAGCCTAAATTTTTCAATAAGGAGCTGATGATCTGAGTCACAGTCAACTCCAGGTCTTGTTTTTGCAGACTATATAGAGCTTCTCCATTTTGGCCACAAATTATATAATCAGTCTGATTTCGGTACTGACCATCTTGTGATGTCCATGTGTAGAGTCGTCTCTTGCGTTGTTTGAAGAGAGTGTTGGCTGTGCCTAGTGCAGTCTTTTGGCAAAACTCTGTTAGCCTTTTCCCTTGCTTCATTTTGTATTCCAACGCCAAACTTGCTGGAATACCAGGTATCTCTTGACTTCCTACTTTTGCATTCCAGTCTTCTATTGTGAAAAGGACATCTTTCTTGGGTGTTAGTTCTAGGAGGTCTCATAAGTCTTCATAGAATCATTCAGCTTCTTCAGCATTAGTTGTTGGGACATAGACTTGGATTACTGAGGTGTTCATTGGTTTGCCTTGGAAATGAGCCAAGATCATTCTGTCGTTTTTGGAACTGCAACCAAGTACTGCATTTTGGATTCCTTTGTTGACTAAGAGGACTACTCCAATCCTCCTAAGTGATTCTTGCCCACAGTAGTAGATATTATGGTCATCTGGATTAAACGCACCTATTCCTGTCCATTTTAGTTCACTGATTCCTAACATGTCAGTGTTCACTCTTAGAATCTCCTTTTGACCTCATTCAATTTACTTTGATTCATGGGCCTAATATTCCAGGTTCCTATTCTTTACAGCATTGGACTTTACTTTCACTACTAGGCATATCCACAACTGGGCATTGTTTCTGCTTTGGCTCAGCCATTTCATTCTTCTTGTAGCTATTTCTCCATTCTTTCCCAGTAGTCTATTAGACACCTATTGACCTGGGGTGTTCATCTTTCATTATCATATCTTTTTGATTTTTCATGTTGTTCATGGAGTTCTCAAGGGAAAAAGTACTGAAGTGGTTTGCCATTCCCTTCTCCAGTAAATCACATGTTTTTTTCAGGCTCTAACTAGCAGGGACATGCCCTTCAGTCACTCAGCATAGCTGGATGACATGCCCATTAGTTTTAGCATTCTTCACAGTCCCTTGATTTTTGCACCTCCACCGTATAATCATGAGGTGTTTGATTTAGGTCACACCTGAATGGTTTAGTGATTTTACCTACTTTCTTCAGTTTGAGCCTAAATTTTTCAATAAGGAGCTGATGATCTGAGTCACAGTCAACTCCAGGTCTTGTTTTTGCAGACTATATAGAGCTTCTCCATTTTGGCCACAAATTATATAATCAGTCTGATTTCGGTACTGACCATCTTGTGATGTCCATGTGTAGAGTCGTCTCTTGCGTTGTTTGAAGAGAGTGTTGGCTGTGCCTAGTGCAGTCTTTTGGCAAAACTCTGTTAGCCTTTTCCCTTGCTTCATTTTGTATTCCAACGCCAAACTTGCTGGAATACCAGGTATCTCTTGACTTCCTACTTTTGCATTCCAGTCTTCTATTGTGAAAAGGACATCTTTCTTGGGTGTTAGTTCTAGGAGGTCTCATAAGTCTTCATAGAATCATTCAGCTTCTTCAGCATTAGTTGTTGGGACATAGACTTGGATTACTGAGGTGTTCATTGGTTTGCCTTGGAAATGAGCCAAGATCATTCTGTCGTTTTTGGAACTGCAACCAAGTACTGCATTTTGGATTCCTTTGTTGACTAAGAGGACTACTCCAATCCTCCTAAGTGATTCTTGCCCACAGTAGTAGATATTATGGTCATCTGGATTAAACGCACCTATTCCTGTCCATTTTAGTTCACTGATTCCTAACATGTCAGTGTTCACTCTTAGAATCTCCTTTTGACCTCATTCAATTTACTTTGATTCATGGGCCTAATATTCCAGGTTCCTATTCTTTACAGCATTGGACTTTACTTTCACTACTAGGCATATCCACAACTGGGCATTGTTTCTGCTTTGGCTCAGCCATTTCATTCTTCTTGTAGCTATTTCTCCATTCTTTCCCAGTAGTCTATTAGACACCTATTGACCTGGGGTGTTCATCTTTCATTATCATATCTTTTTGATTTTTCATGTTGTTCATGGAGTTCTCAAGGGAAAAAGTACTGAAGTGGTTTGCCATTCCCTTCTCCAGTAAATCACATGTTTTTTTCAGGCTCTAACTAGCAGGGACATGCCCTTCAGTCACTCAGCATAGCTGGATGACATGCCCAGTGCCCTGGTTGTCCCACTGCTGGTCCTCGTTGAGCATGGAAACTTTTGTTAGCCATTGGATGTTGGTCAATGTGGGGGTGGGAGTCAAGGCAAATGCCCTACTCATGTGGCTGGGAAGGGAGTTCAGGAAAGGCTGGAGCCAATGTTGGAGAATATCCAGGAGCAGAGGGCATCCTGGCCTCACTACTGCTGCTGGCTTCCCAGGAGTTGATGTCTGCTGTGAAGCCAGTCAGCTTCACAGGCACTGGGGAGCACAATTAATGCTAATTAATTATGACACTTTTCCTGTTGAACCAAAACAGTGCCTCAGAATCCTTATCACAGCCTACCATGACCAGGGAAGTAGAGTTGACTCCTGAGATAAAAACCTCTTTATTCTCCCTGGCCTATTGTGTGTAGACCTCAGAAGATGTGGGGGATGAAGACAGTGGAGTATAAGTGAAGTAGATGCCCGCCTAAATCCAGTCTAGAGAAATGGTCCAGGGCACATGAGAAACCATGGAGGGAGTCATTGTGGGCAGGAATTAGTTTGGATTTTCATCAAGATATTTTGAATCACTGTAATGGCCTTATTTTGACTGTGTTGTCTCATTGTGGGTACAGAGAATGCTGTGGAAGATAGGTTGAAAGGATTTAAGGTGTTTGACTTTTCAACAAATACATACTTGAAACTGCATAGTCTTTTCTATAATCATTTTGTGTGGGCTCCAATATGACACTGTTTGTAATTTACAGCATGTGACATTAGCTTTCGAACATAATAGTTTCAAAGCCATCCAAGATTTAGGAGTTGTCATTTAGTGCCCTGGATAGCTCTCTGCTCTGAGCATCTTTTTTTGAAAAAAAAATCATAAATAGCATTCATTTATTCATTTACACTACTAGGCATATCCACAACTGGGCATTGTTTCTGCTTTGGCTCAGCCATTTCATTCTTCTTGTAGCTATTTCTCCATTCTTTCCCAGTAGTCTATTAGACACCTATTGACCTGGGGTGTTCATCTTTCATTATCATATCTTTTTGATTTTTCATGTTGTTCATGGAGTTCTCAAGGGAAAAAGTACTGAAGTGGTTTGCCATTCCCTTCTCCAGTAAATCACATGTTTTTTTCAGGCTCTAACTAGCAGGGACATGCCCTTCAGTCACTCAGCATAGCTGGATGACATGCCCAGTGCCCTGGTTGTCCCACTGCTGGTCCTCGTTGAGCATGGAAACTTTTGTTAGCCATTGGATGTTGGTCAATGTGGGGGTGGGAGTCAAGGCAAATGCCCTACTCATGTGGCTGGGAAGGGAGTTCAGGAAAGGCTGGAGCCAATGTTGGAGAATATCCAGGAGCAGAGGGCATCCTGGCCTCACTACTGCTGCTGGCTTCCCAGGAGTTGATGTCTGCTGTGAAGCCAGTCAGCTTCACAGGCACTGGGGAGCACAATTAATGCTAATTAATTATGACACTTTTCCTGTTGAACCAAAACAGTGCCTCAGAATCCTTATCACAGCCTACCATGACCAGGGAAGTAGAGTTGACTCCTGAGATAAAAACCTCTTTATTCTCCCTGGCCTATTGTGTGTAGACCTCAGAAGATGTGGGGGATGAAGACAGTGGAGTATAAGTGAAGTAGATGCCCGCCTAAATCCAGTCTAGAGAAATGGTCCAGGGCACATGAGAAACCATGGAGGGAGTCATTGTGGGCAGGAATTAGTTTGGATTTTCATCAAGATATTTTGAATCACTGTAATGGCCTTATTTTGACTGTGTTGTCTCATTGTGGGTACAGAGAATGCTGTGGAAGATAGGTTGAAAGGATTTAAGGTGTTTGACTTTTCAACAAATACATACTTGAAACTGCATAGTCTTTTCTATAATCATTTTGTGTGGGCTCCAATATGACACTGTTTGTAATTTACAGCATGTGACATTAGCTTTCGAACATAATAGTTTCAAAGCCATCCAAGATTTAGGAGTTGTCATTTAGTGCCCTGGATAGCTCTCTGCTCTGAGCATCTTTTTTTGAAAAAAAAATCATAAATAGCATTCATTTATTCATTTACACTGAAGGCCTATTTTTTTCTGATCATTTCTACAAATGTGTATACAAGGATAACTCAGATATGTGTGTATCAAACTGAATCCTCCAAAATTTAGGTTTATATTTGATTCTATAAACAAGTCTCTAAAAGTCCTGTCAACTGCCCAAGTCAGCATTTGTTCAATCACTTAGCTGTGTCTGAGTCTTTGTGACCCCATGAACTGCAGCACGCCAGGCTTCCCTATCCTTCACCATCTGCTGAAGTCTGCTCAAACTTATGTCCTTTGAGTCGGGGATGCCATTCAACCACCTTGTCCTCTGTGATCCCCCTTTCCTTCTTCATTTAGTTTTTCCCAGCATCAAGGTCTTTAGGTCTTTTCTATAGAGCTGGCTCTTTGCATCAGGTGATCAGAGTATTGGAGCTTCAGCATCAGTATCAGTCCTTCCAATGAATATCTGGGGTTGATTTCCTTTAGGATTGACTTGTTTGATCTCTTTGCAGTGCAAGGGACTCTCAAGAGCCTTCTCCAACACCACAGTTCAAAGGCATCAATTCTTTGGTACTTGGCCCTTTTTATGGTCCAACTCACACATTCATGCATGACTGCTGGAAAAACCATAGCTTTGACTAGACAGACTTGTGTCAGCAAAGTGATATCTCTGCTTTTTAATATGCTGTCTAGGTTTGTCATAGCTGTTCTTCCAAGGAGCAAGCATCTTTTAATTTCATGGCCGCAGTCACTGTCTGCAGTGATTTTGCAGCCCAAGAAAATAAAGTTTGTCACTGTTTCCATTGTTTGCCCATCTATTTACCGTGAAGTGATGGGGCCAGATGCTATGATCTTAGTTTTTTGAATGTTGAGTTTAGGCCAGCTTTTTCACCCTCCCCTTTCACCTCATCAAGAGGCTCTTTAGATCCTCCATGCTTTCTGCCATAAGGGTGGTATCATCTGCCTATCTAAGGTTTTCGGTATTTCTCCTGGGATTCTTGATTGAGATATCCTTCTGCTTCATCCTTCTGGAATCCTGTGTCTCGGCTGGGTTATCTTTGCTTTTCTCATCATACTGAACTGATACCAGAAACCAGGGGTGTATTTTCCCTTCATAATGTGCCTATGTCCTGGATTTCAGTTTTCAGGTGTCCAGAAGAAAGCTTTTGATAAGAGAGGCAGAGTATTACAGCATTATGTATTGGGACTCAGGTGCTCTGAGCATCTTTGAAAGCCAAGCTGAGAGTGGGTACAGACAGGAGTAATTTTGTATCTGGTGTCATAGAGAAGGAAATAGTTTTTATATGTGTATGCACATATTAGAAGCATAACATATGTGTAATTTCTGTGTATTTTAGGAGGGACTTATTACTCTATATGTACCTTATTTGAAATTTATGGTAAGAATATGGCAAAGGAAAAAAATATGTTACCATTTGGTGTTTCATTGCATTCATAAAAGGCTGTTGTCAGATCCCTTGACTTTTAACAGTGAAAAGAAACTCAGGATGGCACATAAGGGTTTCTAGATGAATCTTAGATTGTGAGCCACACTGGGCTCATCTCTGTTCCCCAGCTCAGTTATGCACAAAGGTCCTTTTCTAGGTGACATATCATGTTGTATTCCAAAGTACACTTTCTTTTAATTTACAACTTAATTTTCAACCTAATTCAGAAGATTGATACTATAATGCTATTTGCAGAAGTATTGAAATGTCAGTAAGTTTTATTGTAGTAATAAAGAGTATTCCATATATCACACACTCTATAGGGATCCTTGCTTTTTGCATAGATCTTTGTAGCACAACCAGTGGCTAAATGCTGGCAATCATTAATTTTTAAAGAAGACATGGTTATGATGAGTTGAGGAATTAAGGCTGGTGGTGAAGAATGAACTTTAATTTTTGTCACCTTTTTTTTTTTGGTTGCATGCTAAGGTGAGACGACAGCAAGATTATAAAAAAATGGCCCAAATCCCAGGTTCCTAATACTTAAAATGCTGTCTGCATGCAGTTAGGAGAGGCCATCTTTGAGCTCCCGTAACAAATGGGTATCCATGCTATGATCTTGTCTCAGGCTGGGTTATCTTTTGCGTATTTCTCCTGGGATTCTTGATTGAGATATCCTTCTGCTTCATCCTTCTGGAATCCTGTGTCTCGGCTGGGTTATCTTTGCTTTTCTCATCATACTGAACTGATACCAGAAACCAGGGGTGTATTTTCCCTTCATAATGTGCCTATGTCCTGGATTTCAGTTTTCAGGTGTCCAGAAGAAAGCTTTTGATAAGAGAGGCAGAGTATTACAGCATTATGTATTGGGACTCAGGTGCTCTGAGCATCTTTGAAAGCCAAGCTGAGAGTGGGTACAGACAGGAGTAATTTTGTATTTGGTGTCATAGAGAAGGAAATAGTTTTTATATGTGTATGCACATATTAGAAGCATAACATATGTGTAATTTCTGTGTATTTTAGGAGGGACTTATTACTCTATATGTACCTTATTTGAAATTTATGGTAAGAATATGGCAAAGGAAAAAAATATGTTACCATTTGGTGTTTCATTGCATTCATAAAAGGCTGTTGTCAGATCCCTTGACTTTTAACAGTGAAAAGAAACTCAGGATGGCACATAAGGGTTTCTAGATGAATCTTAGATTGTGAGCCACACTGGGCTCATCTCTGTTCCCCAGCTCAGTTATGCACAAAGGTCCTTTTCTAGGTGACATATCATGTTGTATTCCAAAGTACACTTTCTTTTAATTTACAACTTAATTTTCAACCTAATTCAGAAGATTGATACTATAATGCTATTTGCAGAAGTATTGAAATGTCAGTAAGTTTTATTGTAGTAATAAAGAGTATTCCATATATCACACACTCTATAGGGATCCTTGCTTTTTGCATAGATCTTTGTAGCACAACCAGTGGCTAAATGCTGGCAATCATTAATTTTTAAAGAAGACATGGTTATGATGAGTTGAGGAATTAAGGCTGGTGGTGAAGAATGAACTTTAATTTTTGTCACCTTTTTTTTTTTGGTTGCATGCTAAGGTGAGACGACAGCAAGATTATAAAAAATGGCCCAAATCCCAGGTTCCTAATACTTAAAATGCTGTCTGCTCATAAAAAGATTTCAGTTAGGGAGAGGCCATCTTTGAGCTCCCCGTAACAAATGGGTATCAGTGGCCCATGAAATAATCAATGCCACTAATCCATCCTAGGGCCTGCCAATATGTTAATGGCCCTGGTGCATCGTTATTGCTACAAGACCATAAATCATTCCAGGACCAGAATGCACCGCTGTCGAGGCCTCAAACCTCTCGCCTGGAATAAAATGCTGCCTCCTAACAATTAATGTCCAAACATTTTGCAGCTTTGTGCCTTGATTGTTTTCAGATGCTAAAAAAGTAAGTAGGACAGATTGTAAATCAATAAAACTATAAGACAAAGTGTTTTAATAATAGGAAGGTTCAGAGTAAATCATAGTTCTGTGTTTATTATTGCTTTTGGGGTTATAAATAAAGTTACTTTCTACGACCTAGCAAGGCCACCAAATTAACACGGGCGACCAAGGCCAGGGCTAACTTCTCTAAATGGGGTCCCCTTCCTTTCTACGACCCTGAGAAGCCAAATCAGGCCAACTGGAACCACAAATCCCACTTTGTATTTGAGGACCATGTTGAGTATAAAGATTTATTTATTTATTTATTTTTGGGGGTAGGGTGAGGCGGGGGTGGGGTGGGGAGGGAGGGGGCGGGTGGGCCACTTCTATTGGTCTTTCATTTATCTATTTTCATCCATCTTTGTTCTTTGGCCTGTGTGGGCCTCCCATCGCTGTGGCCTCTGTTGTTGCAGAACACTGGCTTTGGGCGCATGCGCTCCAGAGCTCCGGCTCGGTAATTGGACACATCGGTCCAGCCGCTCTGCGGCACGTGGGATCTTCCCAATCCAGGGATCCAACCGGCGCCCCTTGCACTGCAAGGTGGTGTCCTTACCCACTGGACCACCAGGGAAGCCATGTGTTGAGTATACAGTGGATCTGTTTCGAAGACAGTTCCTCTTGGAAATGGCAAAAGTAGCTCAGCAGAAAATGGGTTTTTTGGTAAGCTAGTATGGTGAGAATTCAGTGTGTGGTTATTACTTGATGCTAATATGTGCGATGCAATCATTTTTACAGTGGCACCCATGTTAGCTTGGGATTCCTAGGGGCTTTCACTCATGTTTTTTTCCATTAAATTATCTAACCTGGGAGGTTGACTTTGGGCATAGAAATACATTGCTGAACTGTGGGCAAACCTGAGAAGAGCTTACTTAGGAAACAGAGTTGCATCCAATTGATCTACTTCCCTTTGATCAGTGTCAATTTAGTTCCCTATTGATGGTGTGGAGAAACACACACGATAGAAAGTCATTAATGCCACCTTGTAGAGACAGAGTTTATTTGCTTCCATTATGGTGTTCCTTGTTCTACAGCTGTACTTTCGGCATGAGCCTCTGTGCATTGAAGAAAGGTAGATAGCCAGCCTGGAAAGGTAGGCTTGTCCCTTGCTTGGGAGTCACATATCAAAGAGCAGCAGCTTGTGATGTTGACTATGAACTGGCTGGTGAGTTGTTCTGGATTCCAACTATAAATGGAATTCAGACATTGAACCTGGTTGAGCCCCATCTCCTGTGCCAGGTTGAATACAGTAAGGAACTAAGAGGGTAGACAACCAAATGGAAACAGGAGAATGTGGGGTTTAGGAAGTACCTCTAGTGTTCAGTTAGAGCTATGAGGTTGAAAAGACATTGTGTCCCCACACCAATGCCGTGAAGTGTCATGTGGTAGGACCCCCGTCTCTGGTACTTGTATCGCCCTTGCATCCAGCTCTGGCGGGTGTTTATAGTTTATTTTGGTGCTCAGGAAACAGCACAGGAAAAGGCCAGAAAAACAATGGCTCCGTATAGACAGAAAGACAATTAAAACTGATATGACTCTTAACAGAAGTGGCAAGAGCAGGCAGGATGGAAGTAATTTATTCAACGAATTGTCCAAATACATAAAATTGCACTGATGTATGGTGTAGCGGTGGGACAGTGGAAAATTTGATAGTTGTTTCCGTTGTATGAATTACTCAGACAGGATGCCTTTGTGAAGTATGGGGATTGTTTAATGTTCTGACAACAATTTAGATCCTGTTATGGTTATTGCAGTGTAATGCCATAGTCTTTTAGCAGTGGGGGCACCTAATATGCGATGCAATCATTTTTACAGTGGCACCCATGTTAGCTTGGGATTCCTAGGGGCTTTCACTCATGTTTTTTTCCATTAAATTATCTAACCTGGGAGGTTGACTTTGGGCATAGAAATACATTGCTGAACTGTGGGCAAACCTGAGAAGAGCTTACTTAGGAAACAGAGTTGCATCCAATTGATCTACTTCCCTTTGATCAGTGTCAATTTAGTTCCCTATTGATGGTGTGGAGAAACACACACGATAGAAAGTCATTAATGCCACCTTGTAGAGACAGAGTTTATTTGCTTCCATTATGGTGTTCCTTGTTCTACAGCTGTACTTTCGGCATGAGCCTCTGTGCATTGAAGAAAGGTAGATAGCCAGCCTGGAAAGGTAGGCTTGTCCCTTGCTTGGGAGTCACATATCAAAGAGCAGCAGCTTGTGATGTTGACTATGAACTGGCTGGTGAGTTGTTCTGGATTCCAACTATAAATGAAATTCAGACATTGAACCTGGTTGAGCCCCATCTCCTGTGCCAGGTTGAATACAGTAAGGAACTAAGAGGGTAGACAACCAAATGGAAACAGGAGAATGTGGGGTTTAGGAAGTACCTCTAGTGTTCAGTTAGAGCTATGAGGTTGAAAAGACATTGTGTCCCCACACCAATGCCGTGAAGTGTCATGTGGTAGGACCCCCGTCTCTGGTACTTGTATCGCCCTTGCATCCAGCTCTGGCGGGTGTTTATAGTTTATTTTGGTGCTCAGGAAACAGCACAGGAAAAGGCCAGAAAAACAATGGCTCCGTATAGACAGAAAGACAATTAAAACTGATATGACTCTTAACAGAAGTGGCAAGAGCAGGCAGGATGGAAGTAATTTATTCAACGAATTGTCCAAATACATAAAATTGCACTGATGTATGGTGTAGCGGTGGGACAGTGGAAAATTTGATAGTTGTTTCCGTTGTATGAATTACTCAGACAGGATGCCTTTGTGAAGTATGGGGGTTTGTTTAATGTTCTGACAACAATTTAGATCCTGTTATGGTTATTGCAGTGTAATGCCATAGTAAAAATTGAACATGACACACCAGCAATTTATTATTTGTGTGTTTTTTAACCTTGAGTATCGGATTGTTTGTCCAAGCATATCCTTTGATTTGCTATGAAATTTATTGTTGATAAAAACAATCAGATTTCCATTAGAAACAAAAAAATTATTATTATTATTATTTTTTTGCCATGCACCATAGATTTAGGGAAAAATTCAAACTAGGCTGCAGGACTTATGACAGGTAGACTCATGACATTATATGGTAATTCAGCATGAAAGAATAATTGTGACACTCTACTTGGTTGTGGAGTATAATCGTGCTGTGAGGTTCAATTCACTGAAAGGCCAAATTATCTTCAACTACATTAGTCTGACAACCTGTAATGCTTTGCAGAAGCAATTTGTGAATGTTTCACAGAGTGCCAGCAAACAGGGCTCCCCATTATGCCACCCATTAACAAATTTGTGTAGGGAAAAAAAGTAACTTTTCCATTTTCCTGACTGTTTTCAAGCTTTGCAACATAATAAATAGCTAATAGTAGTATTTGCATTGCCATTTACTCTCTTAGTTTTAAAATTTATCTAAGGCATGGGAGGAGAGATTTATATCTGCAGCTCTGCAGCCTGAGAAATACTGATAGTTTCTTTGACTTAAACAATAGCACGATGCAGTGGAGAGAGTGTGGTGTTTGGAGGCAAGTGGTATGGGTTGTCAGAAACCCCACCCACTCCCTACCCGTCCTGAGACCTTTGTCTTCCTAGTTTTTATGACCTTGTTCACTTTGGACCTCAGTTACCCCGTCTCTAAGTTGGGGATTATGTTCCTCTCATCTGAGAATCTCTGTCTGAGAGTTGAGATTCTTGGTATTGTCCCTAGCCACTGGGAAGACAGTTTGGAGTAGTTGTGGAGTAGGGGCTATCTCCCCTATTGTGCTGCTGGTTTTAGGAAATGGAGCCACAGAATGGATGAGTATGAGCCTGTCTCAGTCCTGTGAGTGGCCTAGAATTTCCTCCTGAGTGTGTGTTGCTTTATAGCATCCGTCTATAGATGCCCGTCTCCAAAGCATGACCCAAGGCCATGTCAAAAATAGATTGTTTGACTTTTATATTCTCAAATACAGAAAAAGCAGTTTTCCTTTTAAAAAAAAAGGTTGAAAGAAGAGATTCGTGTGCTACAGAAATTTAGGGACACAGCATATTTGATGAACTTAAAAAAATGTTCTTCATAAATCACATCGGATGAATCCTAAAAAGAAATGTTTATTATGTTCACAGGTGTTTCTGCCTGTGGAGACGTACCGAGCTGTGTGGATCAGTGTCCTAAATATTTAATAGGGTTTTTCCACTTCCACCTGGATTTTGGGAACTGGAAGAAGTCAGGTGCCTTTATCCTAAAGGCCAGTGCCATGTGTATGTTGGTTCTTTTTTTTTATTTATTTATTTTTATTTTTGGGCGGGGGTCGGGTTGGGAGGGAGGGGAGCGGGCAGGCCACCTCTATTGGTCTTTCATTTCTCCACTTTCATCCATCCTTGCTCTTTGTCTCCTGTGGGCCTCCCATCGCGGTGGCGTCTGTCGTCGCAGAGCACCGACTCTGGGCACATGCGCTCCAGAGCTCCAGCTCGGCGACTGGACATATCAGTCCAGCCGCTCCGTGGCACGTGGGATCTTCCCAGGCCAGGGATCGAACCAGCGCCCCTTGCACTGCAAGACGGCGTCCCTACCCACTGGACCACCAGGGGAAGCCCTGTTTGTTCTTTTTTATTCCCCTGATTTGCTGTTTATTTCTTGAGCTGGGGACTCCTGGATTGAAATGAGGCTTACAGGAGTGATCCCTTTGCAGAGAAAGGCTAGGACAGCAGGAATGGCCTGAGGGCCCTTCTCATCTTTGTCCTCCCCCCTGCCCCAGCTCAAGGGTTTCCATAAAAAGGTCTCACACCTTGGGAGTGAATGGGCCTGGGGAGAAATCACTCTTCATCTTCAGTAATTGATTTCTAATTTATGATTTTAAGAATCATCCAACTTTCTACACCATTTTTGAGAAGGGGCTAATGTGAATCAATCCATGTCACCCAGTGGCATTAGTCTCCACATCAGAAACTGACCTTTCATTACCAAGGTCATATGTCTCCTACCTACTGCTTTTAGAGGAGGCAACAGCTTTTTCTAAGGGTAGGTTTGGATTCAGCCCTTCCTGTTTGAATCTAAGAGATGCGATGCTCTTTCCTTTTTTTTTTTTTTTTTAAAGTTGCTCTTAATTCTAAACTGTTAAAAAAAATAGAATAATAATCTTAGTAGTTATTTCCAAGGACTCAGTCTTCTCTTCTTGTTTGACAGGGTGGGAGGGTTTTTACTTGATTATTAAAGCTCTTTTTTTTTTTTTTTTAAATAGTTTTTAAAAACATTTTTATTTTTGGCTGCACTGGGTCTCTGTTGCTGCACCCAGGTTTTCTCTACTTGTGTCCGGCAGGGGCTACTCTTCATTGGAGTACACCGTCTTCTCATTGCAGTGCCCACCCCCCACTCCAGGGTGCGTAGGCTTCAGTAGTTGTGGTGCATGTGCTTATTTATCCCGAAGCACATGGAATCTTCTCAAAGCAGGGATCGAACCTATGTCCCCTGCATTGGCAGATGGACTCTTAACCACTGGACCACCAGGGAAATCCCCAAAGCTCTTATTATTTTAGTGAAACTTAGGGGATATTTCTGGATTTTTGGAATAGAAATGTTGAATCAGTGGTCCTAGGTTGACGGTTTCTCCCTTCATATGTTGAAAAAAATGTGTATTTATTTCCTGCCTGGCAGCTCTCTGATCTAGGGAATTGGATTTCCATTGTGTGACTAACATCTCCAGGCAAACTGTAAAGGACATGTAAGAAGTTGGGTGCCGTCAGTCAATGTTCCTGGGAGCGTCACCCTTAAGATTATGTGCTGTGGAGAGGGAGTTAGTTGTCCTTGCTTTGGTACAAAACATGGGCAGTAAGAATGGGTGGACACAGGAGAGGGCCATGTGAGTAGGAAGACCCTTAGAGTCAGCATGAATGCAATTACGGTGGGAAAATGCATACAAAGAAAGAAAAAGGAAAGAGTCGTGGGGAGGGGTGAGTGGGGGTAATGGATTGTTGCAAAGGTCTGGAGTCCCAGGGGTACAGTTAAGGACGTGCTGGAACATCCCTGTTTATGCATAGCACTCTCCAACCTAATTTCTGCTGAACTGTTGCTGACTTCCTTAGCGTTCGTTGGTCACCCACCTGCAGAAAGGGCATGGCGGGAGATGATTGTTGACTTTGTGGTTATGGAACCCAGCTAATCAGTGCGCCTGCTGGGTTGTGACTTGTTATGCCTGAGTGGTTCTTACACCGGGTCTGAAGATTTCTTACTGGCAAAACGGAAAAACCACTCATTTCTCATGACCCATGGCCCCTACTGGGAGGGAAGCTCTCATCTCATGTGGAGGGAAAACACAGTGGTATCTCCTGATACAGAGGTTTCCAGAGTGATTTACATTGTAGCTCCTTAGCCCTGCTTTGGAAAACGATGGGACTTCACAGAATGAAGACTCCTGCAGCCCTGGGTGATAAACCTGCCATGGAAGAGGTGGCATCTTGTTTGCTGTGTTCTAGGGTTTTGAGTCAGCCTCGGTAACTGCCCCCCCGCACAAACTGGGGAGCCAGTGATGGACACGATGGTCCACTTAGAGTTGTTCTTCACTCAGAGCTGCAGTTACTTTCAGACACGGAGTTTGTTTTAGATCTGCTGGTTTCTCAGGGTTGGATCGCCCAGGATTCTTGTCCACAGAGAGGCTGGCACATGGTGCCTGGTTAGTACCACCTTACAAATGGCCTTGACCTTTGGCGTTCTGGGAAAGGTCCCTGGTTAATTTGGCACTTTGTACTGCCTGCTGCACTAGCTTCCACTAGCTGTCCTCCCGTGAATAATTCTGTGAACAGCATCCCCGGTGTTTAGGTTCTAGCTTGCTTCTCTGGTATTTATCTTTGCCATCCTTTATCCAATTTCTCCGTGGGCTGACTCTGTGTGCATGCTTCTGTGGGATGGAATCTCCATCCATTAGAAAGGCAGAGGTGATAGCAAAGGTCAGCACGACAAATCAGTCCTCTGAGCGCCTGTGAGGGTGTTTGGGTAGCTGAGCTCAGCTGACCAGAGAAGACAAATAGGAAATATGAAGGTGCTTCTGCACCAGCCTTAAAGTTGGAAACAAAATATCTACTGGGAGAAATAGGAGTGTTAGGGTCTCATATTAGATATTAGAAATTCAGGGGAAGAGATACATTCCTGTCTTCATTTAGAAAGGTCATGGACTTTATTTGAAGTAAGAGATACATATGATTATAGCTTACTTTTATTTTCTCTTTTAAAATGTATATTATACGCCCATACCATGTTTATGTTACAATTGCTTGTGTTAACCAGCAGCACAGTCTTTAACGTGACAATGCAAAAAAAAAAAATCTTTAGATGTTATTTTAGCGTGTTATTTTACATAACGAGAGACAATGATAATCTGTGGGTGTTTCTGTTTCCCTTGGTTAATTTCTTTTCTGTTTTTATTTCGTGGAATTGAAAACGGATATTTCTAGTGATGGTGTAGAGCTCTTCTAATTTAATTTTATTGTTGTATACCTGTCTCCACTAAAAATGCAAATATCTGTTAGAAGCTATGTCTTACATTTCATTCTACTTCATAGATGGCTTTATTTTTCAGAGTTATCTGTTTTTTTGTGTGTGTGTGTTGGTGGGGGGCATTAGACTCCAATTTGCAGTAAGGCCATCTTTGATTTCTTTTTCCCTTAATAAGAGGAAAAGGGAAAGAGAACATAATTTTTTGACTGTCTGCTGTAAGCCAGATAATAACATACACATTATTTCATTAAATGTTCATAGTAACACTCTGAGGATGTTATGATCCCAATTTCACAGATGAGGAAACCGAGGTTTAGAGAGGTGAAATGACTGGCCAGACAAAAGCTTCCGGCGTTCTGGGAAAGGTCCCTGGTTAATTTGGCATTTGTCCTCCCGTTGGGAATAATTCTGTGAACAGCATCCCCGGTGTTTAGGTTCTAGCTTGCTTCTCTGGTATTTATCTTTGCCATCCTTTATCCAATTTCTCCGTGGGCTGACTCTGTGTGCATGCTTCTGTGGGATGGAATCTCCATCCATTAGAAAGGCAGAGGTGATAGCAAAGGTCAGCACGACAAATCAGTCCTCTGAGCGCCTGTGAGGGTGTTTGGGTAGCTGAGCTCAGCTGACCAGAGAAGACAAATAGGAAATATGAAGGTGCTTCTGCACCAGCCTTAAAGTTGGAAACAAAATATCTACTGGGAGAAATAGGAGTGTTAGGGTCTCATATTAGATATTAGAAATTCAGGGGAAGAGATACATTCCTGTCTTCATTTAGAAAGGTCATGGACTTTATTTGAAGTAAGAGATACATATGATTATAGCTTACTTTTATTTTCTCTTTTAAAATGTATATTATACGCCCATACCATGTTTATGTTACAATTGCTTGTGTTAACCAGCAGCACAGTCTTTAACGTGACAATGCAAAAAAAAAAAATCTTTAGATGTTATTTTAGCGTGTTATTTTACATAACGAGAGACAATGATAATCTGTGGGTGTTTCTGTTTCCCTTGGTTAATTTCTTTTCTGTTTTTATTTCGTGGAATTGAAAACGGATATTTCTAGTGATGGTGTAGAGCTCTTCTAATTTAATTTTATTGTTGTATACCTGTCTCCACTAAAAATGCAAATATCTGTTAGAAGCTATGTCTTACATTTCATTCTACTTCATAGATGGCTTTATTTTTCAGAGTTATCTGTTTTTTTGTGTGTGTGTGTTGGTGGGGGGCATTAGACTCCAATTTGCAGTAAGGCCATCTTTGATTTCTTTTTCCCTTAATAAGAGGAAAAGGGAAAGAGAACATAATTTTTTGACTGTCTGCTGTAAGCCAGATAATAACATACACATTATTTCATTAAATGTTCATAGTAACACTCTGAGGATGTTATGATCCCAATTTCACAGATGAGGAAACCGAGGTTTAGAGAGGTGAAATGACTGGCCAGAGGACACACATCCAGTCATGAGTGAAACTTGAAGGGAGGTGGTGGTCTGACTCCAAAGCCTGCGCTGTTTCCTATGACACCAAACTATGTAGTCTTCCTCCTAAGCACATGACTTCTCTCACTGCCATGGAAAGGGACTTGTCATTCTGAAAAGCAGTAGGGACTGTATATATAGTCTTTCATAAGAAATTCCCACTGTTAAAACAATTCTTGGATATCTTTGAACATGTATTGTGTGCCTAGATTCTTTCTGTACTTGGATCAGGACTGTGTGTATGTTTAGGATGCTGATACATAGAGAGTGCAAAGTTGAAATCAGAGTCTGTGTCCTCAGGAAGGGCAGAGAAGATGAATCTGATACCTGGGTGAAGGGTGAACATCTGTTTATGAGGAAGGCTAAGTGAGGGGGTGGGTCAGGGTGCAGGTGGTGTAATAGCTCAGAAGAGAGGGAGGTTTAGGGAGTGGGCATTGTGGTGCAGACACAGAGACATTATCAGAACCTTAGAAAAGATTGTCAGGTGTCACAACCTGCAAGCAAGTGGCTCTGTTTCTAGGGCTGGGATGTTTTAAGCTTGTGTAGAGAAAGGGATGTAGTGAGTCAGTGGCTCCTGGGGGTGATGTGCATGTTTGGGATAGAGAGAGAAGCAGGTCTGTGCACGCTTGAGGCCAGGGTGATGGTGGTCTCACCTGCTCCTCCGTCCTTGGACGCCAGCCGTGCTGAGCCTCTCTCAGTGTGTCCAAGTCCCACCTACCTTCTCACCCTGTAGCTGTTGCTTTCTCTAGATAAGCCCTATTGATCACCTTGCAGGTTTAAGCTAAAATGTCCTTTGCTCTGGAAAGGCTTTCCTGATTTCCCCCATTAGCTCTGGTTTTTCTGCTGTGTATTCCCTTAGGCTTCTCTGTTCCCCGATCATAACATTGATTGGTGTTGTTTAGTTTCTAGGTTGTATCTGATTCTTTGGAGGCCCGATAGCCCAACAGACTCCTCTGTCCATGGGATTTTCCTGGCAGGAATATGGAGTGGATTGTGTTGCCATTTCCTTATCCAGGGGATCTTCCTGACCTAAGAATTGAACCCACATCTTCTACTTGGCAGGCAGATTCTTTTCCACTGAGCCACCTGGGAAACCCCATAACATAGATTACATTTAAACAACTGTACTTTTCTCTCGCTAGACAGTAAGCTTCAATGAAGGGAGCACAGTTAGCAAAGATACAAGCACATAGTAGGTGAGCAAATTATTTTTGAATAAATCAAAAAAGAATGAATACAGGCTCTTCTCTAGACATAGTTAAAACAATTCTTGGATATCTTTGAACATGTATTGTGTGCCTAGATTCTTTCTGTACTTGGATCAGGACTGTGTGTATGTTTAGGATGCTGATACATAGAGAGTGCAAAGTTGAAATCAGAGTCTGTGTCCTCAGGAAGGGCAGAGAAGATGAATCTGATACCTGGGTGAAGGGTGAACATCTGTTTATGAGGAAGGCTAAGTGAGGGGGTGGGTCAGGGTGCAGGTGGTGTAATAGCTCAGAAGAGAGGGAGGTTTAGGGAGTGGGCATTGTGGTGCAGACACAGAGACATTATCAGAACCTTAGAAAAGATTGTCAGGTGTCACAACCTGCAAGCAAGTGGCTCTGTTTCTAGGGCTGGGATGTTTTAAGCTTGTGTAGAGAAAGGGATGTAGTGAGTCAGTGGCTCCTGGGGGTGATGTGCATGTTTGGGATAGAGAGAGAAGCAGGTCTGTGCACGCTTGAGGCCAGGGTGATGGTGGTCTCACCTGCTCCTCCGTCCTTGGACGCCAGCCGTGCTGAGCCTCTCTCAGTGTGTCCAAGTCCCACCTACCTTCTCACCCTGTAGCTGTTGCTTTCTCTAGATAAGCCCTATTGATCACCTTGCAGGTTTAAGCTAAAATGTCCTTTGCTCTGGAAAGGCTTTCCTGATTTCCCCCATTAGCTCTGGTTTTTCTGCTGTGTATTCCCTTAGGCTTCTCTGTTCCCCGATCATAACATTGATTGGTGTTGTTTAGTTTCTAGGTTGTATCTGATTCTTTGGAGGCCCGATAGCCCAACAGACTCCTCTGTCCATGGGATTTTCCTGGCAGGAATATGGAGTGGATTGTGTTGCCATTTCCTTATCCAGGGGATCTTCCTGACCTAAGAATTGAACCCACATCTTCTACTTGGCAGGCAGATTCTTTTCCACTGAGCCACCTGGGAAACCCCATAACATAGATTACATTTAAACAACTGTACTTTTCTCTCTCGCTAGACAGTAAGCTTCAATGAAGGGAGCACAGTTAGCAAAGATACAAGCACATAGTAGGTGAGCAAATTATTTTTGAATAAATCAATGGATGAGTGAATATGTTTTTGTTTTAAAATGAAATGCATTTTATTTATTTATACAGGCTCTTCTCTAGTTGCAGGGAGTGGGGGCTACTCTCTAGTTGAGGTGAGCAAGCTTGTTGTTGCGATGACTTCTCTTGTTGTGGAACTCAGACTCTAAGGCACAAGGGCTTCAGTAGTTGCAGCACAAGGGCTCCAATAGTTGTGGCTCTGAGGCTCTAGAGCACAGGCTCAATAGTTGCAGCTCACAGGCTTAGTTGCTCTGCAGCATGTGAGATCTTCCCAGATTAGGGATCGAACCTGTGTCTCCTGCATTGGCAGGCAAATGCTCTACCATTAAGCTACCAGGGAAGCCCGAGTGAATATGTTTAAATTTTATTAGTCAACTTGTGAAATTCAGGTTGTTCCATGTGTCTGTTGAAGTCAGACGGAAAGCTCATGTGTTGTGTCTCTGGCAGAGGAAGGCATGCTCCCCAGAGGAGAGAGATGTGTCATCAGGTCCCCAGGTTTATCCTGTCAAGAGTTTTGTCTAATGGTGGAGGTCCTGGAATGAGAGCTTCTGGTATGAATACTAGAATTGCTCAAGCATTATGAATGTGGTCACAGAGACCTAAAGTGTTGTGTTTTGCTGGAGTGGGAGAAGTTCAGTGACTGGATTAAATGACATAGACATTTTCTTTTTTAGGTGATATGGACTCAAGTTTTGCCCTAGAGCACTGTTTCTCTCTTATTCACAATAAGGTTGATCTTGTTGTAGGACCTTTCTAGAACCTGTCACCTTTTAGAGCTCTGTTGATGCCTCCAGTTTAGTGTCTCCAAAGACAGTTCTGTGCTTCTCCACCCGGCATTGACTCATTAACAGATAGATCCACAGTGGCCATGGCCCTACCACTCCTCCCTTTAGGCCAGTGATGACTTGTCCCTCCCCACACCATGTAGTGCAGACATTGGACATCCTGTTCTAGGTGATCTGCTTAGTAGTCCCTCTTGGGACTACTATGGTGAGTTTTTTTCCAGCTCATTGTAAATTAAAAAAAATTTTTTTTTTGAATATGGGTTTTTGTTTTGAATAAATCAATGGATGAGTGAATATGTTTTTGTTTTAAAATGAAATGCATTTTATTTATTTATACAGGCTCTTCTCTAGTTGCAGGGAGTGGGGGCTACTCTCTAGTTGAGGTGAGCAAGCTTGTTGTTGCGATGACTTCTCTTGTTGTGGAACTCAGACTCTAAGGCACAAGGGCTTCAGTAGTTGCAGCACAAGGGCTCCAATAGTTGTGGCTCTGAGGCTCTAGAGCACAGGCTCAATAGTTGCAGCTCACAGGCTTAGTTGCTCTGCAGCATGTGAGATCTTCCCAGATTAGGGATCGAACCTGTGTCTCCTGCATTGGCAGGCAAATGCTCTACCATTAAGCTACCAGGGAAGCCCGAGTGAATATGTTTAAATTTTATTAGTCAACTTGTGAAATTCAGGTTGTTCCATGTGTCTGTTGAAGTCAGACGGAAAGCTCATGTGTTGTGTCTCTGGCAGAGGAAGGCATGCTCCCCAGAGGAGAGAGATGTGTCATCAGGTCCCCAGGTTTATCCTGTCAAGAGTTTTGTCTAATGGTGGAGGTCCTGGAATGAGAGCTTCTGGTATGAATACTAGAATTGCTCAAGCATTATGAATGTGGTCACAGAGACCTAAAGTGGTGTGTTTTGCTGGAGTGGGAGAAGTTCAGTGACTGGATTAAATGACATAGACATTTTCTTTTTTAGGTGATATGGACTCAAGTTTTGCCCTAGAGCACTGTTTCTCTCTTATTCACAATAAGGTTGATCTTGTTGTAGGACCTTTCTAGAACCTGTCACCTTTTAGAGCTCTGTTGATGCCTCCAGTTTAGTGTCTCCAAAGACAGTTCTGTGCTTCTCCACCCGGCATTGACTCATTAACAGATAGATCCACAGTGGCCATGGCCCTACCACTCCTCCCTTTAGGCCAGTGATGACTTGTCCCTCCCCACACCATGTAGTGCAGACATTGGACATCCTGTTCTAGGTGATCTGCTTAGTAGTCCCTCTTGGGACTACTATGGTGAGTTTTTTTCCAGCTCATTGTAAATGCATCCTATTGGGACCAGACAGAGAGTCCTACTGTAGTCCAGGTGGATTGCCGTCTATTGCTTCCTTCTTATCTCCTCAGCCTATCACTCCATCATAGAAGGAAATTAAATTGGCTTGGCGTGGATTGCTCTTCACAGAGCTTGCTAGTTGTTCCCCATACCTTGGGCTTCTGTAGGTGATTGCAGATTGATTGCCTTATGATTTATACACCAGAGTTGCAAACTTCCCTTTTGAGACTTGAGTTTCTTACACAGATCTTAAGCCTTGGAAGACTTTTTTTTTTTTTTTAAGAAAGAAAATGAATTCATTTCTTCTTTCTATATAAAATTAAATATATGGGAGACTTGTTGTAAAGGGGAAAAATGGAAGGAAAAATGTCCAAGCCCACCTCTGTTCATACTAATCTATACTTTTTAGCAGTTATTTTTGAGAGAGTGATTTATTTACACTGACAGCTTGTTACTTATGGTAGCTGCTGCCAGCTTCTGAAGTAATCTGATAACGTCAAAATGTGAAGGGAAGCTATAGGCTTTGCCTTGACTGACTTGCTATAAATCATGTACATTGCTGGTGTCTATATAAGGATGCTTGGGTTGATACTGATGGAAATACAAATCAAATACAACACATGGTAACCCAATTCAGAGCTAGAGATTTTGGATTAAGCCCATTGGATTCTTGTTTTTAAGTGAAACAGAGCAGACATACCAGGGGGGTTGTGTGCTGAAACTAAGAAACTGTCTACTCCGGTAACTTCAAGGACAACTGCTGCCTTTGAAATGGATGTACAGAGAGGTGGACTGTGATGGATTTTTATTTCTTTATTCATTCAACAGCATTTACTGAGCACCTATTTTATATATATATATATATGTGAAGGGGGAGGTATGTAACTACTCTTATCTTTTTTTTTTTTAAACTGTAAATTTATTGGCTTATGTAAACTTAATGAGAGTAGAACTTTGTCTTGGTCATCACTGTATTTCCAGTTCTTAAAATAGTGCTTGGCTCACAGTAAGTTCTCAGTAAATATTTCTTGAATGAGGATAGGAAGCTGAGAGTCTGAATATTAGTGCTGTCAAAACCTGGAAGTTACCTCCCAGGCAGAAAGAGTCATTCCCTTTTCTGGAGTCTCTATGGAGTCCTCTCTAGTCCTTCCTGTAGATCTCTGGCAAAGCATCTTTCATGAATGCATGCGTGCTCAGTTGCTCAGTCTTGTCTGACTCCTTGCGACCCCATGGACTGTAGGCTCCTCTGTCCATGGATTATCCTGGCAAGAATCCGGACTGGGGCTTCCCTGGTGGTCCAGTGGGTAAGGACACCATCTTGCAGTGCAAGGGGCGTTGGTTCAATCCCTGGCCTGGGAAGATCCCATGTGCTGCGGAGCGGCTGGACTGATGTGTCCAACTACCAAGCCGGAGCTCTGGAGCGCATGTGTCCAGAGCTGGCAATCTGCAATGAGAGAGGCCACTGAGATGGAAGGCCCACACAGGCCAAAGAACAAAGATAAATAAATGAAAGATCAACAGAAGTGGCCAAAAGAAAAAAAAAAAAAAAACAATACTGGACTAGGTTGCCACTTCCTACTCTAGGGCTGCTTCCTGACCCAAGGATCAAATTCAGGTCTCTTGCAGCTTCTGTGCTGGCAGGCATAATCTTTACCACTGAGCCACCTGAGAAGCCCCCTCAGAGCATCTTTCACACTGTAATGTAATTATTAGTTTCCATGTTGTTCTCTTCAACTGTAGCGTAAGCTTTGTCTAAAAGGGCAGAAACCATATCTTACTAACCTTGGATTCCCAGTGGCCTGGCATAAGGGTGGTACCAAATAATTGCTTATAGCCATGCAATGGCATAATTCTTATGAAATTAACCCCCTATATCTCTGTATTTTCACATGTACATAATGGCATTGAAAAAATCTGAAGTATATGCAACTGCTACATACCAACAGTGTTCATTTTGCCAAATTCTAGTAGAGATGATTTTTATACCATTCCTTTTGTTTATCTGCTTCTACTTTTTCTAGGTAAACTATTATCTGTGAACTCTAATAACAAAGGGAAAACCATTTAGTTTTTTTCTCTAACTCCTTTACATACAAAGAGATGAAATTGTGAGATTGTGTGTGTGTGTGTGTGTATGCAGCTTCCCTGGGGGCTCAGTGGTAGAGAATACCCCTGTTGAACAAGAGAAACGGGTTCGATCCCTGGATTGGGAACATCCCTTGGAGAAGGAAATGGCAACCCACTCTAGTATTGTTACCTGAGAAATCCCATGGACAGGAGCAGCCTGGAGAGCTACAGTCCATGGGATCTCAAAGGCGTTGGACATTATTGAACAGCAACAAAATTTTTTTACCAGTTGGTTCAACCAAGTACATCAAGGGAGTTCCCTGAATAATGGAATCCTTTAGTAAACGGTGCATTTACTTTCAAATGTGTCTTCTGGTATACGTCTGGACACTTAGCTATTGAGTTTACTCAAAGGGAGGCACACTTGTGTTGAAAAGGAAGCATGGAATAACAGGGAGTCTTAAATTATGGTGAGAAACATGGAGAAATGGTCAAATTTATTCCTAACATTTACAGATTCTTGGGCAAGTACAAATGGAAGGCCACATGCTATATATCTAAATAGTTATAAATACAATTTAAAATGCTAAATAAAATGTTATATCTCCTTGTCATGAAAAGCATAATTTCATTAATGACTTGAAATTCCAAATTTTGGGTTAGACTTCTTACCCTCATTGGGGTTTTAAGCGGGAGCATAGCAGCATAGATGCAGCCCACCCTGGGTCCATTGCTGTCTCCTTTCTTTTTGTTCCCCTCGCTGTCTTGTTCTGTAAAGGAACCTCTGGCACTTGTGTCTGGCCATACTGCATGTCCACACTGCTTGTCCATCCTCAGCTCATCGTAAACAACCATGAGCTTGTTGGGCAGTGGTTTACTTTTGTAGAATGGATCGGGAATGTGCAACTGTGGAACAGGGCTTTGGATCATATGGGCAGAGAGTTTCAGAGTTCTGGATACCCAAAATGCGTCTTAGAAAGTAGAAGATGTATTCTGGGAAGTTCCTAGGCTTTGTATCCCATGGGAGTAGGGCACAGCCTAAGGAAGACTGAAGCCAGCTCAGGGGAGGGATCTCCTCTAGCTCAGGCTTAGGAGTGGTGCTTTCAGTGATAAAGACAGGGACTGGAAGACTACTGTTTCATGCCTCCTGAATTCTAGGCACAAAGATTGCCTCAGACTTGGACCAGTCTTTTCAAATTCCAACATGTGTGAAGAGTCTCTTGGGGATGGATCAGAATGACTACTTGGTCTATGCATTGATGAACTGCCAGTGCCCCGTGAGTAATGTGACAACTGTGCTCAGGCCACTACCAAATTCCCAACTTTGAAGAGAACATGTGTGGAAGGTACTTAGCACAGTGGTAAGCTCTTAATAATTGGTAGCTGCCATTATTGTTATTATCATTACAGTTATTATGAGTTGACTCCCATGTCTTACCATCCCCAAAAGGCCAGCTAGGTTGTGTAATTTTCCTCTTGCTGGGTGAGAACTGAGAAGGACTCTGTATGTTTCACATTTGTCACTGTCATACCTGTCATGCTTGTCTGTCATCATCAGGTAAACTGTTCCCATCCCATAAACATGTTATTCATCTCCTTGCCCTAACTTCATGAGCAAGGAGGTCCCTTATCCTTTCTATTCTGGTGCTACAGTTTGACTTTATTTTCTCATACAGAGTGAACAAAAATTAGTGGGACGTTCTTATTTATTCATTTATTGTTTATATTTTTAAAAAATGTGGCTTCTTTTCTTGGTATTTTCATTTATTTATTTTCATCCATCTTCATTCTTTGGCCTGCGTGGGCCTCCCATTGCAGTGGCCTCTCCTGTAGCAGAGCATCGGCTCTGGGCGCATGCACTCCAGAGCGCTGGCTCTTAATCGGACACACAGTTCCAGCAGCTCCGCGGAGGCATATGGTATCTTTCCAGGCCAGGGATCGAACTGGTGCCCCTTGCACACCAAGGTGGGCTCTTTACCCACTGGACCACCAGGGAAGCCCTCATTTATTTTTAATTTAAGGAATTTTGTTATTTAGATGCCTGTGATTGGGACAGAATGAGAAGTCATGTGTCAGTTTCTTTCTTTCTCAAAGTTTAGTCATTCTTGCCTTTGCTAGGAATAAAAGGAAGAGGGAGGAAAGTTCTTTCTTTAGGAGTTATTAAGGAGGAGGGAAGCAATTTTCCTTCAAGAAACAGACTTGCCTTGCAATATTTCATATCTTTAAGGAGGCTTGGAGTTGGTTGGGGAGGGAGAGGATGCTGGAGATAACCAGAGCTCTCTGTATACCGATGGATTTGTCATTCCAAAGTATGTTGTATCATGAGGCCCAAGGAAAGTGTAGAAATGGACTTTCATTTTTAATATTGTACTTGGAAATAGGAATTTTCAAGAAGACTTCTCAAACCCTTCCCCTTTTATGATTCTGAGCTTTTCCTGGTGCTGACTCTGCTTTTTGTAGTGTTCAGGAGACACAAAGGAGAGAGTGTTTGGATTTGTATGTTAGTTGATGAGCCCAAGATGGCAAGCTCATTCCTCTTCTGACTGTTATGCATGGGGTATTCTGTTGTCTTTTGCTTTCTCACTTGTGTCAAATGCTGTATTTGGTTTGCTTAGATGATGCAAACCTGGAGGAGTAAGAAAAAAATTTAAAATGGTAAGACCCAGCCCCAAGTGGAAAATACACAGTGGTTATTGAGAAAACAAGGTCATATACTTGGGGGAGAGAGAGAGAACAATCTACAGAGCCATGTTGGAGGGAGAGAGAAGAATTGCCAATCTCTGAGATACTCTGCCATGTTGTCTGGTCTCTGAAAAGTAAAAAGTCATATGATGAGTATTCAGAGTTGGACTATGGTCTTGAAAGTATCTCTTCTGTTCTAGGTTGGTTTCCTATTTGCTGAGACCAGAGGATCTTTCATTTCCTTTCAGCTCTAAGAATGTCATTTTTATAAGTATGTTTTATATAAGATTCATGGTAACCAGAAAGATCTTTTGTGTAGCAGATACACAAAAGATTGACAGAAGAATCAAATCATACTGCCACAGAAATCACCAAATCACAAAGGAAGGTAGCAAGAGAGGAAGCAAGGAACAAAAGAACTTGAGCATGGTTAAAGAAAAATGTACAAAATGATAATACTAAGTCCTTATCTATCAGTAACATAAATGGATTAACTGCTCCAATGAAAAGAATGGCTAAGTGGATAGAAAAAGAAGATCCCATAATAGGTTGCTCACAAGAGGCTGTCTTTAGCTTTAAGTATAGTGGACTAAAATTCAAGTGATGGAAAAAGTTATTTCAAGCAGTCAGAAGAAAGCAGGGTTAATTATACATATATTGAACAAAATAGACTTCAAGCTAAAAATGGTCAAAAGGAACAAGGAAGGTAATTATGTAAGAAAAGAGTCAATTCATCAAGAAGATCTAACAATTATAAATATTTATGCAACCAACATTGGACCACCTAAGTATGTAAAGCAAACAATAACAGAGCTAAATAAACAGCAATAAAATAATAGTTGGGACTTTAATACCTCACTCTTAAGAATGGATAGATAACCCTGACAGAGAATCAATAAGGGAAGAGCAGATTTTTTTCTTTTAACTTTTATTTTACTTTTAACTTCTACAGAGTTTTGTTGTTTACAGATATGTATGTTCCCCAGATTAGTCATATGTATATCCCCCCCATCCCACCCTGCCAGTCCATCACACAGCACCCCTGAAGGATCTCCTTTTCTCACAGAACAATGACTGTAGCTGTTTTCTTCACATGTGATAGTACAGGCCTTCATGCTACTTTGGAAGAGCAGATTTGAACAATACTATAAACCAAATGACTTAGTAGATGTATGCAGACTATTCCATCCAACATTCTAGCAGAATACACATTCTTAAGTGCACATGGAACATTTTCTAGAATAGATCATAAAGCAAGTCTCAACAAATTTGAGAAGGTAAAAATTATATTAAGTGTGCATTCTGACTACAATAGTAAGAAACTTTGAAATCAGTAGCAGGGGAAAGTTGGGAAATTCAGATACACAGGAACAAAGCAACACACTTCTGAACAACAAGTGGATCAAAAAGAAATCGAAAGGGAAATACAAAATATCTTGGAACACAATGTACCAAAATTAATGGGATGCATCAAAAGCTGTTATAAGAGGGAATTTTATAGCATAAATGTATTTTTCAAAAAAAGAGAGATATCCCAGACAATCTGACTTCATACCTCAAGGAACCAAAAAACAAGCTAAGTTCAAAGTTAGCAGAGGGAAGGAAATGATAGATAAAAGCAGAAATGGATGAAATAGAGAACTGGAAAGCAATAAAAAGGATTAATGAAATTAAGTTCTTCCAGAATCTAGAGAATAAACCTTTAAAATAACCAAGAAAAAAAGAGGACCCAAATCAGTGAAATTATAAATGAAAAAGGAGAATTACAATGGATGTGACAGAAATACAAAAGATCATGAAATACTATTTTGAATAGTTATATGCAAACAGTTTACATGATCTAGAAGAAATGAATATGTTCCTAGAAACATTACAACCTATCAAGACTGAATCATGAAAAATAGAAAATTTGAACAGACCAAAAATAAGATTAAGCCAGTAACCATAAAGCTTTTGACAAAGAGAATCCATGACTAGATGGTGTCATGGTAAACTATACCAAACTTTTAGAGAGGAATTAATACCAGTCTTCATACTGTACCAAAAAATTGAGAAGAGAATACTCCCAAACTCACTTTGTAAGGTCAGAATTATACTGATACAAAGTCAAATAAGAACCCAACAAGAGAAGAATACTATAGGCCAATATCTCTGATGAATATTTATAAAAAAAATTGTCAGTAAGATACTAGCAAACCAAATTAAACAACATATTAAAAAGATCATAACATGTGATCAAGTGGGATTTATCCCTGGAATGCAAATTTGGTTCAATATATGCATTTCAATATGTGCAGTGTTGTTTATCACATTAATAGAATAAAAGGTAAAATTATATTTCAATCAATGCAGGGAACAGAGTTGATGAAATTGAATATCCATTCATGATTTAAAAAAACCCCAAAACCAGATTCTGTATAGATTGGGTGTAGAAGGAATGTACCTCACCATAATAAAGGCTGATAGTACAAGCCCACAGCTAACACTATATTCAGTCGTGAGAGGTTGAATACTTCTAAGATCAGTAACAAGACAAGGGTTCTTACTTTCACCAGTCCTATTCAAATAGTAATGAAAGTCCCAGCCACAGTAATCAGGTAAGAAAAAGAAACAGAAGGAATCTAAATCAAAAAGAAAGAAGGAAATATATCTGTTTGTGCATCACATCATCAAATATATTAATGAAATTAAGTTCTTCCAGAATCTAGAGAATAAACCTTTAAAATAACCAAGAAAAAAAGAGGACCCAAATCAGTGAAATTATAAATGAAAAAGGAGAATTACAATGGATGTGACAGAAATACAAAAGATCATGAAATACTATTTTGAATAGTTATATGCAAACAGTTTACATGATCTAGAAGAAATGAATATGTTCCTAGAAACATTACAACCTATCAAGACTGAATCATGAAAAATAGAAAATTTGAACAGACCAAAAATAAGATTAAGCCAGTAACCATAAAGCTTTTGACAAAGAGAATCCATGACTAGATGGTGTCATGGTAAACTATACCAAACTTTTAGAGAGGAATTAATACCAGTCTTCATACTGTACCAAAAAATTGAGAAGAGAATACTCCCAAACTCACTTTGTAAGGTCAGAATTATACTGATACAAAGTCAAATAAGAACCCAACAAGAGAAGAATACTATAGGCCAATATCTCTGATGAATATTTATAAAAAAAATTGTCAGTAAGATACTAGCAAACCAAATTAAACAACATATTAAAAAGATCATAACATGTGATCAAGTGGGATTTATCCCTGGAATGCAAATTTGGTTCAATATATGCATTTCAATATGTGCAGTGTTGTTTATCACATTAATAGAATAAAAGGTAAAATTATATTTCAATCAATGCAGGGAACAGAGTTGATGAAATTGAATATCCATTCATGATTTAAAAAAACCCCAAAACCAGATTCTGTATAGATTGGGTGTAGAAGGAATGTACCTCACCATAATAAAGGCTGATAGTACAAGCCCACAGCTAACACTATATTCAGTCGTGAGAGGTTGAATACTTCTAAGATCAGTAACAAGACAAGGGTTCTTACTTTCACCAGTCCTATTCAAATAGTAATGAAAGTCCCAGCCACAGTAATCAGGTAAGAAAAAGAAACAGAAGGAATCTAAATCAAAAAGAAAGAAGGAAATATATCTGTTTGTGCATCACATCATCAAATATATTAATAGAAAATCCTAGAAACCCCCTCTAAAACTGTTAGAACTAATAAACCCAGTGAAGTTACAGAATATGAAATCAACACACAAAGATCGGTTGTATTCTATACATGAACACAGACTATCTGATAAAGAATGAAAGAAAACAGTCCTATAGTATCAAAAATAATAAAACACTTAGGAGCAAATATAGCCAAGGAAGTAAAGGATCTGTATACTGACAACTATGAGATTGTTGAAATGAATGGAAGAAATAAATGAAAATGTGTGTTCACAGATTGGAAGAATTAACATTATTAATATATCCATAATACTCAAAGCCACCTATAGACTCAGTGCAACTTCTATCAAGATACCAATGGCACTTTTTTTAAGTAGAAGAAAACAATCTTAAAATTTGTGTGGAACCACAAAAGACTCGGAGTAGCCAGAGCAATCCTGAGAAAGAACAACAAAGCTGGCAGTGTCACTCTTTCTAATAAAGTGTAGTAATCAAACCCCTATGATACTGGCATAAAAACAGACAAATAGACCAAAGGGACAGAACCACAAGCCCAGAAATAGACCTAGGCGTATCTAGTCAACTAGTATTTGACAAGGGGTTTAAGAGTACTTAATGGGAAACAAATCGTTTCTTCAATAAATGGTGTTGGAAAAACTGGCTATTCAAGTGCAAAAGAATGAAACAGGAGGTTTATATTATGTACTTGCAGAATTAACTCAAAATTGATTAAAGACCTAAACATAAAAACCTGAAGCGATAAACCTCCTAGAAGAAAGCATAAGGAAAAATTTCCTTGATATTGATCTTGGCAATGACTTCATGAACATGACATGAAAAACACAACCATCCGTAAGTGGAACAGTGTCAAACTAGAAAACCTGTTTTCTTATTTTAAACAACAAAAGAAATTAACAAAATGACCTCACCATAATAAAGGCTGATAGTACAAGCCCACAGCTAACACTATATTCAGTCGTGAGAGGTTGAATACTTCTAAGATCAGTAACAAGACAAGGGTTCTTACTTTCACCAGTCCTATTCAAATAGTAATGAAAGTCCCAGCCACAGTAATCAGGTAAGAAAAAGAAACAGAAGGAATCTAAATCAAAAAGAAAGAAGGAAATATATCTGTTTGTGCATCACATCATCAAATATATTAATAGAAAATCCTAGAAACCCCCTCTAAAACTGTTAGAACTAATAAACCCAGTGAAGTTACAGAATATGAAATCAACACACAAAGATCGGTTGTATTCTATACATGAACACAGACTATCTGATAAAGAATGAAAGAAAACAGTCCTATAGTATCAAAAATAATAAAACACTTAGGAGCAAATATAGCCAAGGAAGTAAAGGATCTGTATACTGACAACTATGAGATTGTTGAAATGAATGGAAGAAATAAATGAAAATGTGTGTTCACAGATTGGAAGAATTAACATTATTAATATATCCATAATACTCAAAGCCACCTATAGACTCAGTGCAACTTCTATCAAGATACCAATGGCACTTTTTTTAAGTAGAAGAAAACAATCTTAAAATTTGTGTGGAACCACAAAAGACTCGGAGTAGCCAGAGCAATCCTGAGAAAGAACAACAAAGCTGGCAGTGTCACTCTTTCTAATAAAGTGTAGTAATCAAACCCCTATGATACTGGCATAAAAACAGACAAATAGACCAAAGGGACAGAACCACAAGCCCAGAAATAGACCTAGGCGTATCTAGTCAACTAGTATTTGACAAGGGGTTTAAGAGTACTTAATGGGAAACAAATCGTTTCTTCAATAAATGGTGTTGGAAAAACTGGCTATTCAAGTGCAAAAGAATGAAACAGGAGGTTTATATTATGTACTTGCAGAATTAACTCAAAATTGATTAAAGACCTAAACATAAAAACCTGAAGCGATAAACCTCCTAGAAGAAAGCATAAGGAAAAATTTCCTTGATATTGATCTTGGCAATGACTTCATGAACATGACATGAAAAACACAACCATCCGTAAGTGGAACAGTGTCAAACTAGAAAACCTGTTTTCTTATTTTAAACAACAAAAGAAATTAACAAAATGAAAAGGCAGCCTATAGAATGGGAGAAAATATTTGCAAGTCACACATCTAATAAGGAGCTAATATTCAAAGTATATGAGGAACTGTTAGAACTCAATAACAAAAAAACACATAATGCAATTGAACAATGAACAAAGGATCTGAATAGACATTTTTCCAAAGAATATATTCAGATGGCCAACAGGTACATTGAGAGGTGCTCAGCATCAATAATTATTGGGGAAATACAAATCAAAACCAAAAGAAAACCTGTTATCAAAAAGGTAAGTGCTAGCAAGAACGTGGAGAAAAGGGAACTCTTCTGACTGTTGAGGGGTATGTAAATTGGTTTAGCCACTTTGGAAAACAGGGTGGAGGGTCCTTGGAAGATTAAAATTGAACTCACATGTGACACAGCAACTGAACCTCCGCATATATACTCAAAGGAAATGAAATCATTATTTTGAGGAGATATTGACACCCTTGTGTTCAATGTGGCATTATCTACAACAGCCAAGATGTGGAAATCTTAAGTGTTCATTGATGGATGAGAGGAATATATGTATATATATATACAAATGTATATACACATATATTTATATATGTTCATTATAAACATATATGTATATAAATATTATTCAGCCATAAAAATAGAGTCCTTGTCATTCGTGAACCTTGTAGGCATTTTGCTAAGTGAAATAAATCAGACTAAGACAAATGCTGTAAAATCTTTATATAGAATCTTAAAAAAGAAATTGGACTCAGAAGCAGTTTATATCAGTTGTTAGTGGGGGTGGGATGGTGGAGAAAATGAGTAAGAAAGTTTCCAAGAGTACTTTGGAACAATTTAATACTGGCTATTCAAGTGCAAAAGAATGAAACAGGAGGTTTATATTATGTACTTGCAGAATTAACTCAAAATTGATTAAAGACCTAAACATAAAAACCTGAAGCGATAAACCTCCTAGAAGAAAGCATAAGGAAAAATTTCCTTGATATTGATCTTGGCAATGACTTCATGAACATGACATGAAAAACACAACCATCCGTAAGTGGAACAGTGTCAAACTAGAAAACCTGTTTTCTTATTTTAAACAACAAAAGAAATTAACAAAATGAAAAGGCAGCCTATAGAATGGGAGAAAATATTTGCAAGTCACACATCTAATAAGGAGCTAATATTCAAAGTATATGAGGAACTGTTAGAACTCAATAACAAAAAAACACATAATGCAATTGAACAATGAACAAAGGATCTGAATAGACATTTTTCCAAAGAATATATTCAGATGGCCAACAGGTACATTGAGAGGTGCTCAGCATCAATAATTATTGGGGAAATACAAATCAAAACCAAAAGAAAACCTGTTATCAAAAAGGTAAGTGCTAGCAAGAACGTGGAGAAAAGGGAACTCTTCTGACTGTTGAGGGGTATGTAAATTGGTTTAGCCACTTTGGAAAACAGGGTGGAGGGTCCTTGGAAGATTAAAATTGAACTCACATGTGACACAGCAACTGAACCTCCGCATATATACTCAAAGGAAATGAAATCATTATTTTGAGGAGATATTGACACCCTTGTGTTCAATGTGGCATTATCTACAACAGCCAAGATGTGGAAATCTTAAGTGTTCATTGATGGATGAGAGGAATATATGTATATATATATACAAATGTATATACACATATATTTATATATGTTCATTATAAACATATATGTATATAAATATTATTCAGCCATAAAAATAGAGTCCTTGTCATTCGTGAACCTTGTAGGCATTTTGCTAAGTGAAATAAATCAGACTAAGACAAATGCTGTAAAATCTTTATATAGAATCTTAAAAAAGAAATTGGACTCAGAAGCAGTTTATATCAGTTGTTAGTGGGGGTGGGATGGTGGAGAAAATGAGTGAAGATGGTTAAAAGGTATAAAATTCCAATTATAAGATGAGTAAGTTATGGGAGTGTCATGTACAGCCTGGTAAATACAGTTAATAAGTATATTGTATACTTGAAAGTTGGTGAGAAAGTGTATCTTAAAAGTTCTCGATACACATACAAATTATAATGATGTGAGGTGATCAGTGTGTTAACTAACCTTCTTTTGTTAATAATGATTTTAGAATACATATATCAAATCTTTTTGTACATGTTAAGTTTATAAAATGGGGTATGTCAATTATAGCTCCATAAGGCTGAGAGAAATAATTTATTCATAAAGTGTTAATTACACCCATATTTAGGGAATTAGTTGGGTGCTGAAAGTACATAAACAAGATACTGCCAAATCACTATGTGTTCATTAACTCAGTGAATGTTTGTTGACTACCTGTTCTTTGCTAGGGCCAGCACTCATTGTTGGGGACACTAAGGTGATTAGGAGAGACGTAGATCTCATGGCAACTACTGTCCTACAGGGGTGCCTGCCCACTCAGTGTATACAGACCAGTGGGTCATGCTAGCAGAAAACAGGGTGAGGGGAGTGCCTGGAATTAGGAAAAGAAATCTTAGAGATTTAAGACTTTTACCAAGCATTTTTCATTCTTTTTAAGTTGGTTTAAATAATCACCTTCTCACAGAACCTCACCCTGGCCACTTACTACTACAGTGTCCCCTCTTTGAAGCTCCTTAGCTCTTGAGTGAGTGCATGCTAAGTTGCTTCAGTCATGTCTGACTCTTTGTGACCCTATGGACTGTAGCCCACCAAGCTCCTCTGTCCATGGGATTTTCCAGCCAAGAATACTGGAGTGGGTTTCCGTGCCCTCCTCCAGGGATCTTTCTAACCCGGGGATTGAACCCACATCTCTTGTGTCTCCTGCATTGGCAGGCAGGTTCCTTACCACTGGTGCCCCCTGGGAAGCCCTGTTATTCTTTTATTCTGCTCCTTTCCTTCCTCCCTTACTACTGCCCGTTACCACTTGCCACCTTCCAATGTGTGATATAATTTATGTATTTATTGGGATTTTTGGAGATGATTTGCATGCCTCGTGCTGAAATTCATGCTCCACAAAGGCTGCAATCTTTGTCCTCTTTGTTCAACAGTGTAGCCCAAGTCCATGAAAGTGTAGTGGGCACCTAAAAGATACTTGTTGACTGGATTAATAAGTGACTACAGGCATAGAGTATTATGTTGGAGGAAACTTGGTGTGTTATTCAGTAAGTCATTAATCTTGAGACATTGATGACATTACCCTACTAATGTGAAAATTTTTTTTTGTTGTTGTTGTTTTAAACCTTTATTTTACTTTTAACTTTTACAGAGTTTTGTTGTTTACAGACATGCATGTTCCCAGATCTGTCACGTGTATATCCTCCCCTTCCCCCCCCTCCCAACCATCACACAGCACCCCTGAAGGATCCCCTTTTCTCACATAGCAATGACTAGAGCTGTTTTCTTCAGTTATGATAGTACAGGTCTTCCTGCTACTTCCTTTACTTCTCCCACCCTCTGTTCCTTCCCAACAGTGTCCATATGTCCACTGTCCGTGTCTGTCTTTCCGTTGTTTCACTGCGTGCGCCATCATCACCATCCTGCTAGATTCCATATATATGTGTTAATATACTGTATTTGTCCTTCTCTTTCTGACTGACTTCACACTTTTTTTTTTTTTTAACATTTATTTTTTTTTTTTTTTTGGTGGGGCGTGGGCGGGCCACTTCCACTGGTCTTTCATTTGTCTAGTTTTCATCTATCTTTGTTCTTTGGCCCATGTGGGCCTCCCATCGCGGTGGCATCTGCTGTCGCAGAGCTCTGGCTCCATAGTTGGACACATCGGTCCAGCCGCTCAGCGGCACGCGGGATCTTCCCAGGCCAGGGATCGAACTGGCGCCCCTTGCACTGCAAGTCGGTGTCCTTACCCACTGGACCACCAGGGAAGCCCCTAAGTATTTTAAAAAGGTGATTTTAAAATGAGTTGTTTACATTCCTTTTCTGATATCTCATTGTTAGTGTAAAGAAAGGCAACCAATTTTGGTATGTTAATCTTGCATCCTGCTGTCTTACTGAATTAGTTGATCAGTTCTAGTAGTTGTGTGAAGTTTTTAGGATTTTCTATGTATAGTATCATATTATTTACATATAATGTCAATTTAATCTCTTCCTTTACATTTGATTATCTTTTATCTTTACTCATTTGTAAGACAAATAATCACCAGATACTTGTTGACTGGATTAATAAGTGACTACAGGCATAGAGTATTATGTTGGAGGAAACTTGGTGTGTTATTCAGTAAGTCATTAATCTTGAGACATTGATGACATTACCCTACTAATGTGAAAATTTTTTTTTGTTGTTGTTGTTTTAAACCTTTATTTTACTTTTAACTTTTACAGAGTTTTGTTGTTTACAGACATGCATGTTCCCAGATCTGTCACGTGTATATCCTCCCCTTCCCACCCCTCCCAACCATCACACAGCACCCCTGAAGGATCCCCTTTTCTCACATAGCAATGACTAGAGCTGTTTTCTTCAGTTATGATAGTACAGGTCTTCCTGCTACTTCCTTTACTTCTCCCACCCTCTGTTCCTTCCCAACAGTGTCCATATGTCCACTGTCCGTGTCTGTCTTTCCGTTGTTTCACTGCGTGCGCCATCATCACCATCCTGCTAGATTCCATATATATGTGTTAATATACTGTATTTGTCCTTCTCTTTCTGACTGACTTCACACTTTTTTTTTTTTTTAACATTTATTTATTTATTTATTTTGGTGGGGGGGGGGTGGGCGGGCCACTTCCACTGGTCTTTCATTTGTCTAGTTTTCATCTATCTTTGTTCTTTGGCCCATGTGGGCCTCCCATCGCGGTGGCATCTGCTGTCGCAGAGCTCTGGCTCCATAGTTGGACACATCGGTCCAGCCGCTCAGCGGCACGCGGGATCTTCCCAGGCCAGGGATCGAACTGGCGCCCCTTGCACTGCAAGTCGGTGTCCTTACCCACTGGACCACCAGGGAAGCCCCTAAGTATTTTAAAAAGGTGATTTTAAAATGAGTTGTTTACATTCCTTTTCTGATATCTCATTGTTAGTGTAAAGAAAGGCAACCAATTTTGGTATGTTAATCTTGCATCCTGCTGTCTTACTGAATTAGTTGATCAGTTCTAGTAGTTGTGTGAAGTTTTTAGGATTTTCTATGTATAGTATCATATTATTTACATATAATGTCAATTTAATCTCTTCCCTTTACATTTGATTATCTTTTATCTTTACTCATTTGTAAGACAAATAATCACCAACAACACAGCATCCTGCCCAAACTCTTATGATTAGTACTGCTCTGTGTGTGTGTGTGTGTGTGTGTGTGTGTTTGATGAGCATTAGGGTGATTTGCTGTGTGTTGCCTGTGGGCTAGCCACCCTGGGAGCCCCATGGTCCTGCATGGTGCTAAGACTTGAGCTCTAGGCCCCATTTTTCATGGTCAAAAACTTTTCTTCATATTAACCCAAAGTATGCTTTTCATTTTGTTGAAACTAAGTGTTTCTCCTCCTCCCTTGGTCTTGTCTGACATAGTTACATTTGTCCCCAGGCAACGGAAGCTGCTGTAGGGTATCCTTTTGGCTGAGATTCCCTAGCTTTCCCCCACGTCCATCCTGAAGCACTGTGTCCTAACTCCATGAACCCACTCGTGTGTGTGAGATGCAGAAAGCCTGATAAACACACCACTGCTTAGAAAAATCCCATACCTTTGACCACAGTAAATTCCTTACACATTAATTACAAACTTTGTGTGTGTGTGTGTGTGTGTGTGTGTGTATGTGAGCGAGAGGGCACATAGGTGGAGGGTGGCCAAGAGTATTTCTAAGGGACCAAATACCTCAGCGTCCTCACCAAACTCTCCTTGTTTAGTAAATGAAAGCACGTGAAAGTGGAACATTTGGCACTTTGCACCAGTATTATGGTGTAAAATTATAGTTAGGAATATTGTGTAAAAACCGTAATAGTTTGCAGTTATAGCTATGGTGAGAACAGCAGGCAAGACTATAAGCTTTAATTTATGTTGTGCTTTGGACATTTTTCAGAAACTATTTACCCATTACCTCTTAGGTCAGTGGCCTAATAATGCAACAAAGCACTTTTTGAAATGAGTTGTTTACATTCCTTTTCTGATATCTCATTGTTAGTGTAAAGAAAGGCAACCAATTTTGGTATGTTAATCTTGCATCCTGCTGTCTTACTGAATTAGTTGATCAGTTCTAGTAGTTGTGTGAAGTTTTTAGGATTTTCTATGTATAGTATCATATTATTTACATATAATGTCAATTTAATCTCTTCCCTTTACATTTGATTATCTTTTATCTTTACTCATTTGTAAGACAAATAATCACCAACAACACAGCATCCTGCCCAAACTCTTATGATTAGTACTGCTCTGTGTGTGTGTGTGTGTGTGTGTGTGTGTTTGATGAGCATTAGGGTGATTTGCTGTGTGTTGCCTGTGGGCTAGCCACCCTGGGAGCCCCATGGTCCTGCATGGTGCTAAGACTTGAGCTCTAGGCCCCATTTTTCATGGTCAAAAACTTTTCTTCATATTAACCCAAAGTATGCTTTTCATTTTGTTGAAACTAAGTGTTTCTCCTCCTCCCTTGGTCTTGTCTGACATAGTTACATTTGTCCCCAGGCAACGGAAGCTGCTGTAGGGTATCCTTTTGGCTGAGATTCCCTAGCTTTCCCCCACGTCCATCCTGAAGCACTGTGTCCTAACTCCATGAACCCACTCGTGTGTGTGAGATGCAGAAAGCCTGATAAACACACCACTGCTTAAAAAAATCCCATACCTTTGACCACAGTAAATTCCTTACACATTAATTACAAACTTTGTGTGTGTGTGTGTGTGTGTGTGTGTGTATGTGAGCGAGAGGGCACATAGGTGGAGGGTGGCCAAGAGTATTTCTAAGGGACCAAATACCTCAGCGTCCTCACCAAACTCTCCTTGTTTAGTAAATGAAAGCACGTGAAAGTGGAACATTTGGCACTTTGCACCAGTATTATGGTGTAAAATTATAGTTAGGAATATTGTGTAAAAACCGTAATAGTTTGCAGTTATAGCTATGGTGAGAACAGCAGGCAAGACTATAAGCTTTAATTTATGTTGTGCTTTGGACATTTTTCAGAAACTATTTACCCATTACCTCTTAGGTCAGTGGCCTAATAATGCAACAAAGCACTTTTTGAAATTGCAGATAATTTTCAGTGCTCAGATCTCTGTGTAGTATTGATGGGGAGGGTGGTTGATTAGGACCTTGGGAATTGTGCTTGATGGGAACAATCTGGAAGGAGTGAAAAATTATTAAACACACACAGCGGGAGATGGAGGATTTACCATTGTCGTGCGGTGCTATTAATTCTCATTGCTCGGTACAGCGGCTTGATTGCATACTGTGAATACTGTTTATTGGAGAATGGGTACAATTTTGCTGCAGTTGTTGTAATGTAATACTAAATGCTAATTAGGCTTCTAACAATAATTAGAACCTCTTGCCAGACTTAGAAATAGAAACACTCAATTGAATTTACAGAAACAAAGACCTTTAAGCTATGCCAGTGGCGGTGTCGACTTCAAAAGTTTTTTACGTTTTTAGTTACAGAATTGCCAACACATATTTTTTTTTTATGGTGTGCATAATGAGTTCATTTATGTTCTCAATAGGATTATTTTCAAAGTGAGATAAAGCAAACCTCCTCCTCCCCATCCGATGAAAACCTACAAACACAGGTATAAACTGAAATGCACCTCTGTTACTGTGCAGATGGCAAGTGCGGTCCGTGCTCCTGGGTGCACGGGGAAGGTGGGGCTGGGCTGGGAGCTTGGCTGATGGGAGTTTTGGAGACATTGTGGATACTTTTTTCCTTGAACCTATGTCCTCTCCCCGCCCCCACGCTTCTCTCTCAGATATCACCTGATTGCCTGAGTTGTTTCATTCTTAGCTGCTTTGCTTTGTCAGACCTCTTCAGGATGGCAGAACTCTCGCAGAGGAGGAGAGTGTCAAGTGAGTTGAGCTGTAAGCAGTAATTAGCTGTGAATTTCCCTGGCCTTCTCTGGGTCTTGTGGTTTCACCCCATCACGACTGGGCCAGAGGCCTGGGCAGCTCCTAGGAATGTGGCCATGGACAAGTCAAGAAGGTCAGCAGAACCTGGATATGGTTTTTTTTTTTTTTTTTTTTTGCTGTGGACACTGTCACAGCACGTGACCTGGGTTTGTTTGGCAACACTTGACCAGAGCCTTTGTTGTTGGGCTCTCAACGCTATATTTAATTTCCTCATCCTGTTTTGTTTTGAAACTCAGAGGTACAAAGACTTAGGCAAACCTCATTGACCCTCCCTTCATAAATACACCACCTGAAACAATAGAGAATGCCTCCCCTCCTTTTAATTTTAACCAAGCTGAAGTTGATGAGCTGGTCTTCAGTGTGAATAATTAGCTGCTTGACATGATGTATCATGTTACCCCTTTGTCTGGAGCCATCAAGGTAATAGAAATAGAATCCTGAAGCCCTATTCTGAAACAGTATTAAAGCAACATATGCTCTGATGCTGCTCGGATGCCAGATTTCTGGTGAAAGTGACTTCTCACAGGTTTCACTCGTTACAGGGAGACAGGTTTTATGATGGGAACACTGGAAGCCCAGTTCTGCACCAGCCTCCAGCATGAGGCATGGCTAGTTTAAGCAGAGCAGATTCTGGGTGACTCTCTGGTTTTGGTTAGAATGGCCATTTATAGAAACTGTTAAAAACAGTAAAGAGAAAGAATGTTCACAGAAACTTCCATTTTCGTGTCTTTATTAATATTTCATGAAATTCATCCAACCTAACTCCTCCCCCAGTCTAAGGAATCAGGCATTCCCACCTCCAGCCCCACCTTCCTCTGGTAAATTTTTGTGGTTTTTTATGGTTATTGTTGCTGTGGCTTACTTTGAGTTCCTTTCATTTTTGTTTTTGAACTTCTTAGCTTGTCTCCTCCTTGCCAAATGCTCCCCCTCTTGGTGGGGCCCTTTGCCTTTTGGGTGGACATGTGTGTGCGTGCTCAGTCACTTCAGTTGTGTCTGACTCTCTGCAACCCATTGGACTGTAGCCCACCACAGTCCTTTGTCCATGGGATTTTCCAGACAAAAATACAGGCATGGTTAGTAATTTCTTCCTCCAGGGGACCTTCCTGACCCAGGGATCGAACCCATGTCTCTTGCTTGCAGGCAGATTCTTTACCACTGAGCCACTGAGGGCCCCAAAGTAGAATTAAAACTGCTTATTCAGGTTATACAAGCCAGGTTGTCTTCTCAGAAATACATAATCCATGTTCTTTCTCTGTTTCTCATTGGGTTGAGAGAAGCTTCTCTTCCTTTGTGTCTCTTTTGCAAATGACTTTTTTTTTCCACCTTCATGCCACGAGCTCTTTTTATTTATTTATTATTTTCATCCATCTTTATTCTTTTGGCATGTGTGGGCCTCCCATTGCAGTGGCCTCTCTTGTTGCAGAGCTCCGGCTCTGGGTGCATGCGCTCCAGAGTGCTGGCTCATAATTGGACACACTGATCCAGCCACTCCGCGCACGGGGATCTTCCTGGGCCAGGGATCGAACTGGTGCCCCTTGAAGTGCCAGGCAGACTCTTTACCGACTGGACCACCAGGGAAGCCCCCTTTGTGTCTCTTTTGGATTCCCTGTGTCCTATAAGAGTTTGGTGACATGACTAGATTCTGTCCTCTGCCTGATTCTTATGCATGCTGGTGGTGGGAGGGGGTTCTCATTGTTTCACTGAGGGAAAGCTCAACTGTTTATGGTGATGTCCTAGTGTCATACCAGATCTTCACAGTCAATCAGAAAAAGGCATCAGTTAATAATCAATGACCCAAATCCTTGATTCCAGTGGCCAGTTTCCTCCATGCCCAGGAGCGCTGTGTGAGGTGAAAGATGAAGCCCATTTTTGGTCCTAATGGGGTTAAATCCAGCTCTGTAACTGGAGGTGGGTGGCGTACATTTGCCTGGCTGGCAGTCTCTATGAAGTATGCCAGTGAAATTTCTAAGGAGGCACTGTGGGAGCATTTTAGTTGGTGTTTTAGCAAACACACTTGATTGCCAGAGGTGCTCATGGTGTGGTTTGGGAGAGACAGTTTTGCGCACGCTGGTCTGCAGAGAGTCTGTGAAAGATGAGGCCTGAGCGAGTCCCACACTCGCTCTCTATTTTCTGGTTACATTTTTCTCGTTCACAAGTCGGTGGCACCTGCAAATGGAAGGCTTGCTGAGGTAGCACCTGACTGATTAGCAACTTGTGCTTGGTCCCCCCTCACACTGACCATTAAATTACCTCCTTTCCTGCCAGGGCCCCGTGGCCGCCACTGAGGGGCCAACAGAGGTCACTTCAATATGGCGGCCGCGGCCTGTGTTTTCCCACAGCCTGTCACATGTAACCAGTCTGGCGACTTTGACAAAGTACCACAGGGTGACCTGGTAGTCTCGGGTCAGAGTGAGAGAAATTGGTGTTGTACTAAGATGTATGTTAATACATATATTATTTATATGGGCATTAGTGAATGCTATTGTTGCCTCAGCACAAACCCAGGCCCAGGGATTGGCCTTGAGGGTTCGGCAGGCTCACTTTCTCATGTTTCTCCCCACCCCCTCCTCACTCATGAATAATTAAAAACTTAAATTACTTGCCATGTACAAAATTCATATGCTGGGGAAAATAGCTACATGAAAATTAATTTTCTGTTCTGTGAGACTGACGGGAAATCAATTAATCTTGATGTATTATTTTATGCAGAACAGGGTGCAGGAACCTGCAGAGAGAATGACTACAGCTGTTCTTGTTGGTTGGGCCATATATTATCGTTGGCGGGTTTGACAGCTTCTGAAGGAAATGGCTGAGGGGTATCAGGCAGGTGAATCAACTGTAAAAATTTATTGGAGGATACAAACTGTTTCCAGGGGACTGATATAAAACTCACACTTGAGAACTGAAGTATTGAATGTTTTTGTGACTGAAGCAGCTTGTTGTCAATATTTATAGCTTTTCTCTTTGTTACATGTCCTATTTGTTTGATTAACTAGTCAGATGTTAGTGTCTGTCTGTAATTTATCTGTTGTGCCTTCTGTAGCATTTTTGATACATAAAGATTTACCACTAGATAAATAAGGCAGCTCACACAATGCAATATGCTAAATAAAATGACAGAGCTGTTTACAGCATGTTACAAGTTTTATAACTCATGAGGTAGATCAGTAACTTTTGTTTACGGGTGATTCCCGAGTCCCACACTGGTCTGCAGAGAGTCTGTGAAAGATGAGGCCTGAGCGAGTCCCACACTCGCTCTCTATTTTCTGGTTACATTTTCTCGTTCACAAGTCGGTGGCACCTGCAAATGGAAGGCTTGCTGAGGTAGCACCTGACTGATTAGCAACTTGTGCTTGGTCCCCTCACACTGACCATTAAATTACCTCCTTTCCTGCCAGGGCCCGTGGCCGCCACTGAGGGGCCAACAGAGGTCACTTCAATATGGCGGCGGCCTGTGTTTTCCCACAGCCTGTCACATGTAACCAGTCTGGCGACTTTGACAAAGTACCACAGGGTGACCTGGTAGTCTCGGGTCAGAGTGAGAGAAATTGGTGTTGTACTAAGATGTATGTTAATACATATATTATTTATATGGGCATTAGTGAATGCTATTGTTGCCTCAGCACAAACCCAGGCCCAGGGATTGGCCTTGAGGGTTCGGCAGGCTCACTTTCTCATGTTTCTCCCCACCCCCTCCTCACTCATGAATAATTAAAAACTTAAATTACTTGCCATGTACAAAATTCATATGCTGGGGAAAATAGCTACATGAAAATTAATTTTCTGTTCTGTGAGACTGACGGGAAATCAATTAATCTTGATGTATTATTTTATGCAGAACAGGGTGCAGGAACCTGCAGAGAGAATGACTACAGCTGTTCTTGTTGGTTGGGCCATATATTATCGTTGGCGGGTTTGACAGCTTCTGAAGGAAATGGCTGAGGGGTATCAGGCAGGTGAATCAACTGTAAAAATTTATTGGAGGATACAAACTGTTTCCAGGGGACTGATATAAAACTCACACTTGAGAACTGAAGTATTGAATGTTTTTGTGACTGAAGCAGCTTGTTGTCAATATTTATAGCTTTTCTCTTTGTTACATGTCCTATTTGTTTGATTAACTAGTCAGATGTTAGTGTCTGTCTGTAATTTATCTGTTGTGCCTTCTGTAGCATTTTTGATACATAAAGATTTACCACTAGATAAATAAGGCAGCTCACACAATGCAATATGCTAAATAAAATGACAGAGCTGTTTACAGCATGTTACAAGTTTTATAACTCATGAGGTAGATCAGTAACTTTTGTTTACGGGTGTCACTGTTAGTTGAAACATGTCTCAATGTATTAACTACTATGGGGGTAAACAAGGCCCTCTTAAATAAGCAGAGATTATAATCAACACATACCTCATGGTAAATCATTTAAGAGTCTCTATAAAAACGTTTATGTACAGCCATACATTATGCATACATTTCTGAAATAAAATAAAATAAATGCGTGCTTTTAGAATAGGCTGTAGTTACATTCCTTTGCTACGCCGTCGTCATCAATTTCCCCTGTGGATGATGGAGGTGCAGTGTTCAGACAAATGCTGATGCAGACAGATGGGAGCCAGCCGCTGAGAGGTGCAGGCTGCAGGTGACTTCAGGAGAGGCTGCTGAGAAAGCACGTCTGTTGGGGGGCATCCCCTGTCAGCATGCTGGCTGGTGGGGCTGGGCAGTCATGGCTCCTCTTCCTTCCTCAGCCATACTGTGGGTGCTTGAGGACTTCATGCGGCCTTTCAGGGACCCCCGCATGATATGTGGATCTAAGGAGAGCCTATGAAGCCCATGTACAGAATCCCTCGCTAAGAACTCCAGTGTGACTACCTGCTTCTTGCCTGTCCCCAGGCAAGGGGAGTACTAAGGAGGACGATTGGCCTCCTAAGAAATAAGCATGAGCCCTCAGGTGCCCTTATCCCTACATAGAGGGTGGCATAGTTATCTTGTGCTGGGTGGTGTGTTGTCCAGATATCAGGCTCAGGGAATTGTAGGTAAGAATTCCAACTCCTGTTGGTCAGTGTCAGACTGTGCCCAGTAAATAGCCTTTGAGACTGAAGACATGTTTTGTTGTTCAGTTTCTAATAATTCATGAATGTTTCTGGTTAATAGGACTTAATGTGGAGGCCATTATGACATTTTACCACCTTTCTCAATAAGATACAGACTGGATTGTGAGAGATATAATGAGTGTATCTTGCACTGGCCTAATATTTTTACTCTTTCTGAAGTCTCTCGTATATGTGGAAGATATATTAATCAGGATAAACATGTATGAAAGTTTGTTTGGTAATTTATTAGAGGAACGTTTCTCGTCTGACTAGTTTGAGGGCAGTGGTTGGGGCTATCTTTGTAACAAATTATTGCAAATGTAATGGCCTGGCAATTATTTATTTAATACGTTTATTATCTATAAGTTAGGCAGACTTGCCTGGGTTCTCTAACTAGTGTCTTTTAAGGCTGAAATCGAGACGCCTGTCAAGCTGCATTTTCAACTGGAGAGTCTGGGAAGAATCAACTTCTGTGCTCCTTCACGGTGTTGGCAGAGTTCAGTTTCTTGCTTTTGTAGGGCTGAGGTCTTCATTTCCGGGTGGCTGTTTGCTAGAGTTCCCTCTGAGCTTCTGGAGGATGTGCTCAGGCTCTTTCCTCAGGGCTGCCTCCTTCTTCAGGCAGGTGATGGAGTCTCTCTCCTGTTGATGCCTCCTTATGCTTCGAGTGACTGACTTCCTCAGAGAAAGTCTCTCCTTAAAAATAAAGACTCCACTGATTGGATTAGGTTCATCCAGTTAATTATCTTATAGCCAGTTAATGAGTAACTTAACTATAGCTGCGAAATCCCTTTTGCCATGTGGTATAATCATGGAAGTATGAAGCAACAGTTGTGGAAATCGTCTTTGAATTTTGTCTATCATAGGAGTATTCGGTGTAATGTTTATGATGTACATTTTTAGAACTGTGCTGTTCTTGCATAAAAGTTAAATAGGCAGGATGACAATGTACAGCCTTAACATACTCCTTTCCCAGTTTTTTTGGTAATATTTTTTTATTATATCTTTCCCAGTTTTGAACCAGTCCATTTTTCCAACGTCCATATAGTCATAGCTATGGTTTTTCCAGTAGTCATGAACAGATAGATGTGAGAGTTGGACCATAAAGAAGGCTGAGCATCAAAGAATTGATGCTTTTGAACTGTGGCACTAGAGGAAACTCTTGAGGGTCCCTTGGACTGCAAGGAAATCAAGCCAGTCAATCCTAAAGGAAATCAATCCTGAATATTCATTGGGAGGACTGATGCTGAGGCTGAAGCTCCAGTACTTTGGCCACCATGACTCATGAAAAATGATTCATTGGAGGAACAAAAGCTGATATTCTTGCACTGGCCTAATATTTTACTCTTTCTGAAGTCTCTCGTATATGTGGAAGATATATTAATCAGGATAAACATGTATGAAAGTTTGTTTGGTAATTTATTAGAGGAACGTTTCTCGTCTGACTAGTTTGAGGGCAGTGGTTGGGGCTATCTTTGTAACAAATTATTGCAAATGTAATGGCCTGGCAATTATTTATTTAATACGTTTATTATCTATAAGTTAGGCAGACTTGCCTGGGTTCTCTAACTAGTGTCTTTTAAGGCTGAAATCGAGACGCCTGTCAAGCTGCATTTTCAACTGGAGAGTCTGGGAAGAATCAACTTCTGTGCTCCTTCACGGTGTTGGCAGAGTTCAGTTTCTTGCTTTTGTAGGGCTGAGGTCTTCATTTCCGGGTGGCTGTTTGCTAGAGTTCCCTCTGAGCTTCTGGAGGATGTGCTCAGGCTCTTTCCTCAGGGCTGCCTCCTTCTTCAGGCAGGTGATGGAGTCTCTCTCCTGTTGATGCCTCCTTATGCTTCGAGTGACTGACTTCCTCAGAGAAAGTCTCTCCTTAAAAATAAAGACTCCACTGATTGGATTAGGTTCATCCAGTTAATTATCTTATAGCCAGTTAATGAGTAACTTAACTATAGCTGCGAAATCCCTTTTGCCATGTGGTATAATCATGGAAGTATGAAGCAACAGTTGTGGAAATCGTCTTTGAATTTTGTCTATCATAGGAGTATTCGGTGTAATGTTTATGATGTACATTTTTAGAACTGTGCTGTTCTTGCATAAAAGTTAAATAGGCAGGATGACAATGTACAGCCTTAACATACTCCTTTCCCAGTTTTTTTGGTAATATTTTTTTATTATATCTTTCCCAGTTTTGAACCAGTCCATTTTTCCAACGTCCATATAGTCATAGCTATGGTTTTTCCAGTAGTCATGAACAGATAGATGTGAGAGTTGGACCATAAAGAAGGCTGAGCATCAAAGAATTGATGCTTTTGAACTGTGGCACTAGAGGAAACTCTTGAGGGTCCCTTGGACTGCAAGGAGGTCAACCCAGTCAATCCTAAAGGAAATCAACCATGAATGTTCATTGGGAGGACTGATGCTGAGGCTGAAGCTCCAGTACTTTGGCCACCTGATGTGAAAAAATGACTCATTGGAAAAGATGCTGATTCTGGGAAAGATTGAAGGTAGGAGAAGGGGACAACAGAGGATGAGATGGTTGGATGGCATTACCAACTCAGTGCTCATGGGTTTGAGAAAACTCAGGGAAATAGTGAAGGACAGGGAAGCCTGGTGTGCTGCAGTCCATGGAGTCGCAAAGAATTGGACTGGACTTAGGGAATGAACAGCAATAATTCTTAGTCTTTACCTTTCTTTTGGCATCCAACAACCTAGCCCAGAAAGAAGAAAGCCAGCTCTACATGGGTTCTATCAACAAACATATGTGGAGAGCCTGCTGTACATCTTGTGAGCCCTATGGGCAGGAGCTAAAAAAATCTCTGTAAGATACACATCTCCCTACCCTATCCACACCAAAGTTTTTCATACACATACACTTGTACCATGAGATCATTGACCAGTCAAGGCACTAGAGGGCAGGTGCAAAGTGACGTGGCCTGGAGGGTAAACCCCTGTGAAGTGAAGCAGGCAGGAGAAGGCTTCAAGAGAGGAAGTGGCCAGAAAGCTTTGAACCAGCCACACAGTGGGACCAGATGGAGAGGAACGGGCAAGGGCACAACAGTGGCAGGAGCTCACTATGTTGGGGAAGCAGTGGGAAGTCAAGTGGGGCTGGAGTAGGGGGTCCTTCCCCACTTTGATTAATAGTGGGGCGGGAGGTGCGTTGCTGTGAAGTCACCTGATCACAAGGAAATCACGTGACGTTCCTTACTCTTCGAGAAGCATCCTGAAGGGTCCACACCTTCCATCCTTGCTGAAAGCAAACCTTTGGGAGAGCTTCACTGTTCTTGGGATACAGGGAACTCCGTGTGATAACTCAGTGTATACCAAAGGTCTGTACCCTGGGCTGCATGATATAATTCCCTGGGAAGCTTTAAAAAAGATATTAATGTTCAGAGAATACCCCAGACCAACTCAGTCAGAATTGTTTGGGATGGAACGGGCGATGGGTGTTTTATTGAAAAGTCCTCTGGGAGGTTTTAATACCACTCAGGCAGGGTGAGAACCATTTTACTGTCTAAGGATGGAAGGTTTACAGACTGCATGGAGACTGGTGAGAGCCTCGTGGTTCATGCACAAGGAAGCTGGGACGAGGCTGCTGAGAGATGAAGCCAGAAGGATAGATCTGAGTGATCCTTAAAGTGGAAACAGAAACAGAAAGAAACCTTTACTCACAAGACTTTGTCCTGATCCAGCTTGACCTTTCCCCTAGTTAGTCCAAATGGCTGAGGTTTGACTCCATGTTTGGTTTCTCCAGAACTGGCTTTGATTTCTCTCAGAAGTGGAACTGGTGTTTATTCTTCTAGCGGCTCTGTGTACACATTTTGCCCGTGGAGCTGCCTGTGCTGAGCTGTGGCCCCTCTGAGAACTGCTTCCTGTTTGGTCTGGTATCTCCTAAGCCTGCCTTTCTTTCCTGAGGTCTGCAGTTGTAGAAACATGCAGTATTTGAAGTTTGGAGGAGATCAATTTTTCATCCTTTCCTTGGTGGGGTAAAGAATATTTCAAACACGGCTGGAGACCAAAGAGCTTGGAGAAGTTTTGAAATAGCTTGGGAAACAGGCCACATGCTTCACACTTCATTCTCTCCTCTCTCTCTCTTCATTGTTTTACTTAATTAAAATCTTGTAATGCAAGAAGGAGAGATGAGGCAAATATTTAGAGAAAGGAAAGGAAGTGGGCTCATTTTTAAACCTACTCAAAGCAGGTATGGTACTCATGGTTTGAAATAATTATGGGCGTTTAGTAAGGTAAACCCCCAAATGTTCTTCCTGCCTGTGAGGCGATGAAGGAAAACTGTGAGCTAGAGCTGGATTGTTCCTGAAAATCCTCGCCAGCGTGCCCTCCCGCCTCCCCCTCCCAAACCAATGGAAGAATTGGAAAATTTTTGGGTCCAAGTTTCACAGATGTTAAGTATTTTGTGATATTACTTAGGGGGTTTCCTGAGCTACATTAAAGTTGAACCACTAGGGTGTTGAAACAGTTGGGCCCATAATAAATAAAATATACATGAAAAGAAATTGCGAGACATTGGCTGTTCTGTGCTGGTGACAATTAGGTTACTGCTTTAAAAAATACATATCCTGGACACATCTACAGGAGCTTTTTAGGGAATTTTCAGTAGAAGCAGAGTAAAGGCAGTTGGTAATTTCTCTGGTTGCCTCTGGCAGGTGGACATAATTTAACAATACCCGTCAGATATGACAAATTGTTTGTGAGTTACATTAGGGCCTTAATAAGATCACATCTGTTCATATATCCTCCTTAACCACAGAGCCTGATTTAGAGAGTTTTCATACTGGTACAGTATTGTTGTTTAAATATTTAGAGGGGTCCAGACATGTATCATAAAAGAATAGACTCTTGTGTATAAAAACACAGTCCTTTTATTCTCAGTGTTTTTGCTTTCACTGGCCTGCATCATTCTCTCAACTCGAGTGAACCACATGTTGCTCTGGAAAGCCAGGAAGCATATTTCATCCCCTGTCAGAGTTAACATCTCAGAGCTGGAAGAGGCCCTGGAGACTATCCTCTGCCTTCCACCTCGCCTCCTTTTTGGGGTGGAATCTGTGATGGAGGCCGAGTAAGGAGCTTATTGAGGAGTTCTCACCCCATTAGTGGCAGAGCCAGAGTGAGGACTTCATCTGCCAATTCGTATAAGTCCCTACATACAAAGCTTCAGGTTGTGAACTTTCATAAAGATATGGAGGCGCCCCTATATGACAGCTGTTGTATTGTAATACTGGACTTTTCAAGATGCTGGACTGTAAGATTCAAAATGTTTTCTTTCTTTTTTTGTGTTTGTTTTGTATGTATTATTTGTTTGAGAAGTATTATGAGCCTATTACAATACAGTACTATGTAGCTGATTGTGTCAGTCAGTTACCTGGGTTAACTTTGTTGGACTTACAAACGAGCTGAACTTATGCAGGTGTTCTTGGAACAGAGCTTGTTCATATGTAGGGGAGTCCCTATACTTCAAAGACTTCCATTATGCTCAGACTTCACTCTGGGTTAGAAAACAAGGCATCAATGCTGTAGGTCTAGATCATGTGTCAGTGTTACTAGTGGCTCTAGTGTTCTTCCAGAGGACATTTCTGATCACCTTCTTTCTCTCTCACGTGTGTATATGCCTATATGTTAATTGAAGTGAAGCTTTCATAATTGACTTCTTTTTCTAATAAGCTTTGTTTGGAATAATTTGAGTTTTAAAGAAATATTTGAAAACTGGTACAGAGAGTTCCTATAAACCTCTAACTCCCCTGTTATTATTTCAAATCATCAAGTACATTTGTCAAATTTAAGAAAACAACTTTGGAAGCTAATTAACTGAAACTCCAGACTTTGTTTGGATTCCATCAGTTTTTCCATGAATGCCCTTTTCTGTTCCAGTAGCTGGTTTATTTGCTTTTTCATCTGGACAGTATTGTTGTTTAAATATTTAGAGGGGTCCAGACATGTATCATAAAAGAATAGACTCTTGTGTATAAAAACACAGTCCTTTTATTCTCAGTGTTTTGCTTTCACTGGCCTGCATCATTCTCTCAACTCGAGTGAACCACATGTTGCTCTGGAAAGCCAGGAAGCATATTTCATCCCCTGTCAGAGTTAACATCTCAGAGCTGGAAGAGGCCCTGGAGACTATCCTCTACCTTCCACCTCGCCTCCTTTTTGGGGTGGAATCTGTGATGGAGGCCGAGTAAGGAGCTTATTGAGGAGTTCTCACCCCATTAGTGGCAGAGCCAGAGTGAGGACTTCATCTGCCAATTCGTATAAGTCCCCTACATACAAATCTTCAGGTTGTGAACTTTCATAAAGATATGGAGGCGCCCCTATATGACAGCTGTTGTATTGTAATACTGGACTTTTCAAGATGCTGGACTGTAAGATTCAAAATGTTTTCTTTCTTTTTTTGTGTTTGTTTTGTATGTATTATTTGTTTGAGAAGTATTATGAGCCTATTACAATACAGTACTATGTAGCTGATTGTGTCAGTCAGTTACCTGGGTTAACTTTGTTGGACTTACAAACGAGCTGAACTTATGCAGGTGTTCTTGGAACAGAGCTTGTTCATATGTAGGGGAGTCCCTATACTTCAAAGACTTCCATTATGCTCAGACTTCACTCTGGGTTAGAAAACAAGGCATCAATGCTGTAGGTCTAGATCATGTGTCAGTGTTACTAGTGGCTCTAGTGTTCTTCCAGAGGACATTTCTGATCACCTTCTTTCTCTCTCACGTGTGTATATGCCTATATGTTAATTGAAGTGAAGCTTTCATAATTGACTTCTTTTTCTAATAAGCTTTGTTTGGAATAATTTGAGTTTTAAAGAAATATTTGAAAACTGGTACAGAGAGTTCCTATAAACCTCTAACTCCCCTGTTATTATTTCAAATCATCGAAGTACATTTGTCAAATTTAAGAAAACAACTTTGGAAGCTAATTAACTGAAACTCCAGACTTTGTTTGGATTCCATCAGTTTTTCCATGAATGCCCTTTTCTGTTCCAGTAGCTGATTCTGTCTCCCAGGTACCACCTAGTATTTTGTTGTTGTATCTGCTTAGTCTCCTCTGGTCTATGAATTCAACCTTTCCTTGTTTTTCATGGTCTTGACAGTTTTGAGAAGTACTAGTCAGATATTTTGTAAAATGTCTCTCAACTTGGATTTGTCTAGTCTGTTTTCTCATGGTTTGATTGGGTTAGGGGTTTTCAGGGGAAAATACCACCTTTAATGATATTAGGCCATTATCTCAAGGGTTCATGATTTCAACTTGGCTTTTCCTGGTGGTGTTAACATCATCACTTGGTTAAGGCATTTGTTCAGTCGTTGGCCAAGTTTCTCCTCTGTAGAGATACTATATTTTGTCTCTTTTCATTTTAACATGTCACTACCAGCTAGACTAACAATTCTTTGGGAACAGAAACATGTTTAATTGTTTTTGTACCTTCCATTGTACCTAATGCCTTGCCATGTTTTATACAGTGCATGTGCTCATAGAAATTAGTTGAGAGGTCATTAAATTTGTAATTTAACATCAGTCTGGTGTAGGTGTTTAGTTTCAACAAACAAAAACATCGAAATCCCAACCCACTGCTTTCTCCCTGCAATTAGTTTGCTGGTCTTTGTTCCTTGCACTTAAGGGGTAAATTGTAAAATGACTTTAAATATTTTTCATCCAAACTACTATAAAGAAGGGATTACTTGCTGTCTTTGCTAAGATCAGAACTCTGAGTTCAGGACTCAGGAAAATCCACATGTAAATTATAGAGAGGCACACACACATATTTTGTAGCTTCTGCTCACTTGTGGCAAGAGTTGTCCCTGTTTGCAGAGACTCAAAATGTTTGTCAGAAGTTTGGATGATTCTTGAGCATATTGCTCCCTGGATTCCTGATAGTGTGAAGAACTGCCACCCTGAGTACATTTATTAATCACTTTCAAAATATATGTATCTGTAAATGTGTTCTGCAGGGCATGGGTGCCATGTTTTGGGGGGATTTAGATTCGATGTGGTCCTTGTGGAGGATGGAAGCACTTAATGTATAAGCTCAGGGAAAACAAGAATATTATATTAGAGTTGAAACCTAAATGCTGTGAAAGTGAGATAAGAGGGGAGTGGGAGTACTTTTACAAATCCCCTTGACAGAGATCTTCCCAGTAGGTCTTATAGGGATGATTCTTCTTTCTACTATGATTGAAAAGTTGGCATTCCATTGTGATGATTTCACTTTGGTTTAAAAGTTATGCACAGGAATTAGTATAGCCTGATTTATTGCTCTATTTAAAGAGGTTTCTTCTTTTTATTTCATGTTTTTTTTTAAAAAAATATGGATGAAAAAATTCAAGTTTTTCAACAGTGTAAATTAGTTCATGCTAGTTTTTCAATCTTGTGAAAAGTCTTGTGATAGCCACACTTGCTTCATGCTTTATTATGTAATTTAACTTTTCATGTGTTTCTTTTATTAGCTGTGAAGTACACTTAGAAAAAATAATTAGATCATGAGGCTAAGCCACAGTTAAGATAAAAATGACAGTTCAATAAAAAAATGTTCAATATAATTCCTATCTTCTGAAATAAAATACAGCCACTAAGAGATTTAATTATGGTTTTATTCAAGTAAATTTTACCTCTATACTGAGAACACTCAAGAAAGAAACCCCAAGAAAAGTACTTGGTTAGCACGAAAAAAGTAATATGATACATAGAATTATAGTTTATGAAATGGGATATGGACCAAACTTGAGAAGGAGCAATACACCCAAGTGGCTTGGCTACCCCTCAAGGGGATTCACTGGGATTTATTGAGTTGCTTTTTGTTTTGGTGAGACTTTTTCCTTTAAACTTGGCCTGAGTTTTTATGTGCAAAATTGGATTGGAATCTGCTCACTTGTGGCAAGAGTTGTCCCTGTTTGCAGAGACTCAAAATGTTTGTCAGAAGTTTGGATGATTCTTGAGCATATTGCTCCCTGGATTCCTGATAGTGTGAAGAACTGCCACCCTGAGTACATTTATTAATCACTTTCAAAATATATGTATCTGTAAATGTGTTCTGCAGGGCATGGGTGCCATGTTTTGGGGGGATTTAGATTCGATGTGGTCCTTGTGGAGGATGGAAGCACTTAATGTATAAGCTCAGGGAAAACAAGAATATTATATTAGAGTTGAAACCTAAATGCTGTGAAAGTGAGATAAGAGGGGAGTGGGAGTACTTTTACAAATCCCCTTGACAGAGATCTTCCCAGTAGGTCTTATAGGGATGATTCTTCTTTCTACTATGATTGAAAAGTTGGCATTCCATTGTGATGATTTCACTTTGGTTTAAAAGTTATGCACAGGAATTAGTATAGCCTGATTTATTGCTCTATTTAAAGAGGTTTCTTCTTTTTATTTCATGTTTTTTTTTAAAAAAATATGGATGAAAAAATTCAAGTTTTTCAACAGTGTAAATTAGTTCATGCTAGTTTTTCAATCTTGTGAAAAGTCTTGTGATAGCCACACTTGCTTCATGCTTTATTATGTAATTTAACTTTTCATGTGTTTCTTTTATTAGCTGTGAAGTACACTTAGAAAAAATAATTAGATCATGAGGCTAAGCCACAGTTAAGATAAAAATGACAGTTCAATAAAAAAATGTTCAATATAATTCCTATCTTCTGAAATAAAATACAGCCACTAAGAGATTTAATTATGGTTTTATTCAAGTAAATTTTACCTCTATACTGAGAACACTCAAGAAAGAAACCCCAAGAAAAGTACTTGGTTAGCACGAAAAAAGTAATATGATACATAGAATTATAGTTTATGAAATGGGATATGGACCAAACTTGAGAAGGAGCAATACACCCAAGTGGCTTGGCTACCCCTCAAGGGGATTCACTGGGATTTATTGAGTTGCTGTTGTGGTGAGACTCCTAAACTTGGCCTGAGTTTTTATGTGCAAAATTGGATTGGGAGTTTTCACTATTTGGATAATCTTGGAATGCAGTGTTCTTTCATGAAAATGATCTGAAAATCACCACTGGATATTTCATGGTCATAGGGTCCTAAAACATTACATGTAGTGAATGCTTTGGGTGCTAATCCCATATTTTACCTTCCAAGAAAGCAAAGCTCCGAGAAGTCAAGTAGCTTTCCTGAACTCACTGTGTAGATGACAGATCTTCAGGGCCTCAATCTAGTGTTTTCTCCACTGAATTGCCGTTAAGATTGACTTTTTAATAAATATTTTTTTCCCAAAGTAAAACATGAATGTGATTTAGAGTCACATTAGTGTCCAATAATATGTTTATGCTTAAGGTTTATGATAAAACTGAGTTCCAATCCATGTCCTACTCTTTTTCATCTTGGAATCCTTTCCCTATAGGAAACCACCTTGAATTTTTCAAACTATCTTCTGCTAAGTATCTTCATACTTAAATATTTAAATAGAGACTTTTACAGTTCTTTAGCAATTTAAGAAAATATTTAGGCATCTATTAAAGTTGTTTTTCCTTATATTTCCTTTAAACAGCAAAACTAGTACATTCTTTTATAAGATAGTTACTCTTGCCATCCAATTGGAGGCATTCTATTTATTTAGCAAACATTTAGGGCCAGGCTGCTCATTGTTTGCAGCTTGAGGGGGTGGCGTGAAATGCCAGCCATTGTCTAAGTCAAGGTGACTGTCATTTTCCTGGTTATGATTTGACTTCTTTTAATTCAGTGTTTTCAAGGTGGAAGTTTTCCATTAGTTGTAAAAAAATGTTAAATTTCATTCTGAAATAAAATACAGCCACTAAGAGATTTAATTATGGTTTTATTCAAGTAAATTTTACCTCTATACTGAGAACACTCAAGAAAGAAACCCCAAGAAAAGTACTTGGTTAGCACGAAAAAAGTAATATGATACATAGAATTATAGTTTATGAAATGGGATATGGACCAAACTTGAGAAGGAGCAATACACCCAAGTGGCTTGGCTACCCCTCAAGGGGATTCACTGGGATTTATTGAGTTGCTGTTGTGGTGAGACTCCTAAACTTGGCCTGAGTTTTTATGTGCAAAATTGGATTGGGAGTTTTCACTATTTGGATAATCTTGGAATGCAGTGTTCTTTCATGAAAATGATCTGAAAATCACCACTGGATATTTCATGGTCATAGGGTCCTAAAACATTACATGTAGTGAATGCTTTGGGTGCTAATCCCATATTTTACCTTCCAAGAAAGCAAAGCTCCGAGAAGTCAAGTAGCTTTCCTGAACTCACTGTGTAGATGACAGATCTTCAGGGCCTCAATCTAGTGTTTTCTCCACTGAATTGCCGTTAAGATTGACTTTTTAATAAATATTTTTTTCCCAAAGTAAAACATGAATGTGATTTAGAGTCACATTAGTGTCCAATAATATGTTTATGCTTAAGGTTTATGATAAAACTGAGTTCCAATCCATGTCCTACTCTTTTTCATCTTGGAATCCTTTCCCTATAGGAAACCACCTTGAATTTTTCAAACTATCTTCTGCTAAGTATCTTCATACTTAAATATTTAAATAGAGACTTTTACAGTTCTTTAGCAATTTAAGAAAATATTTAGGCATCTATTAAAGTTGTTTTTCCTTATATTTCCTTTAAACAGCAAAACTAGTACATTCTTTTATAAGATAGTTACTCTTGCCATCCAATTGGAGGCATTCTATTTATTTAGCAAACATTTAGGGCCAGGCTGCTCATTGTTTGCAGCTTGAGGGGGTGGCGTGAAATGCCAGCCATTGTCTAAGTCAAGGTGACTGTCATTTTCCTGGTTATGATTTGACTTCTTTTAATTCAGTGTTTTTCAAGGTGGAAGTTTTAGTCCATTAGTTGTAAAAAATTTAGTGGGTGGTAATGAACATTATAAAAATGGAACAGAATTGAAAATATCAGAGTTCTATTTTTTAAATGTACGATACAACTTTTTTTAAATTAAAGTCACTAAAAGATATAATTATGCCACATAGTTAGGGCAAATTTTGGTTTATGCAACTTTTATACTAGATACACACACTTATATGTATATATACACACATATACATATAAGAATATTTGTATTCTGTACGGGTGTATATGAGCTTCTCAGGTGGTGCTAGTGGTAAAGAACCTGCCTGAAAATGCAGGAGACAGATGCTGGTTTGATCCTTGGTTCACGAAGATTCCCTAGAGGAGGGCATGGAAGTCCACTTCAGTATTTTTGCCTGGAGAATCCCATGGACAGAGGAGCCTGGCAGGCTCAGTCCATAGGGTCACAAAGAGTCAGACGTGACTGAATTGACTCTTCGCAGGCAAGCATGTGTATATATGGACATGTATGTATTTTGTATATTTGTTCCCAGTGTGAAATGTGTTAGTTTGGACATATGAAATTATTGTTTCTGTAGGAAAAAGACAGTCAAATACTGGGACTTGCATATGGTTTAATCTACTGTGTCTTATCTTGGGTCATGGACAAAAATGTTTGGAAAAATTTAATTTCAGTTGTCTTACTCCAGATAATGAACATTGCTTTTTTTTTCCTCTCAGCTAGGTTTAATGTTTATCCATCTGTGAAATAAGACTTATATCTACCTCAGAAAACAAAGAATAGACACAAGGAAACTTTAGGAGGCAATGGGTACATTTATTATCTTGATTATGGTGATAGAATCATGGAGTATGTATATGTCCAAACACATCAGATTATTTACATTAAATATGCAGGTTTTTCTGTGTGCTCATTGTATCACAATAAAGCTGTTAAAAATTATTTTACTCACTTGAAAGAAAACATGTGAAGATGAAGTTGCTTATGACCCTTGCCTGTAGAAAGTGCCCATGGTCATTGCCAGCATCATCCCTCTACCTACTCCCTTGTGATGATTTTTGCTTCTCATTTACTCTTGAAAAATCTTCTTTCAACCTTATCGGCATCATTATATCCATTGCTTCTCTTATCACAAGGGTCCCTTAACTGATATTAAGGTCACAGAGTGGTAGCACATTAGCTGTGACCTTCAAGGTTGTGTGCCGAAATCAGTATTTTCCAAACCGGGCTATGTGTCTACAGGCATGCAAGATGGTTTGAGGTGGCCCACAGACGACACTGGCCAGCACGGACTCACACAACAGAAATGCAAATTCTTTCTCAGCTTGCTTGTAGTCCATTTGGTTCGTCCAGGAAAACACATCAATTTGGCGGCTGGTCTCTCTTAGTACCTTCCTAACACTTGATAAGTTATTTTTTTTAAAAAAACAAAGATCAAGTCTTGGACTTAGAACCTTCAGTACTCAGCAAAAAACATTGTCTAGAATTTAATAGTAGGATTTTGTTTTCATGTTACATATGTGGGTGTGTATATAACTTTTGGTCATTAGCAAATGATATTGGCTTTCATTTTGGAGATAATACAAAATTTTTTCTAAAATAAATTTGAAATCAAAATATTCCATAAGTAGTATATGTGGTATACCTGTTTGCGTGCTAAGTCACTTAGGTCATGTCTGACTCGTTGTGACCCCATGGACTGTAGTTCGCCAAGTTCTTCTGTCTATGGTATTCTTCAGGCAAGAGTACTGGAGAGGGTTGCCAGTTCCTTCTCCAGTGGAACTTCCCAACCCAGGGATTGAACCTGGGTTTCACACATTGCAGGCAGATTCTTCACCATCTGAGTCACCAGGGAAGCCTCCATGGTGTACCTAAGTAAAACCAAATACAGAACACACTAATGACGCAAATCTAGCCCAGACTGATTTAGTCCTAGACGAGGTCCATGGAGAGGTTAAGCAGTTAACTGGGGTGAAAGAGAAGCAGAGTCGGAGTGTGTTCTTGTGACTGTGTTCTCATCTCTCTCTGTAACCACTGTCTTTGACATTCCAGGATAGTGTTAGAGGAAGCCTGTGCTAAAATCATGCGCTGCTTTTCTTCTGACGTGCTTGTATTGAATTTGTTGCTTCTGGGGTTTGCCTTGAATCCACTCACACCTGCAGTTATGAGATCCATTCCAGTCTGAGTTGGGTTGTGGGTAGTCGGTTTCAGCTACCACCGTCTGCAGGCACCTTCCTTCTGTGGTGCTCCTTGTACAGCACCCTCCATCCTCCTGTATTGAGGTGCTCTGTGCTTCCTTAGGGGTGGCCTGGCATTGTATTGGAGTTACACACTGGGTTCTTAGCCGTAGGTAAATGGCATAGATGATATAAGAGTGCTGTGCTATGTGTTAACTCTTATGAAAGAGGGGTTGACCTTTCCCCTTGACTCTGTTCTTCTCTAGGTAAATGGGTGGGATTGTGAGTTGGATAACCTTGAGACCTGTTCATCTTTATCACCATCTCATCTCATGTATCCCCTTTCTCCACACATTAATTAAACACCTTTTCTGTGCCAGGTGCTTGATGGAGCAGTTGAGAGTACTAGGCAAGTATCAGTGGATGGAAGAATTTGCATTGTACGCGGATTGGCGAAGATTATGAATAAGTTTAAAAAAATTTAAATGAGAAAATTTACTGTGGTTCTAATAAAACAAGGAGGTGGACTAGAGATTGACTTGGAGGAAGAGGCCTGATCTTGACAAACTGGCCAGAAAAGGCCTCTTCAGAAAGGCAACTCCTGAGTAGAGATGCAGGAGAGGTCAGTCAGGCAGAAGGAACAGCAGAAGCAGTGACTTAAGGCGAGTTCAAGGAAGAGAAAGGAGACAAGTAGGACTGGCTAGGAATTTGGGGAGCAGAAGGCTAAAGGAGAAGAAGGGCTTGTAACCAGGTGTGGAGATGGTGGAATCTAGTAAGGAGTTTGCATTTCATTCTGTGCACTAAGGGAAACCAATGAAGTCAGTGACAGGTTTTGAGTAAACCATGCTGTCTGTCAAAACCATGCTGACTCAAGTTGGAAATCCAGCAGGTAGGAATAGAAGCTTGGGTCCAATTAGAAGGTCATGATGATAGCCTCTGAGATAGATGTGGTGGAGTGAACTTTGGAGTGGGCAGTAAAGATGTACATAAGTGGAGACTCAGGCTGTGTTTTTGATATCAACTGAGTGCTTACAAGTGATTTGGCTGCAGGAATGAAGGAATGACAGGAATCAAAGATGAGTCCTATGGTAGTGATGACTTTACAACTCTGGAAAGACAAAATTCCTTTAGCCTTTGAGGAGCTCCTTGTGTTGTAAATTTGCCCAGTCTGTTTATGCTCAGTGCTGTGTCCAACCTCTCCCAGGGAGCAAAGTCCTCCCGTACCTCTTTGGTTTGGTGGAAGGCTCTCAAATCCTTCTTTATTTGACCTACATTCCTCATTTTGGACATTAGGCCTGGGTTATACCCTCTGAGGAGGTGGTTATATCAGGGTCCTAGTGGGCAGAGCAGATGGTGCTACTAATTCATGCTTCTGTTATGAGAATTGATGGCCAGCAGCTAGAACGCCATGTTGTTATTTATGACTGGTTTCTATGAAGAGGTCACACTCTCTAAAACTGCATTGTATTCTGTTTTCCAAGGAAAAGCTGAAGACAGGCTGTTTTTTTCCCCCTTTTCATTTTCTTCACATATAATACAAGTTGCATTGCAATGAATTCAGTCGGTTCAAATGTTTTCCATCTGAAAAATTGAATACATTCCTTTTTTCCCACCTAACTGCAAGGGGTGAACTTTTATATTTTTATGAGCTTTGTTGTTTTTACTTGTCACAGTTGCTGGTATTAGTTCACTAGTAAGTAATGAGTTTTCTGTATTGAGAAAGACAGATGACTTATTAGATGTCAGAGGCCATCTGAAACATTTTCAACTCAGCATTTTTAATAGCTGTTCTTTCTTTGACTTGCTTTCCTTTTTTCTCATTTCCCCTCCTCCAGCTAGAATGCACTTTTTTGTCCTCCACTCCCATTTTTTCTTTTCTCTCTCAGTCATAAGTATTTCTGTGTATCTTTTGCATATGTTGACTGTTTCATATCCACCCCAAGTCTGTGGGAGCCACAGAATATTGCTGGATAACTTTTCCTGAAGTCATACTCCCTGGACTTGCTGCAGAGGGCATCTGTGGGTATGAATCTATCTTTAAAAATACATACATATACAGAAATATGAAGGATTATAAGAGATTCTTATGAACAACTATATGGCAACAAAGTGGACAACCTGGAAGAAATAGACAGTTTCTTAGAGAAGCTTAATCTTCCAAGACTCAACCAGGAAGAAATAGAAACTATGAACAACCCAATCACAAGCTCAGAGATCGAATCCATGATCAAAAATCTACCCAGAAATAAAAGCCCAGGGCCAGATGTCTTCACAGACGAATTCTACCAAACATTTAAAGAAGAGCTAATACCTGTCCTTCTAAAACTCTTCCAAACAATTGCACAGGAAGGAACACTTCCAAACACATTCTATGGGGTCACAATCACTCTGATACCAAATCAGGCAAAGGCAACACAAAAAGAGAAAATTATAGGCCAATTTCACTGATGAATTTAGATGCCAAAATCCTCAACAAAATCCTAGCAAACAGAAAATTCAAAATGAGAATTTGGCCAGCAGCTAGAACGCCATGTTGTTATTTATGACTGGTTTCTATGAAGAGGTCACACTCTCTAAAACTGCATTGTATTCTGTTTTCCAAGGAAAAGCTGAAGACAGGCTGTTTTTTTCCCCCTTTTCATTTTCTTCACATATAATACAAGTTGCATTGCAATGAATTCAGTCGGTTCAAATGTTTTCCATCTGAAAAATTGAATACATTCCTTTTTTCCCACCTAACTGCAAGGGGTGAACTTTTATATTTTTATGAGCTTTGTTGTTTTTACTTGTCACAGTTGCTGGTATTAGTTCACTAGTAAGTAATGAGTTTTCTGTATTGAGAAAGACAGATGACTTATTAGATGTCAGAGGCCATCTGAAACATTTTCAACTCAGCATTTTTAATAGCTGTTCTTTCTTTGACTTGCTTTCCTTTTTTCTCATTTCCCCTCCTCCAGCTAGAATGCACTTTTTTGTCCTCCACTCCCATTTTTTCTTTTCTCTCTCAGTCATAAGTATTTCTGTGTATCTTTTGCATATGTTGACTGTTTCATATCCACCCCAAGTCTGTGGGAGCCACAGAATATTGCTGGATAACTTTTCCTGAAGTCATACTCCCTGGACTTGCTGCAGAGGGCATCTGTGGGTATGAATCTATCTTTAAAAATACATACATATACAGAAATATGAAGGATTATAAGAGACTCTTATGAACAACTATATGGCAACAAAGTGGACAACCTGGAAGAAATAGACAGTTTCTTAGAGAAGCTTAATCTTCCAAGACTCAACCAGGAAGAAATAGAAACTATGAACAACCCAATCACAAGCTCAGAGATCGAATCCATGATCAAAAATCTACCCAGAAATAAAAGCCCAGGGCCAGATGTCTTCACAGACGAATTCTACCAAACATTTAAAGAAGAGCTAATACCTGTCCTTCTAAAACTCTTCCAAACAATTGCACAGGAAGGAACACTTCCAAACACATTCTATGGGGTCACAATCACTCTGATACCAAATCAGGCAAAGGCAACACAAAAAGAGAAAATTATAGGCCAATTTCACTGATGAATTTAGATGCCAAAATCCTCAACAAAATCCTAGCAAACAGAATTCAAAAACACATCAAAAAAACTCACATATCATGATCAAGTTGGGTTTATCATAGGTGCACAGGGATTCTTCAATATCTGCAAATAAATCAATGTGATACACCATATTGAAAAACTGAAAGACAAAAAATCACATGATAATCTCAGTAGATGCAGAAAAAGCCTTTGGCAAAATCCAACACCCATTATAATAAAAACCCTTCAAAAAAGGGGGATAGAAGGAACCTACCTCAACATAGTGAAAGCCATATATGAGAAGTACACAGAGAACATTATTCTCAATGGTGAGAAACTGAAAGCGTTCCCTCTAAGATCAGGAACAAGACAGGGGTGTCCACTTTTGCCACTATTATTCAACATAGTCCTGGAAGTTCTAGCAACAGTAATAAGAGAAGAAAAAGGAATAAAAGGAATCCAGATTGGAAAAGAAGTAAAACTCTCTTTTTGCAAATGATATACTATACATAGAAAACCCCAAAGATACTATTAGAAAGCTACTGGAGCTAATCAATGAATTCAACAAAGTCACAGGATACAAAATCAATACACAGAAATTACTTGCATTCCTATATACAAACAATGAAAAATCAGAAAGAGAAATCAAAGATGCAATCCCATTCACCGTTGCAACCAAAAGAGTAACATATATAGGAATAAGCCTACCCAAAGAAACAAAAGAACTGTACACAGAAAATTACAAGACACTCATGAAAGAAATCAAAGATGACATAAACAGATGGAGAGATATTCCATGTTCCTGGGTCGGAAGAATCAATATTGTGAAAATGACCATACTACCAAATATCATCTACAGATTCAGTATGATCCCTATCAAACTTCCAATGATGTTCTTCACAGAACTAGACCAAAAAATAGCACAATTCATATGGAAACACAAAAGGCCCCAGATAGCCAAAGCAATGCTGAGAAAGAAGAATGTAGCTGGAGGAATCAGCCTCCCCAACTTCAGACTTTACTACAAAGCAGCAGTCATCAAGACAGTATGGTACTGGCACAAAACCAGACATATAGACCAATGGAACAAGATAGAGAACCCAGAGATAAACCCATGCACCCATGGGTACCTTAGTTTTGACAAAGGAGGCAAAAACATAAAATGGGATAAACACAGCCTCTTCAATAAATGGTGCTGGGAAAATTGGACAGCTACATGCAAAAAAATGAAGTTGGAACATTCCCTGACACCATACACAAAGATCAACTCAAAATGGGTTAAAGACCAAAATGCAAGACCAGAAACCATGAAACTCTTAGAGGAGAATATAGGCAAAATACTCAATGACATAAATCAAAGCAAGATCTTCTAGAATAACAGAACTAAACTAGAATAAACTAACTAGAATAATAGAACTAAAAACAAAAATAAGCATATGGGACCTAATGAAGCTTAAAAGCTTTTGCACAGCAAAAGAAACTACAAAGAAAGTGAAGGGATCCCACAGAATAGGAGAAAATAATAGCAAATAAAACAGTAGACCAAGAATTAATCTCCAAAATCTGCAAGCAGCTTAGACAACTCAACACCAGAAAAACGAACAACCCAATCAAAAAATGAGAAAAAGACCTAAAGAGACATCGCTCCAAAGAAGACATACATAATGGCCAAAAAATACATGAAACGATGCTCAACTTCACTTATTATTAGAGAAATGCAAATCAAAACGACAATGAGATATCACCTCACACCCATCAGAATGGCCATCATCAAAAAATCTACAGACAATAAATGCTGGAGAGGGTTCGGAGAAAAGAGAACACTCTTGCATTGCTGGTGGGAATGTAAATTGGTACAGCTACTATAGAAGACATTATGGAGATTTCTTTAAAAAAATAAAAATAGAAGCAGCATACGACCCAGCAATCCCACTCTTAGGCTTATACCCTGATGAAATCAAATCTGAAAGAAACACCTGTACCCCAATGTTCATTGTAGCTCTCTATACAATAGCTAGAACATGGAAGCAACCTAGATGTCCATTGACGAATGAATGGATAAAGAAGCTCTGGTATATTTATATAATGTACAGCTGTAAAAAGAAATGCAGAAAAATCAGTCCTAATGAGGTGGGTGAATCTAGAACCTATTATACAAAATGAAGTACGTCAGAAAGAAAAAGACAAGTACAGTATACTAACACATAGATATGGCATCTAGTATATGATGGTAATGATAACACACGCAGAGAAGCAGTGGAAAAACAGACATAGAGAACAGACCTATGGACATTGTGGGGAATGATCAGTGGGTGAGAGGCATGGAAAGAGTCACATGGAAACCTATACTATCATATGTAAAAGAGATAATTATTGTCAATGCACTGTGGGAATAAGGGATCCTTCATGGGGGCTATATGACGGCCTAGAGGGGTGGGATGGAGGGACTAGGAGGAGGGCAGAGGAGGGAGGGGTCTAGGATGTACATATGACTAATCTGGTATGATACATATCTGTAAACACCAAAACTGTAAAAACAAAAAGTCAAATAAAAATAATTATAAAAATTATTTTTTATAATTATGTGTGTTATATGTGTGTTATATGTATACACGCATATACACACAGACACACGCACACACTACATACTGGATTGTGTCTGAGCCCAGCATGTTATTCCTGACCTCATGGGCAATTTTTTAATCCTTGACTGCTGTTCACTTTGGAGGTCTCTGGGTGACCTAAAACAGTCTCTCCTCCCTCCTCTTCATTCCTACTGTTAACCAGGTTCAGTGTTATTTTACTGGGCTCTGTGAACATCATTTTGTTGTGCTCAGAGTCTCAGAAAAGTATTAATTAAATGAACATCATTCAAGCAGAAATGTCATTGTTGGTAGAGTCTACTTAGGTAGTAAAAATAGACATGAATTGGGGCAGTATCATGTCCCTGTGTCATTGTGCCTTGAAACATTATGGAGATTTCTTTAAAAAAATAAAAATAGAAGCAGCATACGACCCAGCAATCCCACTCTTAGGCTTATACCCTGATGAAATCAAATCTGAAAGAAACACCTGTACCCCAATGTTCATTGTAGCTCTCTATACAATAGCTAGAACATGGAAGCAACCTAGATGTCCATTGACGAATGAATGGATAAAGAAGCTCTGGTATATTTATATAATGTACAGCTGTAAAAAGAAATGCAGAAAAATCAGTCCTAATGAGGTGGGTGAATCTAGAACCTATTATACAAAATGAAGTACGTCAGAAAGAAAAAGACAAGTACAGTATACTAACACATAGATATGGCATCTAGTATATGATGGTAATGATAACACACGAGAGAAGCAGTGGAAAAACAGACATAGAGAACAGACCTATGGACATTGTGGGGAATGATCAGTGGGTGAGAGGCATGGAAAGAGTCACATGGAAACCTATACTATCATATGTAAAAGAGATAATTATTGTCAATGCACTGTGGGAATAAGGGATCCTTCATGGGGGCTATATGACGGCCTAGAGGGGTGGGATGGAGGGACTAGGAGGAGGGCAGAGGAGGGAGGGGTCTAGGATGTACATATGACTAATCTGGTATGATACATATCTGTAAACACCAAAACTGTAAAAACAAAAAGTCAAATAAAAATAATTATAAAAATTATTTTTTATAATTATGTGTGTTATATGTGTGTTATATGTATACACGCATATACACACAGACACACGCACACACTACATACTGGATTGTGTCTGAGCCCAGCATGTTATTCCTGACCTCATGGGCAATTTTTTAATCCTTGACTGCTGTTCACTTTGGAGGTCTCTGGGTGACCTAAAACAGTCTCTCCTCCCTCCTCTTCATTCCTACTGTTAACCAGGTTCAGTGTTATTTTACTGGGCTCTGTGAACATCATTTTGTTGTGCTCAGAGTCTCAGAAAAGTATTAATTAAATGAACATCATTCAAGCAGAAATGTCATTGTTGGTACAGTCTACTTAGGTAGTAAAAATAGACATGAATTGGGGCAGTATCATGTCACTGTGTCATTGTGCCTTGCACATAACAGGTGTTCAGTAAATATCTGTTCTGTGAATGAATGTCCCCTTAGATGATGATAGGGGTTTCAGTGGCTGGGGTTGGGGAAGTTTTCGGAACAGTGAATAAGATGAACGTTCCTCTAATGGGAACATGCATCTAAAAGGAAGAAGATGTGCAAACAAGAGAGACATCAGAGAGTGCCGAGTGCTAGACTGAGAGGGTTAGGAGAGGGTGCTGTGCTGGTTGTTAGGGAGGGTGTGACCAGGGGTCAGGGGGAGCTCTGATAAGATGGTGTTGAGGGCTGCGATGTGAGTGACAACAAGGAGCCTGTCAAGGGAAGGTCTGGGAAAGGCGAGATGCAGGTCGAGAGGACAGACAGTGCTGAGGCTCAGGGAGGGTGTGAGCTGGAGGGTTCACAGTATGAACGCAGCAGCAGCCAAAGCCAACCCAGTTCTGCTGTGGGAAGTAGCCCATGGTGGCATGCATGGGGGCGGAGAGGCGTACAGAGCCAGACCAGGTGGGACCTTCTGCCACAAAGAACTCCACACTCCTTAATTTGATTTGCAGTGGGAAGCCTTTTGAGGATTTTAAGTGGGGGCATGACTTACATTTTTAACATATCACTCTGGCTGGTATGTGGAGAATGGATTGCAGAGAGGCAGAGTAGAAACTGCAGTGGTATGTAGTGGGTATTTGCATTTTTTTTTTTTTTTGGTGGTTCCTTTATCCATTTATTTAGAGGTATAAAATACAACAACTGTGAAAAGTACATTTATAAAAAGGAAGCTACTGTGGTATAGTTCAACTTATTATTATTATTTTTTTAACTTTTATTTTACTTTTAACTTTTACAGAGTTTTGCTGTTTACAGATATGTATGTTCCCAGATTAGTCATATGCATATCCCTCTCATTCCACCCCTCCAGACCATCACACAGCACCCCTGAAGGATCCCCTTTTCTCACAGAGCAATGACTATAGCTATTTTCTTCACATATGATAGTACAGGCCTTCATGCTACTTCCTTTACGCCTCCCACCCACTGTTCCTTCCTCACAATGTCCATATGTCCACTGTCCATGTCTGTTTCTCCATCGCTTCACTGCATGCGCCATCATCACCATCCTACTAGATTCCATAGATATGTGTTAGTATATTGTAATTGTATTTTAAAAGATTTTTTTTGTTGTTGTTGGAGTTGACCTGAGCTTTGGATTGGGTGTGTAGCTTGCTTGTTTTTCCTGATTGTTGTGTGGAGAAAGAGACTTCTGGTTGCTTCCTTTGATTCTCTCCATCCTTTTACTGAGGAAATCCTTGGGGTTTAGCTGTGCATACTGCCAGCCTCTCCTCACATGGAGCTAGGGCCTAGGTGTGGCCATGTGACTAAATGAAAGTACTATGGAGAACTTCCAGAGAGTTGTTATAAATGGGATGGTGTTTTTGTTTTATCCCCTTCTGCTGCATGGAGCTGGCTGTGTTGGCTGGACCATTTATGTTGGACCATGAGGACTAGGGCCACATGCTAGGGATGGCAGAGTGTAGAGTGGGAAGGAACTTGTGTCCTTGATAACTTCTTGAAGGTCCCATGCCAGTCTTGGACTGGTATACCTTTGAACTTTTTTTCATGTACCAGAGAGATAAACTTGTATCTTGCTTAGGCCATTGATAGTTGGCTGTTTTGTTTTGTTTTGAACATAATCCTAACTGATGTAGGTATTCGTTTGTAAAAGACTTAATTAACAGAATCATGAGGAAAGTAGTATTTGGTGCTATGTGCTCATCACTGTTCTATGGCCTTTACAAATATTTCCTCTTAATTCTCACTAGGATTATTTAGGATTTACATCTAGGACTCTGTGACAGAGATAGGTTTAGTAACTTGCCCCAGGTCACAGAGCTAGTAAATGGCAATACCTGGTTCTAACTGCGGTTCAGCTGAGTCTAGACTCTTCTGCATTACTTTGCGAGACTGTCACCCTCTTTGCAATGACTCTGAAACTTCTTTTTCAATCATTTAGAGGGTGAGGCCAGAGGGATGATTCAGGAGGTAAATTGGTGTCATGTATCTGTCAAAGTAGGCAACTGCTGTAACGAATTTCCAGGGCTTAACCCAGTAGAGATTGATTTCTCACTCACATAAAATCCAACTGGCCTTTGGGATGGAGGAGGCTGTGTCCCCAACAATGACTCATGGACCCAGACTCGTTCTGCTCCATCCCTCCTTCCTTCCAACTCCTTCCTCCTCATGACTGAGGCCTCAGAATTCTTTGCTGGAGGCTTTTCACCCACTTAGCACCCAGAGGACAGGGGAGAATGTGATGGTGGTTGGTGGGCAACTCTCTGGGAGGTATTGATGGGCCAGGCTCAGAGGTAGCATGTGTCGCCTACCTTCTGTTGGCTGGTACTCAGTCATACGCAGGAAGCTGGGAAGTGTAGTTCAGCTTCACGTCCAGGAGGTCAAGGAAATGAATTGGCGTGTGCACACAGTTCCTGCCCCATGTGACTAAATGAAAGTACTATGGAGAACTTCCAGAGAGTTGTTATAAATGGGATGGTGTTTTTGTTTTATCCCCTTCTGCTGCATGGAGCTGGCTGTGTTGGCTGGACCATTTATGTTGGACCATGAGGACTAGGGCCACATGCTAGGGATGGCAGAGTGTAGAGTGGGAAGGAACTTGTGTCCTTGATAACTTCTTGAAGGTCCCATGCCAGTCTTGGACTGGTATACCTTTGAACTTTTTTTCATGTACCAGAGAGATAAACTTGTATCTTGCTTAGGCCATTGATAGTTGGCTGTTTTGTTTTGTTTTGAACATAATCCTAACTGATGTAGGTATTCGTTTGTAAAAGACTTAATTAACAGAATCATGAGGAAAGTAGTATTTGGTGCTATGTGCTCATCACTGTTCTATGGCCTTTACAAATATTTCCTCTTAATTCTCACTAGGATTATTTAGGATTTACATCTAGGACTCTGTGACAGAGATAGGTTTAGTAACTTGCCCCAGGTCACAGAGCTAGTAAATGGCAATACCTGGTTCTAACTGCGGTTCAGCTGAGTCTAGACTCTTCTGCATTACTTTGCGAGACTGTCACCCTCTTTGCAATGACTCTGAAACTTCTTTTTCAATCATTTAGAGGGTGAGGCCAGAGGGATGATTCAGGAGGTAAATTGGTGTCATGTATCTGTCAAAGTAGGCAACTGCTGTAACGAATTTCCAGGGCTTAACCCAGTAGAGATTGATTTCTCACTCACATAAAATCCAACTGGCCTTTGGGATGGAGGAGGCTGTGTCCCCAACAATGACTCATGGACCCAGACTCGTTCTGCTCCATCCCTCCTTCCTTCCAACTCCTTCCTCCTCATGACTGAGGCCTCAGAATTCTTTGCTGGAGGCTTTTCACCCACTTAGCACCCAGAGGACAGGGGAGAATGTGATGGTGGTTGGTGGGCAACTCTCTGGGAGGTATTGATGGGCCAGGCTCAGAGGTAGCATGTGTCGTTTCCTACCTTCTGTTGGCTGGTACTCAGTCATACGCAGGGAAGCTGGGAAGTGTAGTTCAGCTTCACGTCCAGGAGGTCAAGGAAATGAATTGGCGTGTGCACACAGTAATCTCTGCCCCACGTGACTGTTAGGAGTAGGGGTTCTGGTATCAGTCCCCTTGCATGTGTATCCCTGTCTTGCTGCTTATTAGCTATGTGGCCTTGGGCAAGGCACTTAACCTCTTTTGCCTCTGTTTTTTATGTGTACAGTGGAGGGAAGAGTAGGATTGTTTCGGGGATTAAATGAGTTAATGTGGGGTGTACAGTCCTTAGGTCAGTGCCTGAGACATGGGAAGTGCTCTGTAACTGAGTTGTGTTTTTTTTTGAAAGCTTTTTTTTTTCCCCCCTCTTTTGCTTTTCCCCATCATGCTTCTCTTATTTATATTTATTTTCATCCATCTTTTTATTCTTTGACATGTGTGGGCCTCCCATTGCAGTGGCACTGGCTTGTAACTGGACACACCAGCCCAGCGACTTTGCAGCATGTGGGATCTCCCCAGGCCAGAGATCAAACTGGTTCCCCTTGCAGTGCAAGGCGGACTCTTTACTCACTGGACCACCAGGGAAGCCCCTGAGCTGTTTTTGTTTAAAACAGGGCACTTTACTCAGGCCTAAGTTTGTGGATCTCTTTCTGAAGAAAATTTTCTTATTGAGCCCTGGTGTGAAATGTGCACCAGGGAAGGTGCTTTGGGGACCACACATCCCATTGTAAGGGAAAATGCTGTGAGAGTGTCAGGGGCCCTGGGGCATGCCCTTCCCACTCCTATGTGAATGCTCTCAGGCTCTCTGGAAGGGCCAGTTAGGGTGACCATTTTGGCCTTTGGGATGGAGGAGGCTGTGTCCCCAACAATGACTCATGGACCCAGACTCGTTCTGCTCCATCCCTCCTTCCTTCCAACTCCTTCCTCCTCATGACTGAGGCCTCAGAATTCTTTGCTGGAGGCTTTTCACCCACTTAGCACCCAGAGGACAGGGGAGAATGTGATGGTGGTTGGTGGGCAACTCTCTGGGAGGTATTGATGGGCCAGGCTCAGAGGTAGCATGTGTCGTTTCCTACCTTCTGTTGGCTGGTACTCAGTCATACGCAGGGAAGCTGGGAAGTGTAGTTCAGCTTCACGTCCAGGAGGTCAAGGAAATGAATTGGCGTGTGCACACAGTAATCTCTGCCCCACGTGACTGTTAGGAGTAGGGGTTCTGGTATCAGTCCCCTTGCATGTGTATCCCTGTCTTGCTGCTTATTAGCTATGTGGCCTTGGGCAAGGCACTTAACCTTTTTTGCCTCTGTTTTTATGTGTACAGTGGAGGGAAGAGTAGGATTGTTTCGGGATTAAATGAGTTAATGTGGGTGTACAGTCCTTAGGTCAGTGCCTGAGACATGGGAAGTGCTCTGTAACTGAGTTGTGTTTTTTTTTGAAAGCTTTTTTTTTTCCCCCCTCTTTTGCTTTTCCCCATCATGCTTCTCTTATTTATATTTATTTTCATCCATCTTTTTATTCTTTGACATGTGTGGGCCTCCCATTGCAGTGGCACTGGCTTGTAACTGGACACACCAGCCCAGCGACTTTGCAGCATGTGGGATCTCCCCAGGCCAGAGATCAAACTGGTTCCCCTTGCAGTGCAAGGCGGACTCTTTACTCACTGGACCACCAGGGAAGCCCCTGAGCTGTTTTTGTTTAAAACAGGGCACTTTACTCAGGCCTAAGTTTGTGGATCTCTTTCTGAAGAAAATTTTCTTATTGAGCCCTGGTGTGAAATGTGCACCAGGGAAGGTGCTTTGGGGACCACACATCCCATTGTAAGGGAAAATGCTGTGAGAGTGTCAGGGGCCCTGGGGCATGCCCTTCCCACTCCTATGTGAATGCTCTCAGGCTCTCTGGAAGGGCCAGTTAGGGTGACCTCTTGATGCTTGATCTGTTGGTGGAGTTGGAACCTGTTTTCTCATGTCCAGTCTCCTGCCTGGTGTGAGAAAACTGGATCATGCAATTTCTCCCACTTGTATCCCTTCTAGGACAACCTAAATCTCATCTGTACATGAAGTCCCAGGTTGGTGTCATTTCATCCTTGCAGCCTTGGTCGGAGCCTGCCCAGCACTGCTTGCTCCCTCCCCTGGGTCATCCTTCCAGTCCAGCACTGACCATCCTCTGTTGCATGGGGTTGCGGCAGCAACAAGGCTGTATCCACCGAAAGGAAACTTCTTGAGAACATATGTCCACCTTCCTCTGTCCCACATGCCTTGTTTCCCTCGTATACAGGGGAAAGCCCTCCATAATGCTTGCTGAGTTCAGGCATTCCTTCTACCCCGCCATGCATGTGGAGTTTTGTGAATGTGGTCTTTACGCTGAATCAGTGCCAGATAAATTGGTAGGTAGTTGGGAATAAAGACGAGTGGATTCTTTTATTTACACTGTTTAATATTCGTGTGGGGATTTTTGCCTTCTTTCATCTCAGCGGTTGTAAAATTCTGTTTTAATTTCTGCCATTATCATAAACAGCATCCTCTGGTTATTATCTGGGTAGAGAATGTTGCAGCCTAGGACTCTGTTGAATTAAGATGAAGCAAATGACCAGAGGAGGATGTAGAACCATTGTTGTTTCTCTGCATTTCCTTTCCTTAGGAAATCCACTCGGTGATTTGTGCTGGTACACTTTACCTGTGGGTTTAGGATCACATCTATATACATCTATCTGTTTTTGGTAACTCACAGGAAAGCTCTCGTCTTCCTCTCTGAATATTCGTCAAAATTTTACCTCATACTGATAAAATGTATAAGGGCACTTTACTCAGGCCTAAGTTTGTGGATCTCTTTCTGAAGAAAATTTTCTTATTGAGCCCTGGTGTGAAATGTGCACCAGGGAAGGTGCTTTTGGGACCACACATCCCATTGTAAGGGAAAATGCTGTGAGAGTGTCAGGGGCCCTGGGGCATGCCCTTCCCACTCCTATGTGAATGCTCTCAGGCTCTCTGGAAGGGCCAGTTAGGGTGACCTCTTGATGCTTGATCTGTTGGTGGAGTTGGAACCTGTTTTCTCATGTCCAGTCTCCTGCCTGGTGTGAGAAAACTGGATCATGCAATTTCTCCCACTTGTATCCCTTCTAGGACAACCTAAATCTCATCTGTACATGAAGTCCCAGGTTGGTGTCATTTCATCCTTGCAGCCTTGGTCGGAGCCTGCCCAGCACTGCTTGCTCCCTCCCCTGGGTCATCCTTCCAGTCCAGCACTGACCATCCTCTGTTGCATGGGGTTGCGGCAGCAACAAGGCTGTATCCACCGAAAGGAAACTTCTTGAGAACATATGTCCACCTTCCTCTGTCCCACATGCCTTGTTTCCCTCGTATACAGGGGAAAGCCCTCCATAATGCTTGCTGAGTTCAGGCATTCCTTCTACTCTCGCCATGCATGTGGAGTTTTGTGAATGTGGTCTTTACGCTGAATCAGTGCCAGATAAATTGGTAGGTAGTTGGGAATAAAGACGAGTGGATTCTTTTTATTTACACTGTTTAATATTCGTGTGGGGATTTTTGCCTTCTTTCATCTCAGCGGTTGTAAAATTCTGTTTTAATTTCTGCCATTATCATAAACAGCATCCTCTGGTTATTATCTGGGTAGAGAATGTTGCAGCCTAGGACTCTGTTGAATTAAGATGAAGCAAATGACCAGAGGAGGATGTAGAACCATTGTTGTTTCTCTGCATTTCCTTTCCTTAGGAAATCCACTCGGTGATTTGTGCTGGTACACTTTACCTGTGGGTTTAGGATCACATCTATATACATCTATCTGTTTTTGGTAACTCACAGGAAAGCTCTCGTCTTCCTCTCTGAATATTCGTATATACACACATCTATAAAAATTAAATTACCTGCAAAATCACTGAAGATAAAGGTTAGCAAATCCTATACGTGGAAACTTTAATATATAGGGTTAAACAGAAAATTGAGTTTAGTTATTAAGCTTGTGTAGATTCCTTGAGATACTGAATATTTCTTGCAGTTTCTATTATTTGTATTTTATTCTCAAATATTTTAGGAAGATAAGCTTCTAAATTCACTTTGGGGCTCCGTGTCATCAAATTTCATCACCAGTCACTTAGATCCCTAATTAACTTATACTCTGTAGACCCATTTCTTTGCTTCTGTTTCTCTCCCCTCTCTGTAATGTGCTGTGAGTTACACTGGAAGGAACAATAAGATTTAAGAGAAGAATTAATTTAGAAAGTTAGGAATAGAAGAGATAAGGGAAAATGAGAAAAAGCGGCTTAGTATTTTGTCTTGTAAATGGCTTTCCTCTTGTAGGCTAAGAAGCCCATTTATCCAAGGAGAGGAGGAATGTTAATGAAATAGATCATGAACATAGCTATTACAGTAATGAATTTTAACACTCACTTTGTTATGTGATATTTTATTTATGAGCTCCTTGATCATTCAGATAAAGACAAGAAGTTTATGGCACTAGATTATGTCTTGTTTTCATAAACATATTCAGTAGTTTAATAAACATAATTTATTTTTTTCTCCTTAAAAATCAGCAAAATTTATGAGAGATTATCTTAGGGTTAATGAAGTCTAACATTAAGGAAATATTACCCTATAATATTGGAGCCTTCAGAGCTGGAGTTGTAATTGCTTAATGCTTTTTTCTACAGGCTATTTTTATAAAGTACATGCTTTGTACCATTAATCCAGTTTTTACAAGTTACACTTAGACCAATTCATTGGGAATTATGTATCCATGTTTATATTTTTCAGTCACTGCTTTCATTAAAAGATGTAGTAAAGAGTTGAAAATTTAATGTAGGGGGAAAAGATAATTATGTGTATTTGCTCCTGGAAGGTGCCACACATATTAACACCGCCAGTTGCAAAATTTAATGTGGGAAAAAGAAAGCCCTTTCTAAAAAAAAGTTTTGGTAACTCACAGGAAAGCCCCGTCTTCCTCTCTGAATATTCGTATATACACACATCTATAAAAATTAAATTACCTGCAAAATCACTGAAGATAAAGGTTAGCAAATCCTATACGTGGAAACTTTAATATATAGGGTTAAACAGAAAATTGAGTTTAGTTATTAAGCTTGTGTAGATTCCTTGAGATACTGAATATTTCTTGCAGTTTCTATTATTTGTATTTTATTCTCAAATATTTTAGGAAGATAAGCTTCTAAATTCACTTTGGGGCTCCGTGTCATCAAATTTCATCACCAGTCACTTAGATCCCTAATTAACTTATACTCTGTAGACCCATTTCTTTGCTTCTGTTTCTCTCCCCTCTCTGTAATGTGCTGTGAGTTACACTGGAAGGAACAATAAGATTTAAGAGAAGAATTAATTTAGAAAGTTAGGAATAGAAGAGATAAGGGAAAATGAGAAAAAGCGGCTTAGTATTTTGTCTTGTAAATGGCTTTCCTCTTGTAGGCTAAGAAGCCCATTTATCCAAGGAGAGGAGGAATGTTAATGAAATAGATCATGAACATAGCTATTACAGTAATGAATTTTAACACTCACTTTGTTATGTGATATTTTATTTATGAGCTCCTTGATCATTCAGATAAAGACAAGAAGTTTATGGCACTAGATTATGTCTTGTTTTCATAAACATATTCAGTAGTTTAATAAACATAATTTATTTTTTTCTCCTTAAAAATCAGCAAAATTTATGAGAGATTATCTTAGGGTTAATGAAGTCTAACATTAAGGAAATATTACCCTATAATATTGGAGCCTTCAGAGCTGGAGTTGTAATTGCTTAATGCTTTTTTCTACAGGCTATTTTTATAAAGTACATGCTTTGTACCATTAATCCAGTTTTTACAAGTTACACTTAGACCAATTCATTGGGAATTATGTATCCATGTTTATATTTTTCAGTCACTGCTTTCATTAAAAGATGTAGTAAAGAGTTGAAAATTTAATGTAGAAAAAGGGGGAAAAGATAATTATGTGTATTTGCTCCTGGGAAGGTGCCACACATATATTAACACCGCCTTCCGTCTTTGAAACCAATTCCCCCTTGTGGCTGTCTTCACCACAGGTGAGAATTTAGTGATTGGTGGGCCCCAGGAGGACAGAAATGTAAATTCCTATTGAAAGCCATCAATAGTTAAAATTTGGAGCCCCATTAATATAGTTCAAGTCAGCATGCACTTAAGTAATGAAAAACCCAGACGGCGGCCTGGAGTTTCCCCTTCCTCCATCAGACCTGCCAATTAGCCCGGAGTAATGGATGCCCAGACCCCAGGACAGGACCAAGAGTGGCTGAGAAGGGTAGCTGGGGAAGTGCACTAGGGATTTTGGTCGTGCGTATTTGACTGTGTCAGCTCATTCTTTTTTGAAATTGCATTTAATGTGTTGAAAACACCTTCTTGATGAATTAATGAACTAAGAGAGGTATTGATATTGGAATAGTGGTAGAAGCAAAGCCTCCAGTCACCACCATCACCCTCCGTTGGCCTATATTTTATAGTAGCTCAGCGAGGGCAGAACGGGAAGGACTGTCTTCTAGTTTCTCACTCCTCACTGCTAATGGGTGGGTATAGAAGGATGAGGTTGGTGGACAAAGATCTCAGGTCCACCAGCGAATCTTTGCACTTACAGATAGTACTTTACTGAGTTTTCCCCATCCCTTTTGTTGTTGCCCTTTGTACTATTTTAATGTCCTTTGGCATCAAGGTAAACGTGTTCCTGGGTGTGTATTTATGACAGGGACATATCAGTGGGCAGGGAGGTTGTGTGAACTTGAGTTGTGCTATCGGCTCCATGAGGAAGGATGTGCTAGCTTGTCCTTCACTCTGGAGAACTAGACTTTGATTCATTCTTTCATTCATTTATAAAAATAGACATCAAGAATTCAACAAGAAATTTTATTGCTCTAGGCCCAAGGATCCAATTTTTTAATTATTATTTTTTAAAGAAATTCTTATTGAAGTACAACTGATTTGCAATGTTGTGTTAGTTTCGGGTGTACAGCAAAGTGAATCAACTATACATAAATGTATAAGGGTCTTGTATGTTTCGAAGTCACTATCTATTTAGGAATGTTCAAACCACATTTAGAAATTAAAGAAGCATTCCTCCAAAAGTTGAAGGTAGGATTACCGTATGATTTAGCAATTCCACTTCTAAGTATATATCCCAAAGAATTTAACACAAGGACAAGAACACTTATTCATCCATGTTTATATCAGCATTATTCATAATAGTTAAGTGGTAGAAACAATCTAAATGTGTGTATGATGAAATGATAAACAGGATGTGGTATGTACATATGATGGAATAGTATTCAGCCTTGAAAAGAAAAGAAATTTTAATACTTGCTACAATGTGGGTGAACCTTGAACATATGATGCTAAGTGAAAGAAGTCAGATTCAAGAGTGCAAATGTTGATTGATGCCCTTTATGTGAGGTACCTAGAGTAGTGGCATTCATAGAGATAGAAGGTAGAACAGTGGTTACCACCAGTTGGGGGAAGAAGAATGAGGAGTTATGGTTTAATGGTAAAGGAAATTCTGTTTGGGATGATGATGAAGTACTGAAAATAGACAATGGTGATAGCTGAAAATAATGTGAATATATTTAATGCCACTGGACTGTATATTTCAGGGTGGTTACAACATTAAATTTTATGGTATGTATAATTTATTACAGTAAAAATGGAGGAATATCTGAGAAGAAACTGTGTTAGGAAAATGTAGCCTAAAAATTATCTGAAGTTTCTATATACCTTTTTGAAAGATATCAAGATTTTGTCTCCCAGACAAAGAGCACTAGGTGAGTAGGGCATAGGAATGGCATGGGGGGTTAGGTGTTCTTTTTTGTCACTAGGTGAGTTTCAGAGTCTTGTTTTAATAAAGATGTACAGTGCCTGGGTTCTTGATTGGGGTGTTAACAGAGACCTGGGTCACATTCATCTTATAAATTGTTACTACTTTGGGAGCCAGATCACCTGGGTTTGAAACTTGGCTCCCTCAGTTACTGTCTGCTATGCCTGAACAAACTACAAACTTCTTTGAGCTACAGTTTCCTTATCTATAAAATGAGCTGGCTCAGTAAGATTATCTGCCTTACAGGATTGCTGAGGATATTAAATGATGCAACACGGATGAAGTTATTAGAATACACAGTACGTAGTAAACCCTCAACAAATGGTGTATATTATTGTTATTGTATGGATAACTAACCGTGTATAATCTCAGCTATGATCAGATTTGTCAAAACCAGTGTAACCAGTTCATCCAGTTTCTACTACTGCCTTTGCCAGAGAAGCACCATTTTATGGGCAGTTTGGAAGTCTGACCAGAAGGAAGGTATGCTTCATTTCTTCCTACCAGCAAAGAAACTGACTCCCTGGAGGATTGCCATTCATTTTACTTTAATCAGCCAATGGGTGTGCATACATTATCCCATTCTTATTTCAGTTTTCAAATTTTGCCAGAATACCCAGGAAACAGGGTGTCTTGGATAATTCAATTTTCTGGCTAACTGATGCCTACAAGACACCACCTTCACTTTAAGTTTTACTTGTGAGAAGTCTTTCTAAAATCCAGTAATACCCTTTGTTTCCTTAGGAAGTACAGTGGATAATAAAATTTAATCTTTCCTTGACAAGGAGAGATTTGAGAACCATTTCAAAAAACCTGTTCCTGTTGGCCAGAAAGATAAATGTACGTGTAGAAGTTTGGGCTGCCTGGATACTGAGCCAGGACCATCCAAAGAAAGGTTTTTAATAATGCTCTTAAAGAAAACAAACTCAATCTTTGTAACTCTTCCTTAAAGTTAGAGTATGGGCAAGAAATCATGATTGATAGTTTGGGTTTTGGGGAGTTTTAGTTTACTTCTTCAGAATATATTTTGGGAAGATCTCTCTCATCACAAGCCTTCAAGTGGTGACACATGGTGGGTGTTGCCTTGAAGAGAGTAACTGGTTTATTATCAGAATCAAGGATGAGCGTGAGGAAGACATTTACTGGCTGGGTAAACAAGAGACACCCAGCCTAGTAGAGTTGCAGCTAAAATAAGAAATCTTTCTTTTAAATTTCCGCCATTTTTCAGAGCAAGATCAGTGCCTGGGTTCTTGATTGGGGTGTTAACAGAGACCTGGGTCACATTCATCTTATAAATTGTTACTACTTTGGGAGCCAGATCACCTGGGTTTGAAACTTGGCTCCCTCAGTTACTGTCTGCTATGCCTGAACAAACTACAAACTTCTTTGAGCTACAGTTTCCTTATCTATAAAATGAGCTGGCTCAGTAAGATTATCTGCCTTACAGGATTGCTGAGGATATTAAATGATGCAACACGGATGAAGTTATTAGAATACACAGTACGTAGTAAACCCTCAACAAATGGTGTATATTATTGTTATTGTATGGATAACTAACCGTGTATAATCTCAGCTATGATCAGATTTGTCAAAACCAGTGTAACCAGTTCATCCAGTTTCTACTACTGCCTTTGCCAGAGAAGCACCATTTTATGGGCAGTTTGGAAGTCTGACCAGAAGGAAGGTATGCTTCATTTCTTCCTACCAGCAAAGAAACTGACTCCCTGGAGGATTGCCATTCATTTTACTTTAATCAGCCAATGGGTGTGCATACATTATCCCATTCTTATTTCAGTTTTCAAATTTTGCCAGAATACCCAGGAAACAGGGTGTCTTGGATAATTCAATTTTCTGGCTAACTGATGCCTACAAGACACCACCTTCACTTTAAGTTTTACTTGTGAGAAGTCTTTCTAAAATCCAGTAATACCCTTTGTTTCCTTAGGAAGTACAGTGGATAATAAAATTTAATCTTTCCTTGACAAGGAGAGATTTGAGAACCATTTCAAAAAACCTGTTCCTGTTGGCCAGAAAGATAAATGTACGTGTAGAAGTTTGGGCTGCCTGGATACTGAGCCAGGACCATCCAAAGAAAGGTTTTTAATAATGCTCTTAAAGAAAACAAACTCAATCTTTGTAACTCTTCCTTAAAGTTAGAGTATGGGCAAGAAATCATGATTGATAGTTTGGGTTTTGGGGAGTTTTAGTTTACTTCTTCAGAATATATTTTGGGAAGATCTCTCTCATCACAAGCCTTCAAGTGGTGACACATGGTGGGTGTTGCCTTGAAGAGAGTAACTGGTTTATTATCAGAATCAAGGATGAGCGTGAGGAAGACATTTACTGGCTGGGTAAACAAGAGACACCCAGCCTAGTAGAGTTGCAGCTAAAATAAGAAATCTTTCTTTATTCCCCCATGCAGCAAATTCTATCCAATTTCAAGTCGATATAAATGCTTATTTTTTGGTGGGGGCTGGGCTGAGTGAGGGTGATATAAGCCTGATTGGGAGGAGTGTGTTGCATTGGATAGAGCTTTGGAGTTGGAGAGCTTGGATTCCAACTTAGTTCCACTTTGCTTAGATGTATGACCTTGGATGGCCAGGATGCTCTCTGAACCTCAGCTCTTTCTGGTTGAAGATGCAGGGGTACTGACCTGAGACTTTCCAGAGTGCCTTCTGCTTGAACATGTAGACTGAGAACCCCTGTGAGGTATCAAAGGTGCTATGTACTCTTTCATGGTGATCCGGGGATTTCCAAAACTGAATATCAATGAATCTAGTTGCATAGAGTTGTTGTGAGAGGGGCTGACAGAAGAATCTGGACTCGTTTCAGCTTTGTTTTCCCTTCTCTTCAGTTTCTCTCCTGCCTGGTTTAGCCTCTCATTTTCTCCCTCTCTTTCTCCAGTATGCCTACTCCTTCCTGCCCCAGGCTCCTCCCTAGCCTGTCTGGATTATTGATTAGAAATCACAAAATAGTTTCTGTAACCATGTCATCAGCAACTGCCAAGGCTCCTGTCATTATTCCAGCCACAGAGGGTAAATGACTGGGGGAAAAATAGCATTTTCCAGCTCAGGTGCAAAGCATTCTAAAGTATGGCTTAGCTGGCGCTTTTCACTTAAACCCCTTCTGAAAGTGTTTATGCAAAAGCAGCCCGTGAGTTATTTCCCAGAGCCCCCAGTTTAGATTCTCTTAATTTTTCATATTTCATGAGCTTGCCCTTGCTGCCTTCCCACCCGATACACGCTAGAGAGGAAGTACACAAAGGAATTGTACAAAGTTTGGAGGCAACTGGCAGGTGGGTTTGCATTTTTCCAGGTTAATTCACTTGATGAAAAGCTGCTGTGGGTGATGTGTCATATATCAAAGGCAGGGCATCAGTAATCTTTGCTCAAGGGCACGGCTAACAGACAGATAGACGGGAGAATGAGATGGAAAAAAGCAACTCATCCTTTTCTGCTAACACCACGAAGGAGATAAAGGAAGATTTATGAGTCATCTCGGACCACATACCAGCTAGCAGCATACCGTATTTCTCACATGTTCCCAAAGTTGGTGGAGGAAGGCATTGTGCTTGTCACAGTGTCTGTCCGGCCTTTTTGAAAACAATGGGATCCTTGAAGGCTCTAGCTGTGGAGTCAGCTCTGCCCGCCGTGCAAAGAGGAGTTAGGGATTTGTGTGTATGTGTATGTGTGTGTGTTCAGATCATCTCTGCCCTCTCTAGGCACATGATTTCATGATCTGTCATTTAATAACGTGACCTCTATAGAATAAAAAATAAGATTCCCTGAAACAGACATGACTGAGTTGCAGGCACTGAGATGGTTACTTGGTAAAGACTTTTTCAGCTGCCTCTCACCTACTGAATTTCACTTTGATGACAGGCAGCCTCACACAGGGACTGCTTTGGGGTATAAGGAAGCCGAGCAAGAGATGATTCTGTAGTTGTTTTTTCTTTTGGTTTTCTACCTCTCCGATGAGTCAACCCCTGCCAGATACAGAGATTTGCAGCCCAGGTTGATTTGAATAGGCTGTTGTGTGTGGAGTTAACCAGAACACTCATCCCTGGGAGGGCTTAGAGCTTCTTTATTCAGGCAGCCCAGAAGCTGACTCGGGAAGTGTTGTGTGGAACAATTGATGAGAGTGGGAAGAGATTTCTTAATATTCCTCTCCCCAGCCTTGAAAAAGGCACCTGGATTGCAGCTGGATCATGCCTGGGTTTGTGACTGTTTGCATCACATGGCAGTTTCAAAAGTCTGGTAAGTTCCCCCCTCCACCCCCCACTTCTCACCCAAAATGGTTTTGAATTTCTTCTAAGGCCTCTGCAGTATGCTCCGATTTTTTCTTTTTCTTTTTTTTTTTGAGAGGCACACAATTAACATTCTGTGCAGAAGGGCATGATTGATTCTGCACAGTGGTGGCTATATGAGCAAACCTCATTTAGACAGCTGAGTGAAATATACAGGGCAGAGGAATTTATGGGACCTGGAGAAACTCACGTGCAGACTGAAAAGGAGCCGACTTCCCCGCTCCTCTCCAGCCCCTGCTCCCCCATGCTTCCCGTGCTCAGAATGGCTCCCCGTCCAGTCGCTGGGGTGCCCGATCTGTGTGGTGACACTGAGCCTGACGTGACCCGGCAGAGAAGATGGAGTGCCACTTCTTCATGTGGTCCTCCTGTGGGAAGACGGAATGTGTAATCAGAGAGATGGGAGGAGCTCTCAGAATCTGTTAAGAGAGGCTGACAAGGTGGGGAGGAGCTAGTGGTGGCTTCAGGTGCTGCACGGTAGCCTGAAAAAGATCTCCTCGAGGGTGAGACTCCTCCACGTGCTCTGGGCTTCTGCACTGACCTTCACAGGATAGATCATTGGGAGGGCTGAGTGTTCAGCCCAGGGATTACGAACCACTTTATTAGAAATATCACCAACTTTGCTCTGCAAAATGAATTTGGGAGTAGATTTGGTGACCTGCAGCAAAATATTGGCTGCACAGTATTGGGGGAAAACCTGCTTTGGGGTATAAGGAAGCCGAGCAAGAGATGATTCTGTAGTTGTTTTTCTTTTGGTTTTCTACCTCTCGATGAGTCAACCCCTGCCAGATACAGAGATTTGCAGCCCAGGTTGATTTGAATAGGCTGTTGTGTGTGGAGTTAACCAGAACACTCATCCCTGGGAGGGCTTAGAGCTTCTTTATTCAGGCAGCCCAGAAGCTGACTCGGGAAGTGTTGTGTGGAACAATTGATGAGAGTGGGAAGAGATTTCTTAATATTCCTCTCCCCAGCCTTGAAAAAGGCACCTGGATTGCAGCTGGATCATGCCTGGGTTTGTGACTGTTTGCATCACATGGCAGTTTCAAAAGTCTGGTAAGTTCCCCCCTCCACCCCCCACTTCTCACCCAAAATGGTTTTGAATTTCTTCTAAGGCCTCTGCAGTATGCTCCGATTTTTTCTTTTTCTTTTTTTTTTTGAGAGGCACACAATTAACATTCTGTGCAGAAGGGCATGATTGATTCTGCACAGTGGTGGCTATATGAGCAAACCTCATTTAGACAGCTGAGTGAAATATACAGGGCAGAGGAATTTATGGGACCTGGAGAAACTCACGTGCAGAATGAAAAGGAGCCGACTTCCCCGCTCCTCTCCAGCCCCTGCTCCCCCATGCTTCCCGTGCTCAGAATGGCTCCCCGTCCAGTCGCTGGGGTGCCCGATCTGTGTGGTGACACTGAGCCTGACGTGACCCGGCAGAGAAGATGGAGTGCCACTTCTTCATGTGGTCCTCCTGTGGGAAGACGGAATGTGTAATCAGAGAGATGGGAGGAGCTCTCAGAATCTGTTAAGAGAGGCTGACAAGGTGGGGAGGAGCTAGTGGTGGCTTCAGGTGCTGCACGGTAGCCTGAAAAAGATCTCCTCGAGGGTGAGACTCCTCCACGTGCTCTGGGCTTCTGCACTGACCTTCACAGGATAGATCATTGGGAGGGCTGAGTGTTCAGCCCAGGGATTACGGACCACTTTATTAGAAATATCACCAACTTTGCTCTGCAAAATGAATTTGGGAGTAGATTTGGTGACCTGCAGCAAAATATTGGCTGCACAGTAGGTCCTCTGTAAACAGTTGCTGCACTGACCTGACTTAATTCTCATGAGGATGTGAGTCTCACAAGGAGAAGCACTTTTATCCTTTCATTTGGCTGCTTTATCTGTGGTGCTGGGGGCAGCATCCTGTCCTAGCATATGCTCAATAAGCATTTGTTGAAAAGAATGAAAGGATGAACTTGCAGACTGATGTTTGGTAGATAGGGTTTCTCATTTCCCTTGTGACTTGTATGTAGGATGATTCTCAGCCAAGGTAAAAAACGAGAGGGAGGTGGGTGTTCTTCTTTGTTGCGAGCTCCTCCCTGAGGCTCAGATGCTTTTCTGTTGCCTTGTACCTGGCTTTCATGAACCTGTTAGGTTCCTCTGCCAGGTTCACCTTTGATTTTGATTTCTTAAACCAAATTCATGTCCATTTAATGACTCTGTCTTACTTATGCCTGGAAGACTGATAACATTATTCATACCCCAGTGTAAATTAGGGTGTGAATCACTATGATTTCTACTTCCAGGAATAATTCACATTGTTAAGAAGCTTTTTTTCCTGATTTGTGTATACCTTGTGTTTCTGATACTTGGTTCAGCCTTCCTAAGTCTTCCTAAGGTAGACTCTAACATGTCCTTCCTCAAGATGTGAGATTTTAGTTCCTAGAAACTATAAGCATTGCCTTACATGGCATTAGTTTCAGGTTCTTGAAATGGGGAAATTATATCCTGGGTTATCTGGATAGGTTCTATTTTTAATCACATATATCCTTTAAGGGTTTTCCCTGGTGGCTCAGTGGTAAAGAATCCACCTGCCAAGCAGGAGACCCGGGTTCCATCTCTGGGTCAGGATGATCCCCTGGAGGAGGAAATGGCAACCCACTCCAGTATTCTTACCTGGAGAATCCTGTGGAGAGAGGAGCCTGATGGGCTACAGTCTGTGGGGTCACAAAGAATTGGACATGACTTAGGGACTAAGCCACCACTACCACCACCCTTATGAGGGGGGCAGAAGGATGTCTGACCCATACACAGAGGAGGAAGTGGTGTGAAGCAGAACAGATATGAAAATGCTGGTCTTGGAGTGAGGTGGCTATTACCTGAGGACTGCTGGCAGGTGTCAGGAGCTGGAAAGGCCAAGGAACATATTATCCCTAGAGGAGGAAGCTGGTTGTAAACAGTTGCTGCACTGACCTGACTTAATTCTCATGAGGATGTGAGTCTCACAAGGAGAAGCACTTTTATCCTTTCATTTGGCTGCTTTATCTGTGGTGCTGGGGGCAGCATCCTGTCCTACATATGCTCAATAAGCATTTGTTGAAAAGAATGAAAGGATGAACTTGCAGACTGATGTTTGGTAGATAGGGTTTCTCATTTCCCTTGTGACTTGTATGTAGGATGATTCTCAGCCAAGGTAAAAAACGAGAGGGAGGTGGGTGTTCTTCTTTGTTGCGAGCTCCTCCCTGAGGCTCAGATGCTTTTCTGTTGCCTTGTACCTGGCTTTCATGAACCTGTTAGGTTCCTCTGCCAGGTTCACCTTTGATTTTGATTTCTTAAACCAAATTCATGTCCATTTAATGACTCTGTCTTACTTATGCCTGGAAGACTGATAACATTATTCATACCCCAGTGTAAATTAGGGTGTGAATCACTATGATTTCTACTTCCAGGAATAATTCACATTGTTAAGAAGCTAATTTTCCTGATTTGTGTATACCTTGTGTTTCTGATACTTGGTTCAGCCTTCCTAAGTCTTCCTAAGGTAGACTCTAACATGTCCTTCCTCAAGATGTGAGATTTTAGTTCCTAGAAACTATAAGCATTGCCTTACATGGCATTAGTTTCAGGTTCTTGAAATGGGGAAATTATATCCTGGGTTATCTGGATAGGTTCTATTTTTAATCACATATATCCTTTAAGGGTTTTCCCTGGTGGCTCAGTGGTAAAGAATCCACCTGCCAAGCAGGAGACCCGGGTTCCATCTCTGGGTCAGGATGATCCCCTGGAGGAGGAAATGGCAACCCACTCCAGTATTCTTACCTGGAGAATCCTGTGGAGAGAGGAGCCTGATGGGCTACAGTCTGTGGGGTCACAAAGAATTGGACATGACTTAGGGACTAAGCCACCACTACCACCACCCTTATGAGGGGGGCAGAAGGATGTCTGACCCATACACAGAGGAGGAAGTGGTGTGAAGCAGAACAGATATGAAAATGCTGGTCTTGGAGTGAGGTGGCTATTACCTGAGGACTGCTGGCAGGTGTCAGGAGCTGGAAAGGCCAAGGAACATATTATCCCTGAGAGCTTCTGCAGGGAGTGTGGCCCAGCTGAAATCTCGATTTTGACCCAGTGGAACTGATTTCAAGCTATTGGCCTCCAGAACTGTGGGAGAATATATTCCTGTTGTGTGAAGTCAACAAGTTCATGGTCATTTGTTACTGCAGCAATAGGAAGCGAATAAAACACCTAATGGCCTAGAGTTTGAATGGATATCAGTACTGGGCAGCTCGTTTCCCTGCGTTCTACTTTACATAGGTGGGGCCCCTAGAGGACAGAAAAGGGGCAAATCATTGTACAGATAGCCTTAGTAATTTCTCTGCTGTGTGTTGGCATTATTTTATTCCCTTAAGAACCTTGTATGTTGGGTGGATAATAGTCATCCCATTATACGGGTAAGAGAACCACCAGGTTGAAACATACTTAAAATATTCAGCTGGTAAACACTGAAGTTTGGATTTGAATGTCAATATTCTGGATCTTAGTCCAGCGTGTTACTCCTGACATCATGCTATTAATTTCATTTCTGTTCAGATACCATTTTTCAGTCTTGAGCTAAAGTCAGACACACAGATATTTCTCTGTTCCTGTTCTTTGATTGTGGTCTCTTGATCTCAGCTTCTATTACATTAGATTAACCTTACGGAACCTAGAAAAGTCAACCATTATGTCAGGGTGTCGACTCCGATAGCCAGGTGGCTCTTTGGCGTTCTTTAGTGTAAAAAGCAACTGTGTTATACAGTCAAATACAATGATGTGTGTGTGTGTGTGTGTGTGTGTGTGTGTGCAGGGGTGGAAAATGAGGGAGATTGGGAACAAATATGTAGGTATAATTGTGAGTTGCAAACTAGAAATGCTTTTATTATTCAGTCACTAAGTCATGTCCAGCTGTTTGTGACTCCATGGACTGCAGCACACCAGCCTTCTTTCTTTTTCACTATCTCTTGGGCTTTGCTCAAACTCCTGTCCTTTGAGTCAATGATGCCATCCAACTATCTCATCCTCTGTCGCCTCCTTCTCCTCTTGCCCTCAGTCTTTGCCAGCATCAGTGTCTTTTTCAATGAGTCAAGGTTCTTACTATTTTTGAGAACATAACTGGTCTTCTTCACAGCCTCTCTTTCAGACAGCTGACTTCTGTTGAGTCAACCAGCACTTGCAATTCAGAACTGAGATATCAGTGTTGAAAGACCACTTACTCCAAGAAGTCAGACTTAATGGAAGTTGGAACCTATCAGGGACTGGCCAAGTGTGCATGTCCTATGAAACATGTGGGATTTGAGGGAGTGTTTTGATTGCAGAAACTGCAATCAGAGGTTTGCTGCAGCCTTCATGCTGTCAGATGGGGGAAATTTAACTTTGAGTACAGCGACCTGAGACATTCAAAATCACCATCCTCATATGTGGCAGCCTTTGCCACTTCCAGCAAGTTATAAAATTATATGAAAGGAGCTGAGTGTGATAACGCTTCTTGGATGGTTACTTAAAAGAAAAGCCTTACAAATCTGAGAATTATTACGAAGTGAGAAAATCCCTTAATTGCAACAAGTTCCGCACTGCACAGAAAGATGCCATGGCTTTTTAAAAAAGGCCCCTGTAAACAATATGGATCTTAGTCCAGCGTGTTACTCCTGACATCATGCTATTAATTTCATTTCTGTTCAGATACCATTTTTCAGTCTTGAGCTAAAGTCAGACACACAGATATTTCTCTGTTCCTGTTCTTTGATTGTGGTCTCTTGATCTCAGCTTCTATTACATTAGATTAACCTTACGGAACCTAGAAAAGTCAACCATTATGTCAGGGTGTCGACTCCGATAGCCAGGTGGCTCTTTGGCGTTCTTTAGTGTAAAAAGCAACTGTGTTATACAGTCAAATACAATGATGTGTGTGTGTGTGTGTGTGTGTGTGTGTGTGCAGGGGTGGAAAATGAGGGAGATTGGGAACAAATATGTAGGTATAATTGTGAGTTGCAAACTAGAAATGCTTTTATTATTCAGTCACTAAGTCATGTCCAGCTGTTTGTGACTCCATGGACTGCAGCACACCAGCCTTCTTTCTTTTTCACTATCTCTTGGGCTTTGCTCAAACTCCTGTCCTTTGAGTCAATGATGCCATCCAACTATCTCATCCTCTGTCGCCTCCTTCTCCTCTTGCCCTCAGTCTTTGCCAGCATCAGTGTCTTTTTCAATGAGTCAAGGTTCTTACTATTTTTGAGAACATAACTGGTCTTCTTCACAGCCTCTCTTTCAGACAGCTGACTTCTGTTGAGTCAACCAGCACTTGCAATTCAGAACTGAGATATCAGTGTTGAAAGACCACTTACTCCAAGAAGTCAGACTTAATGGAAGTTGGAACCTATCAGGGACTGGCCAAGTGTGCATGTCCTATGAAACATGTGGGATTTGAGGGAGTGTTTTGATTGCAGAAACTGCAATCAGAGGTTTGCTGCAGCCTTCATGCTGTCAGATGGGGGAAATTTAACTTTGAGTACAGCGACCTGAGACATTCAAAATCACCATCCTCATATGTGGCAGCCTTTGCCACTTCCAGCAAGTTATAAAATTATATGAAAGGAGCTGAGTGTGATAACGCTTCTTGGATGGTTACTTAAAAGAAAAGCCTTACAAATCTGAGAATTATTACGAAGTGAGAAAATCCCTTAATTGCAACAAGTTCCGCACTGCACAGAAAGATGCCATGGCAGAGAAAATTGGTAGTGTTCTGATGATCAGATTGAACAGCTGGAAGACTCCTATTCAAACTACTTTTCAAGTAATAAAGCTAATAATTTTTTTTCACAAGCTGCTGTGATAGCCATAATTCCGTTTTGTTAAGATACAGGTTCTCTATACTTGACTGAAAACACACATACTTATTTTGGTCCATCATGATTATAAATAATATGTATGTGTCAGGGGGATCATAGTGTTCAAATTTTTTGTATTTTTTCCTTTTCTCCCTTTATTTTTCATAAAGTGTCACCCTGTGTTTGAAAGTTTGTAATACATTAAAAATGGCTAAGTGACATTAATCTTTGTTTTCAGTGGCTTACGGAAGGCATAACACCCTCACTCTTGTCTTTGTCTTGTGTAGCTTCTCAATCAAGAACTGCACGATAAACATTTAATTAAAATTTTTAAATGGAGGGCTTCCCTGATGGCCCAGTGGGTAAAGAGTACACCTTGCAGTGCAGGGGGCACCAGTTCAATCCCTGGCCTGGGAAGATCTCACATGCTGTGGACCGGTGTGTCCAATCATGAGCCAGCGCTCTGGAGTGCATGTGCCCAGAGCTGGTGTTCTGCAGCGAGAGAGGCCATTGCAGTGGGAGGCCCACACAGGCCAAAGAATGAAGATGTATGAAAATAAATAAATAAATGAAAAAACAATAAAAGAGGCCAAAATTTAAAAAATGCCCCAAAAATTTAATGGAAAACATTGTTTCCATGAAGGTAGTGGTTGAATTATACACTTAAAGATGGTTAAGATGGAAAATTTCATTATGTACTCCATGCCACAATTAAAAAAAAAATGTATATACACAAAAGCTATCAACAAAAAAATCTTTTTTCTCCCAGCCACCATCACCAACAGCTCTTGTGTAGCCTTCCAGAAACTTGACGTTTCTATTCAAGCATAGGATTATGTTTTGAAAGAATTGTGTAATGGGAAAATAAAACCAGATTGGCCCTGTGGAGGCCAGGGAAGGGGAGGGGAGGGGAGGGAATGATGGATGAGAGAGGGAGATAGGTGCAGGAGGTGAGGGTGGTGTTGACTGAGTTCTGATTCTGAACATTTGTGTAAACCCTTCTCCATGGTCTCACGCCATGCTGTTTCATCAAGGGTTAGGGAGTGGCACTGGGCAGTTGTGGAAAGCAGTGAAGAGAATGTGAGTTCCAAACTTGTTATTTGCTGTGGTCCAGAGGGACAGCACTGTGAGTAATGGGGTGCAGTTAAGCAGAGAGGAATTTAGGCTGGGAAAATCAGGACAGATTTCACAATGGGGAGAGTGTGTGGACATATCCTTGGGGAGGTAAGGGAAGCTGTGCCATTGGAAAGACTGGAGGCAAGACCTGAGACAAAACATGAGAAAATGGATGACAGGGAACCATCCCTGGGGGTTGGTGCAGTGACCCTAATCAGGCTCTTTCCTGCCTAGCTCTGGTTCACTGATTCATTCTCAAATGATCCAAGGGAAGAGAACAATTGCTTGGAAAATGACCCTAGGGAATCATGACTGTTGACAGTAGATATCAAAAGATTCTCCCACAAAAATTAACTCCATCCACCTATCCATCTGTCCGTCCTTCCATCCATCCATTTATTCATCCATTCATTCATCAAGCCATTGTTCATTCATTTAACAAATAGTTTTTCAGTGTCTACTAAGTATCTGGATTGAGGGTGCTTTGGATAGGACAGTAAGAAAAGTCACCTCAAGAGGGAACATGATATGCTGATATTTGTGGATCAGAATGGAAGGAATTGGGGACAAATATTCTGGACATACGTGAAGGCCACAGGGTATGAAAAGGTTTGGCAAGTTTGAGGATCACAGATAACCAGAGATTGAAAGAAGTTTAAGACAAAGAGGCAGGCAGGGGCCAGGTTACTCAGGGTCTAATGAGCTCTGGCTGGAAGTTGGTATTTTATTCTGCAATCAGTGGGATTTGAGTATAGATCATGGAGGACCTGTTACTTATGCTTTCAGACTTATATTTATAGCTTCTAATCTCCACTTTTTGGAAGTCAGTTGTGGTTGCCAGAGGTAGGGAGGTCATTGGATACTTGGATGAAGTATCACCAGGTCCGTGAAAGAAGTGTAGTAACATGGTGGGAGTGGGAAAGAGATGTAGTCTTCCTTGTGGTTCTGCTTTTGCTTTAAGTGGTTCAGCATTTTCTGGAGGAGGTGCGTAGTGTGAAGGTAACTAGTCCTGGAGAAGGATCACCTGAGACGAACCAACTTAAATGGAAAGCAAAATGTAATAGCAAATATTAGGAAAATTTTGGAATTTGATCTTGAAAGCTAAAACTCAAAATTATTTATATATTTTGTATCAAAAGCATTTTCAAATGCAATTGTATCTGTGGTCTAATTCTTAGAGAAAAAAGTTCAACAATTAAATTTTCCCCATAACTTTTCTTATAAAATTGCATATTAGTCCCATATATCTTTTACTTTTTTGTTGTTTAGTTGCTAAATCATGTCTGACTCTTTTGTGACCCTATGGACTATAACCCTGCAGACTCCTCTGTCCAAGGGATTTCCCATGCAAGAATACTGGAATGGGTTGTGATTTCCTTCCCCAGGGGATCTTCCCAACGCAGGGATCAAACCCACATCTTCTCTATTGGCAGGTGGCTTCTTTAGCAGTGAGCCTCCAGGGAAGTCCATCTTTTACTATGCAGTTGTTTTCATTATCCAATTATGAGTTGTTTTTAAGAGCCTTTATTTGCTAGTTAGGCTAGTCTAATAAAACTCCTATTGTGTTCTCTTTATTTTTCCCTTTTTTGGTTGGTGTATGGATGCAAAATCAATGGTGAGTATAATTTGAGCATTTTTTTTTTGATATCACTCAGTTGAGTTCGTGAATCCCATTTGGGAACATGATATGCTGATATTTGTGGATCAGAATGGAAGGAATTGGGGACAAATATTCTGGACATACGTGAAGGCCACAGGGTATGAAAAGGTTTGGCAAGTTTGAGGATCACAGATAACCAGAGATTGAAAGAAGTTTAAGACAAAGAGGCAGGCAGGGGCCAGGTTACTCAGGGTCTAATGAGCTCTGGCTGGAAGTTGGTATTTTATTCTGCAATCAGTGGGATTTGAGTATAGATCATGGAGGACCTGTTACTTATGCTTTCAGACTTATATTTATAGCTTCTAATCTCCATTTTTTGGAAGTCAGTTGTGGTTGCCAGAGGTAGGGAGGTCATTGGATACTTGGATGAAGTATCACCAGGTCCGTGAAAGAAGTGTAGTAACATGGTGGGAGTGGGAAAGAGATGTAGTCTTCCTTGTGGTTCTGCTTTTGCTTTAAGTGGTTCAGCATTTTCTGGAGGAGGTGCGTAGTGTGAAGGTAACTAGTCCTGGAGAAGGATCACCTGAGACGAACCAACTTAAATGGAAAGCAAAATGTAATAGCAAATATTAGGAAAATTTTGGAATTTGATCTTGAAAGCTAAAACTCAAAATTATTTATATATTTTGTATCAAAAGCATTTTCAAATGCAATTGTATCTGTGGTCTAATTCTTAGAGAAAAAAGTTCAACAATTAAATTTTCCCCATAACTTTTCTTATAAAATTGCATATTAGTCCCATATATCTTTTACTTTTTTGTTGTTTAGTTGCTAAATCATGTCTGACTCTTTTGTGACCCTATGGACTATAACCCTGCAGACTCCTCTGTCCAAGGGATTTCCCATGCAAGAATACTGGAATGGGTTGTGATTTCCTTCCCCAGGGGATCTTCCCAACGCAGGGATCAAACCCACATCTTCTCTATTGGCAGGTGGCTTCTTTAGCAGTGAGCCTCCAGGGAAGTCCATCTTTTACTATGCAGTTGTTTTCATTATCCAATTATGAGTTGTTTTTAAGAGCCTTTATTTGCTAGTTAGGCTAGTCTAATAAAACTCCTATTGTGTTCTCTTTATTTTTCCCTTTTTTGGTTGGTGTATGGATGCAAAATCAATGGTGAGTATAATTTGAGCATTTTTTTTTTGATATCACTCAGTTGAGTTCGTGAAATTCCACATTCTTAGCAGAAGTTTCTTGATCATTTTGCAGTTGATTTGCACTAGGGCCTTATATAACCTTTGAGCATCAGACAGGATTAAACTTCTAATACAAACATCAAGGATGGATCCTACTTGAAAGGGATGTTTGAGTGGGAACTGGTTCCATAAACGGTCAGTTCAAAGCAAATCTTTTCAAGATAGGATGATGTTTGTTTCTTTATGTAAACTCAAAGCTGAAAGTACTCAAACACTAAATACTTGGATAATGTGTTACCTCCCTAGTTTGATTAAGTATGTGATGTATGTCTAGCTTTGGAAAGACACAAAGGGTACAGAATACATTGGTTTTCAGTATTCTGTTATATCTAGTTAGGTTTAGGTCTGAGTATGTGATTTGCTTGAGTGGAGGACACATTTCATAGCCAGAGTACCCTCTGTCCTCTGTGTCCTCGTCTTAGCGGGCAGAAGCAAGTGGGGTAGAGTCATCAGAACTACCTGGATCGGGCGATTTTACCGTAGAAAGCACCTTGGGAGTTGGGCTGAGCCCCCTAGAAATCGATGAGTCAAGGTCAAGTTTAAGACACGGTGTTGCATCGTATAGATTAGTTCAGAAAATCTTGTGAACGTGAACATTCATTGCATCACAGTCCCACCGTTACTGATAATTGTGTTAGTCACTCAGTCATGTATGACTGTTTGGGACCCTATGGACTATAGTCCACCAGGCTGCTCTGTCTGTGGAATTTTCCAGGCACCAGTACTGGAGTGGTTAGTCATTTCCTTTTCTAGGGATCTTTTCAACCCAGGGATTGAACTTGGGTCTCCCACATTGCAGGCAGATTCTTTACTATCTGAGCCACCAGGGAAGCCCACTATTGGTATTATAGGCTGAAAATTCTTTGTTGTGGGTGACTGCCCTGTGTATTGCAAGAAGTTTAGCTGCATCTCTAGTCTCTACCCACTAGATATGAGGAACATACCCTTCTCTCCTTTGTGACAAAACAGAAGCATCTCCAGATGTTGCCAATTGTCCCTTAGGGGGCAAAAGTTACTCCTGGTTGAGAACTATTGGTCTAGGGGTGGCACAGAGGGTGCAGTGGAAAGGTAATATTCCAAGTAGGTGAAGGGAGAGGCCAATTCAAGTTCTGGCTGATTTGATGAGCTCTTTTTTTTGATTATTATTCTTTGAATTTTTTTTGCTGAAGTATAAAAAAGGATTGTACAGATCCTTGCTGAACAGCAAACTGACTCAGTTATACACAATATATATTCTTTTTTATATTCTCTTCCACTATACTTTATCACAGGATATTGAATGTAGTTACTTGTGCTATACATTAGGACCTTGTTGCTTATCCATTCTAAATGTAATAGTTTAATCTACCAACTCCAAACGTTTAGTCCATCCATCTCCCTCCCACCCTCCTGCTTGGCAACCACAAGGTTTTTCTCTATCTCTGACTCTTTTTGTGTCTTGTGGATAGATTCATTTGTACCCTGTTTTAGACAGGGGCTTAGTCTCTAAATATTTGCTTGAGTGGAGGACACATTTCATAGCCAGAGTACCCTCTGTCCTCTGTGTCCTCGTCTTAGCGGGCAGAAGCAAGTGGGGTAGAGTCATCAGAACTACCTGGATCGGGCGATTTTACCGTAGAAAGCACCTTGGGAGTTGGGCTGAGCCCCCTAGAAATCGATGAGTCAAGGTCAAGTTTAAGACACGGTGTTGCATCGTATAGATTAGTTCAGAAAATCTTGTGAACGTGAACATTCATTGCATCACAGTCCCACCGTTACTGATAATTGTGTTAGTCACTCAGTCATGTATGACTGTTTGGGACCCTATGGACTATAGTCCACCAGGCTGCTCTGTCTGTGGAATTTTCCAGGCACCAGTACTGGAGTGGTTAGTCATTTCCTTTTCTAGGGATCTTTTCAACCCAGGGATTGAACTTGGGTCTCCCACATTGCAGGCAGATTCTTTACTATCTGAGCCACCAGGGAAGCCCACTATTGGTATTATAGGCTGAAAATTCTTTGTTGTGGGTGACTGCCCTGTGTATTGCAAGAAGTTTAGCTGCATCTCTAGTCTCTACCCACTAGATATGAGGAACATACCCTTCTCTCCTTTGTGACAAAACAGAAGCATCTCCAGATGTTGCCAATTGTCCCTTAGGGGGCAAAAGTTACTCCTGGTTGAGAACTATTGGTCTAGGGGTGGCACAGAGGGTGCAGTGGAAAGGTAATATTCCAAGTAGGTGAAGGGAGAGGCCAATTCAAGTTCTGGCTGATTTGATGAGCTCTTTTTTTTGATTATTATTCTTTGAATTTTTTTTGCTGAAGTATAAAAAAGGATTGTACAGATCCTTGCTGAACAGCAAACTGACTCAGTTATACACAATATATATTCTTTTTTATATTCTCTTCCACTATACTTTATCACAGGATATTGAATGTAGTTACTTGTGCTATACATTAGGACCTTGTTGCTTATCCATTCTAAATGTAATAGTTTAATCTACCAACTCCAAACGTTTAGTCCATCCATCTCCCTCCCACCCTCCTGCTTGGCAACCACAAGGTTTTTCTCTATCTCTGACTCTTTTTGTGTCTTGTGGATAGATTCATTTGTACCCTGTTTTAGACAGGGGCTTAGTCTCCTAAATATATAAACAACTCATACAATTCAACAACAACAGCAAAAGAGACTCAACTGGAAAATGGGCAGAAGACCTTAACAGACATTTATTTTAAGAAGACAAACAGATGGCCGGTAGGCATATGAAAAGATACTCAACATCACTAATTATTAGAGAAATGCAAATCAAACTACAGTGAGGTAAAACTACAGTGAGGTACTACCTCACACCAGCCAGAATAACCATTGTTACGAAGTCTACAAATAACAAATGCTGGTGAGGGTATGGAGAAAAGGGACACTCCTACACTCTTGGTGGAAATGTAAATTGATACAGCCACTATTGAAAATAGTATGGAGATTCCTCAGAAAACTGAAAATAGAAGTACCATATGATCCAGCAGCCCTACTCACAAGTACATACCCTGACTATACTATAATTCAAAATGATGCACACATCCCTATGTTTATAACAGCACTATTCACAGTAGTCAAGACCTGGAAACCACCTAAACATCTATCAGCAGATGAATGGATAAAGAAGATGTGGTACATATGTACAATGGAATATTACTCAGCCACAAAAAGAGTGAAATAATGGCATTTGCAGCAATGTGGATGGACCTAGAGATTATCATACTAAGTGAAGTAAGTCAGAAAGACAGATACCATATGATGGGCTCCTAAAATAAGTACAGTCGGGGGCCAGAGGTAGGAATTTCTGACTCATACAATGATGAGCCCAGTACCTCCTGTTTATGTTTGAGCAAGTCATAGAAAGGGACCCTGAGACTAATAAGTAAGTCTTTGTTTTTGCTAGACAGATCCTTGCTGAACAGCAAACTGACTCAGTTATACACAATATATATTCTTTTTTATATTCTCTTCCACTATACTTTATCACAGGATATTGAATGTAGTTACTTGTGCTATACATTAGGACCTTGTTGCTTATCCATTCTAAATGTAATAGTTTAATCTACCAACTCCAAACGTTTAGTCCATCCATCTCCCTCCCACCCTCCTGCTTGGCAACCACAAGGTTTTTCTCTATCTCTGACTCTTTTTGTGTCTTGTGGATAGATTCATTTGTACCCTGTTTTAGACAGGGGCTTAGTCTCCTAAATATATAAACAACTCATACAATTCAACAACAACAGCAAAAGAGACTCAACTGGAAAATGGGCAGAAGACCTTAACAGACATTTATTTTAAGAAGACAAACAGATGGCCGGTAGGCATATGAAAAGATACTCAACATCACTAATTATTAGAGAAATGCAAATCAAACTACAGTGAGGTAAAACTACAGTGAGGTACTACCTCACACCAGCCAGAATAACCATTGTTACGAAGTCTACAAATAACAAATGCTGGTGAGGGTATGGAGAAAAGGGACACTCCTACACTCTTGGTGGAAATGTAAATTGATACAGCCACTATTGAAAATAGTATGGAGATTCCTCAGAAAACTGAAAATAGAAGTACCATATGATCCAGCAGCCCTACTCACAAGTACATACCCTGACTATACTATAATTCAAAATGATGCACACATCCCTATGTTTATAACAGCACTATTCACAGTAGTCAAGACCTGGAAACCACCTAAACATCTATCAGCAGATGAATGGATAAAGAAGATGTGGTACATATGTACAATGGAATATTACTCAGCCACAAAAAGAGTGAAATAATGGCATTTGCAGCAATGTGGATGGACCTAGAGATTATCATACTAAGTGAAGTAAGTCAGAAAGACAGATACCATATGATGGGCTCCTAAAATAAGTACAGTCGAGGGGGGCCAGAGGTAGGAATTTCTGACTCATACAATGATGAGCCCATTACAGTACCTCCTGTTTATGTTTGAGAAGCAAGTCTAGTGAGAAAGGGACCCTGAGAACTTGAAATTCCAAGTCAGATGGGACTCTGAGAAGCAGGGAGAGAAGCATTTGGGAAGGAGGAGTCAGATGGATATTCTCCATGCTGTAAGCCTGAGGGAGACCTCCAGGCCTTTTTTGGCTCACTCCTTTCAGTTTACCCTTTGTGCATATTTGCTCAGCCTTTAGGCCTCTATTGAAACTGCCTTTTCTACTGTAAATATCATTGGGACTTCTTTTTATCTTTTTAAATATGCCTTTACCTTCAGGATCCAGCTAAAATTCTAGGTCTTTAGTGGGGAAACCTTAGTGCCTCTGTCTCAAATTTAGTTATTCCTGCTCTAACCTAGTATATTACTTACTAAAAACTCTCATGTCTGTATTTGATTAAAGATTAAAATTTTTTTTTTTTAAGATTTTATTTACCTATCTTGTCCCTGCTGTAAGTTTATAAACTCCTCTTAGTCTTTATCTTCTGTTTTATCCTTCATGCTACATAGTATAGTATGAACTCAGTAGGTGCTCAGTCAGTTCTAAGTGAATCAAAGTAAATTGTAGTAAATCGGCTTGTTCCTCTGCTCAGCATTTTCTGTATCCTGCAGAGCCTCTCTACACACTTGAGCCACAGCTCTTTAAATAGTTTAAGAAGACAGCTCATTGTTTGACAGTTCCACAAACATAAAAAATAATTTAGCTCACACTTAATTTTTATCAGAAGGTAAGCTTCATATTTTCAAGCATTGCAATTTTATTTTTAAGTTCTTACATTCTTTCTGTTTCTCTTAATGTCATTCTGGCTTCAAAGGGTATAATTTTGAAATGATGAGTACTGTTGGACTTGTTAGTATTTCTTCTTTTGCGTATATAATGTTTCAAGAACTGTTGATGGCTAAATGTCATTTTTATGCTTTTTAGATTCATAACAGTTCAATTCCATTCAAAAACAATTAATAATATTATGTATCTTAGAAATAGCTGTCATGTATCTTCTGGTGCGTATGACATGTTGTTAGATATTTTAAGTTAAAAGTTCTGTATCCAGGCCAAGTTTAGAAAGATGAGGAGCAGACTGTTTTATAGACAAGCAGAAGGATATAGTAAATTTATGACAAAGCATATTACCATAACATAACCATGCTTGGAAAGCCATGAGGCTTCTCAACTCGAAAAAAATAAACCAGTGATCAGTAGTCTATCTCAAACACTTATTTTTTTGCTTTATTTATGTATGGTTTCATTCTGAAAGCAGCAAGACAGTCTAACAAGGCAAAGGAGAAGATATTACCATTAAATACAAACCACTCCAGGCAGTTTTCCCAGATTCTTGAGAGAAGCTTTCTCCAGCTCAGACGTATTGGCTCTTTGATTTTTCAGAACTTAAGCTGGGATGAAAGCTCTCCATAAAGGGGCATTGTTTTCAGAATGGAACTTTCGGGCTGGAAGGAAGCAGAGCTCTCATGAATGATGTCAGCGGTGGTGAGAGGGGTGGAGGAGGGCGTGGGGCCTGGGGTGAGTGGAAACTGCACTCAGGAAGTGTGGTTCTTCTACTTTGATCAAGTTCTGGCCTTGTCTACTGGGACTAGCTGAACATCAAGCCCCTCTTCACTAAGAGGGGTCCGGAAATGCTATTAGGTTTGTCCAGTTGAGGATTTTCCATATTATTTTCATAAAGGTCTTCAGCTGAGATCAATTCAGTCATGTGTGACTCTTTGTGACCCCGTGGACTGCAGCAGTCCAGGTTTCCCTGCCCTTGACCATCTCCTGGAGCTTGCTGAAACTCATGTCCTTTGAGTTGGAGCCAATGGACATGCCATCCAGCCATCTTGTCTCTTAGTTGCTCAGTCATATCCGATTCTTTGTGACCCCATGGACTGCAGCACTCCAGACTTCCCCGTCCTTCACCATCTCCTGGAGCTTTCTCAAACTCATGTCCATTGACTCAATGATGCCATCCAACCATCTTGTCCTCTCTTGTCCCCTTCTCCTTTTACCTTCTATTTTTCCCAACATCAGAGTCTTTTCTAGTGAGTCGTCTTTTTTTATCAGGTGGCCAAAGTATTGGAGCTTCAGCTTCAGCATCATTCCTTCCAATGTATATTCAGGGTTGATTTCCTTTAGGATTGACTGGTTTGATGTCCTTGTAGTCCAAGGGACTCTCAAGAGTCTTCTTCAATACCCAGTTCAAAGGGATGGGATCAATTCTTTGGTATTCAGCCTTCTTTATGGTCCAACTCTCACATCTATGCATGACTACTGGAAAAACCACAGCTTGGACTAGGTGGACCTTTGTCAGCAAAATGATGTCTCTGCCTTTCTTTTTTTTTTTAAAGATTTATTTATTTATTTATTTACTTTGGGCGGGGGTCGGGTTGGGGAGGGAGGGGAGTGGGCGGGCCACTTCTATTGGTCTTTCATTTCTCTATCTTCATTCTTCTTCGTTCTTTGGCTCCTGTGGACCTCCCATCGCGGTGGCGTCTGTCATCGCAGAGCACTGGCTCTGGGCGCATGCGCTCCAGAGCTCCGGCTCAGTGATTGGACACATCAGTCCAGCCGCTCCACGGCACATGGGATCTTCCCAGGCCAGGGCTCGAACCGGCGCCCCTTGCACTGCAAGGCGGTGTCCTTACCCACTGGACCACCAGGGGAAGCCCTGTCTCTGCTTTTTAAGGTCAGTTTCTGCCTTTACCATTCTTTTGGTCTGTTCTACTTGTGCACTGGATATTTTCCTCTTATTACACACCTTGAGATCTTTGATTTGCCAAGTGTAAGTGACAACTCCATGCTTATTTCAAGAGTGCTGTATACTCCAGTATTAGAAAGTTGCCCAATAATCATCCTGAGTCAAAATGTCCTATGTGTGGTCCTCAACACAGCCAGTGTGAGTTCCCCTTCCCCTGACCATAGATGAGTTGTATGAATGAAGTGATAACCAGTCCTTGTACGTGGGGAGACTGCTCCGATTTCAGTGAGGTGGGTCTCTGCTGGAGCAGCTCCAGGGCTATCTCTTGGTGACTCCATAGAAAATCCTTAATCCTACCTCTATTCTTCTGGCCTTGTAGAAGGAAAACATCCTGCCTCTCTTCAAAGGAACTGGCTTTTCAGGAGCTCCACGAAACCCTGGAAGTTTCCAGCATGAGGCAGAACTGGAAGTAAGACAAACATAGGACCCAAGGATCTTGCAGAAGATTTGGAGGCAGAAGAACCCTGTAGAAACACATCCTTCCTGCTCCCCTCAGATCTGCCTGGGAACTGGGATGCTGTAGTAACTGTGAATACCCAGCTGAGGAGTTAGTTTCTAAACCAGAGACTAGAAACCAGTTTCTAAATCAGAGACTTCTCATTGCTTTAATATTGCCTCTTTCCCTTTGCTATTCATATGGTTACCCCTGCCTGAAACTCAAGGAGAAGCAGAGAAGAAGCTATTTAAAGCTACCTTTATTATCCATTGACTCAGGACCATATTTTTTCAGAGAAACATTGTGGACCAAACACAAAGCAAGTGTTTTACTCATTAAAAAAAAAAAAATTTTTTTCTTCTTTTTTCTTCTTGAGAATCAGGAATTTTGATCCTCCAAAGAACTTACAGAGACGATTCAGTTCAGTGGTTCTCCAAGTTTTAGAAATCTTTTGGAGGCCTCATAGGGCAAGATGAATGCTGGTTCTCATAAACTCAAGACTTTCTTGAGTTTTCCTGTTTTCTCTTGGCCTGGGGTATTGGAGAAGAGCTTCTGCCTGTGAAATGCAACCTTACCCACTGGACCACCAGGGGAAGCCCTGTCTCTGCTTTTTAAGGTCAGTTTCTGCCTTTACCATTCTTTTGGTCTGTTCTACTTGTGCACTGGATATTTTCCTCTTATTACACACCTTGAGATCTTTGATTTGCCAAGTGTAAGTGACAACTCCATGCTTATTTCAAGAGTGCTGTATACTCCAGTATTAGAAAGTTGCCCAATAATCATCCTGAGTCAAAATGTCCTATGTGTGGTCCTCAACACAGCCAGTGTGAGTTCCCCTTCCCCTGACCATAGATGAGTTGTATGAATGAAGTGATAACCAGTCCTTGTACGTGGGGAGACTGCTCCGATTTCAGTGAGGTGAGTCTCTGCTGGAGCAGCTCCAGGGCTATCTCTTGGTGACTCCATAGAAAATCCTTAATCCTACCTCTATTCTTCTGGCCTTGTAGAAGGAAAACATCCTGCCTCTCTTCAAAGGAACTGGCTTTTCAGGAGCTCCACGAAACCCTGGAAGTTTCCAGCATGAGGCAGAACTGGAAGTAAGACAAACATAGGACCCAAGGATCTTGCAGAAGATTTGGAGGCAGAAGAACCCTGTAGAAACACATCCTTCCTGCTCCCCTCAGATCTGCCTGGGAACTGGGATGCTGTAGTAACTGTGAATACCCAGCTGAGGAGTTAGTTTCTAAACCAGAGACTAGAAACCAGTTTCTAAATCAGAGACTTATCATTGCTTTAATATTGCCTCTTTCCCTTTGCTATTCATATGGTTACCCCTGCCTGAAACTCAAGGAGAAGCAGAGAAGAAGCTATTTAAAGCTACCTTTATTATCCATTGACTCAGGACCATATTTTTTCAGAGAAACATTGTGGACCAAACACAAAGCAAGTGTTTTACTCATTAAAAAAAAAAAAATTTTTTTCTTCTTTTTTCTTCTTGAGAATCAGGAATTTTGATCCTCCAAAGAACTTACAGAGACGATTCAGTTCAGTGGTTCTCCAAGTTTTAGAAATCTTTTGGAGGCCTCATAGGGCAAGATGAATGCTGGTTCTCATAAACTCAAGACTTTCTTGAGTTTTCCTGTTTTCTCTTGGCCTGGGGTATTGGAGAAGAGCTTCTGCCTGTCACCATGAGCCTGAAATGCAACCTCCTTGCTTTAGAAAGAGAGAAACTGAGGTCTGTGGACCAGAAGCAACTTTAACACAGGAATTTTGGGGGTTGCTTCCCATTTCATCTTTGGCTGTGTACCTGTCATATTTTCAGTGGTGCTTTTGGATTCATATTCTTATCAGTTGCCAGAGATAATTTTTCTGGAGTAAATGATTTGGACAATATTAGCAAGGGTATAGCATGCTGTACATTATACTCTGTCTTAAAGAGAAGAGAAGTTCCTATCTCCTGTTTGCATATCTGCACCTGTTTAAACCTTACCATAGAGAAGCTTGAAATGTAAACAGTGGTTTTGGAGCAGCTATAGCATGGTATTGTTTAACAAGGCAGCTTATTGATGGTTGTCTTTAATTATGGCCGTGCTGTCAACCCCTGATGTCTCTGGTCTTTGTTGTCGATCTGATATGACATTTGAGGTTTTCAGAGCTACAGAGATGAAAGAAGTAACCGTCGAAATTGCTCATTCTGATGTGCTTAAGGAGGGAGGAGGGGACACTGCTCACGAGGAGTCAGAGGCCAGGAGAGAACATCATTGCCCTTTCTGCTTTGGATGACAGTGTTGAATGTGAAGCTCTGGTTTATTCTCTTTTTATGGTGGATCAGGACTAAAGTGGCAGGAAATGGAAGTGATTTATTCAGCGATGTGAAATAAGCAAGGGATGTGGGTTGCTGATCTTCTTGGGGCTGGTGGGAATGTTGGCTGTCTCTTGCCCTTAGCTGATTGTATGCAAGAGATAGGCAGCTATGGATGGACTCATCAAGGCTTTCCAGAACCTCTCCCACCCTCTTCAATATCCTTTGTGTTTGTGTTTCTGGGCCATCAGATGCTTCTGCTGTTCTGGCCCTAATCTTCCGTTAGTCTCATCTCAGACCAAAGGCGTTCATTTAGGGGGTTGCATCTATCTGGCTCCCATTGCTGTTAAGGTGGGTGGTCACCAGCTCTCTCCTGTTGTAGGGCTGTCCCCTTGTATTTGTGGCTGCCAGATCAGTTCCCCACTACTGTTGCTAGTTTCTTTTGTTGACGGGCTGTCTCTTTAGAGTCTTTTTAATTTTTAAGCCCATCTGCCAGGTACTATCTTGACTGGAGGCTGGCTTTTCTCCCCTTTTCTCCCCCTACTTGAGAGGCAGTGCAGCCTCGTGGGTGAGTACATGGATTCCAGAGCCAGGCTGCCAGAATCTGACTCCTGACCTTGAGACTTACTAGTTCTGTAATTTGGGGCCAGTTAACCACTCTGAGTTTCACTGTCTTCATTGTAAGATGGTGATAAAAAGATCATCTTGTTAAGAAAAATGAGTAAATATATCGTTAATAAGACATTTGGAGCTTCCCTGTGGCACAGTTGATAAAGAATATACCTAATGCAGGAGATACAAAGGATACAGGTTTGATCTCTGGGCTAGGGAGATCCCCTGGAGGATGAAATAGCACCCCAGTCCAGTATTCTTGCCTGGGAAATCCCATGAGCAGAGGAGCCTGACTGGCTGCAGTCTATGGGATTGCAAAAGAGTCAGACATTACTGAGTAACTAAACAACAGCAAAATGAGATACTTTGACAAGAGTGCCTAGTACAAAGCAATTTGTAACCCACACATATTATTTAACTCATGCTATACCATAGATAGACTGCAAGGAGATCAAACCAGTGGATCCTAAAGGAAATGAACCCTGAATATTCATTGGAAGGACTGATGCTGAAGCTCCAATCCTTTGGCCACCTGATGTGAAGAGATGACTCATTTGGAAAAGATCCTGAAGTTGGGAAAAATAGGAGGCAGAAGGAAAAGGGAGCAACAGAGGATGAGATGGCTGGATGGCATCACCGGCTCAATAGACATGAGTTTGAGCAAACTCTGGGAAGCCTGGTGTGCTACAATCCATAGAGTCACAAAGAGTTGGACACAACTGAGTGACTGAGCTGAACAGGTATCATAGATAATGTATAATTTATTATCATGCCTTTGTTCAACTAAGAGTAAGTTTTGTTGACTGAGCTAGAAAAGAGGGTGATAAACAGACCATTAGTTGATTTATTTATGGAGGGATCCATCAAATCCCCAAAGTGGAGATGAAGCCTGCCTTTTTAGGGGTTCATTTCTTAAATATTTCAACTACTGCTTCTCCTTCCTCTGTTCCATGCAAGTCCCAGCTAACATTAATACTGACCCACTAATTTATGACCATCCATGTCGTTGGAGGCCAAACCCTGTCTTAGTCACAGGAACTCTCCTTCCTCTGTTTTCTCTGTGGTTGGTCAGCGAATATGAAGCAGGCCCCTGCAGTTGGGTTGGCATTGTGCTAACTGCTGTGCAGTTTATAGAAATAGGATAAGGCATAGTCCTGCATTCAGAGAGCTTTCCATCTAATTGGAAGATCAAAGTGAATTCTCCTGGAATGTTTAAGAGCAAAACCAAGCTGGTTAAAGAGATTGGTCAGTTCATCTACTATCTTGGAAGATCCTGGCATTAATAGTATCTAAAAGAATGGACTAGGGAAGGGGAGAAAATGTTTGGGGGTCATCGAGACCAGTGGTGAAGATGATGGTCATGTGTCATCTTAGCTGTTACCTTGACCCAGAAAGGAAGAAGATTCATGTGGGAATGCATTGGCCTGTTGGTAGGAACAAAGGAAGTTGACTCTTACCCAGTAGCTGCTATGATCAGAGCACTCAGCCAAGCATGTATCTAGTTTCATTTACTCCTCACACCCACCTGTGGAAAAGGTCATATTTACCCCCTTCTAAAATGTAAGAGAACTAGGACTGTGTAATAAAAGGTGACATTCAGGGCATGGTAGCTATGAGTTTAAGGGTCTCAAAAATTGGGGATTTTTAACCTAAGTCCATATGACTTGAAACCTTCCAGTTCTGTAGGAGAGGACCATTAGCTCTTGTTTTTCTTGGTTTGCTTTTGGGTGAGTGTAGCTGGAAAACATTCACATTTGACCCCCTTTCCTCTCTCTCCAGCCCCAATAAAAGCAAGTGCTAACTCACACTGGCCATGACGCTGTCCTCTGAGACCAGTAGAGAAAACAGCGTTTTGTATAGTATGAAAAGAGGTAAGTTTTGTTGACTGAGCTAGAAAAGAGGGTGATAAACAGACCATTAGTTGATTTATTTATGGAGGGATCCATCAAATCCCCAAAGTGGAGATGAAGCCTGCCTTTTTAGGGGTTCATTTCTTAAATATTTCAACTACTGCTTCTCCTTCCTCTGTTCCATGCAAGTCCCAGCTAACATTAATACTGACCCACTAATTTATGACCATCCATGTCGTTGGAGGCCAAACCCTGTCTTAGTCACAGGAACTCTCCTTCCTCTGTTTTCTCTGTGGTTGGTCAGCGAATATGAAGCAGGCCCCTGCAGTTGGGTTGGCATTGTGCTAACTGCTGTGCAGTTTATAGAAATAGGATAAGGCATAGTCCTGCATTCAGAGAGCTTTCCATCTAATTGGAAGATCAAAGTGAATTCTCCTGGAATGTTTAAGAGCAAAACCAAGCTGGTTAAAGAGATTGGTCAGTTCATCTACTATCTTGGAAGATCCTGGCATTAATAGTATCTAAAAGAATGGACTGGGGAAGGGAGAAAATTTTTGGGGGGTCATCGAGACCAGTGGTGAAGATGATGGTCATGTGTCATCTTAGCTGTTACCTTGACCCAGAAAGGAAGAAGATTCATGTGGGAATGCATTGGCCTGTTGGTAGGAACAAAGGAAGTTGACTCTTACCCAGTAGCTGCTATGATCAGAGCACTCAGCCAAGCATGTATCTAGTTTCATTTACTCCTCACACCCACCTGTGGAAAAGGTCATATTTACCCCCTTCTAAAATGTAAGAGAACTAGGACTGTGTAATAAAAGGTGACATTCAGGGCATGGTAGCTATGAGTTTAAGGGTCTCAAAAATTGGGGATTTTTAACCTAAGTCCATATGACTTGAAACCTTCCAGTTCTGTAGGAGAGGACCATTAGCTCTTGTTTTTCTTGGTTTGCTTTTGGGTGAGTGTAGCTGGAAAACATTCACATTTGACCCCCTTTCCTCTCTCTCCAGCCCCAATAAAAGCAAGTGCTAACTCACACTGGCCATGACGCTGTCCTCTGAGACCAGTAGAGAAAACAGCGCTGTTATCAGCAAAGCCTCATGTCGCTCCCCAGGGAGCACAAGAAACCTCCCAAACAGTCATATCCAGGCCAAGCAAAGCTCTGGGAGAAATTCCTGGGATACTCAGCAAGAGCCACCTAAAAGGACTTTTGAGCAAAAATTGAACCCAAATAAAAATATCGCCGGTCAGCCACGGCCTTGTGAACAGTGTTTGGATTGCAAGATGAGGGCATGGGACTTGAAATAGAAGCCAGGTCAGGCTGGGCTCTGCTGTTGTAACAAATTAACCCTGAAATCTCAGTGGCTTCACATCACAGAGTTTGGTTTCCTTTATACCATATGTGCCCAGGGAAGGTTGGTGTTCAAGACTCTGCTTAGCATGGTCCTTTGGCCCTGACATCAGGTGACTGCACCACCTGGATTCTGAAGCTTCCAAGGTGGTGTGAGAGGGGAAAGTGAAAAGGTGTTAGTTGCTCAGTTGTTTCCGACTCTTTGTGACCCCATGGACTGGAGCCCACCAGGTTCCTCAGTCCATGGAATTCTCCAGGCCAGAATACTAGAGTGGGTAGCCATTCCCTTCTCCAGGGGATCTTCCTGACCCAGGGATTGAACCTGGGTCTCCTGCATTGCAGGTGAATTCTTTGCCATTGAAGCCACTAGGAAAGCCCTTTAGAGTGGATTAAATATTGACTGCCCCAAATTTATGCCTCCCTGGAATGTGAGTTTATTTGGAAATAATGTCTTTGCAAGAAAGAGGATTTTTTACTAAAGGGATCTTGGATGGATCCTAAATTTTACTGGATTTAGGGTGACATTTAAATCCCCAAGCCAATGTCTTTTCACAAGAAAGTAGAGGAAAATTTGGGCACAGACAAGACACAAAGAGTGAAGAAGGCTGTTAGAAGACAGAGGCAGGGTATGGAGTGATGCTTCCATAAGCCAAGGGACACTGAGAGTTGCCAGAAGCTAGAAGAGGCCAGGAGAGATTCTCCCATAAAGCCTCTGGAAGGAATGTGGATTGATTTTAGACTTCTGGTGCTCATCAAGGTGAGAGAATAACTTTCTATTCTGTCAAGCCACCGGGTTTGTGGTAATTCGTATGTAAGACTAAGAAACAAATGTTTTTAAGGGCCAGGTCTGGGAGTGGCTCATATCCCTATTTTCTTGTATTTACCAGAATCCACACTAACTGTAAGGGAGCCATGAATTGTTGTCTATGTGCCCCAGAAGAGGAGAATGAAAAAAGACTTGGTTAACATGAGCATCATGCTTGCGTCACTTGTGCTGGGGCTACCTGTAGGGAGCAGAGGGCACAGGCTTGGAATAGAGACCCACCCACTTTTAGAAATGGTTTCAGGAGCTATTGGGTGGTCCACTGGATCATTGCAGGTCAAAGCAGGCTAGCTGAGGGAAGAAAGGCAGAAAGCTGGAGGACAGAGCTCTCACCCCACAAGCGGGTGATCTGTGGTTGGATCAGAGGCCGTAGATATGCAACAGTGGTGCCAAGCAGGGGCAGGCACCCACACCAGCAAATTGGGTGTGAAGGGCAGGGTCTAAAGCTAAATGTGAAGCCACAGTGCTGCTCAGTGGGCAGCTACTCATAAAGCACGACAGCAAGTACCACCTAGCTCCCCTCCTTGAGGGACTGTTGGAAGACTCTTTCTTGTGGCTGTGTCTCCAGTTTCTAGCATAGAACAGAAACTGCAAACATGGCAAATTTTTCAATTTTGCCAAGTGGCACTTCCCCCACCTCGAGTGGATTAAATATTGACTGCCCCAAATTTATGCCTCCCTGGAATGTGAGTTTATTTGGAAATAATGTCTTTGCAAGAAAGAGGATTTTTTACTAAAGGGATCTTGGATGGATCCTAAATTTTACTGGATTTAGGGTGACATTTAAATCCCCAAGCCAATGTCTTTTCACAAGAAAGTAGAGGAAAATTTGGGCACAGACAAGACACAAAGAGTGAAGAAGGCTGTTAGAAGACAGAGGCAGGGTATGGAGTGATGCTTCCATAAGCCAAGGGACACTGAGAGTTGCCAGAAGCTAGAAGAGGCCAGGAGAGATTCTCCCATAAAGCCTCTGGAAGGAATGTGGATTGATTTTAGACTTCTGGTGCTCATCAAGGTGAGAGAATAACTTTCTATTCTGTCAAGCCACCGGGTTTGTGGTAATTCGTATGTAAGACTAAGAAACAAATGTTTTTAAGGGCCAGGTCTGGGAGTGGCTCATATCCCTATTTTCTTGTATTTACCAGAATCCACACTAACTGTAAGGGAGCCATGAATTGTTGTCTATGTGCCCCAGAAGAGGAGAATGAAAAAAGACTTGGTTAACATGAGCATCATGCTTGCGTCACTTGTGCTGGGGCTACCTGTAGGGAGCAGAGGGCACAGGCTTGGAATAGAGACCCACCCACTTTTAGAAATGGTTTCAGGAGCTATTGGGTGGTCCACTGGATCATTGCAGGTCAAAGCAGGCTAGCTGAGGGAAGAAAGGCAGAAAGCTGGAGGACAGAGCTCTCACCCCACAAGCGGGTGATCTGTGGTTGGATCAGAGGCCGTAGATATGCAACAGTGGTGCCAAGCAGGGGCAGGCACCCACACCAGCAAATTGGGTGTGAAGGGCAGGGTCTAAAGCTAAATGTGAAGCCACAGTGCTGCTCAGTGGGCAGCTACTCATAAAGCACGACAGCAAGTACCACCTAGCTCCCCTCCTTGAGGGACTGTTGGAAGACTCTTTCTTGTGGCTGTGTCTCCAGTTTCTAGCATAGAACAGAAACTGCAAACATGGCAAATGTTCATGTGTGCAACCTTCCATCAGAGTGATGTTGCTAAACCATGGGCCGTAGCCAAGTGGTTTCAAGTTCTAACCTCCCCATCACCTCAAGGAGTACGTCTTAAATCTGCAGGCTGTCTTTCTTCTTTATTTCTACATAATGATACATTTTATCAAGTTGTGTTTATTTTCTAAGGCAGGGATGGTTTTCCATCCCCCAACTTATCAATATAATTCATATTAATGAAACCCATAGAATAATTGTCATTAGATGCAAAGGAAGTATTCAATAAAACTCAGTATCCAATCATGAGAAGAATTTTTAGAAAATGATAAAATATATATGAAAGCTGCAACAAATATAATTTATTTATTTTCATCCACCTTTATTTTTTGGCATATATATATATATATTTAATTTTGGCCTCTTTTATTGTTTATTTGTTTTCGTCCATCTTTATTCTTCAGCCTGAGTGGGCGTCCTATTTCAGTGGCCTCTCGGTGCAGAGCACTGGCTCCAGGCACGTGTGCTCCAGAGCGCTGGCTTGCAATTGGACACACAGGTCCAGCTGCTCTGCGGCACGTGGAATCTTCCCCAGCCAAGGATTGAACCGGTGCCCTTTGAACTGCAAGGTGGACTCTCCACCCACTGGACAACCAGGGAAGCCCTGTGTTTTATATTTTATGAAGAAACATTAAAAACAGTAACTTATCTTTTTCCCTGCCAAAGTACGTGATCTCTCAGGGCCTCTGTCCCTTGGCACCTGGCATTCCCTACCTCGAATGACCTTTTTCTTCTTTTCTACCTGGACTTGTACACCCTTGAAGACCCAGGTCTCATATCACTGCTGTGAATCTTCCCCAGCCCACCCCCATGTTGTCAAGCGTTTCTCCCTGCTATCCTCAGTACCCTCTGCACTTAACTCAGGTGGTGCAGCAATACTGAAATCCTTTCTTGATTTGTCTGTTTGTTCCACTTGGCTGAACTTTGCGTTTTTTCGTTTGCTTCCTTGTCCCAATGCCTGGTTCATCATAACCTCTTCATAACCTTCTTCCATAACTTTTTGTTGTGGAAGAAGCACTAAGTTTCTGGCACTTCTTCAAAACAGCGGCAGAAGCATCTAGTAGTAGTTCTAAGGAATGAAGTTGATATTATGACTATTGATAAATTTACTGTTCGTTGATTTATTATTCACCCTGAGAAATGCAGATGAGAGAAAGCAAAAATGATCAAAATGGGTTGGAATATCACGTTTCTGGAGAACGACAGTAAGAACCACAACTGTTTCTGTACAGATTTAAAATGAAAAGTGCTTTCACATTAGCTTGGTCATGTTTGTTCTCCTAGTAACATGGGGAGGGAAGTAGACTGCTAGGATTGCTCTCCTTTAAAGTGGAGGAAATTGAGGTTCAACGTGTAACGTATTTAAATAAAACCTACCCAGTTGCACTAGGTAGTGAGGGTCTATGTCAGGAGTCATAGCGTAGCCCTTGTGTTTTTCCCATACCCCTTCTGGACTATTTTGTCATGCAAACAAGTGAACCAAGAGGAGAAGAAAGGAGGGGAAAGGGAATTTAAGTAAGGAATTGTTGCTTCATTTAACACAAGAGTTAACATCCACAAATAGCTCTGCACAGTAAATATTGCTGTGTGCTTAGACACTCAGTCGTGTCCAACTCTTTGCGACCCTGTGGAATGCAGCCTGCCAGGCTCCTCTGTCCATGGGATTCTCCAGGCAAGAATACTGGAATGGGTTGCCATGCTGTCCCCCAGGGGATCTTCCCAACCCAGGGATCAAACCCAGGTCTCCCACATTGGAGGCACATTCTTTACTGTCTAAGCCACCAGGGGAGCCCCAGACATTACTGTGTCCATTCTGCAGATAGGATAACAGAGTTTGGGGAGGGAGGAATAACTTGCTCCAGGCCTTGCAGGTAATAAATTTCAGAGGTTGGATTCAAACCTGAGTTTTCTCTCTTTGGAAACCTTTCCTGTGCCTTTCTGTCTGGGTCACCTGTTGGGCCTTGGGACGACAGGGGAAAAGGTTATATGTCTCACCTGTCCGCCACCTTGCCTCCTGTGGGAATTGGTCAGAGGTTCAGAGCTCCATGGCTTTCTTGTTTTGTTTTTAAGTACCTTGTCCTTTGTGAGGCAGGTTAGACCCACACATTTCATCTCTGTGAGATTTAAAAGGAATCACTGATGACCTGCTGAGGTATTTTCATTTTGTTCCTGAAAATGATTAATCTTGAGGGCTTTGTAATGGTTCTTGTCACAAATAGCCATCCTTAAGCCATAATTTCCCCCTTCCCTTTGAGTTAATAGTTGACATTTAAGCAATAAAAATAAAGCGGAATAATCCTGCTGTGAGGATAGGTATATATATATATATATATATATATATATATATATATATATATATATATAGTACTGATCAAGGTAGAACACTACCGGAAATGAATTGGAAAATTGTGAAATTGTGTGTGGGTTTTTTTTAAAGCTTAATTTCTGTATCTTACGGTCACTCTGTTTCTGTCAGTCCCTACCTCTTTCTTGTATTCTTTTCCTTCTTCTTTCTCTGTAGCAGACAGGATAAAATAGTTCTGTTTTGTCTTTCTTAAGGGATTTTTCAGATACTTCTTGCATTTCATTCTTAGTCTCTTAAGGTTCCAAGAGAGTGGTAATTTTAGCTTGAAGTCTCCTGAGATCCCCTGGTTTGGGGTGGAGAGGGAGAGGATGTTTCTTTCTATGGCTGGGAACTGCACACTCTCAGACTCCTTCCTTTTTACTCCTAGTCTTTGCTGCATGTGCAGTTCCAAGTAGGGTCAAGGTAACGCAAAGGCACTTTTGAGAAGAGAACTGGGTCTCAGCTCTGAGCAGATGTTCTTTCATAACTACTGAGGACAGAGGATCTGGCTGAGAGACCTTTCACTTGTTGAGAACCTGTAGCCAGTGCATGCACGTGTGTTTGGCTTGATTTTTTTCTTGCCCTTGCCCCCAGAGCCACGGTGTACCTGCTGCTGCTCTCAAGCCTCTTGCCAACAGTGCATCTGCTCAGTGCAGCCATCAAGAATTTGAATGTCAATATCTTTGCCTTGAAATGAATGGAAAAGTATTTGTCACTCAGCGGCAATCATTCTTCAAATAAAAGGTTAGCCAGACAGGGCCTTTAATCAAAGAGTCGGTCTTTTCTGTCAGCAGTGCCTTTTAAATAGCAATGATGAAGGCTGGCTGTCAGGGTAGGACTTGATGAGCGAGATGATTGATCTGCATAAATCATTTTCTTTTAACATTGTCAGTGAAGAGTAAATTGGTGGGGCATTTTGGGTATTAGCTGTGTTGAAATTAATATGCAGTATCCTAGGTGTGTCCTCATTCACGTAGCCCTCCTGTAAGAAGGTAGAAATTAAAAAGAGGCTTCTCGGTGTACACTGTTCTGACAAGAAAGTTGCACCATTCTTACTGCTGTGGTCATCATCTTTCATGCTAAATTCAGAAGTTGAGGGTGTAGCACATTTTACAAGCTCCAAAAGGAACCTAGTTAATTTGGGAATTAGCTAGAGTCAGTAGCATTTAACAACCAGTAAATCTTTCATGGCTAAATTTTTTAGAAGGCTTGCAGGCGTGTATTCTTACGGTCACTCTGTTTCTGTCAGTCCCTACCTCTTTCTTGTATTCTTTTCCTTCTTCTTTCTCTGTAGCAGACAGGATAAAATAGTTCTGTTTTGTCTTTCTTAAGGGATTTTTCAGATACTTCTTGCATTTCATTCTTAGTCTCTTAAGGTTCCAAGAGAGTGGTAATTTTAGCTTGAAGTCTCCTGAGATCCCCTGGTTTGGGGTGGAGAGGGAGAGGATGTTTCTTTCTATGGCTGGGAACTGCACACTCTCAGACTCCTTCCTTTTTACTCCTAGTCTTTGCTGCATGTGCAGTTCCAAGTAGGGTCAAGGTAACGCAAAGGCACTTTTGAGAAGAGAACTGGGTCTCAGCTCTGAGCAGATGTTCTTTCATAACTACTGAGGACAGAGGATCTGGCTGAGAGACCTTTCACTTGTTGAGAACCTGTAGCCAGTGCATGCACGTGTGTTTGGCTTGATTTTTTTCTTGCCCTTGCCCCCAGAGCCACGGTGTACCTGCTGCTGCTCTCAAGCCTCTTGCCAACAGTGCATCTGCTCAGTGCAGCCATCAAGAATTTGAATGTCAATATCTTTGCCTTGAAATGAATGGAAAAGTATTTGTCACTCAGCGGCAATCATTCTTCAAATAAAAGGTTAGCCAGACAGGGCCTTTAATCAAAGAGTCGGTCTTTTCTGTCAGCAGTGCCTTTTAAATAGCAATGATGAAGGCTGGCTGTCAGGGTAGGACTTGATGAGCGAGATGATTGATCTGCATAAATCATTTTCTTTTAACATTGTCAGTGAAGAGTAAATTGGTGGGGCATTTTGGGTATTAGCTGTGTTGAAATTAATATGCAGTATCCTAGGTGTGTCCTCATTCACGTAGCCCTCCTGTAAGAAGGTAGAAATTAAAAAGAGGCTTCTCGGTGTACACTGTTCTGACAAGAAAGTTGCACCATTCTTACTGCTGTGGTCATCATCTTTCATGCTAAATTCAGAAGTTGAGGGTGTAGCACATTTTACAAGCTCCAAAAGGAACCTAGTTAATTTGGGAATTAGCTAGAGTCAGTAGCATTTAACAACCAGTAAATCTGTAAAGACTCACTGCTCAGAGGGAAAAAAACCTAAGAATTGTTTCTGGTTTTAAAGGATAGGGTATCTACTACCCGGCATGCTGCTGCAGAAATAGCCTCGGCTTCAGATCAGTTTGTGGCTTAAATCTGCACGCCATCCTTCCTTGATGTGTCTCCTTGACCATGATGCTTAACATTTATGAGTTTGTTTCTTTGTCTTTAAAAATGAGATTGTGTTCATTACCCTTGGCGGGTTTGCTTTTGTTTTAAGGAGAGTGCATATGAGCTGACACCTGGCGAGGAAGTGCTCATATTAATCCCATCCTTCTCTTCTAATCAAGCAAAACTCCCCAGATCTAGAACTCTAACTGAGAGGTCTATATGAAGCACATGCCCGCATGGTCAAAATAAACGATAAGTTTCTTGTTTTGGGTCACTTTTGTGCTTGTTGGAATTTCTCATGGCCATTTTAACATAAAAAAACACATTTCAGGGGAACAAAAGAAATACTTCCTTGCAGACTACTGGGTATGATGTGGCAAGACATGGGGGAGAAAAGTGGTCAGAAACTCTTAGAGGGTTTTTTCTTACCATTACTCTCTGGACTATATGCAGGATTCATAAGATTAATCTTTGGAGTCAAACAGGTAAATCCTACGCAGTATAGTGTTGGATTAAAAGCAGGACTGATGGAGCCAAGTTGTTGGCTTTAGATCCCACAACTTGACTTAATTGGTATGTGACTGTAGGCAAGATAATTAATTGCCTTCCTAAGCCTCAGTTTCCTTACCTTGGTGAATAAAATGAGCACAGTGATAGTATCTATCTTACACAAAAGATAAATTATGTAAAAGAGTGCCCAGTATGTACCTAACTGTGGTTACTGTGAGTGAATGATCGTTCAGTTGAGAAAGGTAGATATTGCTGAAATTTAAGTGGAGCAGAAGTATCAAAGGAAGAAACATATTTCAGTATAGAAAATCCATGATAATGGTATACTGGGGTGAAATACTTGCTTCATTTTGGAGAAAATTCCCTACTGGGGGAGTTAAGAGCCAGGATGATTCCAAAAATATCCGTACTGCAGCTAGACAGTGATAGGCAGGAACTCACTGCCAGTGAGCTGTTCTAACAACCCTCCTGTTCAACTACAATATAGACATTTTTAGAATGATCTTGACTCTAAATTCCCCTACCAGGAAGGAAATCTTTATTTGCCCACTGTAGGAACAAAATTAGATTGAGATGATTCTATGGTCAGAACTAACACAGGAGAAGTTGTTTTACTGCTTTGATTTTTTTGAATATTATTGATTAAATATATAATGTATTGAGGGGTTGGTTCTGTCAGTTATTCTGGTAATTAATCTACTCGGTGTCTTGAAAGGAAAGGTTAAGGGAACCTGTCCACTTACCCAGGTTCTCCATGGCCTCCTGTGGTGGTACAACCCACATCAGTCTCTGCTGGTTGGAATGTGGCGTGGGCTTGTCAGAGCCTTTGTAACAGGTGCATGGTCAAAATAAACGATAAGTTTCTTGTTTTGGGTCACTTTTGTGCTTGTTGGAATTTCTCATGGCCATTTTAACATAAAAAAACACATTTCAGGGGAACAAAAGAAATACTTCCTTGCAGACTACTGGGTATGATGTGGCAAGACATGGGGGAGAAAAGTGGTCAGAAACTCTTAGAGGGTTTTTTCTTACCATTACTCTCTGGACTATATGCAGGATTCATAAGATTAATCTTTGGAGTCAAACAGGTAAATCCTACGCAGTATAGTGTTGGATTAAAAGCAGGACTGATGGAGCCAAGTTGTTGGCTTTAGATCCCACAACTTGACTTAATTGGTATGTGACTGTAGGCAAGATAATTAATTGCCTTCCTAAGCCTCAGTTTCCTTACCTTGGTGAATAAAATGAGCACAGTGATAGTATCTATCTTACACAAAAGATAAATTATGTAAAAGAGTGCCCAGTATGTACCTAACTGTGGTTACTGTGAGTGAATGATCGTTCAGTTGAGAAAGGTAGATATTGCTGAAATTTAAGTGGAGCAGAAGTATCAAAGGAAGAAACATATTTCAGTATAGAAAATCCATGATAATGGTATACTGGGGTGAAATACTTGCTTCATTTTGGAGAAAATTCCCTACTGGGGGAGTTAAGAGCCAGGATGATTCCAAAAATATCCGTACTGCAGCTAGACAGTGATAGGCAGGAACTCACTGCCAGTGAGCTGTTCTAACAACCCTCCCTGTTCAACTACAATATAGACATTTTTAGAATGATCTTGACTCTAAATTCCCCTACCAGGAAGGAAATCTTTATTTGCCCACTGTAGGAACAAAATTAGATTGAGATGATTCTATGGTCAGAACTAACACAGGAGAAGTTGTTTTACTGCTTTGATTTTTTTGAATATTATTGATTAAATATATAATGTATTGAGGGGTTGGTTCTGTCAGTTATTCTGGTAATTAATCTACTCGGTGTCTTGAAAGGAAAGGTTAAGGGAACCTGTCCACTTACCCAGGTTCTCCATGGCCTCCTGTGGTGGTACAACCCACATCAGTCTCTGCTGGTTGGAATGTGGCGTGGGCTTGTCAGAGCCTTTGTAACAGGTGCATGCTGTGCACCTCTGTCAATTGACAGGAGTTGTGTGAAGAGTACCTCTGTTGCTTGGACATTTGAGATGTCTCCATTCTTGGAGATTTGCATGTTTTTCTCAGGCCTGTTTTTAGCTGACCTGATAAGTTTGTCTTTGGCCCTTGTGTCTTTCTCTTCCGCATCTTCTCTTATTCCATTCTGAGCTTTAAGTTTCTTCCTACATGGTGAGAGAAGTTGCTTTTTGGAGGACCTTGTGAAACTGTTCTCTTATCTCCTCCAGGGGCATGGTGACTGCATTGAGAATTTCCAAGAAACATGCTCTGCTGCTTTGGCCTGCAATGCTTGTGGGTTGCAGAAGTGGGGAAATTGTTTCTTAGACTCCTTCCTGATTTGGTCTGTATTAGACGAAGCGCAACCTGTGTTATCTGACTGGCTCGTTCGTGGAGTCCAGCCATATTGGGTATGATATTCCACTCAAAATTAATTTCCTGTAATGAAGATCTGAAACACGGTGTTTAAGAGCCCCTCTAATGTTTCTTTTATAGCAATCTATCAAAACGATAGATATTTAGCCTTCTTTATTGGATATGAAACATTAACTTAAAGCCAGTGCTGCTTTCTGTTTTAAATACCAATATCTATCATGTGTTTCTGGCTATAAGCATCTCTAACCCTTGCCCTCCATTTATCAAGCATCATGAAGAATCTGCCACCACCTCCCAGGGGGCACCTGTCATGGACTTGCCCTGAGGTTACAATTATCTGTACCTTGAATACCTGACCAGCCCTGGCTCTGACTCTGCTGGGACCTTGGTGGAATCAACTTCACTGAGTTTGTGAAATGCTGGAAAAGAGGTATCTGAGCCCAAGGGGCAGCCTTATTACTCCCTGGCTGATTATAATGCTTTCACAGTTTTGTCTGGAGAGTCTTAGAAAAGTCTGAGCGACTTTTCCTCAAACACTTTCCCATTTTTGATAGTGTGAGAAATGGGGATTTTCATCAGTTCCATGAGTAGTAGGGATCCATTGTTTAGCTTCTGGGGGCTCCCTGTTGTCCAGGAGCACTTAGGTTTGTGTTTGAGGCCATAAAACAAGTGCCCGGGCACCTAATTTGTAAAAACTTAATATTTATCACATTTATGAATGAAAGAATGAACCTTGTCCATTTTTTCTTCTTCATCATTATTACCCATGAATACAGTATTTTTCTTTTCTCTTCCCCATATTCTTTCTTTTTACTGTTTTTATTATTCACTGGAAATGTATGGTGAACACTTATTTTTTGCAACTTTTCCTTATGCAATACATTGTTTCTTTTTGTTTTTTTTTGGCCACTTCTATTGGTCTTTCATTTATTTATTTTCATCCATCTTTGTTCATTCGCCTGTATGGGCCTCCCATCGCAGTGACCTCTCCTGTAGCAGAGCACTGGCTCTGGGCACATGCACTCCAGAGCTCCGGCTCAGTAGTTGGACACATTGATCCAGCTGCTCCGCGGCACGTGGGATCTTCCCAGGCCAGGGATGGAACCGGCGCCCCTTGCACTGCAAGGCTGTGTCCTTACCCACTGGACCACCAGGGAAACCCTCTTTTCTTTTTTTGGCTCAAACAATGTCCATCCTTCAGAGCCTGTGAGCCTGTCTGAAGACTCACATCATACGCATATTACACCTGTATTCTCTTTGTGATTTTTCTATTCGTCTTTGCTTTTTTCCTTTTCTGAATTCTTAACCATTAAGGTATGACTGTACACCCAACTTTAGATGGAGTTTCTCTAGGTATCTTTGTCTATACAGAGCTGGTCCTTTTTTTAGATGGTAGTATCTTCCAAACCAGGAACTGAAGCTTAGTCCCTCTTCCATGGCACTCACCTTACTCTTGGTTACAAAGAGTGTACCTAGAACCTAGAGACTTGACAGGTTCGGCCTTGATGCATTCTAAACTGACTTGGCAGTTACTCTGTGTAAGACAAGGTAGACTTGACTTTGCCCTATATCACTGTCACCGTAATCTTTGTGACTACCTGGGGAGTGTGATCCTGAAGACAAGATGAGGTTGGGCTTTTCCCAAGGCCTTTACTAACCACCAGATTGCTGTGTTCAACCCTTCCTGACAGGACCTTTGGTCTAAGAGACTCAAGTTGCTCCCTGTTTTCTTGTTCTTCTCCAAGCTTGGTGGTTCAGTACTGTTGTCTTCTGCTTCCTTTTTCATGCTTTTGGGGTCCCCTTAATTGGGACACATTCACTGTGGAGCCCCTGCTGTTTGAGCTGGTAGGTGGGGTCTTGCGGATCTCCCTCTCCTGGGGGCGGGCAGGCTTCACGGGAGTTTTCTTGGATTGGAGATGTCAGTCTGGTGGTACATCATGTGCTTTCTCATCACCTGTTGTATGTTTCACCCAAGGCTTATCTCAAGAAGCTTTGAATCTTGTTTGGTCAGAAATCTCTTTGGCAGTTTGTAAACTTGGTTGGATTCCTGTCTATCCCTTCTATTTTCAGGACACGCCCACATTACTGGTTTGTGTGCCAAGCATGTGATTTTCCCTTGTCTCCTTTTTCTCTCCGGCTGTGATCCTTGGGTATTGTTGCAAGAATCGACAACTTGCAAATACTTATTAAGGGCCTAACAACTAGACTTAAACAAATGTTTTATCCTGTCTTGTTTGGAAATAGTGCTAAAAACATTTTCATTGTAAAAGTTACACATGACAGAGATGTGAAAGCAAAGTTTGAAGCTCTCTGTATTAGCTAGGTAGCATGTAACAAAACTAAAGCCGACAATGGGTTTAAAGTATGAGTTTCACTTTCCTTTTCCAATGAGGAAGGAAGTTTTTTAAAGGTATGACTGTACACCCAACTTTAGATGGAGTTTCTCTAGGTATCTTTGTCTATACAGAGCTGGTCCTTTTTTTAGATGGTAGTATCTTCCAAACCAGGAACTGAAGCTTAGTCCCTCTTCCATGGCACTCACCTTACTCTTGGTTACAAAGAGTGTACCTAGAACCTAGAGACTTGACAGGTTCGGCCTTGATGCATTCTAAACTGACTTGGCAGTTACTCTGTGTAAGACAAGGTAGACTTGACTTTGCCCTATATCACTGTCACCGTAATCTTTGTGACTACCTGGGGAGTGTGATCCTGAAGACAAGATGAGGTTGGGCTTTTCCCAAGGCCTTTACTAACCACCAGATTGCTGTGTTCAACCCTTCCTGACAGGACCTTTGGTCTAAGAGACTCAAGTTGCTCCCTGTTTTCTTGTTCTTCTCCAAGCTTGGTGGTTCAGTACTGTTGTCTTCTGCTTCCTTTTTCATGCTTTTGGGGTCCCCTTAATTGGGACACATTCACTGTGGAGCCCCTGCTGTTTGAGCTGGTAGGTGGGGTCTTGCGGATCTCCCTCTCCTGGGGGCGGGCAGGCTTCACGGAGTTTTCTTGGATTGGAGATGTCAGTCTGGTGGTACATCATGTGCTTTCTCATCACCTGTTGTATGTTTCACCCAAGGCTTATCTCAAGAAGCTTTGAATCTTGTTTGGTCAGAAATCTCTTTGGCAGTTTGTAAACTTGGTTGGATTCCTGTCTATCCCTTCTATTTTCAGGACACGCCCACATTACTGGTTTGTGTGCCAAGCATGTGATTTTCCCTTGTCTCCTTTTTCTCTCCGGCTGTGATCCTTGGGTATTGTTGCAAGAATCGACAACTTGCAAATACTTATTAAGGGCCTAACAACTAGACTTAAACAAATGTTTTATCCTGTCTTGTTTGGAAATAGTGCTAAAAACATTTTCATTGTAAAAGTTACACATGACAGAGATGTGAAAGCAAAGTTTGAAGCTCTCTGTATTAGCTAGGTAGCATGTAACAAAACTAAAGCCGACAATGGGTTTAAAGTATGAGTTTCACTTTCCTTTTTCCAATGAGGAAGGAAGGTTCTTATGACTTAGCTTCATGAGGTCAGCAGAGACAAGACTTTTCCTTTGTTTCTCTGCCTTCTTTCAGCACTACGGTTGTTTTCTAAGTTGTTTTGTGACTTGAAGTAACTTCTGGGGGTCTAGTCATATCTGACTTTCAATGAACATGAGGAAAGAATGGAAGCGAAAAAGAAAAAGCACGGGCCATCTGTCCCACTTGTAAGGGAGGACAAATAAGCTGTCACATCCTAAAGTTGGTTCATCCTTAGTTGTGAGAACTGATACAGTCTAGGGAGCTTTTGTGAGCTATGTGACCTCAATTCAGTAGCTGAAATTTGGCCACGGTGGGAAAATTTACACTATTTGTTAGTATAAGAAAGGGTTGGTTGGTAAACATGTATCAGTATTTACCTATCCCTGGCTGAAGTGCAGACTGGGAATGCAGACTTTGTTGGGTGTACTGCCACCCTGAATAAAACCAGGGTTTTGTTACTGAGGAAGAGGGGAGGATGTCTAATGGGTGTGCAAAGCCTGATTTACCACTTTTCCCACTACTTGGAATGAAATTTGCCCGTTCCATAGCATGGATCTGCTTTACTGTTTAGGTTGTTGATTCTTTTCTCCTTTACAAATTATTCAATAGTAAATATTTTGTGGCATATATACATGTGTGTGTACATGTTTTTCTGCATGTGAGTTAGTGTTTATAGACGATAGTTTAAGGTGAATTTGCTGGTTCAAAGGGTGTGTACATTGCTTACCTCTTTACAAAGAGTGCTGTTCCCTCCTGTCACAGTGTGGAATGAAGAACATGACTTTGGAACCAGACACATGGGGTATGAACACTCATTCTGACAATGCCCAGCTGTGTGACTCTGGCCAATTTACTTAGCTCTGAGCCTCTGTTTTTCTCCTGTAAAATGGGGGGATAGAATTGGCTTCTGTAGGGGTTCTTTGACATTGAAATGAAATCATGACTACAAAACACTTAAAGCAGAGCCTGGCAGGTTGTAAACCCATAGTAAGTGGTGACTAGGGACCTTTGCACTTGGAGACATGTGCTTATAAAGATGTAAAACATCAGAAGAATAAAAGCATGAAACCATGTCTTGAACGTTAAAGCTGGGATCATTATTAGTTTTAGGGGTGAGCATCTGATAGGAAAGAAGTGGGTGTTTAACACACAGATTGAAAAATTATTTCACTGACTCAAGCAGCAGCAATAGGCTTAATTGATGGTTTAGGTGAGCTCTGATAGTATCTGACTTTCAATGAACATGAGGAAAGAATGGAAGCGAAAAAGAAAAGCATGGGCCATCTGTCCCACTTGTAAGGGAGGACAAATAAGCTGTCACATCCTAAAGTTGGTTCATCCTTAGTTGTGAGAACTGATACAGTCTAGGGAGCTTTTGTGAGCTATGTGACCTCAATTCAGTAGCTGAAATTTGGCCACGGTGGGAAAATTTACACTATTTGTTAGTATAAGAAAGGGTTGGTTGGTAAACATGTATCAGTATTTACCTATCCCTGGCTGAAGTGCAGACTGGGAATGCAGACTTTGTTGGGTGTACTGCCACCCTGAATAAAACCAGGGTTTTGTTACTGAGGAAGAGGGGAGGATGTCTAATGGGTGTGCAAAGCCTGATTTACCACTTTTCCCACTACTTGGAATGAAATTTGCCCGTTCCATAGCATGGATCTGCTTTACTGTTTAGGTTGTTGATTCTTTTCTCCTTTACAAATTATTCAATAGTAAATATTTTGTGGCATATATACATGTGTGTGTACATGTTTTTCTGCATGTGAGTTAGTGTTTATAGACGATAGTTTAAGGTGAATTTGCTGGTTCAAAGGGTGTGTACATTGCTTACCTCTTTACAAAGAGTGCTGTTCCCTCCTGTCACAGTGTGGAATGAAGAACATGACTTTGGAACCAGACACATGGGGTATGAACACTCATTCTGACAATGCCCAGCTGTGTGACTCTGGCCAATTTACTTAGCTCTGAGCCTCTGTTTTTCTCCTGTAAAATGGGGGGATAGAATTGGCTTCTGTAGGGGTTCTTTGACATTGAAATGAAATCATGACTACAAAACACTTAAAGCAGAGCCTGGCAGGTTGTAAACCCATAGTAAGTGGTGACTAGGGACCTTTGCACTTGGAGACATGTGCTTATAAAGATGTAAAACATCAGAAGAATAAAAGCATGAAACCATGTCTTGAACGTTAAAGCTGGGATCATTATTAGTTTTAGGGGTGAGCATCTGATAGGAAAGAAGTGGGTGTTTAACACACAGATTGAAAAATTATTTCACTGACTCAAGCAGCAGCAATAGGCTTAATTGATGGTTGGAAAGACCTCAGAGTAAATCATCCATGTCCCCACTTCATAAGTTTACCTTAGAAATATATTTTAAAATCCTCTGTATGACTATTTAGTTTTAAATTTTTTGGGCACATTGGATGCTCTAGTGATGGAACTTGACAAAAAATCAACATAAATGTTCTTTCTCTCCCCCAACTATATTGAACATTGCACAGATGTGTAGTTAAGTATTTATTATGAACATGCAAATATTGATGTCCCTAGGGTCCATTCTTTGATTTTCAAACTGCTGCTGCTGTCTTTGGAATTGTTGATTAATACAGGCCTTTGCTCTGACACACAGCATGCCTGACTTCAGGGCCGCTGAGAGCAGCATGGAGAAAAAAGGGGAAGACATGGCTTGATGTTCATGGGGTTGGACACTATCTGAGGATGGAAGTTGCTTTGGGAAAATGGTAGCAGGCATGGGAATCTATGGGGTCGTTAAGGATGGGCCTTGCACGGAGCTTTGCCCATGGTAGGTTCTCACTAATTCTTTTCTAACTTAAAGAGACAGAATATATGGAGAATAAACAGTCCTGATGGAAAAACATATTTCACCCTAGTTTAGAATCTTGGCACTGCAAACATTTTGGGCTGGGTAATTCTTGTTGGGATGACTGTCCTGGGTATGGTAGTATCTCGACAGCATCCCTGACCCTTCCCTACTAGATGCCAGGAGCCTGGCCCTCGCCGAGTTGTGATCAGAAAAAAAAACCTCCAGACATTATTAAATGTCTCCTGGGACAACAAAACCACCTTCAGTTGAGAACTATTGCGGCAGAAGAAAGGATTGAACACTTATTAGTAGTTGTGATTATTAAACAATGAGTGTATGCCAGACGTTTAACTCATTTACTCCTTGCAGGTATTGCTGAAATCACTTAAAGCAGAGCCTGGCAGGTTGTAAACCCATAGTAAGTGGTGACTAGGGACCTTTGCACTTGGAGACATGTGCTTATAAAGATGTAAAACATCAGAAGAATAAAAGCATGAAACCATGTCTTGAACGTTAAAGCTGGGATCATTATTAGTTTTAGGGGTGAGCATCTGATAGGAAAGAAGTGGGTGTTTAACACACAGATTGAAAAATTATTTCACTGACTCAAGCAGCAGCAATAGGCTTAATTGATGGTTGGAAAGACCTCAGAGTAAATCATCCATGTCCCCACTTCATAAGTTTACCTTAGAAATATATTTTAAAATCCTCTGTATGACTATTTAGTTTTAAATTTTTTGGGCACATTGGATGCTCTAGTGATGGAACTTGACAAAAAATCAACATAAATGTTCTTTCTCTCCCCCAACTATATTGAACATTGCACAGATGTGTAGTTAAGTATTTATTATGAACATGCAAATATTGATGTCCCTAGGGTCCATTCTTTGATTTTCAAACTGCTGCTGCTGTCTTTGGAATTGTTGATTAATACAGGCCTTTGCTCTGACACACAGCATGCCTGACTTCAGGGCCGCTGAGAGCAGCATGGAGAAAAAAGGGGAAGACATGGCTTGATGTTCATGGGGTTGGACACTATCTGAGGATGGAAGTTGCTTTGGGAAAATGGTAGCAGGCATGGGAATCTATGGGGTCGTTAAGGATGGGCCTTGCACGGAGCTTTGCCCATGGTAGGTTCTCACTAATTCTTTTCTAACTTAAAGAGACAGAATATATGGAGAATAAACAGTCCTGATGGAAAAACATATTTCACCCTAGTTTAGAATCTTGGCACTGCAAACATTTTGGGCTGGGTAATTCTTGTTGGGATGACTGTCCTGGGTATGGTAGTATCTCGACAGCATCCCTGACCCTTCCCTACTAGATGCCAGGAGCCTGGCCCTCGCCGAGTTGTGATCAGAAAAAAAAACCTCCAGACATTATTAAATGTCTCCTGGGACAACAAAACCACCTTCAGTTGAGAACTATTGCGGCAGAAGAAAGGATTGAACACTTATTAGTAGTTGTGATTATTAAACAATGAGTGTATGCCAGACGTTTAACTCATTTACTCCTTGCAGGTATTGCTGAAATCATTTTCTGCAGGAAGGAGAGGTGGAAAGAGGTTGAGAACATAGCCCAAGGTTGGACAGAAGGCGTCCGACCCAAAATGGGATGTTCTTTTGCTTTTACTCTTCTCTCTCCAAATAAAAATCTGATCTACACACTAAGTACCATAAGAGCTCCTACTGTGTTCCTCTTGCTGCAGATGACTCAGCCCCCCCTTCCTGATGAAACACAGCCAAAGGCACTGTTTGCAGAGAATCCTGGACTGCTCTATGTGGGGGTCATTGATATGGTTCAGTTTCTGTTTTGCAGAGAATGTGAAGTAGACTGTTCCCTTGTGAAGGGCCATGACAAACAAAGAGATGTGTAGTCTTCTTAGCCTTTCAAGGGCAGAGAGAACTCAAATGGGATTCAAGGAGAATTTTCTTTGGGAGGGAATTAACCAAGAAGTGTGATATCTTCTGTGGAGAAGGTGTTTTTTGTGCTGTCATGGTTCTTGGGAATGTTTAGTAAACTAGATGGGATTTTCTTCTAGGGAACACTGGCTATTTGCCTGTATGATATTCTTGTGATTGATTTAGCTGATTGTAAACTCTTGCCCAAGCAGAGGGGATTTCATTTTGAGACATAGGCGTTGATTTTGTGAGGTGCATTGTGGGGGAAGAACCTTCCCCCTTCTGGGGTGTACAGTTAATGATTAGAATTATTAGAAAAATAACCCATGAGTTCTCACTAATTCTTTTCTAACTTAAAGAGACAGAATATATGGAGAATAAACAGTCCTGATGGAAAAACATATTTCACCCTAGTTTAGAATCTTGGCACTGCAAACATTTTGGGCTGGGTAATTCTTGTTGGGATGACTGTCCTGGGTATGGTAGTATCTCGACAGCATCCCTGACCCTTCCCTACTAGATGCCAGGAGCCTGGCCCTCGCCGAGTTGTGATCAGAAAAAAAAACCTCCAGACATTATTAAATGTCTCCTGGGACAACAAAACCACCTTCAGTTGAGAACTATTGCGGCAGAAGAAAGGATTGAACACTTATTAGTAGTTGTGATTATTAAACAATGAGTGTATGCCAGACGTTTAACTCATTTACTCCTTGCAGGTATTGCTGAAATCATTTTCTGCAGGAAGGAGAGGTGGAAAGAGGTTGAGAACATAGCCCAAGGTTGGACAGAAGGCGTCTGACTCAAAATGGGATGTTCTTTTGCTTTTACTCTTCTCTCTCCAAATAAAAATCTGATCTACACACTAAGTACCATAAGAGCTCCTACTGTGTTCCTCTTGCTGCAGATGACTCAGCCCCCCCTTCCTGATGAAACACAGCCAAAGGCACTGTTTGCAGAGAATCCTGGACTGCTCTATGTGGGGGTCATTGATATGGTTCAGTTTCTGTTTTGCAGAGAATGTGAAGTAGACTGTTCCCTTGTGAAGGGCCATGACAAACAAAGAGATGTGTAGTCTTCTTAGCCTTTCAAGGGCAGAGAGAACTCAAATGGGATTCAAGGAGAATTTTCTTTGGGAGGGAATTAACCAAGAAGTGTGATATCTTCTGTGGAGAAGGTGTTTTTTTTTTGCTGTCATGGTTCTTGGGAATGTTTAGTAAACTAGATGGGATTTTCTTCTAGGGAACACTGGCTATTTGCCTGTATGATATTCTTGTGATTGATTTAGCTGATTGTAAACTCTTGCCCAAGCAGAGGGGATTTCATTTTGAGACATAGGCGTTGATTTTGTGAGGTGCATTGTGGGGGAAGAACCTTCCCCCTTCTGGGGTGTACAGTTAATGATTAGAATTATTAGAAAAAATAACCTCCCATAGCCACATGGGAATGGCGCACTAGATTGCTTTCTTAACAGAGTTGGGATAAGTTAGGGGGAGTCAGGAAGTGAAAGAGTAAAACTGTTAATTTCTACCCCCCTCTTTTTATGCCATCAAGAGAATATAAACCAATAAAAGAACTAAATGTTGGTAATCCATAAAATTCTATAGTGGTAATAAAGAAAAACTGAAACTATATTGATATACAACCAAACAAGGTAATTATCATTATTTTTTAATAAAGCCATTTATCATCAATAAATACCAAGGGGGATAGGAAAAATTACAAGCATAACAATGCCATCTTCCGTAATTATAGCTATTAACAATTTAAAGCATAATTATGTGAGGAAGGGAAAACTTTTAGGAAAGCTTTGTGCTGTTTTCTGTGCAGAGAAGCCAAATTCTCACATTTCCAAATAGTCAGGATTCTATAAACATCCCTGAAAGGATAGATGCTTATCCCAACTTAGAGTAACTCATTTTCTAATGATCTGTAATGTGGGTGTTTGTCTCTATCTCTAAGTTGGCCAGCAGCCCCGGAGGAAGGGCTGGGATCCAGGGAAAGGCATATATGGTAATTATCTATCCATTTCCTAAATGCCACTAGTCAAGAGGACTTTATTTAGCAGAAACGTTGGTTTTGAGGAATCCAGAGTCTCCTTTATCGCCTCTGGACAAACCCTGATGTAAGCAGTTACGATTGCCTAAATATCGATGATCCAGGGTACGAAAAGGAGTAAGATGCTGTCTTTGCTGCTGAACACCTTACACTCTCAAAGGGAGACTCAGCTGTCTGCTCATGGGGATTGAGGGAATTAACCAAGAAGTGTGATATCTTCTGTGGAGAAGGTGTTTTTTGCTGTCATGGTTCTTGGGAATGTTTAGTAAACTAGATGGGATTTTCTTCTAGGGAACACTGGCTATTTGCCTGTATGATATTCTTGTGATTGATTTAGCTGATTGTAAACTCTTGCCCAAGCAGAGGGGATTTCATTTTGAGACATAGGCGTTGATTTTGTGAGGTGCATTGTGGGGGAAGAACCTTCCCCCTTCTGGGGTGTACAGTTAATGATTAGAATTATTAGAAAAAATAACCTCCCATAGCCACATGGGAATGGCGCACTAGATTGCTTTCTTAACAGAGTTGGGATAAGTTAGGGGGAGTCAGGAAGTGAAAGAGTAAAACTGTTAATTTCTACCCCCCTCTTTTTATGCCATCAAGAGAATATAAACCAATAAAAGAACTAAATGTTGGTAATCCATAAAATTCTATAGTGGTAATAAAGAAAAACTGAAACTATATTGATATACAACCAAACAAGGTAATTATCATTATTTTTTAATAAAGCCATTTATCATCAATAAATACCAAGGGGGATAGGAAAAATTACAAGCATAACAATGCCATCTTCCGTAATTATAGCTATTAACAATTTAAAGCATAATTATGTGAGGAAGGGAAAACTTTTAGGAAAGCTTTGTGCTGTTTTCTGTGCAGAGAAGCCAAATTCTCACATTTCCAAATAGTCAGGATTCTATAAACATCCCTGAAAGGATAGATGCTTATCCCAACTTAGAGTAACTCATTTTCTAATGATCTGTAATGTGGGTGTTTGTCTCTATCTCTAAGTTGGCCAGCAGCCCCGGAGGAAGGGCTGGGATCCAGGGAAAGGCATATATGGTAATTATCTATCCATTTCCTAAATGCCACTAGTCAAGAGGACTTTATTTAGCAGAAACGTTGGTTTTGAGGAATCCAGAGTCTCCTTTATCGCCTCTGGACAAACCCTGATGTAAGCAGTTACGATTGCCTAAATATCGATGATCCAGGGGGTACGAAAAGGAGTAAGATGCTGTCTTTTGCTGCTGAACACCTTACACTCTCAAAGGGAGACGCAGCTGTCTGCTCTCAGGGTTGAGAGGCAGGGTGGTGGAGTGGTTAAGAGTGTGCCTTGAGGCTTGCCTGGTGGTCCAAGAATCCACCCTGAAGTGTAGGCAGCACAGGTGTGATCCCTGGTCAGGAAACTAGGATTCCACATGTTGCAGAGTGTCTAAGCCCACATTCTGCACTCTCGAGAGTCTGGGCTGTAATGAAAGATCCCATGTTCTGCAAGTAAGACCCGATGCAGCCGAATAAATATATACATCTTTTTTTTTTTTTTTTAAAGCGAGTGTGCTTTGAAGTTGCTAGCCATATCTCAGCTCTCCCATTTACCGCCTGTGGCATCTTGAATAAATTAAGTCGTGTCCCTATGCCTCATGGTCCTTATCTATAAAACAGAGGTATAGATATGGTTTCCTATCTATAGGTCGATAAATGCAGATGAAATTTAATGAATTGATACATGAAGCCTGGCACCTGATGAGTACTGTGTAAGTCAGCTGTCATTTAACCTAACAGGGTAAGTTAATAATGGTGATTAACTGCTTTGGATTTGGTGCTAGAGCAGCTATTCGAGTTGTTTGGCAGTTTGGGTCTGATGCAATAGTAGTCAAGCTCTCTCTGACTGAATATCTCAAAAAGCTCTGGACAGGATAATGGCTGTGCAGAGTCTTAAAGGGTCAGAACAGTAGGATAAGGGTATTCCACATAGTGGAAACTACAGGAGCTGAGGCACGGATGGAATCCTCCAATGGCACGGTAGGCCTAGGCAACTGTAAACTGTAGTCCAGCATGACAAGGTGGAACCAATGGCAGAAAGAGATGAGGCTGCAGGGTTTCGGAGGTTTAGCAGAGTCTGGATGGCAGAGTCTTGACTTTTTCATGAGGACTAGCACCCCTGTTGAAGAATATTAAATGTGAAGGTGGCGGTTTTCAGTCTTGCCCTCTAAACCCATCGTGAAGACAGAAAACAGTGTTGGGTTTTTTAGATAGTGAAATGAGAGCTGGGGGGAAGCGTCTTTTGAAACTTTCAGGATTAGGACTTCCACCCAGTAGGGCAGTGTTTCAGTGGAGTTATGCATGTTTGTTAGAAATAAACACCTGAACCAATTGAGTCTCAGTTTAATTGTGGTAATCATTAGTGCTGTTTGGCAAATATCCTAGTCCTTCTCCACTTACAGGCACATGCATAAACCCATGGTAGGATTGTATTTTCTGGTCCCCTAGTGAGAGTAGAATCATGGGAAGAATCCTGGCCCAGGAGGGAAAGTGATGTCTTACTTTGGGGGCCAGATCATTTAATCAGTGATGTGTAATCCCTCGGGGCTTGCTGATTTCCCTCACCACAGTGACCAGCATCATACTGAAGATGGTTACATCAGCAGCTTCCACAGCGAGAGTAGCATGGAGCAGAACTCCCAGCTGTCTCCTGATGGAATGTGGAGCGTGAGTGAGAAATAAACCTTTATGGTTTTAAGCCAGGAGTCAAAAAGAAAACTTGGTAAAGAGCCACACAGAGAATATATTAGGCTTTTAGTTTGCAGGCAATCCTTTGCCCATTTTAAAATTGGGTTATGTGTCCTAATTATTGAGTTGTAAGTGTTCTTTATATATTGTAGATACATTTCCTATATCAGGCATATAATTTTCAAATATCATTTCCCAATCTGAGTCTCGTCTTTTAAGTTTTCATTATGGTCTGCACTTCTATTGGTCTCTTATTTATCTATTTTTCATTCATCTTTGTTCTTTGGCCCGTGTGGGCCTCCCATCGCGGTGGCCTCTGTTGTCACAGAGCACTGGCTCTGGGCGCATGCGCTCCAGAGCTCCGGCTTGGTCATTGGACACATCGGTCTAGCCGCTCCACGGCACGTGGGATCTTCCCAGGCCAGGGATCGAACCAGTGCCCCTTGCACTGCAAGGCGGTGTCCTTACCCACTGGACCACCAGGGAAGCCCTATGGTATGTTTTGAAGTACAAAAATTTTTATTATGGATGAAATATATACTAAATACAGATCAATTTTTTGCTCTTATCCATAATGCTTTTGGTGTTGTATATAAGGAGACTCTGTAACTCAAGGTTGTGAATACTTTCTCTTGGGTTTATGAGTTTTATTAATATTTAAAAAAAAACAGGTTTTAGGTTTGTTAATTTTCTCCATTATTAGTCTTATATGACATTATTTCTCTTTTTATACGTTTTGTGTTTTTTCTAGCTTATTAATGTGGAAACATAGATCATGATTTTAAACTACTTTTCTGACATAAGTATTTAAAACTTTCCTGGACATCCCTTTATGTGTATCTATTAGTTTATGATATATTTTACTTTTAAAAAATGTTTATTAATTTAATTGGCTCAACCAGGTCTTAGTTGTGGCAAGCAGGATCTTTAGTTGCAGTGTGTGGAATCTTAGTTGTGGCATGTGGGATCTAGTTCCCTGATCAGGAATTGAACCCAGACCCCTTGCATTGGGTGTGTGGAGTCCTAACCACTGGACCACAGGGAAGCCCCTATATTGTACTTTATTAATATTCCATTCAAAATATTTTCATGTTTCCCTATGTTTTCTTCTTTAACCCATGATTTTTAAGAGGTGAACTATTTAGTTTTCAACTTTAGATTTCCTAGATATCTTTATGTGTATTGAATTTTAACTTCTATTGTTCTCAAAGAATCTACTCTCTAAGATTTCACTATTTGGATATCTTTCAAGACATTTTATGGCCCAGCACATAGTCTGTCCTCATGAATATACCTTGCGTACTTGCAAACCATGTATATTCTTGAGTTCTTGGTCATTGTATTCTATAAATATTACTTAAAGTTGTTCATTAGTGTGTTCAAATCTATTTCTTTACTGGATTGTTTTGTCATGTAATTTTATCAGTTACTGAGAGAGGGGTTGTTCATTCCCTAACCAAGATTGTGGATTTGTCAGTTTCTCTTTTTAGATCAAATTTTTGCATCATCTATTTTGAAGATTTGTATTTACGTGCACACACATTTAGGGTATGTATGCTTTCAGATAATATAACACTTAAATCATTACAAAACATTCATTTTAAAATCTCAAGTCATAATTTTTTGTCTCGAAGTTTACTTTGTCTGATATTAGTGTAGCCATGGCAGCTTTTTAGGACTTTATTTTCCAGAATACATATTTTTCTATCCTTTTACTTTCAACATTGTGTATTTATATTATCAATGTATCTCTGTAGGTAGCATTCAGTTGATCCTTGATGTTTTATTCAGTTCAGTGATATTTTCCTTTAATCATAGTGTTTAACCATTTGTATCGCATCTAATTATTGATGAGTTTGGGCCTAAGTCTACAGTTTTATAAGGAATTTTCGATTTGTCCCATCTATTTTTACACTTTTTGTTCTTTTTTTGCCTTCTTTTAGATAAGTGGAATACTTTTTAGTATTATATTTTAATTTCTTTTGTAGCTTTTTTACCATTTTCTTTTAGTCTTTCTTAAGGAGACACAATGTTGTACCATCATTTATGCCTGATTCTCCATAGCCTATTCAAGAGTTAAAACTGTACAACTTCCCACAGATGTAACAACCTCACAGTCATTTAATTCCATTCTGTTTACCTCCTTCTCATTTTTTTCTGGTGCTATTTTTCATATCTTTTGCATCTATATGAAAAACCTCATGATACATCTTTATAATTTTTGTATTAAATTGTCAGTTTACATTTAAAGAGATAAAGAAAAAAGATAAATTTTATGTAAATATTTACCACTTCATATACTCTTCATTCTCCCTGTAAATGTGTTTCTGTCCAGTATCACTTCTGTTAAGTGTTAATAGAAGCATACTTTATTGTAGAGAAGATTATTTGGTAATAAATTCTCTCAGTATTCATTTATCAGTAAAAATACGTATTTTGTCTTTATTTTTGAAGGATGTTTTTGCTGCATGTGAAATTCTGGATTCATGGTATATATATATTTTTTTCTTTTAAAGTTATTTTTTGATTGACTCCTGACATTCATTGTTTCTAGTAAGACATCAGCTATCAATTGTTTTTGCTTTCTTCTGAAGTAAATGTGTCTTTGTCCTTCAGATACTTACCAGATTTTCTTTCATTAACAGAACTTGGGGTGGTTTTCTTTATATTCACTCAACTATAAGTTTGTAAAGCCTTTTGGATCAGTATGCTGTTGTTTTCTCACAAATTTGGGGAATTTTTGCCCATGATTTGTTCGAATGCTGTTTTCACCTCATTCCCTCTTTGCAGCTTTTGGGACTCCAGTTGCATTTACACCAGACCACTTGATATTGTTCCATATTTTTCTGAGGCTCAGATCAGATTGAATAAATATTATTGATCTTCAAATACTAACCCTCTCTGTCCAAGCTGAATAGTCCCTTTCCTCCCATAACATTCTCATCTGATGTTAAGATCACTGAGTATCTTTTTTTCTTTTTAGATACTTTGCTGTTGTAATAGAATTTGGTTAATTATTTCTTGGTAGAATTCTTTGTTGAAATTCTTCTGTATTTTTTCCTTACTTTGACCTTCTTTGAATTCCTTGAAAACATTCATAATAGTTTTTTTTAAGAAGTCTTTGTTTGCTTATTTAAACATTTGAATTATCTCAGGGTCTGTTTATCTTGCCTGGTTTTTCTTTCGACTATGAGTTAGATTTTTTAGTGTAACTTTTATTTTTTTGACTGTATACAAGACACTGTGTTAATGTATTATAAAGATTCTAGATTCAGTTATCTTCCTCTGAAAACTATTAACTTTTGTTCTAGTTTGATTTTTGCACTTACATTACTGGCTGACCTGAAGACTTCTTTTTGGATCTTCTTAGATTACTCTGTTCCAATGTTGCTGTTGATCTTAGTGCAGAATCATAATCCTGGGGCACAGTCTGCACTTCTGTTTGCCTTTAGATGTTTTGGTATAAGCCCCAGGGTATTGACCAAGTCCCTTTATCTTGTGAGAATTGCGACACTGAACTCTGTCTCCCTTGCAATGAACAACCTATGAAATCTCTAGCAGCGTTTCCAGCCTTGGACTTATTAGTTTCTGCCAGGATCCTTGGACTTCTGCTGGGAATCCCCAGTTCAGGAATGAGCTAGGATTTTGAAGAAGTGTATGCAGATTTTCTATATCTGTTAGGATTCCTTGCCGACTTCTCTGAAGTAAATGTGTCTTTGTCCTTCAGATACTTACCAGATTTTCTTTCATTAACAGAACTTGGGGTGGTTTTCTTTATATTCACTCAACTATAAGTTTGTAAAGCCTTTTGGATCAGTATGCTGTTGTTTTCTCACAAATTTGGGGAATTTTTGCCCATGATTTGTTCGAATGCTGTTTTCACCTCATTCCCTCTTTGCAGCTTTTGGGACTCCAGTTGCATTTACACCAGACCACTTGATATTGTTCCATATTTTTCTGAGGCTCAGATCAGATTGAATAAATATTATTGATCTTCAAATACTAACCCTCTCTGTCCAAGCTGAATAGTCCCTTTCCTCCCATAACATTCTCATCTGATGTTAAGATCACTGAGTATCTTTTTTTCTTTTTAGATACTTTGCTGTTGTAATAGAATTTGGTTAATTATTTCTTGGTAGAATTCTTTGTTGAAATTCTTCTGTATTTTTTCCTTACTTTGACCTTCTTTGAATTCCTTGAAAACATTCATAATAGTTTTTTTTAAGAAGTCTTTGTTTGCTTATTTAAACATTTGAATTATCTCAGGGTCTGTTTATCTTGCCTGGTTTTTCTTTCGACTATGAGTTAGATTTTTTAGTGTAACTTTTATTTTTTTGACTGTATACAAGACACTGTGTTAATGTATTATAAAGATTCTAGATTCAGTTATCTTCCTCTGAAAACTATTAACTTTTGTTCTAGTTTGATTTTTGCACTTACATTACTGGCTGACCTGAAGACTTCTTTTTGGATCTTCTTAGATTACTCTGTTCCAATGTTGCTGTTGATCTTAGTGCAGAATCATAATCCTGGGGCACAGTCTGCACTTCTGTTTGCCTTTAGATGTTTTGGTATAAGCCCCAGGGTATTGACCAAGTCCCTTTATCTTGTGAGAATTGCGACACTGAACTCTGTCTCCCTTGCAATGAACAACCTATGAAATCTCTAGCAGCGTTTCCAGCCTTGGACTTATTAGTTTCTGCCAGGATCCTTGGACTTCTGCTGGGAATCCCCAGTTCAGGAATGAGCTAGGGATTTTTGAAGAAGTGTATGCAGATTTTCTATATCTGTTAACTCCTCTGTCCTGGGATTTCCCTTTATAATTTTCAACCACTTGGACAACCCTGATCTCTGCCTTCTTGAGCTAGTGAGTTTACAGATTTCTTTCTGAGTTCTAGCTGCTTTGTTCAGTACAGACTACAAAATGGTTTCAGTGGAAAAGCCATTTATACATAGATATCACCTGATATGGTTCACTTCTTTAGTAAAGGTCATTGACTTTCTCCATTTTCTGCCTGCTTTGGTAGCTCTCCAGTGCCTTCCATTAACTGTTGCTTATGTTTTCCTCAGAGTTTACAGTTTTTCTCTGTGGGAGAGTTGGTCTGATACAATTACTTCATTATTACCAAAACAAGAATAGCCTTCTTATGCTCTTCTATAGGGCTGAAAATAGCACTAGCATTAAGGAGAGAACTTAGGGGCTCTTTTCACTCTTCTTGTTTTGGTGACATGGAATGTTTTGATCATGCAAACCCCTTCCAGTGAGCATAGTGCTTCAGGTGGATTCCTGCCTCACCTCTATTTTCCCTGGTGAATGTCTCTAGTAAGGATGAGCTCCATGCTTATTGGTGGGTGTGGTGTCTCTAGCTGTGCTCTCTGAAGATGCTTGGAATTAAGGGGCCCAACCTTTGACTGTTTTGATCACTGATTTTTAACTTTATTTTGTCTTGCACAGCTGGATGTATTTGTTCATTATAGATGGAGAGCCTCTGTGTATTATGAAACACAGTTCTAGCTGCTGTAGTTCAGCAGTGAATAAAAATCAACAAAAATATCCAACAGAGTCACCATTTCCTGATGCTTAAGCAAAGAAAACAATACACAAATAGTTAATAAGTGTCAGCCTGTGATTAGTGTTCTGAAGACCGAGGAGTCCACGGTCAGAAGCTATTGGTGTTATCTGTGCATGTGCTTAAGGCAGCATGTTGAGATCAGAACTCTCTGGTGTGGGGAATGCTTGCACTGCAAGTGGAAGAATGAGAAGAAGCTCCCATAGGAGGGTTAAGGGAAGAGCACTCCAGGTAGAGGGAACAGCAGATGCAAAACCCCAATCAGATGTTTGATCAGTGAGATAGAGGAGCAGCTGGGAGACCTATGAGCTGGTGTGAAGTTGACATTTGGAGTCTTTAGAAGTCATAGTGAGGACTTTTGTTCTGGAAGCATTGCATGGTTTTGTATAGAGAAATAACGTAATTATTTAATAGCTTTGGTCTTAGACTCTAGGGAGTAAGAAGAAAAGCAGGGATCCCAGTTAGAGAGCTGTTGTGACTGACAAATGATAGGGATTGATTTGTTGTTGAAGTTGTATAGTCGCTAAGTTATAGCTGATTCTTTTGTGACCCCATGTATTGTAGCTTGCCAGGCTTCTCTGTCCATGGGATTTTCCAGGCAAGAATACTAGAGTGGGTTGCCATTTCCTACTCCAGAGGATCTTCCTCATCCAGGGATGGGACCCACATCTCCTGCATTAGCAAGCGGCTTCTTTACCACTGAGCCACCAGGGAAGGATTGATTTAGATCAAATGATATTATTTGCTAACTGCTTCTTCTGTCCTCTATGTGATGCTACCCACCCAATCAATCACTTGTGCTTCAGATTTCATTCTTGCCCTGGTAGGTAACAAAGCTTATGGAATCTCCCACTACATAGAAAAATACACACGATAGGGAAGGAAACTTGAGTAGAGTGGGCAGCTCTAGCATGAAGCTTTGGGCATGGTGAAATATTTGGTTATGTGTGTATAGAGCCACATACCTCGCTGGGTAAGTCATGGCAAATTTCTCCTGACTCATGCCCATTAATGATCAGTTAATTGAAAGATTGCCATTTTTGTCCTTGGTCTGATAGCTGGTTTACTTTACTGAAGGCAGTGTCTTTGGTAGAGTTTTTTTTTTTGTTTGTTTGTTTGTTTGTTTAATCACATTACAGAGGATATTATTTCTAAAAAGTGATAGTTTCAAGAACAAAGAAGATTAGGTACACTCTATCAAATAAGAGAACCCAGTCCAGATTCTGGGACTTAGTAAATGTTTAATAAGTGTTTCTTGAAATTAGCTCTATGGCTTTGTCAGATTAAAAAGAAACCCCACCCATTTAATATATTAAGAGCCCCTAAAAAGAGCACCAACAATCAGGTAAATAAATAGTACCTTAGATTGAAACTAGAAGTAGCAACTCATGTGCATTTCTTAATTTGGTAATTACTTAAGTTGCTGGCGATACTGCCTGGGTGTGTGCATTAATGTGTGCACTTTCCCAGCTCCTTGACTTCTGCCTCCTGGTTCTCCCCTTCTCCTTCCTTTCCCTGGACTCCCTCTCTGCCCCACCCGCCACCCCCTGCCCCCATCATTTATGGAGGACTGCCAAGTGCACTGACCATTGTTCCTGGCAGCTTGGACACAGAGACATCTTGCAACCTTCAGTTTCGTGTGGCCACTGAGAGTACTGCTGGAGAAGCAGACCCCTTGGGTTCTAACACTGTCTGTGAGCTGTGTGATCAGAGGTACTTTATGATACCTCTCCAAGACTTGGTTTACTTATCTGTAAAATGGAGACAGTGCTACAGCTTTCAGGGTGTGAGTGAGAGGGTGTAAGGTCACTTAACTTGGTGGCTTGTAACATACTTCCCAAGTCTCATGATCATGCTCCATATTATTTGCTAACTGCTTCTTCTGTCCTCTATGTGATGCTACCCACCCAATCAATCACTTGTGCTTCAGATTTCATTCTTGCCCTGGTAGGTAACAAAGCTTATGGAATCTCCCACTACATAGAAAAATACACACGATAGGGAAGGAAACTTGAGTAGAGTGGGCAGCTCTAGCATGAAGCTTTGGGCATGGTGAAATATTTGGTTATGTGTGTATAGAGCCACATACCTCGCTGGGTAAGTCATGGCAAATTTCTCCTGACTCATGCCCATTAATGATCAGTTAATTGAAAGATTGCCATTTTTGTCCTTGGTCTGATAGCTGGTTTACTTTACTGAAGGCAGTGTCTTTGGTAGAGTTTTTTTTTTGTTTGTTTGTTTGTTTGTTTGTTTAATCACATTACAGAGGATATTATTTCTAAAAAGTGATAGTTTCAAGAACAAAGAAGATTAGGTACACTCTATCAAATAAGAGAACCCAGTCCAGATTCTGGGACTTAGTAAATGTTTAATAAGTGTTTCTTGAAATTAGCTCTATGGCTTTGTCAGATTAAAAAGAAACCCCACCCATTTAATATATTAAGAGCCCCTAAAAAGAGCACCAACAATCAGGTAAATAAATAGTACCTTAGATTGAAACTAGAAGTAGCAACTCATGTGCATTTCTTAATTTGGTAATTACTTAAGTTGCTGGCGATACTGCCTGGGTGTGTGCATTAATGTGTGCACTTTCCCAGCTCCTTGACTTCTGCCTCCTGGTTCTCCCCTTCTCCTTCCTTTCCTGGACTCCCTCTCTGCCCCACCCGCCACCCCTGCCCCCATCATTTATGGAGGACTGCCAAGTGCACTGACCATTGTTCCTGGCAGCTTGGACACAGAGACATCTTGCAACCTTCAGTTTCGTGTGGCCACTGAGAGTACTGCTGGAGAAGCAGACCCCTTGGGTTCTAACACTGTCTGTGAGCTGTGTGATCAGAGGTACTTTATGATACCTCTCCAAGACTTGGTTTACTTATCTGTAAAATGGAGACAGTGCTACAGCTTTCAGGGTGTGAGTGAGAGGGTGTAAGGTCACTTAACTTGGTGGCTTGTAACATACTTCCCAAGTCTCATGATCATGCTCCAGTTGCCACGCATGAGGAAACAGAGACCCTGGGAAATCCCAAGACGTGCCCGGGTGCACACAGGACCATTCAGGCCCTTCAGCCGCCTGCCCCTTTTAAAAGGGAACAGGCACGTGCAGCTGCGTGCTGCCAGGCCAGCATGAGGGTCAGCACGCTGTGGGGAGGAAGAGCACAGCTTCGGTGGGTACAGCCCCTAGCCCTGCTGCTTACCAGCTGTGTGCCCTTGGGTTAGTTACTTAATGTACCCATGCCTCAGTTTCCTCACCTTTAAAATAGGCTAATGATGCTGCCTGGCACAGAGCTGCAAAGAGGATTTGATGAGGTCCTATGTGCAGAGCACTTGGAGCAGCATAGAAACATTGCCTGTTAATACTGACGTTGATTGTGAAACGTAATTGGTCATTGCTAAGAGGTTGTATTTTTGGCAGCAACCAGTCCAAGTGCTCACTCCCTCTATGATGGGCTCAGACACCTGCTCTGCCCCACCCCACTCCTTGCACAAGGTCCCATTTTTGTTTGAGTGGGGCATAAGTCTTTCCCTGGTGCCCCTTCACTGCCTTCCTCCTCTCGTGGCCTGGTCCCCTGGTTCTGTGTACCATCCGCTGTCCTGTTCCCTGCTCCCACCAGGTCAGAGACCACGAGGCCTTCGCGAGGTGCCCAGGCAGCATGTCATGTCCCAGCGCTGTTGTATGTCTTGTTTCAGAGATAGTTTGCTGTAATGTTCTGTGACCTTTTCCATTGAGTGAGGTAGTTGGAGAGGCACTCAGGAAGGGAAAATTGAGCTGTTTTATTCCTCCCCAAGGAGGCTCCTGTTTCCTTTCCACCATTCATTTGAAAGCTATCATTTTCTTGATTTTATAGCTGAAAAACACCATTGATTCACCGGGTGTTAGATGCTAAGAGTTCTCCTATTGACATGCCTATTGACAGTTTTCAGTATATTCTGCGTCTAATTATCACTCTCGGCTAAATGATACACCTTGTGGACTTGAGCGATGGAGTCGATAGCTCTCACCACGTTGTTCCAGCCGTGCCTATTGAGCCCGGTGTCAGGGCGATGTGATTTATGTGATCAGAAAGAAAATTTCTGTGGGTGTGCTGCATAATTAAAGCAAGTGTGGAGTGACTGGTGACGAAAACTCAGGTCTGCCGATGTCATCCCCAAATGAGGAGAGATTTCTATGGTAAACAGCTGCGACAGTGAGGAATCTCTCTTGGCATCTCGTGCTTTGCAATTTTCAAGGGTTCGATTTTCTTCCCAGCCCCAGCTGAGGATTCCTCCTCTCCGTCTTCCCGTCTCCTCACGTTCAAAGCCCCAGGATGTGTGTGCTCTTGCTCCCCAGGGCTGGGGCTCTGGGGCTTCCTCTGAGAGGGGCTCACTGTTGGGGTGTGTGTGTGTGTGTTTTAGGAGGAGGTGAGTCATAGAATTAAGGTGGGTAGAAGCCCATTATGAGTAGGGAGGATATATGGTGGTTTTTTTTTTTTTTTTTTTACTTTTACTTTTACAGAGTTTTGTTGTTTACAGATATGTATGATCCCAAATTAGTCATATGTATATCCCTCCCATCCTACCCCTCCAGGCCATCACACTTTTAAATCTTGTTCTTTGTGTTGGCTAGTTTGAGCTTCTTAGGCTTAGAGTAAAGGTTGAGAAGGTCATTTTTTCAGTGCCTAAGCCGAGTGGTCCCTGTGTGTGGATAGCATGTGCTGAGGGGAGTGGATGGAGAGTCCTGCTGGCTGCAGACAGGCAGGCTGAGGAAGTGTAGGGGCTGACAGGTGAAGCTGGCCCGTGGGAAGGAAAGAGCTCTGGTGTGAAGCAGGCCCCTACTCTTCTCCTGCTTTTCTGGTAATGCTCTTCATTAACGTCTTTCAGGGGCTCTCAGTAGTCAAGAACTGACTTTCTCCAGTGCTGGTTGAAGAATGTTTCCCATAAGACCCAGGGTCTTGTTATTTAGCTCATGTGGACCTCAGTTTTCTCATCTGTAAAAGGAATCAGGGAGCCCATTTAGCACTAAGATACTGAGGCTTAGCGAGTTAGGGGCTTGAAGTAAGGGGTGGAGTATGTCCAGGTGTTACTCTGAGTAGTTCTTAGAAGAATTCACTGGCGAGGTCACCATTGGTCAGAAAGAAGTACTTTATGTACTTGGTTTAGCTAAGCTGCAGGAACCCTGTTTCATACAGGATTAAAGGACTTTTTAAGAAGCAAATGTATCACAGTGAGAGATGGAAGAATGGATATGAACAGGACGTCTGAATGGAGAGGAAGGTATAGATATTTCTGGGCACCTGAGTTGGCAGTAAATTTGACTTGGTGGCTGGGAAAAGTCACGAGTAGAATTGGACTTGGGTGTTGGTGGGTGACTGGAGCTAATGCAAAGGGATCAGGATTTGAAGGTCTGGAGTATCTAAGACAGCAGTGAGAGAGGCTTGTGAGGTCATTGATTCAAGACAGGATACTTTCCTGGAAGACAGAGAGGCCTTATGTGATTTCTATAACCATCAATTCTTACTGAATGGACCTCTGTATGCAGTACTTTTGCAATTCAGATTTTTAGATTGAGAGTAAGAGAAAAGCAAAGAGGGAGGGAGGGAGATTAATATTATGACAAGAACATAAATAGCTTGAGACAGCTTACTCATGCACAAGACCAGAGATGTTGTGATTTAAGCCCATATTTTCATAATTGGAATTTTTAAAGATCTACTTATTTATTTATTTATTGGCTGTAGTGAATCTTTGTTGCTGCACAAAGGCTTTCTCTAGGTGTGGCAAGACAGGGCTCCTCTTTGTCATGGTGTGTGGGCTTCTCATTGTGTGGCTTGTCTTGTCTCAGAACACTGCCTCTAAGTGCTTGGGCTTCAGTGGCTGCAGCCTGTGGGCTCTAGAGGGCCGGCTCAGTAGTTGTGGCACATAGGCTTAGTTGCCTCCTGGCATGTGGGGTCTGCCTGGACCAGGGATCAAACAGGTGTCCCCTGCATTGCAAGGGAGATTGTTAACCACAGGACCACCAGGGAAGTCAGTAAGTAGAATTCTTTAATGCACAAGTTTTAGGACTACTCAGTTATCCTTGCAGATTCACTGATGTTTTGTGATAGAGCTGGAGGCAATGTACTTGTCCTGAACGGACAAGTACACAAGTAAACCATGAATATTAGCAGAGTTCCTGAAAGCTCAAGACAATTCATAGACTTTATTTCTTGTTAATCACTCATATCTATTTAGATCTGGGTTGGTTCTCAAGCAGTTGATGGTCCTGGCAAGAGCGGGTAGACACCCCTGTACAAATATGGCAAGCATCTTTAAACATTCTGGAAATATTGTGGATTTTTTTCCCAGTCTGTTTGTCATAATGACAGAAAAAGTTTCTGTGAAGGCATTAATACACAAAGGTATTGTTGCTGCAACACAGCACCACCAGAAGATTCTGGTTAGTCAATCAGGGTAAAGCCGATCACCTTCCTGTTAAGGTCCATTTTTCCCATCCCCAACTTGACAAGTGATCCAGCTTACAAGTCCTGACTCCCCTTATAGATCATAGGCTACGGTAATCACCTGTAGTTATGGGATAGGATAAGGGCATTGTGTGCTGGGATGCCCATATCTTAACCACTGCCAGTTTATTTAGACAGTGGAAATTAGGGGAAAGAATGTACCTTGATTCTTGACCCACAGTTCTTCCTTTTCTGTGGAGGGAGATTAATATTATGACAAGAACATAAATAGCTTGAGACAGCTTACTCATGCACAAGACCAGAGATGTTGTGATTTAAGCCCATATTTTCATAATTGGAATTTTTAAAGATCTACTTATTTATTTATTTATTGGCTGTAGTGAATCTTTGTTGCTGCACAAAGGCTTTCTCTAGGTGTGGCAAGACAGGGCTCCTCTTTGTCATGGTGTGTGGGCTTCTCATTGTGTGGCTTGTCTTGTCTCAGAACACTGCCTCTAAGTGCTTGGGCTTCAGTGGCTGCAGCCTGTGGGCTCTAGAGGGCCGGCTCAGTAGTTGTGGCACATAGGCTTAGTTGCCTCCTGGCATGTGGGGTCTGCCTGGACCAGGGATCAAACAGGTGTCCCCTGCATTGCAAGGGAGATTGTTAACCACAGGACCACCAGGGAAGTCAGTAAGTAGAATTCTTTAATGCACAAGTTTTAGGACTACTCAGTTATCCTTGCAGATTCACTGATGTTTTGTGATAGAGCTGGAGGCAATGTACTTGTCCTGAACGGACAAGTACACAAGTAAACCATGAATATTAGCAGAGTTCCTGAAAGCTCAAGACAATTCATAGACTTTATTTCTTGTTAATCACTCATATCTATTTAGATCTGGGTTGGTTCTCAAGCAGTTGATGGTCCTGGCAAGAGCGGGTAGACACCCCTGTACAAATATGGCAAGCATCTTTAAACATTCTGGAAATATTGTGGATTTTTTTTCCCAGTCTGTTTGTCATAATGACAGAACAAGTTTCTGTGAAGGCATTAATACACAAAGGTATTGTTGCTGCAACACAGCACCACCAGAAGATTCTGGTTAGTCAATCAGGGTAAAGTCGATCACCTTCCTGTTAAGGTCCATTTTTCCCATCCCCAACTTGACAAGTGATCCAGCTTACAAGTCCTGACTCCCCTTATAGATCATAGGGTACGGTGATCACCTGTAGTTATGGGATAGGATAAGGGCATTGTGTGCTGGGATGCCCATATCTTAACCACTGCTAGTTTATTTAGACAGTGGAAATTAGGGGAAAGAATGTACCTTGATTCTTGACCCACAGTTCTTTTTTTCCTGTGTCTTGGGCTTCTAAAACTCCTCTCCTTCCTGTGTCCTGCCTTTCCCTCCCTCGCAAGACACCTCCTGTTGGCAGAGTTATCACCTGGTGGATTTTAGGGTAGTTCAAGAATTGCTCTCGTTAGGCTGATATATACTTTGAGTTTCCTCAGGATCCTTCCGGCCTCTACCTATTTGAGCTCTGGGGTCCCTGTGAGGAGTGAACTTACAGAATATGTTCTCACATCTCAATTCATTGTGACTCTAGCTCCAGGGCCGTCCTGTGGCTGTCACTGCTGCATTAAGTCCTGGCGAATGGAGGCAGCAGGCAAGATGGAGCGAGCAGTAAGCATATGGCCGGGGTTTGTGTGTGGAGGCGTGTGGGGTGTGCCGACGGAGAGCCGCATTCCCCCCCTGGGGTTGTCAGGAGAGGTAGAGCCTTCCGAGGAGATGACGCAGAGGCACAGCCAGCCTGACAGGGTGTGGGCCTGGGCAGCCCCGGGCTTGTCTGCTGAAGGATGAGGCGGGGTGGCCGACATGGCCCCACCATCCAGAGTCCAGAATTCAGGGCTTCCCTCAAGCAGCTCAGCTCCTTAAAATAACAAATTATTCTTTTTGTTCTTTCCTGTCTTTGGGATTGTTTATGCATCTCAAATAAGCTGTAAGGGAAATTTTGTGCATCCGACAACTTTTGCTTTAAAGGAGGCAGGTTGGAACAAGGAATTGTCACATTAAATGCCGGCTATCGTGCTTTTCATTCAGCCTGACGGACAGTGGCCAAAAATGGCAGGGGATTAAATTGATGTAATGACAAGAATTCATATAGGAGACCATGGGAATAGGGCAGAATAATGCCGAGACTGAACAGCACTGTGCCGTTCTTTGATAGCCTTAGATAGAAAACATAGTATACCTCTATTTATGTTGATTCTAAACAGGGAGGGTGTTAACAGAGCCACATCACTTTTCCGACTGTTTTGGAGTTGTACCTAAGGAGTTGTCCATTTTGGGAAAGGGGCATGTTTCTGAGTAATGAGTTAAGTGCAGTTTTTGAACATTCGAATCTTATTCTGCATCACAAAGAGTGTTTTTGGTTCTCCATTGAGTTCTTGTTAAGGAGGCCTGCCATACATGGGCATTTGTAAATTATTTACTTGTTAAAGGGCATTGCTTTTATGTTTAGAAAAAAATCACCTTTGTCTTGGTGAATTTAAGCAGTATCAACCCCAAGCAGAGTAAACACCTCCTATCTCAGTAGAGGTCTTTGATGCCAAAAGCCGCAGACGAGATGGTCCTGCCTTCTGGAGAAACACATATGTGTTTTTCATCTGGGAAACGTCTTTCTGGGGCAGCACCAGCTGGAGGACGTCAACTGGGAAGACCCAACACTTGATCAATGGACAAGGGGTGCGGCAGAGGTGGCTGAGAGCCATTCATATGCAGTGTGTTTGAAAGCACTTTGAAAAGTATAGCGTGTTTAGCGTGCATTTGTATATGATATGAAAGCATATTTTTATTAGGCACATTTCAACATATGGTTCTAAAGAAGAGGAAGGTGTTGCACTGTGCTCAGACTTTACTATTTTTTCCTGTACACAGAGAAGCATCTTTAGGCATTGATTTCAGTAATGATGTTTATACTTTCTAGGGCTTCCTAAGGAATTGCCCTCGTTTCTTAAAACATTGCTGCCACTGCTTCTGTGTTTGCTTTGGGAAAATGTGAACTTCTAGCCTGGATTGTTTATGCATCTCAAATAAGCTGTAAGGGAAATTTTGTGCATCCGACAACTTTTGCTTTAAAGGAGGCAGGTTGGAACAAGGAATTGTCACATTAAATGCCGGCTATTGTGCTTTTCATTCAGCCTGACGGACAGTGGCCAAAAATGGCAGGGGATTAAATTGATGTAATGACAAGAATTCATATAGGAGACCATGGGAATAGGGCAGAATAATGCCGAGACTGAACAGCACTGTGCCGTTCTTTGATCGCCTTAGATAGAAAACATAGTACACCTCTATTTATGTTGATTCTAAACAGGGAAGGTGTTAACAGAGCCACATCACTTTTCCGACTGTTTTGGAGTTGTACCTAAGGAGTTGTCCATTTTGGGAAAGAGGCATGTTTCTGAGTAATGAGTTAAGTGCAGTTTTTGAACATTCGAATCTTATTCTGCATCACAAAGAGTGTTTTTGGTTCTCCATTGAGTTCTTATTAAGGAGGCCTGCCATACATGGGCATTTGTAAATTATTTACTTGTTAAAGGGCATTGCTTTTATGTTTAGAAAAAAATCACCTTTGTCTTGGTGAATTTAAGCAGTATCAACCCCAAGCAGAGTAAACACCTCCTATCTCAGTAGAGGTCTTTGATGCCAAAAGCCGCAGACGAGATGGTCCTGCCTTCTGGAGAAACACATATGTGTTTTTCATCTGGGAAACGTCTTTCTGGGGCAGCACCAGCTGGAGGACGTCAACTGGGAAGACCCAACACTTGATCAATGGACAAGGGGTGCGGCAGAGGTGGCTGAGAGCCATTCATATGCAGTGTGTTTGAAAGCACTTTGAAAAGTATAGCGTGTTTAGCGTGCATTTGTATATGATATGAAAGCATATTTTTATTAGGCACATTTCAACATATGGTTCTAAAGAAGAGGAAGGTGTTGCACTGTGCTCAGACTTTACTATTTTTTCCTGTACACAGAGAAGCATCTTTAGGCATTGATTTCAGTAATGATGTTTATACTTTCTAGGGCTTCCTAAGGAATTGCCCTCGTTTCTTAAAACATTGCTGCCACTGCTTCTGTGTTTGCTTTGGGAAAATGTGAACTTCTTAGCCTGGATTCAAGGCTTTCCACGGTTTTCAGTGAAACTACCCTGCAGTGTAGCCCTTGTGCCAGGAAGTCCTGCCTGCCATTGGCTTCACATTTCTAGTTTTGTTCATGTTATCCCTTCTGTTTCAGGCTCCTCATCCCCTGACCGCAGCCCACTAAATGCACCCCATCCTCTGGAGTGCTGCTGACTCAGCTCCCCCTTGAGGTGTCCCGCAGCCTGCTCTCATAGTGGACATGTCCTCTCTGCAACCCCCGGTGAGATTGATCCGTGGCTTTGCTGTGTAGTGACCTCACCTGCCCTGCTGCTCTCTTAGCTTTAATGGTACAAGGTAGTGACAGTAATGGTCATGGAGATAATAAAAACACTTATTCGGAATTGTTCTCTTTGTGAAGATTCCAATATTGTGGCTCAGAGAGGTTAATTAACTTTTCCAAGATCACACAGCTAGCAAGTGGAGGAGCTGGGCTTTGAAGCCTGGTCATTTCAGTCCAGGCCTCAAGCTCTTAACCACTATGCATGCTGCCTTCTTAAAGATTTATTTATTTATTTTTGGGCGGGGGTTGGGTTAGGGAGTGAGGGGAGCGGGCGGGCCACTTCTATTGGTCTTTCATTTCTCTATTTTCATCCATCTTTGTTCTTTGGCTCCTGTGGGCCTCCCATCGCAGTGGCGTCTGTCGTTCCAGAGCACCGGCTCTGGACTCATGCGCTCCAGAGCTCTGGCTCGGCAATTGGACACATCGGTCCAGCCGCTCCGCGGCACGTGGGATCTTCCCAGGCCAGGAATTGAACCGGTGCCCCTTGCACTGCAAGGCGGTGTCCTTATCCACTGGACCACCAGGGGAAGCCCGCATGCTGCCTTGTTGATGGCTTCTTCACACTGGTGTGCATAGCTATTTGTCCTTAGTAGTCCCTTAGAAATTTCTTACTGAATAAATAAATCTCAAACATTTGATGAAACTAGCAGCATATTTCCTCTTGATTAGGAGACTTTTGGAGGAGATCCCAAAGTGTGAGCAAGCATGGGTATAACTTAAATGGTTGGCTTCCTGGTTATTCTCATGGCACTTTTCTTCTTTACTGTTAAACACCACCCACCTCCGCTGCTGAGGTCTGAACTTTGTCCATAGCCTTGGTTGACGAGACAGCACTTTGTCTTGAATGAGTCAGTTGATAATGTGCTCTTTACAATGCTCTTGGGACTTTCCAGGTGGCTCAGGGGTAAATAATCCACCTCCCAAGCTGGAAACATGGATTTGATCTCTGGGTGGGGAAGATCCCCGGAGGAGGAAATGGCAACACACTCCAGTATTCCTTCTTGGAGATTCCCATGGACAGATGGGGTATAGTCCATGGGTGGGGCTGCCCCCCCTGGCTGTTCCCCTGTTTTTCAACCTCACCTGACCTGCTGCTCTCTTAGCTTTAATGGTACAAGGTAGTGACAGTAATGGTCATGGAGATAATAAAAACACTTATTCGGAATTGTTCTCTTTGTGAAGATTCCAATATTGTGGCTCAGAGAGGTTAATTAACTTTTCCAAGATCACACAGCTAGCAAGTGGAGGAGCTGGGCTTTGAAGCCTGGTCATTTCAGTCCAGGCCTCAAGCTCTTAACCACTATGCATGCTGCCTTCTTAAAGATTTATTTATTTATTTTTGGGCGGGGGTTGGGTTAGGGAGTGAGGGGAGCGGGCGGGCCACTTCTATTGGTCTTTCATTTCTCTATTTTCATCCATCTTTGTTCTTTGGCTCCTGTGGGCCTCCCATCGCAGTGGCGTCTGTCGTTCCAGAGCACCGGCTCTGGACTCATGCGCTCCAGAGCTCTGGCTCGGCAATTGGACACATCGGTCCAGCCGCTCCGCGGCACATGGGATCTTCCCAGGCCAGGAATTGAACCGGTGCCCCTTGCACTGCAAGGCGGTGTCCTTATCCACTGGACCACCAGGGGAAGCCCGCATGCTGCCTTGTTGATGGCTTCTTCACACTGGTGTGCATAGCTATTTGTCCTTAGTAGTCCCTTAGAAATTTCTTACTGAATAAATAAATCTCAAACATTTGATGAAACTAGCAGCATATTTCCTCTTGATTAGGAGACTTTTGGAGGAGATCCCAAAGTGTGAGCAAGCATGGGTATAACTTAAATGGTTGGCTTCCTGGTTATTCTCATGGCACTTTTCTTCTTTACTGTTAAACACCACCCACCTCCGCTGCTGAGGTCTGAACTTTGTCCATAGCCTTGGTTGACGAGACAGCACTTTGTCTTGAATGAGTCAGTTGATAATGTGCTCTTTACAATGCTCTTGGGACTTTCCAGGTGGCTCAGGGGTAAATAATCCACCTCCCAAGCTGGAAACATGGATTTGATCTCTGGGTGGGGGAGATCCCCCGGAGGAGGAAAAGGCAACACACTCCATGATTTCTTCTTGGAGATTCCCATGGACAGAGGAGCTTGGCAGGCTATAGTCCATGGGGTCGCAGAAGAGTCAGACACGACTTACTGACTAAACAACAACAGCCATGTTCTTGGGGTGAGTTTTATAGAATTTTGGCAATTTAAGGCTAAGAGCTGGCTTGGCTGCTGCTGTACACATTGTTGGCACCCCTGGAGTACATGGCTAAATCACCAGGACACACTTTCCTGCTCTTCTTGGGTGCACAGGACTCCTCTCCTTTTAGGTCACAGGAGACTGAGATCCAAAGAGGTGTTACTCCAGCAATCAGAGGTAGCCTGCAGGAGTCCATCTGTGTGCTCTCACTGGTCTGAGAGGAACCAGAGAAGCTAGACTCCATCTCTTTCCAGGTATGGAAGCTGGGGGCCTGGGAAGGCAGGGTGCCCTGATCATTGCTGGCAGAAATGGAGCTCACACCCTCATCCTTACTTCCTGGGTATTCAGTGGTCCCTCCTTGGGTCTGGAAGCAGATCCATTTCCTGTACTGGCTCTTTCGGGAAGATTGAGCACATCTGGTTGTGTGCATGCATTTTTCATCAGCTGTCCCTCTGGAAATTCTCTCATCATACATGTGGACAGTGAATTGGGTGATGCGAATTATGTTTTATTAGGGTTGCCTTTTGATACCACAAGTACTTATATAAGGCTTCTTGGTACTCTCTGCAATGTTCACTCTGGAAATGCAATATTTTTTTCTCTTAGCCCTTGCTGTTGAAGTGAAACATATTGTTTCCCTTTAGGTTGCCATTAAAAGTTGATGAAACTAGCAGCATTTTTCCTCTTGATTAGGAGACTTTTGGAGGAGATCCCACAGTGTGAGCAAGCATGGGTATAACTTAAATGGTTGGCTTCCTGGTTATTCTCATGGCACTTTTCTTCTTTACTGTTAAACACCACCCACCTCCGCTGCTGAGGTCTGAACTTTGTCCATAGCCTTGGTTGACGAGACAGCACTTTGTCTTGAATGAGTCAGTTGATAATGTGCTCTTTACAATGCTCTTGGGACTTTCCAGGTGGCTCAGGGGTAAATAATCCACCTCCCAAGCTGGAAACATGGATTTGATCTCTGGGTGGGGAAGATCCCCCGGAGGAGGAAATGGCAACACACTCCAGTATTCCTTCTTGGAGATTCCCATGGACAGAGGAGCTTGGCAGGCTATAGTCCATGGGGTCGCAGAAGAGTCAGACACGACTTACTGACTAAACAACAACAGCCATGTTCTTGGGGTGAGTTTTATAGAATTTTGGCAATTTAAGGCTAAGAGCTGGCTTGGCTGCTGCTGTACACATTGTTGGCACCCCTGGAGTACATGGCTAAATCACCAGGACACACTTTCCTGCTCTTCTTGGGTGCACAGGACTCCTCTCCTTTTAGGTCACAGGAGACTGAGATCCAAAGAGGTGTTACTCCAGCAATCAGAGGTAGCCTGCAGGAGTCCATCTGTGTGCTCTCACTGGTCTGAGAGGAACCAGAGAAGCTAGACTCCATCTCTTTCCAGGTATGGAAGCTGGGGGCCTGGGAAGGCAGGGTGCCCTGATCATTGCTGGCAGAAATGGAGCTCACACCCTCATCCTTACTTCCTGGGTATTCAGTGGTCCCTCCTTGGGTCTGGAAGCAGATCCATTTCCTGTACTGGCTCTTTCGGGAAGATTGAGCACATCTGGTTGTGTGCATGCATTTTTCATCAGCTGTCCCTCTGGAAATTCTCTCATCATACATGTGGACAGTGAATTGGGTGATGCGAATTATGTTTTATTAGGGTTGCCTTTTGATACCACAAGTACTTATATAAGGCTTCTTGGTACTCTCTGCAATGTTCACTCTGGAAATGCAATATTTTTTTCTCTTAGCCCTTGCTGTTGAAGTGAAACATATTGTTTCCCTTTAGGATGCCATTAAAAGTTGATGATGACCTTTACAATGACTAATAGTTTTCATGGGGTTTTAATTGTGACTTTTTTCTGGCAGAGGAACATTTGTCCACTTCATACATCTTTTGTATCAGGGAATCAATAAAAATGCTGCCTTTTGTTGATGCTATAGGAGATTTTATGCCGATGACAAAGGATTTGATTTAATATTCTCTTTAAATAAGATCAACACTGCTGCAGTTATAAACCCTTCGAAAAACTGTCAAGTCCATCAATATAGCATGAAACAAAAAGTTAGCAGCCTGGTATAAATTAGTACGTGCTGCAGTGTGTTTTTGGGAAGGCTGGTAGATATTTATGACTGTGTGCTAAAGTATATATATATATATATCTGTGTGTATATATATATATATATATATATATATATATATATATATATTTAGAGATTTCTTTTTGCTCTTTCAACCATGTGTAGGAATTGCAAAGGAGCACTTCATTACCACCATGTCCCAAACTGCAAACTTTCTTTGCCAGTTAATGATTTTCTTGGGGCAATTCCAAATGTGGTGACATGATATAAACAGGTATTTATGATCTGTGCTACGATCCTTAGTGAGTATGGATTTATAGTTAAATGGTGAAGTGGGAATCCAGCCAGCCATTATTGACAGAGCTTCTAGAATCTATATTTTGTTTGTTTCCATTATTCACACACACTTCCTTCTGGGGCCTGATTATCTCTATCTAAGTCTTGTTTGCTAGTTTAGTTGAGAGGTGAGTAGGAGACTTTGAAATTCAGGACCACAGGCTCTGTGTGTGTGTTAGCAAGGTGTGTGGGGCATCTTGTCCCCATAACTATTCCCCCCTCCCTCACCATTTTCATTAGACCATAATCTGGTTGTGTGCATGCATTTTTCATCAGCTGTCCCTCTGGAAATTCTCTCATCATACATGTGGACAGTGAATTGGGTGATGCGAATTATGTTTTATTAGGGTTGCCTTTTGATACCACAAGTACTTATATAAGGCTTCTTGGTACTCTCTGCAATGTTCACTCTGGAAATGCAATATTTTTTTCTCTTAGCCCTTGCTGTTGAAGTGAAACATATTGTTTCCCTTTAGGATGCCATTAAAAGTTGATGATGACCTTTACAATGACTAATAGTTTTCATGGGGTTTTAATTGTGACTTTTTTCTGGCAGAGGAACATTTGTCCACTTCATACATCTTTTGTATCAGGGAATCAATAAAAATGCTGCCTTTTGTTGATGCTATAGGAGATTTTATGCCGATGACAAAGGATTTGATTTAATATTCTCTTTAAATAAGATCAACACTGCTGCAGTTATAAACCCTTCGAAAAACTGTCAAGTCCATCAATATAGCATGAAACAAAAAGTTAGCAGCCTGGTATAAATTAGTACGTGCTGCAGTGTGTTTTTGGGAAGGCTGGTAGATATTTATGAGTGTGTGCTAAAGTATATATATATATATATCTGTGTGTATATATATATATATATATATATATATATATATATATATATATATATTTAGAGATTTCTTTTTGCTCTTTCAACCATGTGTAGGAATTGCAAAGGAGCACTTCATTACCACCATGTCCCAAACTGCAAACTTTCTTTGCCAGTTAATGATTTTCTTGGGGCAATTCCAAATGTGGTGACATGATATAAACAGGTATTTATGATCTGTGCTACGATCCTTAGTGAGTATGGATTTATAGTTAAATGGTGAAGTGGGAATCCAGCCAGCCATTATTGACAGAGCTTCTAGAATCTATATTTTGTTTGTTTCCATTATTCACACACACTTCCTTCTGGGGCCTGATTATCTCTATCTAAGTCTTGTTTGCTAGTTTAGTTGAGAGGTGAGTAGGAGACTTTGAAATTCAGGACCACAGGCTCTGTGTGTGTGTTAGCAAGGTGTGTGGGGCATCTTGTCCCCATAACTATTCCCCCCTCCCTCGCCATTTTCATTAGACCATAATCGTGTTGTATGATTATTTCCTCTCTTTGGCTCTGTTCTAGGTGAACAGGGAAGCGAGGTAGGAGCAGAACTGATTGACAAGAAATAATTGGCTCAGCACTTGTCCACAGGTTATAGCAGTGTCCTGGGGAGAATCCAGAGTGTCCAAGATGAGAGCCCCTGTGGCCCGTGGAACTAGAGCCAGCTTCACCAGAACAACTTCAGACTGGTGAGGATGTCACACATGTTATAGATAGCCTGGGTGACATAGCTCACATTAGCAGGACAGGAACAGGCAAGAGGCCGAGGCCCAGGCGGATGTGGGGTCAGCTGCCCCAAGGGGAGCAGGGTGTGTAGCACACTGAGAAGGTGACAGCAGAGCCACCGACAGCACCAGCAGAAGGAAGGGGAGGCCTCTGCATTCATGAGGTTCTCCTTTAAGAGAGGTTCATGAGGTTTGCCTGTGGTGCCTGACCCATGGGGTGAAACCATCAGACCAGAGTTTGTTGAAGGGTGGTTCATAGACTGCTTATATCTCAGTTAGTTGGGACTTTAATGAGACTCTCTTGTGAGGAAACTGGGAGTCTGTGTTTTGAAAATCTCTCCAAATGAGTTCCATGCATACCAGTAAAGCTTTAGAACCATCACTCCAGATGTAAGGAGGCTTGCCAAAGTTAGAACAAGCTCAGGTCTCCTTTTCACTTTTTCCAAAAAATTTAGGGTTCATATTTGGAGAGAGAGAGAGAGAGAGATTCTTTGGATGGATCTAGGATAGAGAAGTTTTACTTAACAGGTCTATTTGAGAAACTGACATTCTTAAGAAAATACACAATGCAGTTGACCTTTGAACAACATGGGTTTGAACTGCAAGGGCCCACTTGTAGGTAGATTTTCTGCAGTAGTAAATACTACAGCAAGGCATAATCTGAGGTTGGGTTCAATATGTGGTTATGGAATCACAGACATGGAAGAACCACATATATGGATGGTTGACTGTGAGTTACACACAGTTTTTCAACTGAGCAGAGGGTCTGCACCCCTGAAGTTTGTGTTATTCAAGGGGCAACTGTGTATTTGTCCTTTCGCTTGTGTTTGATGTCTCATGGACATACATTTGCAAGCAATTTCAGATGTCCAGAGTACCCCCATCATGAATCCTGTGTTTAAAACTCTTGATTGGAAGATAAAGTTGTGACTTGTCACTACCTTTCACTGGTCATGGTATGCTTATTCCAACAGTTGTGTTGAAGGCATGATCCACATGTCACCTCTGTGCACTGTCCTAGAGAAAGCTCTGATTGGTTGAAATACCAGCTTCTCATTGTCATGAGTACTTTGGTTAACATTGAAGCATGCACCCCCAATATAGATAGATAATCCACTCGTCACCACTGGAAAGTATTGATATTCTTGAATTTGCATTTCAGTTCTCCCTTGAATGTTTGGAATCCTTCCTGTAGCCTTAGTCATACACATGAGAACCATTTGAGAGCATCACTTGGGCAGGGGGGAGAAAGTGAAGAGCTTCCTTCTCCGGGGCTCAGAGCCCTTGGATTTGAAGATCCTGCTTTTCTGTTTGGTAGATAGGGCTCTGACATGGAGTGACTCACAGAAGTGTGGATTAATATTGTTTTTCTGTGAGTTCTTCATAGATGTGAGTCACTCACCAGACCACACATCAGCTGTCATCTGCCCAATGTTTTTGTCATTGTGGTGGAGAGGAGTGTAAACTGATAATATCTCTGCTCATTTTCCTGGGTGGTACTTAAGCTGCCTTGAATGTTCCTTTTGGGGATTTATTAGTTAATGATTTTCTTTTCAATAAACATTTGTAGCATATTTAGTGAGCCTTTCTAAGGAGGGGAGGAACATTTGGCAGTCTCTTTAGTTACTGGACCTTTTTAAAAAGATCTTAGGACACACTTTTCCCACTCAGTCATTCAGATAGGCCTTCCTTTCCCTAGACTTGGCCCCACTGCCTGAAACGTTCATGTGTTTTTCTGTGAATACCAGCTGAGTGCAGGCAACTGATTGACACAGCCAGATCAAAACGCTTTGAATTTTGAAAATGATCCCCCTCTTGGTATTGAGCCCAGTGATAAAAGCAAAGCAGTTGTCATCTTGAAAACAGAGCTGTATACATGGCAGCGCCTTTCCAATTAGCACACTTAAGATGCATGTTAGAAGTGATGGGAAGTGGGATGTTACAGAGTGAAATGCGGGTAATAGGGCTTTAAATTTTCATGTTTCAGTTGATTTTTTTTTTTCTATTGCAGTTTGAAGAAAATTGTTGCACATTATTGGAGCTCCTAAGTGCTTCTTAACACTTCTCTTGCAGTTTACAATAATATCTTCCAAAACAACAGACATATTGGTCATGGAAGAAGCTGTGTCCATTGATTTTCCAAGCAGAGAGAAAGTAATATATTAATTAAAAATTGCTACTAAATAACAATCAGTTTAGGCCATTTTCCAGGTACTTACCTGCCTTCAACCAAGCGACTGGTTTGACAGTATCCTTGAACTGAACAACCTGGCATTTTTGATGTTTGCCAGATTCAGCATCAAAATGAATTCTCTCCACATACACATGCAGAGAAATTAAAGCCAAATGTCCAGTAGAAAGCAATGCATTTGTTACATAAAAGTATCTGATCAGAGTTATTTAAATAGGTGACATACACCTGGAATGTGGACATCCAGCACAGGGTCTGGTATAGAGTGATCATCATAAATAGCTGTGGTCAGTGTTGCTAGTGCTCATCCATTTCCATTTCCGGTTCTCCTCTCCTTCTGTGTCCACAGGAGAGTTATACCTCTCTTCCCTTCTGAAGTTAGGTGTGCCTTGCTCTGGTCAGTTCAGTGGGAGGAGACGTGTTCTGTGTCACTTTTAGGTGGAAGCACTTAAGACCCAGGAAACAGGGTGTATTTCTTATGCTATGGTAAACGCTAAAGGCTTTAGTTGAGAGACGAGCATGATAAGATGCTGGCGACCCTGTAAGCGTGGTTCCGTAAGTGACTGCCGTGACCAGAGCCCCCTCCTCACTAGCCAGTCCACACTGGACGTGTAGAATGAGAGAGAAACCACCCTCTGTCGGTTTAAGCCACTGAGTGCAGGCAACTGATTGACACAGCCAGATCAAAACGCTTTGAATTTTGAAAATGCCTCTTGGTATTGAGCCCAGTGATAAAAGCAAAGCAGTTGTCATCTTGAAAACAGAGCTGTATACATGGCAGCGCCTTTCCAATTAGCACACTTAAGATGCATGTTAGAAGTGATGGGAAGTGGGATGTTACAGAGTGAAATGCGGGTAATAGGGCTTTAAATTTTCATGTTTCAGTTGATTTTTTTTTTTCTATTGCAGTTTGAAGAAAATTGTTGCACATTATTGGAGCTCCTAAGTGCTTCTTAACACTTCTCTTGCAGTTTACAATAATATCTTCCAAAACAACAGACATATTGGTCATGGAAGAAGCTGTGTCCATTGATTTTCCAAGCAGAGAGAAAGTAATATATTAATTAAAAATTGCTACTAAATAACAATCAGTTTAGGCCATTTTCCAGGTACTTACCTGCCTTCAACCAAGCGACTGGTTTGACAGTATCCTTGAACTGAACAACCTGGCATTTTGATGTTTGCCAGATTCAGCATCAAAATGAATTCTCTCCACATACACATGCAGAGAAATTAAAGCCAAATGTCCAGTAGAAAGCAATGCATTTGTTACATAAAAGTATCTGATCAGAGTTATTTAAATAGGTGACATACACCTGGAATGTGGACATCCAGCACAGGGTCTGGTATAGAGTGATCATCATAAATAGCTGTGGTCAGTGTTGCTAGTGCTCATCCATTTCCATTTCCGGTTCTCCTCTCCTTCTGTGTCCACAGGAGAGTTATACCTCTCTTCCCTTCTGAAGTTAGGTGTGCCTTGCTCTGGTCAGTTCAGTGGGAGGAGACGTGTTCTGTGTCACTTTTAGGTGGAAGCACTTAAGACCCAGGAAACAGGGTGTATTTCTTATGCTATGGTAAACGCTAAAGGCTTTAGTTGAGAGACGAGCATGATAAGATGCTGGCGACCCTGTAAGCGTGGTTCCGTAAGTGACTGCCGTGACCAGAGCCCCCTCCTCACTAGCCAGTCCACACTGGACGTGTAGAATGAGAGAGAAACCACCCTCTGTCGGTTTAAGCCACTGAGTTTTAAGGTTCGTTTGTTAATGAAGAACCCAGCCTACTTTGTCTGATAATGCAAACTAACATTCATTCAGTACTATATGCCAGGAGGTAAATTCATTTAATCATCACTTTTAACCTATGAAAGTTATTCCTGTTAATCTCTTTTCTTTCAGAAGAGGTTACATAGCTGCTGAGATGTTCCATTGCTTTCTTAAGAGTGGATTTCTGGAGAGGAATGGGATGGAACCCAGGCAATCTGGAGAATACCCAGTAAATGCTGAATGATCGATGCAGGATCAGAAAAGGCTTTATTGGTTTGGTATAACATCCAGTCTTCCATGTGGCATTATTGGAGGAGCTAACAGTTGGCATTATCTAGCCTGGATGTCCAGATACCCGTCATTTGGCCTGTATGGTTACTTATTTTTAGGACTTGGAATTTTGGGGCTTTTTAGTTGAATATGGCCAGCAACTCCCTATAAAGGTTTTTATAAGGTGAGGTGCTCCAAAAGAGCCCATGAGTCACCAGAAAGGAAGTCAGGGACCCCAGAGGAAGTAAGAAGGAACCGAGGACTACAGTTGCCCTTTGGCTAAGTGTTGCCTTCGTGAGGATTAGTGTCTGCTGTGTTGTGCTTTGAGCTCTGAGAAGCTGAAACTCTCATGGGAGGTCCTATGCGCAGGTTGATTCAGGCTCTCAGAGGGAAAGTTGGAGATGGGAAGACTGCAGCTTGCTTAGCTGTTTATTGCTTTAGAAAGATATGGGTCCGTTTTCTTACATGGTCAGAAAAAGGAGTTGTGGTGTGGCAAGGGAGCTCTAAGCGGTGTGATTTTGTGCAATCATTCTAGTGTGTTTTGGTCATGGGTAGTAGTTAATCCATTCCACTCCTTTGCCTGCAGCTGGTTTGTCTTAGAAACAAGTTTCATAAACACTCACACATACTTTCACACTGAGTTATCTGAAGAGCCTTGGCCAAGGTTCTTGTGGTTGTAAGTGACAGAAACGCACTCAGAAACTCAGTCCTTTTGAAGCAACAAACTGGAATTGGTATTAAGATGTGAAATAGAGTGTCATCTTCTGGAACCCCAATACTAAATCAATGGCCATGGGGGCAGGGACAGGACACTAGAAACTTTCCAGAGCTGCACCTCCTTCCACTCATGGGAGTTGTGCTGAGGTCTTCTCCATTTTCAAAGCACCTTTGCTTTCTCTCCCTCCACCCCATCTCCCTGTTAGCTTTCTCTGCTGCCATATGTTCGTGGAGAAACAATGCGGTTCCTGAGCTTATGGACCTTCAGGTCACATACCCATTAGGAACTGTTAAGAAGCTTTAGCTCCTAATTCTACAAACTAGGGAGAGAAAATTTGATCCATGTTGAGTAATGGTCTGTTGTTGCTCCCTGTAGGCAATGGTGATGGGATCAGATCTCTCATGTATTTAGCAATATATGCACCTGGGAGGTGACAGTCACAACGTTAAATGCTTGGGACACAGATATGGATACGCTTCTGTTCTTGAGATAGGTTTGCTTTGGAAGGAGATGTGAGTCCACAACTCAACCCAGAATATCTAAGGGGACCCACACCTAATGGTTTCAAGGAGTCACATTTTGTTGTAATAAAAGAGAGATTCTAATTGTGTAATGAACTGCTAACTCTCCATGCTGAAAGTATGTAATCTGAGGTAGGCTGATCACTCCTCCTGTAGGATGTTACCTGAAGAACTTCTCTCTTCAACACAAGGTTAGACTAGATGACCCTGTTCTCTGATCCTGTGATTTTAATGATAAACTGTGTGATGCATAATCTATGAGAGCTATAGAAATGAATGGGGAAAAAGTGGTATGTTCTAGAAGTGGTCAGAAAAAAACATTTCAGAGTAATTGTGACTTGAATTTGGCTGCAGAGAAAAGGTAGAAGAGTGAGTAGGCAGGCAAGAATATATTCCAAGTTGCCATGCTGAAATGTGTAAAGACCCAAAGACGGTGAGTATGGTATGTTTGAGAGAAAAGAGACACATGTATTTGGGGTCTGTCAAGAAGCTGAGGAAAGGAAAGACAAGTTGAATTTTAGAAAGGTGTTAGAATGATGAGATTAGGTAGTTGAGTTTATACTCACAATTCTGTAGAACCAGAGGGCATTTGTTGTAGGTAGAATACCATTTACTATAACATAAGGCTCAAAATAAAGTGGCATAAGCATGGTGGACATCTTATATGTCACTTAAGAGAAAAGCTAAGTGAAGCAGTTAAGGTCTTGGTCCAGTGACTGACAGCAGGCATCAAGACTCCTTCCATCTATTTCTTGGCCTTTTTGCCATATTGGCTAGATGCTTAGACTTGTTTTCTCATAGCCACAACTGGTGTGCCAGTGTTCTGTGAATCACAGACAGACATGGTAATCTCATGCTGAAGAGTTGGGAGGGACATTTCCTTCTGTGCATCCCTTTTGATTGGAAATATCCTTTGAAAAATGCCTCCCGGAAAACATCCTTTCATGACCTGTTGGCCACAGTTCACCACTGATGCCTTAGCTTTAGGCGAGAACGTGAGAGGAAGGTCAACTGTGCCAGCAAAGATGGAGATGCTGACTGAGGGTTGTGGGGTCAGCTGCTGGTAGCTGACTGAGGGTTGTGGGGTCAGCTGCCAGTAGCATCTCCCCAGCTAACTTGTGCAGGCCATCTTGTATCATTGCCTAATTTCACAGATAGTGATACATAATAAGTGTCATATGTTCACAATCTGTTATGTGTAAGGGACTCTGCCCTTTTACATCAACCCTTCCAGGTACATGGAATCATTCTCACTGTTGAGGAAATTCTGGGTAAGTCAGTCAGTTAGTTAGTGTCTAGAGGTGTAAGGTCTTTTCTTTTTTTTTTTTTTTTAATTTTTGGCCTCTTTTATTGTTTATTTATTTATTTATTTTCATTCATCCTTATTCCTTGGCACATGCTGGCCTCCCATCGCAGTGGCCCCTCTCATTGCAGAACACCAATTCCACATGCATGTGCTCCAGAGCTGGCTCATAATTGGACACACTGGTCCAGACTCTCTGCAGCACGTGGGATCTTCCCAGATCAGGGATCAAACCAGTGCCCCCTGCACTACAAGGTGGACTCTTTGCCCACTGGACCACCAGGGAAGCCCGGGATGAGATCTTTTTAAATCATAGCCAGAGCCTTGTGTTTGAGACTGGCTTTAGGCCAGCCTCCTCCTTTCCTCCAAAGGCACCCACCTCCACTTCCCACATCCCTGCCAAGTGGCAGTGGAGCCAACACTTGAATGCTTGTAGGGACGGAAGTTTCCTGACTACTGACCCAGTGTTCTTTCCAGTCAACATCGCTGGCGGAGTACAGACGTGTCATGGGATTGAGGAGAACTCCTGGCTTTCTTCTGTTGCTCCTCCTCTCCCCCCAAGAGGTATCTTTTATAGTTGCTGGCCACTAGTGCTAGCGACATCATGGCACTGGCATCGAGGGGCATGCTGAACTCCATTAGCTGGGGTCCACATCCTCTCACAAGTGACGTGGGGGCCATGTGAAAAGTTAGTTTGGCCTCTCCAACTTCCTTGAGCCCGAGACCCTGTGCCAGGTATTGCTATTTTCTATTTGTGAAATGTTAGTGGAAACAAAGGGCTGTTTTGTTGGGTTTGTGTTTCCCTGTGGAAAAGATTACTTTAGGCACATTTTAGAAAATGCTTTTAAAAAGAATCTTCTGTAGGTTGAAAACATAGGGAAAGAAAGCAAATGTCTTGATGGCTTTTTATTACAATAAAAATTGTAGTGAAAGCTCTCTCAACTTCCTCCCTCCCTCTATCCCATTAAACAAACCTTTGTCTGTGGGAGGAGGATTGTGTTTAAGCAACAGGAGCAGAGATGGGGAAATGGAATCTTTTGGGGACCTGGTAGTGAGAAGGTCACCACTAGTGACATTTCCTGAATATTTGTCAAAATCCAAGAGATGCTTTAAGAGTAAAAGTTTGCTATTGGTGGTGGTGGGGAGGAGTTACCCATGGATCCAACAGGAAAACATTTTAAGTCTATCATGTAAGATTTTGAAGAGTAGAAGGAGAATAGAGGTAGCAAAATTCAAGCAGTGAAGTGGTTTTGTTGTTGTTGTTGTTTTTGGAAAAGTGCTTTTAGTATTCAGTTGCTTTCCTTAAGTGCCTTTAAATTTGCCTTACCTTTCTTTGACTAATAGAAAGAGGCTCTTGTAGAAATGTACCTATTATGGGAAATCTTCTCTAAACATTCTCTGACATTGGGTGGATAGGCAGGCAGGTCACTCTTCTAGCAGCTGCAGTTCTGCTGTTGTCCTAGATAGGTCAGTGACTTGGGGCACATCTTGGGAGGAGATGATGCACATGCCCCTCTAGTGGTCAGGAGGACCCTGACTGTTCCTGCACGTTACACCTGAAATAGGCAAGGAAATGTTCGTCTAGACCCACTGTCAACTGGGGTAGCTGCTAGTCACGTCTACCTATTGAACAGTTGAAGTGTGGCAAATCGAGATGTGCCCTAAGTGTAAAACACATTGAAGACTTAGCGCGAAAAAGTGTGAAATTCTCATCACTGCCCTTTAATTTTGATTGCATGTTGACGTGATAATATTATAGATACCTTAGATTAAGTAAAATATATTATTAAAACTATTTTTGCCTGTTTCTCCTTACCTTTGTAATGTGGCTACTAGAAAATTTGAAATATCTTTCCATTCTTGTTGGACAGCACTGGTCTAGATGAATGTTCAGCAAACCATGGCCTGTTATTGTAAATAAAGTTTTAAGGGCATGTAGCCATGACCACTGGTCAGTGTGTTGTCTGTGTTCGAGCTCATCCTACAGTGGCATGTTTATTACAATAAAAATTGTAGTGAAAGCTCTCTCAACTTCCTCCCTCCCTCTATCCCATTAAACAAACCTTTGTCTGTGGGAGGAGGATTGTGTTTAAGCAACAGGAGCAGAGATGGGGAAATGGAATCTTTGGGGACCTGGTAGTGAGAAGGTCACCACTAGTGACATTTCCTGAATATTTGTCAAAATCCAAGAGATGCTTTAAGAGTAAAAGTTTGCTATTGGTGGTGGGGGGGAGGAGTTACCCATGGATCCAACAGGAAAACATTTTAAGTCTATCATGTAAGATTTTGAAGAGTAGAAGGAGAATAGAGGTAGCAAAATTCAAGCAGTGAAGTGGTTTTGTTGTTGTTGTTGTTTTTGGAAAAGTGCTTTTAGTATTCAGTTGCTTTCCTTAAGTGCCTTTAAATTTGCCTTACCTTTCTTTGACTAATAGAAAGAGGCTCTTGTAGAAATGTACCTATTATGGGAAATCTTCTCTAAACATTCTCTGACATTGGGTGGATAGGCAGGCAGGTCACTCTTCTAGCAGCTGCAGTTCTGCTGTTGTCCTAGATAGGTCAGTGACTTGGGGCACATCTTGGGAGGAGATGATGCACATGCCCCTCTAGTGGTCAGGAGGACCCTGACTGTTCCTGCACGTTACACCTGAAATAGGCAAGGAAATGTTCGTCTAGACCCACTGTCAACTGGGGTAGCTGCTAGTCACGTCTACCTATTGAACAGTTGAAGTGTGGCAAATCGAGATGTGCCCTAAGTGTAAAACACATTGAAGACTTAGCGCGAAAAAGTGTGAAATTCTCATCACTGCCCTTTAATTTTGATTGCATGTTGACGTGATAATATTATAGATACCTTAGATTAAGTAAAATATATTATTAAAACTATTTTTGCCTGTTTCTCCTTACCTTTGTAATGTGGCTACTAGAAAATTTGAAATATCTTTCCATTCTTGTTGGACAGCACTGGTCTAGATGAATGTTCAGCAAACCATGGCCTGTTATTGTAAATAAAGTTTTAAGGGCATGTAGCCATGACCACTGGTCAGTGTGTTGTCTGTGTTCGA